>JBCAMK010000010.1:1200000-1800000 GCA_038503065.1 Paragyromitra xinjiangensis
AAAAGTATTCTGCCTACTCTTAGCCCACAGTTTCTCATCATCGATGAAAGCCCTAAAGCTCTTATTGACACGACGGAGCTTCGCCAGCTGAGACGGCGGACAATACGAGAATATTTCGAGCCAGATCTCGAACGGGATATGGGAAGAGATAGGTTTTGTCTTTTTCGTTGATTTCCGAACACTCGGAGTACTCGCTGCAGCGGATTTCCGTGGTTTGGGCAACATGAGAGCAGGGATGCTGTCAGTGGTTGTGCTGAGCATTGCCAAAACCTTACGACGCTTCGCTGGAGGTGCTGGTGTGCAGTCTAGGTGTAGCTCAATGTTTAGATCGGCTAGCTCATTGTCGTCTTGCCAATGCGAGCCGTCACCGCTGGGAAGAAGACCTGGTTGTGCCCAGTACATCCAGTCCGGGTCGGCTCGAGCGGTCATCATGGCTGGACGAGAGGGATTGTAGCTGTCGATGCTGTTGTAGCTGTTGCACTCTCAGTTGAAGATGAAGAGAGGGAGGGAGAGGGAAGAGGGAGGTGAAATGAGGGAAGGAAAAGATAACGATTTTTTTTCTTCCTTGATTTGTTTTTTTTTTCTTGTTTCTCCCTCAAAGCATAGAAAAGGAAGAGAGAAAGAAAAAAAAAAAAAGCGAGTTTGTTGTCGATTGCCAGCGGAGGGGTTTGCTGGAGGGAGCAGACAGACAGAAGGTAAATAGAGGGGCAGAGGGGGGGGGATCTCTAACGTAGGTAGGCAGAAAGGGCTGGGGATTCTGCGGGGCAGTTTGAACGGTGGTGGACAGACGGGACTCTGCAGGCTGTAGGGGGAGGTGGATTTGCGGGGGATCGTCTATCGCTTATCGAGCCTCCTGCCAAGAAGGCGCGCAGCGAATTCTTCCGGGAAGGAGAGCGGACGTGGACGACTGCAGTTGGTGGTCCTAGGAGCCTTAGAGGCTGTTGGTGTTACGGCTGATGCTGTGGTGGGAAAAGCACACATGTTCGTTAGCCAGAAATTTTTACAGTTCATCCGCAAGCCGAGTTGCAATTGTGATTGATTGGCAATGTCCAGGGCAGGGGGGAGGGCGGTGGGAGGGGAGGTGGACAGGTTACAAGGGATCGCGACATATATTTCTTTCAATCGGGGATCATCGTGAAAGGCTGTCTCTGGACGTGGGTAAGGATCAAGGAATGTGAGTCTGGAGCACGTAGACAGAAGGAGCAGAGAGCAATTGGCGAGTTATTCAAAGAAAGAGCCGCCTTGTTCTCAAAGCAGAAGGTTGAGCGTGGGTTTATTATTATAAACGGTCAATGATACTTTATGCGATCAATTGCTGCAGCAAGAAGGAGAAAGAGAAAGAGAATCGGGGTGGACACTACCGAAGGCTCAACAACCCCCTGCCACCGCCGCCTTGAAGATAACATCCCCACCCCCAGCATTATTACTTTTTAATATTACTTCACTTCCCAGCACATCGGTAATCCCGGACGCGAAGGAAGGCTGTCTGATTCACAAACGCCTTTGCAATCGACTGGCAGACAGCTCAGCATTGCCGAGAAACCTAACCTCGCCGGTCACGTGTGTTCAGGGTTAGGGTCCACCGTTCAAGGCTCACACCAGGTATTAACGGCAGATTTGGCGACCAAAAGGCTATAGGCATAAGGCTCGCTCCGGTAGACGCCTATTGCCAACTATTATCTGAGCCTTATCCCACGTTAATTAGCCTTCGATCTGGCCTCCGTGTTCTGCCACTTCCGGCAGCCCCCACCATCCTAACAATAAAAAGTAAACTTCAAGGTTTACCACTTGAATGGCCTTGAATGCCTCAGGCGCTAGGCGCATGCAGCAATTGACCTCACATCATCAAGCGCGGTACCCGAAAACCAGCTCAAGTGAGACCGAGTGATTATCCATGACCGACCCCAATGCAGTTATTAAGATTACTAACAATGTCTAAGATAACAGACCCCTAAACCCCTGGAATAGCTGAAGGCCAGCTTGCCACAATGAAATCCTGCATTATCTACAAAAACAAAAGGGGCGCAGATACTCCCCAACATACCAATGTGCTTCTCGGTCTCAGCTGCATTCATAATACCATACCCCATAATATACTACAAACCTACACTTAACCCCCCCCCCCCAATCCCAATGCCCGCAACTGTCCGTCTCGTCAATTCCCTAATAGCAACTCTCAAAACGATATCCCCAGCGAATAGCACCCCCAACAATGACCTCTCAGAACGACACCACACCAATCACCCTCCTAACCCTCCCCAACGAGCTCCTTCTCACCCTCGGCGAACACCTCCCCCCAAACTCACTCTACTCACTCACCCGCACCTCCCGCCGCCTCGCCATTCTACTCCTACCACGCCTCAGCACCCTCGCCTGCTCCGGCGACTCCTCTATCACCGCCCTCTTCTGGGCTGCCGCATCAGGGAACAAAGCCCTCGTGAAACTAATCCTCTCCAAAACAACAACCATCTTCCAGGTAATCCCACCATGCTCGGTAGCTCCCGAAGCCTTGGGCCCGCCGATCCACACCGCCCCAGGCAAATACGACGACTCAGTTGTTGATCTCATCATCTCACAGGGCGCAGCCCTGCAGCTCCACTACCAATGCGCGACCTTCACATCCCTCTTCTGGGCGGTAGTATCCTCCCACAGAAACCTCACCTCCCTCCTCCTCTCCCACAACGCTCCCTGCAACCCCCTCAACGCATGCGGCCGTAGCGCCCTCCACGAAGCCATCTACCGCGGGGACTACGACATCGTGCAGCTCCTCCTCAAAACCACACCCATCAACATCCCCGACTCCGAAGGCCGCACACCCCTCTACTGGGCGGTCGCCATCCGCGAAGACGCAGCACTGACGCGCCTCCTCCTGGAAAAAGGCGCAACGATATCCTCCTACCATGACGTCACCACAGGGCGGAAGCTCCTGCACCTAGCTGTGCGTCGTCCAGGCTCCAGCACCATGGTTCAAGCTCTGCTCGACCACGGCGCCGACCCAACTCAACGCACCCTCATCAACCAATCCCCGCTCCATGTCGCGGCGAGAAACACAGACGCGCTCACGGTCGGCACCTTACTGAGCCATCCGAAGTGTGCGGCTAATATCAACACGCGTGATATGGCTGGATGGAGTCCGTTGCATCTCGCGGCGAAAGCAGGGCTGGTGGACGTGGTACGATTATTGCTGGACCGTGGAGCCGAGATCAATGCGAGGGATGATTATGGTAGTACGCCGCTGCATCGCGCGGTGTGGCATGGCAGGAATGAGGTGGTGAATGTGTTGATTGGGAACGGCGCTGATCTGAACTTGCCGGATGATTCGGGGAAGACCGGGTTGGATCTAGCAATGATTAGACTCAGGGTAAAAGAAGGATTTCGGGGGTGAGGATAGGCTTTGACGGGGGGGTGGTATTTTTTTTTTTCTTCCAGTGGAGAGGGGTTGGTTGGGAAGGTTGGTTTTTTTTTTGTTTTTTTCTTTTTGTTTTTCACTTTTTTTTCTTTTCTTGGGTTGTCTTTTTCATGTGATCAGCGATGACGTTTTGCTAACGGTTTTCAGAAATATTCCAGATGAAACGACCGTAAAACGTGCTCATCCGAGTTTCACGAGCTTAATATAATCCATTAGAAAGGAGAACGATGTGTCAAGTTACCTCTGGAGAGTTAATTCGACATCGCCAGAAAAGCGCGGGCGTCCGGGGTTATAAAAAAAAATTCTCGACGTGCTGCAGTTTGTTTGGTGGGACAGGGGACCCGCGTGTTCGCGTATAGTTGGTAGATGAGGTGATTCAGAAAAAGTTTCTTTTGCGCATATCTTTACGCTGTTCCGGAGGCATAATTGCGGATCCCCGGGGGGGGGTTTGTAGGGGGTTGTTGTTGTTGTTAGAGGGCGGTTTTACGAGGGAAGGAGTTGGACGGCTGTTTTCAAACAAAGGTTACATGTTTCTGTGGGTTTTGTTTGTGGTTTTTAGAACAGAGGTGATGGCAATGATACGGCGTTGGAATTAGAGTCACAAAACGTGGGTTTTCAGCGCATCCACGCGCTTCACGACGATCCCATAAGTGACACCACCCACTCCGGATTCGCTCGCCGGAACCCTGAAAATGCTGGCAGGGTATACCCGCGGTGAGGGGTACGCCGATCTATACCTTACACTCGTTGGCCCCACGCAGACACAAAACAAAGCATGCGACTAATCAAGCTCGACAGGAACGGAAAAGATGGCAGCGAATAGGCAGACGAGTGAGAATGAGTGACGTAGAAAAGCAGCCGGTTTGTGAAGGCTTGGCAAAGACGGTTCACAATCCCACCGCGTTCGGTTCTAAATTTAATGCCTGGTGCTGCTGCACGAAGCTGAAATCTGCTCTCACATTTCACGGTTTGGTGCTGGGGTTGGTGTTTTGAGGCGGACATTGAAGCGGCTCTTGGTTGAGTCGCGGTCACGGTGAATCACTCGATGTGATTTACGCTGTCGTCGACACGGCGAATAGGAGAGCCCGTATCGGAGAAGCAAACTCTCGCGCAGATGCGTTTGTACCACAACTCGCGTTGTCCACAATAGAAGCCGACGAAAATCAAAAAAAGAAACCTTGCTTTTATTCCTTAATATTCAGCCCAGTCTCGCGTCTATCCACACTTCTTCGATTCAATGCACCTATGTCTGGGTTCGGTATAGATCCTAGTTTGAATTGATCCTCCGAATGCGAAGTTAAAGTCCAGCCTAGAGCAGAGCCTCAAACCTACGTCCCACAAACTGGGGCAGTGCCGAAACAGAAGAAAGCTGCTGCTCTCAAATCATACGGCAGCCCAAAAGCCGCAAAATGAACTCCAGCATACGGAAGACGTACTCAATTAGAAAGCACGTACCGTATCTCGAAATTCACGGCACAATTTCCTCGATTCACTTACGTGTCTTTTTTTCCGCTTCTCGCAAAGGCAAGTTACTTCTTGGGTGGCGTTTTTTGGTGTAATTTTGATGCACGTATGAATGAACATCGCTGGTTGCTATGGCAACAGAAGACTCCCGCATGCGCAGCCAACTAGTCATTACTCATCACTCGCTCCACGGAATCAGATATTTTACTTTTTATTAATTTATTTAATTAGACACGTCAGGCCTCCAAAACCAAACACAATCTCCCGATAAATCCCGTTATTTCTCGGAAATTTTAGCCTCGTTTTTTTAATAATGAGGTCAAAGGCAATTTAAAGTGGATGATGCAACTTTGTCCCAATCAAGACCACAGAAAACTTCTCGGCGGGAATGCGCGCATGTGACGGTCGAAAAGAAATATGGGAAAATTGATTAAGCTGAAAAAGTAACTACAAATCCTCCAAACAGACATGTAATTTCAAAATAACACTCTATTTCTATCATAAGTAATATCATAAACAAAAAAGAAAATCCAGCATTCACCGAATGTCACTCGGGGCTGTCCAGCTTTTTCCCGAACATTTTCCGAGTAGCCAATACTTCGAAACCCAATATCCAAAATACTGCGCTCCAGATATCCTACCTGAAATGATTCAGATAGAGGCCCCCCACAAGAATCACTTCACCCACGACGAGTGTTACACCGCGCAACCCACTCCGGCAATTCCTCCACCGTCTCGTCGATAGTAGCCCCCTTCGACAACAACATCCAGACAGCAGAGACATTATCTTGCCTCGCCGCATTATGGAGACAATCCTGACCAGATACATTCCGAGCATTCACATCTACTCCTTCATCAATCAAGAACTTAATATTCGATGCCCGGATCCCTTTATTATTCGCGAGAAAATGAAGCGCCGTGTTTCCATGGTTATCCTTAGCCATCATATCAGCCCCCTTACCCATCAGCATCCTGAAAACCCGAGCCATACTTTTCTCCGGCCAGAATTCCGCCGCATAGTGAAGTGGTGTCCTCCCGCTCAGATCCCGACAATTGACATCCGCGCCTTTCGCAAACAACAGCTCAAGAAGCTCCCAATGGTCATCTTCAACCTCCTTCCGCGGATCCACGGGGTGATCGCAGCGGCATTTTCGTGGGTTATCCACACTGGCCTCCACCATGATTGTCTCCCGGAATTTCATAGCATGGTGAAGAACTGTCCGTCCGTTTGAGTCCCGGATATTAATACCCTTCCCAATCGACAACAAAAGTCTGATCATCCCCTTATTACAACACCAACAATCGAACGCTATATGGAGTATAGTTTTCTCCTGGAAATCCGTCATATCAGTCCTAGCCCCTCTCCGCACTAGAGCCATCGCTATATCTGCAGCCTCCGGTCCTTGGTCCATAGCTCGCTGAAGGGCGGTCCTTAAATTATTATCCCGCGCATCGATGTCAATCCCATTTTCCAAAAGCAAATTGATCATCTCCTTTTGGATTTGTAGCCGGTTTGGAATATTCAACTCCGGCCCTTGGAACACAGCTTTATGAAGCGCTGTCTTTAAATTTTTGTCGCGGGAATTGATGTCGACGCCGTGCTCCAAAAGGATCTTAACAGACTCTATCCTCCCCGCTCCTGCAGCCCTATGAAACCAACCCTCAAGGGCAGTAATTCTCGAGTGAGTACGAGCGTGGGGATTCTTAGCTCCATTTTTCAAAAGAAGCTGGTATATTATTGCGCGTTCGTAAAACAAAGACACGTCCAGCGCAGTCATCAAGTAATCATCCTCGTAATCGATATATGCTCCATGCTCCAAAAGCAACTTAACCACCCGCACCTTTCCACGCTGCGTAGCTTTATGAAGCCAAGTTTTTCCATATCGATCAAGAAACTCCCTATCCAGCTTTCCAAAAAACCCCATAGCCCCAGCCCGGTCAGGACTAATAGCATCAAACAACTGATTCGACCAATCCGTAAGCCATCCACGATGCAGCCCCTGGGTCAAACTAGACTTGAACTTCTTATCCGCCTGGAGGATAGTCAGAGCTATACAACTGCGGCTTTTCCCAGTATTCCGATTAAACCTCGCTTTCTCAATCGCTGTCGCGTGAGACCCAACCCGGTTACGAGCGTCCGTGTTCGCTCCATCACCAAGCAGGACCCAAAGACCGAGCTCGTTCCCATCCGCCACAGCGTAGTGGAGAGCCGTATTTCCGTCCAAATCCCGCGCTTCGATGTCAATCCCGACATCCAACATCAACCCAATCATCGAATGATGGGTATTCTTCATCAACGCCCGATGAAGCAGCGTCCTCCCAAAGACATCCACGGCCCTAGCATCCCCTCCTCTAGCTAAGATCAACATAGCAGCCGAGGCTTCATCCCGCTCTATAGCCCATTCGAGAGCGGAAGCTTCGATGTCGGAGTCTGGAGATTCGGAAGTAGGGTATGTAATACGGATGTTAGGTCCAGACTCCAAGATCTCCTGAACCACAGCATCTTCGAATTTCCCCGGTGCTTGGTGGAGGAGTTTGCCGCTGCTAGCTCTGATTTCCATAGCTGCGCCTTGCTCCATCATGACGCGGAGCATCTTTTTATTCCCGATGGCTGCGGCGACGGAGAGTCGGATGGCTGGGTGTTTATATTTCTTTACGAGGATATCGAGAAATTCCTGAGTTAGCTCGTAGTTGAGACGACGACTAGCTCTAAGGAGAGAGAGGAAGCCGCTTCGGCTATCGAGGGATTCGGCAATCACGTTAAGGACATCACTCGGGAGGTTATTAAGTGGCATTGCGATCTAGAGATAATTCGTTCTAGCGAAGGCTGTATCATTGGTTAGTGAATATACCACTAGCATAGGAGGAAACTCACCTGAGCGGGTAGAGATGGTTGAAGATGGTTGAAGGGGTTCTAATTAGGAGTGGTTTAAGATCAGAATCCCTAGAAACATAAAACTCCGTTTCTTTCTAGGTTCCAAGTGACTAAACCCCAATACCAGAGGAGCTGTAACACGATACTTTTTCTTCTCAGGGAGCTAGCATACAGACAATAAGCATAACCCAGTGTATTGACTTCACCAAGTTAGTTCGGTAACGCTTCTCCTAAGAGTAAAACTCACCTCTAGAGAAAACCAGTCCTAGATAATACTCTATTTCCTGTGATCCCTTCAGGTGAAGTTCAACAACGTGACTATAACAAAAGAGAAGTCAAGAGAGAACGATAAACGGTGCGATATGGTGATTTAAATACCCAAAAGTTTTTACTTCCCTAGTCCCATTTAGCACGAAACAATACGGAGCCCGATTTCGAACTCTATGAACAGCATCGAGTCTAGCCTAGTACCTGCATGTATTTTCACATCAGGAGCCCTACCCACTTTGCTGTTTGCCCTAGCCTTCCTGAAGATAAAACCCCGAATTGGAATAGTATCGTTCACATCCAAAAGCTAGATTCACAGAGGAGCTAACATCGGGCCAATTTCTTACTCTCACCCAGCTGGACAAAATTATCTGCTAAATTCCACAGATGCCCATATTCAAAGCACGGTAAACCAAGAAACAAACATCCACCACAAAAAAAAAAGGTCGAGTCCTACATCCTCCCACCTCTTTCGCCATGTCAGCCACCAGCCGAATCCTGGAAAGGTTTACTTTTGCTGTCCAGGCCCCCACCCACAAATACACGCAAAATTCACCAGGACAGAATCATAGACGTAGCCAGTGATAATAAAGACAACTTTTCAAGAATTAAGCACACCTAAAATACAAGACCAACCCTCAAGAAAAGGCCAGACAATGAGCAGAGTTCAGAAGAAAAACATAAAAATGACATGATCACGAAAGAGACAAAAAAACTAACTACAATCGATAAAATTCAAATTCCTCTCAAAAAGGCAACGACTCCAAATATCCTCAATTTTTGTTAACTCAACTTTAACCCACCAGCACATCCCGAATCTTTCTTTTATATATAGTAGGTATCATCCTTCTTTCGCAACCCCTTAAAGCAAAACATATGAAAATGACCCTTTTTTGTTCCTTCGTCAACATTCGTTACCATATCATAGACATCGTACTGACTAATACAAGGCATTCGTCGACCCATCATTCAAAAATAAAGTCCAAGAAAGAAAATAGAGAAATGCACACAAAAAAAGGGTCACTAACACCCATAGACTTAAAAGGCAATAACAAATGTACTTTCCTTACAATACTGAAATAAAAAAGGAAAAAAACCAAAAGAAATACCGTCACTCTATTCAACCACGATTTCAACCCCAGACTGGACATCCAATTCCCCACCAGAACCTCTATTATGCTGCCTCCTAGATGCGAACCCTGCATTCCTATCCGGATCCGGTCCTCTCGGCTGTCTGGACGGTACTACCTGGCCCCTTTCCCTTTCACTTCTCACCGAATTCGCGGACGTCGGTTCGTCGCTATATGGCGACATACCTCCATACCCCCTCATCGACATACCACCATTACTACCAGCACTAACAGGAGTTGAAATATCGTAATTGCCATCCCTTCCGTTTTGACGTTCTCGGTCGATAACAAGGACACCCCTAGGATCCCGGGGATCTCGAAGGCTCGCTCCACCGACACCAAGATTACCACCCAGGGAGGACGTAAGCGACACTCCAGCAAGCCCATTCACAAGTAACGACTCACTAGCATTAGAAGCAGACACGGTAGTCCCCGTCGCTGTTGGAGTCAGACTCGGCGTCGTAGAAGTTACGCTGGCACCATAGTCGGTGTATCGAGAAATATTGCCTCCGAGGGCCGCAGGGAAACTAGCAGAAGACGGAACAGGAGATGGAGTATAAGATCGCAAGTCAGCAAATGATTTTGCTGCACGGAGATTCTGTCGGCTATGCATATCTCCACGTCCTGAAGGTGACGAAGGAATGTCCAATAGAGAATTTCCATGACGCCCTATCGTCGAATACATCCCTGCTCCCTCAGAGCGTGCATCACTAAAATCCATAGTAGTCGCCCTAGTTAACACTCGTCGCTGATGCGATTCCACAGGATGAACGGTCGTGGGGATCGAGGGCGGGCTTATGCTTGGGGTGCCCGTGACCGGGGCCCTAAAAACATGCACCTGGCGCTGTTCACCAGTACCACGAGAAACGTGCGCCAAGGCCATGTGATGAGCAAGGGTGTGCACAATACGACGTTGCTGTGGTGAAAGCGTAGACGGAAAAATAAGAGCTTCTCGGGATAGGTCGTCGCGGAACAGCAGGAGCTGTGAATAGAACTGCAAAGTCTGTGGATCGTTCAAGTCTACGTCTGGACGTGACCATTAGTCAATGCACTCTGCACAATGCAGGCAAGTAGTATATGCGGTCCAAATGCAATACGAAGAACAACTGGCTCGAATAAAACAGAGCCTCGGGTAGAGTAATACTAACCTGGCTTTGACCGAGAAGCGCTCGGCGAAGGAGAAGTAGTTAGAGGGATATTAGGCGGCTGTTGCATTTGCACAGGCCGATGTTGCTCCTCCAACTGACCTCTCCTTTCCCTTTTTTCCCTTTCAATTCGCTCCCTTTCGACCAAGGGCAACATCTTCTTGTATTCCACCCTAAGTTTTCGGCCCTGAAGATCGAAGTGGTTTAGTACATCAATCACATTTGCCGTTTCCTCTGCGGTGGTAAAGTTCGCGAACGCAAGACCCCTGAAAACACCATTATCAAAATGATAGTTGAAGGCGTAAGGGAGCGGCAAATTGAGATCAGTCATCAATTGTACCAATTGTTCCTTCTTTACAGCGAACGGGATATTCTTGATTACAATCGCTGTAGGTATCAGTTCCTCGTCGGGGTCCGACCCAACAGTCTCAGTATGCATAGGAGAAGGTCCCAACGGAACATTCCCCATACCGGCGAGTGGCGAGACAGTAGGCAAAGAAATGGGCGCGGTATCAGTCCACATCTAACACAAGATCACATTAGCCGCAATTCAAACCCTATAGCTCCTCCCTAAAGCAACAAGGATTACATACCGCTGGCAAAGCACTCCTTTGCCTTGACGGAGTCTTGATCCTGCCTGTAGCGCCACCCATAGCAGCCAGAGCACCAGCACCCCCAAAACTACTCGCATTCCAAGTTTGCGCCCCCGAATCGTAACCGTAACCCGTGACAGCCGCGTTCAAACGGGAGGTGTCGTACCGGTTTGTGTCGAATCTGGCAGCATGATCCTCGGCAGTGTAGAGACCACTCTGAGAGGCAAATGTTTCGAAATGCCTCGAGGATGCTCGGTGAAGGCTCTGGTGCTGTTGGGGCTGGTGTTGGCCCGTTGGTGATCTTGACGATCCGATGGTGTCATAGTATCCGTCGTGGTGGCTACTCATGTTTTCTCGTGGAAAAAATATAACCGGGGATTCTAAGTTTGGGGAAGAGCTGATAAAATAGGGGCTGTGGTTTAGTTTAAGAATTGAAGATATCGAAACCCCTTTGTTTTGAAAACCTTTGAAGATCACCTCGAAATGAAACGCTACCGATTCGACGTAACCGGGGCTCTCTAGATTCTGTAGCTCGGTAACGATATTTCGTGGCTGGAATTAAAAATGTATTGTGGCAAGCGTGGAATTAGTGGTTTTTGGGTATCGTCGTGCCTTCTCCGTAAAATCGTCTCCAGTACAGTGAAAAAAAATCGTAACGTCAAAAACTAGAAATACGTAACCCCGTAATGAAGATGCCGAAAATAGTATACGTTGATGCCTTTTTTGAATAGGGAGGATGTCTTTTATCTTGTTCTCTCAATATTGTCACAAAGTCGTCTTTGTTGCGTGGCTCGTGAACAATCGTTAAAAGGCGTGGGTCTCGTTAACGAAAAAGGGGCGGGGAAGTCGTAATGATGAGGGGTTTGTTTTTTTTTTTTTTGTCTTCAGTCTCTCGTTATGTATTGGCAAGGGTCTTCCAATCCACCAACGATGTTTTGGTGGCGGAGATTCGTGAAGAAGGGAGAGGTTGTGGAGTGAGTGATGAGATGAATAGGAGAGAGAAGGGACCTGAAGGGGTGGAGGAGGGGTGGATGACTGAGTGTGACGGCCTGGTCGAAAAAGGAGGTGGGATCGAACCGACGGGGGGGCCACACGGGTAGTATGATAGCTACGGGGGACGGTTCGGCCAGCAACAGAGCTGGTTCAAAAAATGAAATGAGAAAAAAAGATGGGAAAAATCAAAAAATCAATGCAACGAAAGCACGGGCGTGTACGAATAGGCGAATCAGATGTGGCTTTCACTTGCTCACCCAAGAACTTCGCAGCTGGCTGACCACTTGGAGATGCGAAGAGCGTGAGGGTACTGGATGGATGAATGGGAAGGATCTTCCAAGTTATGTATAGTAGATTATCCTGCGAAGAGGCACGGGAGCAACGACGGCTAGCTGTCTGGTTGGTTGAGATGCGATGCGATGCGAGGGAGGAATGAGGGAAAAGCAGAGAGGGAAGCAAGTGGACGGCGGGCAGTGGACATTCAGTGGACACCAGCTGGAGGAAAGGGGTCACAGCCAAAAGGAAGATTCCCGTACGGCTTGGATGAGTAAAGTCAAAAGGCTCACTTTGCGCCGGTGTGGCTCTTTGGCCATCCAAGTACTCGGCGGATTCCTCTGGTTGGAGGACGGCGGAGTGGAGATGAGTGAGAACAGGAGGACGTGCACGGAATGGATCCTCAGGAGCCAGGACCAAGTAATGATATCGTGGCTACATGTAATTCTACAATACATACATACATGTAGACCTGAAGGTTTGTGGCAATAACTCTGGCATGCAAGCAGCCTGCCTGACGAGAAACCGAAGAATGATGTTATGTCAAACAAGTACATACAATTTATGCGGACTGCCTAGGCAAAACACCATCCATCTACATACGGCTCAAGAAACTCCGACAAGAACCTGCTCCGATGTGTCCTGACTCGGGAGGTACAAGGGTGGCGGTCAGAAATATGTACATGTATGTATGTACCGGTACCTGTCTAGCTGCGTGTGCCACTGGTAACTCTGAAGTGCTGTCGTGTACCTGCTCTACTGCAACGATGTACGGTAGAACAGGGCTCATCCAGGGTCGACCGACGAACATGAAGTTATCGTGCGTGGCCTCAACCTCCAAAGCGAGGACCCAGAACCTAACGGAACGCTGCGTTCCAGAAAAATACATATATCAAGAAACACTTAGCAAATAAATCTTGAAATTCTCGTCATCCTCCTCCCCCCTTTTCCCCACCTTCATACAAAACCTCCCCTCTTCCGGACCCCTATCAATCAATATCGGTCAAGGAGGTTTATATCACGCTAAACTTAATTAGCACCAGACTTCCCGCTTGGGCCACATTTTATACCCTGTCGGTATCCCGCTGTAGCATCCTGGGAACGAACGAACGCCAAACTGTCCATGAATCATGATCACGCCAATCGAGTGCCCTCCGAGTCCTACAATCAGTACACGATACACAAACAAAACAAAAAACCAGGTAAACTGAGAAACATCCCACGAAAAGAAAGGAAGGGGCGAAAAAGATAAAAAATAATTCACTATCTCGATCACGATCATCGACGCTCAAAAGCAAAGCACACTTCTTAGGTACCGAAAACCGCCGCAAAAGCCAAAGAAAAAAAAAAGAAAAAAGCATGTACATACAGATAAGATTTATGTTGGAAACCCGAATCCAATAGTTATAGTAACTATAGGTTTTCGGTAACTCCCCACCCAAATACGCACAGAAAGCACCTCGAAGAAAAAAAATGGATAAAACGGGATGAACGATGTGGTACCAAAACGACTTGCATGCTATCCCATGCATCTGTTGGGTCTGGATACATCACGTGAAAACGGGGTGTTACGAACTATCACCACTTTAGGCTTTCTGCTGCAAAGTTTGAGATGCTGCTGTTGGAGCCTTCCTCTTTGAGATTGTTAATTATCGCTGGGGAATTTGTGTATGTACGTACTAAGGAAGGATTTTGTCGAGTTCTTAGAACACGGAAATTTGCAAGGACTTTCGACTTGGGCGGTGGCCACCTACATATGCAGTCTCTGGGGTTTGAGATAGATACTGCGGACTACACGCAACTTCAAGAGCTCCGGGTTTTTCCATGAACAGTTCTATACGAACATATTTGAACCCAATTACCATTAAAGAATGAACGCTATAGCCCCTCCAAGCAGGCGAACCGCACTTCGCTACTGCCTGCTGCCCTGCAGCCGCGCAATCAATGCATATCAATTTCTTCTAGCCAAGTCACAAGGGCAAACCAGCAGGTCCAGCTCAAAAGGAAAGACGACGCGGCCCTAATTGGATAATGATGAATCCCGTGCACAAAAGGGGCATTTCCGGGAGCCATATCACGTACGATTCTGACCCACGGATATCAAACTCTGCAACCGAAAGACGTCCACCCCCGGACCCGGAAACCCCTATCTTTGCCGGATATCCTTAGGCGGGCGGGGCGGACGGATACCTGCAAACAAGGGTTCCGTAGATCCCGAAGCCACTGTTTCGGAATCGATGGAACTGTGCTAGGGCCTCCGGCGACAATGGGACGGATGGAATCCGATGGCAGTCGTCGGCATGGTTGAAAGGGAGTGCTATTTAGTGCGAGAACGAAGTCCTACAGCTCAGTTGGAAGAAATGTGGATTTTTATTTATTTATTCTTTTTTTATTATTTTGCATCTGCTGATGATATGTACAGGACCCCTCAGTATCTGGACCAGCAACTGATACCTCTGAATATGTCCTCCAGATAACTGGTTATACCAACAGGACCGACCACCCACAGCCCAGTTCCCAACTTCAAAAACTAACAAGGCGAGGTTTCACAGCTCCCTTGAGTAGAAATACTTTCAACTCGTTTCCCATGCGGGCATGCACAGCGGGAAATATTACTCTCATCAACGTTTGGCTCGTTATATTCTACACCTCAGTTCATCAGGGATGTGCTTTCAGACAGCTCTCGTCATGGGACATCACTTACCAACAAACGTCGTCCAAAACTCGAACCCCACCACCAGAAGCGAAGCCACCGCAATAACCTGACCAAACCCCCACTTCTCCTCCGCATCCCTATCATTCAACAAGCTCTTATTCGCTAACCGATACTGACACACTCCATTCAAAGTGACAATGATCCAAGCACACGTAACCAACTGCCACATCCACAGGTTGAAGACAATATCCCTGATGAGTTCAGACCACCCGTATTTCACCTCCGGCCTAAACCACGTGCATCCCCTAATCCCACTGAGCATGACTGGGAGGTATCCTGACACGAATAACGACATAGTGGCTATGACCCAACCTAGCATCGCATCACGATCGCTGTAACCCCCGCTACAATATGACGCCGTGCAGGCGCGGAAACAATAGGTCTCCAGGTTCCACCGTCTTCGCAGATTCGCATAGGTACACGCGCAGTAAATGGTGTACAGCATACCGTACATCGCGATTCCAGCAAGCCTCACTCGTCGATGCCGCATACGGAGCTTGGGATCTGATGCATATATGAATAGTAACTGATGCGCCTGCGAGGTCATCCAGCCGATATTGGCTACCTGGACGGCATGATAGGCTGTCAAACTCGATAGTTGGGATAACGCCGCAATCATAAGCGCAATTCCGGATAACGTTTGTATGTCAGACATGAGAACTATCATATCTGCCATCATTGTCACGTGGGTGGGGTTTGTGGGGCGTAGTTCGCCCACAAGTGACGGGAGCCCACGCAGACTACGAGTGCGGATTATGTGCCGAAATGCAGAACCGGGGAAAGCTTTAAGACGTGTCCAACGGCCAGAGACGTAATACATGTAGACGCCAATTAAGAACGCGAAGAAGCCCTGGAAGAAGAAGGCTATGAGTACCTGTTGGGACGTGATTTTAGACTCAATCTCAATGTGAAACGTGGGTTACGAGGCTGTAGGGCGGACTCACGCCGATCCCACTAATATCGGGATTCGATGCTATCGTTGCTCTGCATTCATGAACTACCAGTGGTCCGTCCATATCTGATTCTACCGTGTTTTCAATATCTTCGGCTTGAAAAAAAATATCATTAACAATCCAGCGCAAGAAGTTTCCCGAAAACATTAGGCGGTGGGATAGTTGTATTTATGAACCTGGATTCCGAACGGTAGATCTTTTTCTAGTAGTAGTACCGATACGCTAAGTTCCGCGGCTCATGTCTTGGGAACTACTGTGATAGGAGGTGTTCAAAGAACAAAATATGGTGCACCCATGATAGGACAAGTGTTGCCGTCAAGGTTGTACAACCCCGTGTTCAGAGCAGTGAGGCTGTGTTTTATGTAACAATCATCTGCCAATCTGTCAGCCTTGGTGGAGAGACTGGCTATAGGTAAAATTTAACCCATGCGATATAATGCGTGGTGTCTTGTAGCGGTTTGGTGCATCACCACGCATCAGAATAGTCGCTGGTGGGGAAAATGATAGGTTTGTTTTAAGGGGATCGGCGAGTGATAATTCATGATGTGATATGCAGGAATGGAGTGGAGTGATGCTCCGTTGGGACGGGATGTTTTTACGAAACGTAAGGAACTCATAATCTTGGCTGGGATAGGTATTGGTCCTTCTAATATGCTCTGTTTTGTTTCGACCCTTGTTTTTTCATCCGTTCATCTAACGTACGTCTCCCTCGTCATTCCGTCTCTTATTTGTACCTGTTCTATCAGAACCCTCGAATGTCATCATGCCAAGACTATCACGTTTTTAGCAACGGCTGATTCCTCTTCAGCTTCAGGGCCTCGACAAAGTTCAATCTGCTGAAGAGATTATCTTTTTATAGTTTTTCCCTGTATATGTATCTCATGTGTATGGTGGTGAATCCACTGAATGATACGGGGACAGGTACTCTTTCCCATCGTTTCTCATGCTTTGTCACAAATGAACCCCGCTGGACTTGGCAGTGCTCCTCCACTAGTGTATGGGTTATAATCATAGCCAATCACTCATCCACTTTTCACAATTGATTTATTAAGTAATTTGGGACGGTGAACTTTAGGCCGTGTAAAGACTAGAAAGATTATGGGGGGGCTCTGGGGTGGGAGTAAGCATCATAATGGGACTTTGTAAACGGGGTCGAGTTGTAGGGGGTTTCTTCCTATTGGTGGCTTGTAACTTAGCTCCATGGATATATCGTTTCCAAGACTTCATCAATCGTCGCTCACATGCAACTGCGTTAGACGGTGGGGAGTTACCTTTCTGTTGCTGCACCAGATCTATTGTTCTTAGGAATTAAAATGGGTTGGAGAAACGGCCAGGTAGATATCATTGTTCACGACAACGAGAAAGATAGTAAAAATCTAAAACTACAGAAATAACCCTCTCGAATACTCATACACTCGCCCAACCCATCACTTCACCAAGACCCTACCTCCGTCCCTCCCGCCCACTTCCACTCGGCCCTCCCTCCTCCCTCCTCCGATCCCACTCCCTCCCACTACTCCCCCCTCCAGCCCCACCAAACCCTTTCCTAAACGCACTCCTCCCATCCCCCTTCCTCCTCTCCTTCTTCTCCCCCAAAATCTCCTTCTCCTTCTCCCTCGGATCAATCACACTCAACTCCTCATTTTTCTTCTTCCACGTCAAATCCTTCCCCAGCCGATCTTTCTCAAAACTCAACGTATGAGACCACAATTTATCGCTCGCATCCGGCGACGGACTTCTATCCCCCCGATCGTACATTCCGCACGACGCACATCCCGGTATGAAGTGGAGATCACATAGATTCGACTCCGGGTCCTCATCAAGGATATTCTCACTATTTGGTTCCTTGGGGTTAGTAGGGGTAGGGTCGGCCATGGGTGCGTCTTCGGTTGGTAGGTAGGTTGCGGAGGATAGCTTATTTTGGAAGCGTTTTAGGGCTTCGACGGCTTCTTCGTCGTCTGCGTCGGATTCACGCGCTTTTCCGCGCTTGCGTTTGCGTCCTTTGATTGATGTGGGGGGGAGCATTTCTTTCTGGATGGAGAGGAGGGATTTTTTGGGTTTTGTGGTGGGTAGGGGAGTGGCGTCGGTGCGGCGGAGAGAGGCTTTGAGGGCGGCGATTTGGGCGTTGGTTTGGGCGAGGGTGGAGGTGGGTTTGGTGGGTTCGGGGGAGGAGGAGGGGCTGCGTGAAGGGGGTTTTGTTTTGGGGGGTGAGGCAAGGGTTTCTTTTTCTGCGGTGGTGGTGATGGTTTCGGTGGTTGTTATGGGGTTTTTAGTGCCTGTTTGGGAGGGTTTAGAGGTTTCTTTCTTCTCGACGAGGGTGTTGGTTTTGTCTAGAGGTGCGGCGACGACGAGGCGGGTGTTGAATTTGGGTTTCTTGGATATGGGAGCTGCTGGTTCATCGCCTTCTTCGCCGCCGAAGGATAGTAGTGCTTTTCCACCTTTCTTTTTCTTTGCCGCGGTCTTTTTCGCTTTTGCCGCGTCCTCTAGTGTCTCTGTTTTCTTGACCACTTCTCGTGGTTTCATATCCTCGAAGGGGTTAATCACCACCTCAGCACCCAGTATCTTGACCGGGTACACCGGTCGTTCCGTCCCCTCTTCACACTCTCCCTGCCCCATCCTCACTAGGTTATACAACGTATCTCCAACAATCTTCCCAAACATAGTATTCCTCCCCGTCAACTCCTTCGTGTCTCCCAGCGTCAGGAAGAACTGCGAGCCATTATCATTCTTACGTCCAGAGTTCGCCATCCCGACTAATCCACGGCGATTAAACCGTAGCCGGGAGTGGAACTCATCTGCGAAGAGACCGCCATCGTAGATTGCTTCACCGCCGTGTCCGGTGCCGGTGGGGTCACCGCCTTGTAGGATGAAGTCTGGGACGAGTCGGTGGAAGATGGTGTCGGTGTAGTAGCCGTCGAGACAGAGTTGGAGGAAGTTGCGGGATGTGAGGGGGGTTTGGACGGCCCAGAGCTCGATGTCGAGGTCGCCGTGGGTGGTTTTGAGGATTACTTTGGCACTGGAGAGGTTAGTTTGGTTTTGTGTGGGGAATTGAGGGAGGGGATTTACTTGGTTTGGGGCTCGAGGTTGTAGCCGGATGCCATTGTTGCAGTGGGCTAGGGTAGTTGGGAGGGGGTTGCTGTGAAAGGCGGTGATGTCGCGGCGGAGCGAAGCTGGTTGTTGTTTTCGTGGTTACAATACTCAGCTGTAGAGTCTAGCCGTATTGGGGTTGGGACATGTCTTGCCAAGACTCCTCGAATTAAGTCGTACGACCCTCCCCTTCAACCTTCAACCTTCAACCTTCATTCAACAACCCCCACTCTCCACAACTTTTCGAATCTTCATCAGAGCAAACAAACAAATGAATTTCACATCTAGCCCCAAAACATAGTCGAACATACAATCTTGGCTAAAGCTGGCCTTCTGCTTGTGCAAGTGCACGACTAACTAAAAACATTGAACCTTAAAAGGTGCTTTGCATGGACAAAGGAACTTCTCATCAACAATATTCACAAATGTATCCTCCCCGTCTGTCTTTTGTCGATTTGGTGTTTAATCTATCCCTAGTAACGGAGAACGTGCTTTACCCCTCATACTGGCTGCCGCTTTACAAGATTACTTGATGGAAGGGACATTTAAACAGGCCCCAAGCACATTAGGTCTCGGGTACATGATGGCTAAAGAAGACTACGGTCAATTCATTCACCTATTTGATCGAGCCCGACCTATTCGACGAATATCTCCGTCGGATCTAAGATCCAGTTTATCGGGAACCTCCTGACTAAGGTTGTGGACTCGCGTGTTATTGCCGTATGCTACTTGTTTGTGTATACAGACTCTTTCTATCCTTTCTCCAGCAGACGCCGTCTGCATTCGCATAACCGCTAGAACGATATACCTCGAAAATATTTACAGCTTGGATAATTGATTCCCGTCATGTCCTCACGTTAGATATAGAATTTTCCGAGATACATTCTGGGTATCTCATATTACCGTCGTGGCGTATTTGATGCCCAGATATGGGTATGTCCTACTGGGGGTTATGTTGTGTAATGGGCATAGGAGCCAGGAGGGGGATGCTGGTGTATCTGATTTGCAGCAGATTCCTTCCGCCGTCTCCATTCAACGGACTGGCATGTTATTTTAACTCGGCATTGTCTGTTTATCACCCGCTATAGGCTTTCGACGGAGCTATACGAAGGTTGTTCGTATACGACCCGAGATAGACTTCGACTATCTTGGATGCCGAAAGTACGAGTGAGATCCGGTGACTCAATTATTTCTCGATCGTAAATCATTACCTCCACTATCGTTCCGTCAGATGAGACTAGCAGCGGTCTTTAGACGGCATAATTTCTGAAGGGCTTATTTTAAGGGTCGCCTGGGGTCCTAGGGGACTTGGCGCTCAGAACGTCAAGAGCAGAGTTATATTAAGGACCTACAAGCGGGGCATACATTTGCCGCTTACTCCACGATGTGTCCGCTTGGGATACTTGTGAGGAGATGTTGGGGTGTCAGGTAGGAGCTTGGGGTTTGATCTTGGCTTCGCTGGCACGGGGAATAGCTGAGGACCTCGCGATTCATGGGTTTCCTTGGTTTTACGGGATGCTGACTACATATATGTTTGCGGATTGGTGTCCTGCAAAAATTCTACTCATTTAGCAGGATGGTGTTTGATGAAGAGCCGATATTCTATTGTACTTTTGCATCCGGAGACATACCGGTGGTGCTGGACGCTTTAAGGTTCCGAGGACATAATGGGGTTACGCTGCATTTGATGGTGGCTACTCTTCCATGCTGCTATAGGTACCTTTGCATTATTCAAGATAGTGAGTTTGAAATATATCCCCGGTAGGATGGTGCGGAGTATTTATAGACTGACTGGAAATCTAGTTTTCATTCTGCTTGGTTCAATTGGAAAAGAAAGATTTCACTACTTGCACATTGCCGTCCTTTTAAACTGGCGCAGTATTCATCAACTTTCTGCTGAGTTGAGTGGTATTCTTTGCAGAACTAGATTTTCGGGCTGCATATGTTTCCAACACGTTGTCTACCCAGATTCCAGGAAGAAATCATTTGAGAGCTTCTGGTTTCGAGAGGATTTTATTGAACTTGAGGGCTATCTCAGTTTTCCATTTTCCGGTTTGCGAGAGCTGAGGCTTGCTGGTCTAGTGGAGGGGGAGCTTTCAGGAAGGGTTGGAGTTGCTATGAAGAAGGTACTTTCTTGATCACGGCTTGAAAAGCTCCAAAAATTTTTGAAACATTTGACGGCACAAGTTAGCTTCTCGACGACCACCAACAAATCATTTGCTTCAGCTCCCGGGATATCTATTTGCTACCGGAAATATTTCTCTAAAGATATCGAGTATATGATCGCTCATGCCATGGTCTTTCTTGGGAGAATCCCTAGCAATTTTTGCGGTATTCGGATTGTACTTGCAGAGAGATGGAGGGAGGGAAGGAGAGAGGGAGGAAAGGCCTAGGAGATTCGGATGTGGCGGTGGCATTGGAAAGTTTATGGAGTCTAATATAAGGTATTGAAGTAAAGGGTGAGGGTTCAAGGAAGGGCATTTGAGTTTGAATTTTTAGATGGGTTGGTTTAAGCTTGAGCGCTGGGTATGAATCTTGGCTCTTCCCATTTTATTTTCGTCTATTGGCTTTATTGAGAGTAAGACTGACGATTCCGAAGGTCACGGGGCTATCGATTTTGGGTCATTTGGCGTCAATGGATTTTCCCAAGTGCTTTCCCTCATCAAATGCACTTATGGTTTGAAAGCATTGTACCGAGTTTAGTAAAGCACGGGCGGGGGGAATATTGGGTAGGAAGTCCGGCTCACCGATTTTCTCATCTTGGGGTTCATTACATCTTTGTACTCCGACTGGCTGAATGGCTCGAGATTTCCTCGCAGCTATGTATAAGAGGGAAATCCCAAGGATATCCTCTGGGATCTTCATGATATCTTCGTGTTCGGGATAGAGTGGTTTCAGCATATTCATCTACCAGACGCAACGCCATCACATTCGGACGCAGATGTACTGCTCACTTGTGTCAAGAGGGTGGGTCCAAGATCGTCACTCTATATCGCTGGTATATATCTAACAGGTAGTGATCGATAGGACTGTTCGAGGATTTTCTTACGGTGGCAGCATTGTGGTACAACGTTAAGCCAGGCACGAACCACATCGCTGCTATATTGTCGTCCAAGAAAGAATCTCATAAAACATATAAATCATGTTCTGGCAGTTCTTCAGGTTCAATGAGTTGGAATTACCCGGCCCGTTATAGCCTGATGACTACTTTTGACTGCGAGGAACAGAGACATGAGAAAGGGCTTGGGATATTTGTATAATTGCAGAATAAGTTCGACGGAGGATGATAAAAACTATAGGTTTCTGGCGTTTAATCACTTTGCTCTTGGTGTTTGAGTTTGTCATTGTGATATGTAGGCACCTGGGTGGGAGGATCGATTTTGTTGGGGGAAGCGATGCCCCCAAGTCATAATTGCAGATAACATGTCTCAAAGCTAAATTCGTATCCGGAGACCAGGATACGGGGACCTATTCTCAAGACTATAGCCGTCAAGGATCTATCCCCGTTAGGGTTGACCGCATTGCATGCCAATGTGTGGAGACCAACGCCAGAGCATTTCAAATTCTCCGTTGGCATCGATGAAGCCCGGGGGTCAAGCAAGGACACAGCTGCAGAGAATGAGGAAACTGCATTAACTAGCGAATATACTCCAAGACTAGGATCTTTATCTATCGTCCAACTTCGAAGCGAGCAGTTTTCAAACGTCCAAGAAGCTTCTCCCCGAAAACCTCCACGCGCTCAGTAGTGACGATAAGATTCCTAATCTGCGCATGAAGAACTTATCGGCCTTTACGGATTCCAATCGCGACCACTTGTGCACGAAGAAGGCTTGGAGGAATTGACAACGAGATGTTCGGTTTTACCTGCATGTTGAGAAAAAACGTAGCCTTTCGTGCTGGGGGGGAGGAATTTAAAGATGGTGTGCGAATATGCAGGCTAAAAATGGTTCCCCACGGGGCGGAGTTTTTCCCAGGATTACGTGGAATTGTGCCAAATCTAAAACCCCGGGGACGATTGCCGTGCCAAGATTAATATCGGAGCCACAGCTAGTAGTGCAGTCGGGTAGTAGAGCTTGTGGCTCTTTGGATCATATATGGATCAGGCAGCACACTAATCCTGGGGCATCTGATTACATTTTTTCGGAGAAATTTATCAGGATTGCGTCAGATGCTGAAAATTTTTCCTTTGCTCGGTTTCAGAGCTTAGCCTCCATTCCTTAATTGCGTCATGGGTTGTCACTCGACTGTTTTAGAGATGTGGTTATCTTTAACTGATGTTTCATGTGATTTTTTGGATTACATTCTTTCTAGTTTTCAGCCGGGTAGATACGAATTTCCTAGGCGTTGCTCTGTAGATTTGTTATAGCTATGTGTAGCCGACTTAACAATTGGGGATGTGGGGGGATTGCAAGTTTCCAATTCAAACTACCCCACCAGGAAAATTTTCTTCGACGAGGGGATCTGTGGAGATGCCCCGCAGCGTCATTGACGGACAGCTATCAGTCTCGTATCAACCTGCCCTAAAGCTAAATTTTCAAGTGCATATGGTGCGCAATGTGCATTTATCGCGAGCCTTGTTTCCCGTCTCAGGCAGCTTTTTGTTCCCATGCGTTCCGGGATATGCCCTTGGGTATCACCATGTGCAAACTTTGAAACCACAAGGGTGATGTTATAGCCGGACTGTCTATCACGGGGGATGCCTGAGTGCTGGGTTTGTGAACGGACGTTCCTAGGACCTCGTATTGTGCACTTGATGACCTATGATCTTGCTGCATTCTCACGATGGCGAATTTTTTAGGCCGTCATTCATAGATTCTTCTGGCATCATAGTTTCCTGATGATGGAATAACATTTTGATTAAGACCTGACTAGTGCTAAACATTCTACTGCCATGCATCGACATAACTGAAATAAAGAGCAACTATACGGCTAAGATAGTAAGCCTTAAAGAGGCGGATATATTCTCTTTTCTTGGGGGTATAGCCGTGCCGGACTACTGTTGCCTTGATGTGCTTTTACTTTTTGCACGTCTACATCACAGTCGTATTTGTAAATCGACCCGAGCAGAGAGGCTGTGGGTATGTTTTAGATCTGGGAAGGCGGGGATCGAGTGCTTTAGCGTTGAGCTTATTTCGGAGAGAATGGGCTGAGGAGGGTTCACCGTAAGTCATGGCGAACCGGTGAAACAGAAGGCGGAAAAAAAACCTTGAGGTTGGATCATTGACATGTATGTTAAAGCCACGCCGAGTGACTACAAGTGATTTGGACCCAGCCCGAGTCGCCGAAAAACGGGTAGACATTGGACGGTTTTGGACGGTAGTTGTAGTACAGATTCTGCCTGATGTCATGCACGCCATATTGAGCAGTTGAGAAGCTACCGTTATGCACGCTCGGTTACTCCCGCAGCAGTGACATGCAACTCGAAAATCAGTCCCTGGACAGCAGAAGCAAGACAGACGATCGCGATAAAGAAGAAACGAGAGGGAAAAAAAAGCTCGAGCTGGAAAGGTTCTCAATCCTCCTCTTCTCTCCACCTTGCCACGCAGATCGTCCATTTGCTCGTACATCCAAACCTTTCCTCCAAAAGAAAGCCACTCGTGTTACGCTGTGCTCTACTGTACTCCGGCGAAAGAGCGGCTAGCGGTACCCCGGTTTCTGATCCGGGCCCTGGCCAACCCTGTTCAGCTTAGCCTCAATGCACAAGCCATGCGCCAAGCACCAGCAAAACCTTCCTATCCCAATCCGACCATCATGTGCTGGCAGCCTGCGAACCTCATCGCCGCTGACCGAGTGACTGGCTCCACGTCAATCCACTCACCTTCCCCTCGCATCCGGCGAACACGTCTCTGCATTTTCTGCCCATCGCAGCGACACAAGTTGAGAAGCTGCACCCGACTGCTTACTGGTTATATCGTCCATTGTCGGGGTCCAGGGTCCCATGATGGTCATGTATGACAGCATGGCTTATCAGAAAGCTTTGTGGGTGGTGCAAAGAGCTACGAGGCCATCTACTCACAACTGCAATTGCCAAAAAGTGCAATTGTCTCTACTACATTTCTCAGAGCTCGTTTCAATTGATCAAGTCAATTCACGGGTCAATTACCTGTCTCTACTGTTCTCCAATATCTCTCTACTCTTTTGAATCTTTGTTCAATGACCCTGGTTTCGGAGCAGATCTCCTCCGTTTGAAACCAGTTGGTATCTGCTGGTTCGGCAATCTTTCGATTACATCCGTTTTTTTCCATTCACCGACGTGGGTTCCGGGACAAGAAGAAGAAAATATCAAGACACCCAGTCGTCTCTTGTATCTCCGGATAATTCAAATACCCCCCCCGTCCCCTCTTCCCCGCCTCAAAACCCTCCATTGCCGCATTGCAATTGCACAGCACAACTTTACAAAACATCTGTTACTTACCTGCTTACCTCTTGTACCTAATTCCTCAATATTTATTCACCACGGAAGATTTATAGCTTTTTGTCCAACCCTTTTTTTCCTTTTTTGTTTGCCCCAGCCCATAATGTTCTTCCTTCCAAGCCCACCGGTCTGCCGGAAACGCAAGTCGAACCTAAATGCCCCTCTCAGCTCCAACAAGCGAGTCCGCTTAGTAGGCATATTCGAGCCTCGATGCATTGTTCCCACAGGTGCCCGGCGTTCCTGGACATATGCGAAGGAACCCCGGTTCATCCTTGACCCTGTTACACAGGGAACCAAACGATCCCTCCAGGACGAAGAATTGCCCATTTCCAGCAATTGTAAAGTACGAATCCTTGACAACCGGGATGTTCTGTTTTTGCCTAGCCACAAGAGACTCTGTTCACCCAAGAAGCCCCAACGGAAGCGAACCCCAAGCTCCAGCCCTGCGAAGAAGTCTGTTGAATTTGTGCGTCTACGTCGACGAGAGTTTATCCGGAGACGACAGCTGCAACGTGTCGACTCGGGTATTTGTATGGATTCTGATGAAGACTTGAACTTGAATAACCTCTTCGAGCCAATGGTCTCTGGGGACTTCAAGTTCTTTGATGGTGTTGATGTTTCTACTCTTACGGGTACACTACCATGGATCATGGACTATCACTCGTATCACCAACTAACCGTGAGTAGGCTTTAGCGTTGAGATGATGGAGGCTACGGAGGCGGCTACAGAAGACGATATGGAGATTGAAGACGTTTCCACTAGTACGACCACCACTGCCGCTTCCACCACTGAAGGTGACGCTGATTCCGCGGCGGCGGAGCAGGCTACTAGCTCGAAGGATGAGGACAAGAAGGAAGAATTAGAGAAGGATATGTCGGTTGACAAGAAAGAGGATGAGGAAGAGAAGGGATCATCTAGCGATGTAGAGGTTGAGGACGCAGAGAAGAAAGATTCTGAAGAGAAGGAAGCGAACACAAAACCCTCGAGCAAGGATACTGCCGTTAAGGAACGAATTCGAAAGAGACTTGGTGATGATGAGTTGGTACGGCTGGGCCCGTCGGCATCGAAAAAGGGAGAGACAAAGGCAGAGGAAGAGGAGGACGAAGACGAGGACGAGGAGCCCCCGAGAAGATCAAGGAGGAAATCGTCAAAACTTTCATTACCAACGACTGTAGAGGAGGAAGAGGAGGATGAGAGGGAACGGGAAGACGATGACGATGTGGTGGTAGTAATTAAGCGAAAGTCATCACGAAAGAACAAAGAGGAGGAGAAGGATAAGAAAGAGAAGGGAGATGAGAGCGAGAAGGAAACCGAAAAGAAGGGAGAGAAGAAAGAAAAAAAGAAATTAATACGACGGAAAGCGAAAGCGGAGGAATCAGGATCTGAATCTGATGGCAGCGAGAGAGATGAGAAGAAACCCAAGAAAAGGGTGGTTAAAGAGGAGGAAAAAATTGAAGTTGATGAAGAGCCAACAGGGGATAAAATGGAAGAGGATACCGATGAGGATTCAAATAGCAGTGGCGAAGACACAGACATGAGCACCGATGAAGACATCGCCGACGCTATCGCCGAGGACATAGCTGTCATTGAGGAAACCATCGAGGAAGATGTGACTATGAGTGAAGACGACGAAATGGCCGAAGAGTCCCCGGAAGAAGTAAGCGAAGAGAAGAAAGATACCAAAGAAGAAGTTAACGCTGAAACGACCGCAAAGGATACTGAAACCAAAGACGTCGAAGTCACTACCAGCGAGGGAACCGAATCCCGCGATGAGGATCAAGAAAAGCAGCTTCAGGCAGCTGCGGCTACAGCTTCAGTAGAAGTCAAAAAGTCTGTCAGGCGCTTGGTACTTGCGCCATCGAAACAAGATGAGTTTGAGGGTAAGACTTTGTTTGCTCTATGTCACGATTTCTCTGCTAATAGTTTCTTAGCTGCCAAGATGTTATCAGTTCCTAGGACTCCTCGAACTCCTCGGAGCCCGAATATGTCTCGTTTCAATATCACGATGTCTAAGGCACCAAGAAAGCTTAATCCCCTCATAAATCCCCTCCTGTCCCCACGTCGAGGCAAGTTCAATAAGTCTGAAGATCTCAGTGCTCATTGGACAATGAAGAGGCTAGCAGCGAAGAAAAGACAACAGCCCTTCAATCCTGCAAGTACGAACCCCTTGGTTCCCTTTAAAATTATCTATGCTATTGAAACAGGAGCTAATTACAACGGTTTAGACATCTCAAGACACGCCTATAGAGACCCAATTAACGAGGACGAACTCTACAACCTCGCAGCGCGTAAAGCGCTCTGGGAGGACGATGAGGCAGAAGAGGCATATGCGGATGAGTTTTTGAGAGTGGAGTGGACCTGTACAACCAAATCTTGGGATGGAAGGTACGGTTGGATGGTGGAGAATGGAAGCGCTCTGATGGAATTTTGTGTTCGAAAGTTGGAAGGTTTCAACATGGGCTGGTAGGGGTGTATTTTTGGCGTTTTTTCTTGTTTTTCCTAGAAGCCACTTTGTAAATAAGGTAATTATAGTAAGAAGTAGAAATTAGGACGAGACACTTAATGATGTTTGGACAAAGATGAACAGTAAAAATTTCCGTATTGATGAACCTTCATTATTTCCTCGAATGATAAATAAACAAAAAGTGAAAATTATTAAGCGAGAGACGGGAGATCAACCAAAATAACCAGTAAAACCATCTGCCTACCACCCACCACGTGGATTCCGGAGATAACGAATTTTTTCAAGTTTTTGTGGTATCTATGAAACTGGCCTATATTCGCCCTATTACAATTATGAAACCGAAAAATCGCGGCAAATTTCGCTCCTTGCATTTTTTAATTATCTAATACAGTACTAGCGCCATCCAAGCCAACTCAAAAAAAGAAAAGATAACTTACGAGGTTTATCAATTGATAAATGAACCTGTTGCTGGTAAACTAAAAATAGACAAGGCTAACCAACAAGCACTCGCAAGTTCGATTCTTTCTTTCTTCACTACTTTAATTGACTAACATACACATGCAAAAGAAGGTGTGCCAAACAAACAGGAATTTGGTGCTCAAGACGTTGTTTTCTTCGGATTTGCTTTTTTTTGATTGTGATGGGAGGTAATCGCCAAACAGGCAAGATTGGCATTTTGAATTCCGCGGAGGAGTAAGAAACTTTTTACAAAACCAAGTCCGATCAAGCTTTATATAAACAGAATGGGTTAGCCAACTTTTCTCTCCTCACCAGCACTTGGTCAAACTATCAAGCCTTTCACGAAACACTTCTTTTTGTAAGTATATTGTGCTTTTTATCACACTTTACTTTGTTGCTAAAAGTTTTTCATCTCAACGGAACCTTTCCCATTCTTGTTTTTTCCCTTGTCGCCAGTTGCTTCCGAGAAAAAGTTAGAAGATAATTTTTGGTTATTTTTTTACTTCTTGGTAGTTGTTTTTCGTTATTTTTGCTAATTGCTAAAATTTACAAAGTCGAAAAACCGCGAACATGCCTGACGATAGAGGAAAGGAAGTCGCAAAAATGATCTGCCTCGTAGCAACTGCCACTCTTGTAGCTTTTGTTCCGCCGGTGGGGGTTGCAGTAACCATGTTTCAAGTAACTGCCGCCGCAGGTGCGCAAATAGCCATTCATCACACCGAGAACGAAGAGGCAAAGGAGGTTTTGGGCGTAGTACGTGATATTTATCTGGCTGGAGCAGAAGGAGCAACGATGGTGTAAAACTATCATATATTATGGTAAGTAAAAGTGGTTATGAAGTAGTCGTCATCAAACATTACTGAGACTGATATCTCTGCTTTTTAAGCTGCAGCCGCGAAATTCCCTACTTATCCCACTTGTATTCCCTCGAACGGCTCCCATTGGGAAAGGGTCGGTGCTTGCAGCAGCAGGGCCAAATCTAGAAGGACCCACGGAATTTTTTTTTGAGTTTATTATAACAAGATCCAAATCACGACATGTATCCACTCACACCACCGCCCGTTGTGGTGGGGGTGCGCAGGAGGTGGAGGATTTCGTATATTCTTTACAGGTTGTTGCTCTTCAGCATTGCCTACCGAGCGTCATTCTACACATATTGCTCTTTCCTATCATCTATCTGTATCGTATTCTTTGGTGGTGGGCGCTTTGTCTTGCCTATTCGTTAGAATATATCCTTTCTATTCACTCTGTTCGCCCCATTCTGTGCCTCCATATATCCACATATATGTGCCTTGCTATAGGGCGCAGAAGCTCATGTTGACGCAGTCTCTTCCACAGTGTGAAGGACGAATATCAGATCTCTGCGTCAAACTGGCAGAGTGCCCTACATGCTCGCCCACACTGTCTCTTCGCCGGTGCTGCAGTTCTAATCACAAATGAATATCCCCTCTCGCCATACTTCTCTAGGGCAATCGAAATCTCCTGTTCCTCCACAGCTGCTACAGACCGAACCTTCTAGGCTTCCACCGTATAGAAATCTAATTCCGAGGCCATCTCCAACGACGGATACAGGGGCGTCAGTAGCACGGGAAATTGAGCAGTTGCTGTCAAACTATCTTGTAAAGGGAGTATAGGAATAGCTTAAGGCAACTCTAGAGAGGGTTTCACCAAAGGAAAAGGAAAATGAGAGTATACAAGAAGCGGCAGCACGGATCGAGATAGGATATCCGGACTGTACGTTGTACTGGTGCATTTGTATAAATGGCGTTAGGGGATATCATAATGGGCGTTGGGGGGGAATTTATGGGGGCGTTTGTATTTGGAGGGACGTTTATTATTATGCTTGGGCAAATACTCAACAAGGACGAATAACGAAGATGATTATGAAGATGCATAGCGACCGAGATAGTGAATTTTCTTTTGTAAATTAGAAGTATTATTATAGTATATCACATCGATTTTAAATCGTCCCTAGGTTTCGGGTAGTCATCATGAAACAGACACATCGTGATGTTGAACTTCAAACGAAACCAAACATCTTGAAATGGGCCGATGATTATATTGTCTAACGATCTATGACGGTTATTCGAGGGGGTACATACAATAGATCAAGCACAGACGATCTGGACGGGAGCTTCCAAGAGCTACGATTGACCGCCTGCCAATATGCAGCATCTGCCTCGTTCGTTGACGTGCGTATGCAATGTCCGTGTGACCTGCCGCTAAGCCCGTATAGGCTGCACGGCCTACAACTACCCACATGGGGTCGGGTCGATATAGCTTGTGGCCCGGACCAGCCCATTGGAAGGACTGGGGCAAGTCCGGAAGAAAAAAGCAAAGACGGCAGAAAACGAGACAACTCTTCACCCCTCACCGAGATCACCCATCATCCCCCTCACCCAGAAATCGGGATCTCGGCTACGAGTAACAGTTGTCCATTCAGAAGTGGGATGGTTTCGATTGGTGGGGGCTTTTTGTCTCTTTTTTTTTTCTTTCTTCTTAGCTAAGATCCCGATTTTCTCGGTAGGGGAGACCGCGTGGAGAGTTGGAAGAATTGTCTTGCAGGATATGACGTAGACGAACGATAAGAGGACTTAAGTACTCTATTGTTGGCCCAATACGGAATGCAGTCACAAGCACAGACCCGCGCTGAAATATGCCTTGCAGCATTGACTTGGAAATTCAGCATAGAAAGTGCTTCTGGCTGATAACGCGCAGGAGGACATCAGACGATGTTATAGATAGAATAGATTATGCATATGATAAACTACATATAGCTAGCTCAGCAATTGAGGGCTTCGGCAAGTATCTTGCTGCGGTGTTAAACTCCGAGTGATATCCCATGAAGCGAGCTGCAAACGGCTGTTGAGGCACATTTAATGCGACTATGTATCGCTTAGTAACCTGTACTCCCATCACTTCCTTTTAAAGCAAATCTCTAGCCTTGGAAAACGATACTTCTTTGACTCCCCGGGTTAGGACACCGTTGAGGCTCACCAGCGATCACTCGGTTCAAACATCGTATGACAACACCAACAACGTGGATGACTCCGGCACTTGCACAAAGATATTTTAACTGAAAACCGGGGTTCATGCAAGCAGCGACATGATAAAATGGTCTAAATCTATCTCAGCTCAGCTTAGCGACCTGACTGGCCCTTCCGTTGCCCGCGGAAGCACTATTCAGACCTGATGCCCCAGACAGAAGAAGTAAAATGGATACATGTACACGGAGAAGTGTCTATGACGGGCCACGCATGGGCGGTTTTGTGTTCACCCTGACGTTAGAATACGACGCTCGCTGGGCATCATTCAAGGTAAGGCTGTGGTAGTCTCCTCATTGGCAGAAAGTTTGTCTGAGTTGGCCAATCCTGGTGTCTAGATACTATTTTTATCCACCTTCTGGAACCTTTTGCCGGAGGACCAAACACGCCCTTTGCTTCGTTGGCTTCATAGGTTATCACTCGTCTTCCGTATTTAGCATAGTCTGAGACAAGGATGCGCTCGGCATTTTCCGAAGCTGACTTCATCCTGGGAGTTATGCAGGCTTCACTGACAACACTTGAGGTCTCTCACGCCTGGAAGTGCATTTTTGGCTCGGTGGGTTTTGTGTGAAGATATCAATATACTTCATTTTTGCTAGCTGGACATCACCAGCTCTTGTGGCCAAGGGGTAAGGCGTCGCACTTGTAATGCGAAGATCTGGAGTTCAAATCTCTACTGGAGCAATTCTTTTTGATTTTTTCTTCTCATCGGTTTTTGAGAGCACTGAAAGTCCTGCTTGGTGCCATAATGGTAGAGTCGGATGCTTGCCAAAATTTTATGGGTCTGTGGCGGGGTGGGTACAAGTTTGCTTGCATTACAGGACTCTAACATCAAGAGAACATGAGTTTAGCGTAGCCAAGTTCCTGTATTCTCAAACACGTACTGGAAGTTTATGCGGCCTTGTGGTTGAGTAGGAGAGAGATTTTTATTTTATCTATACCGACCCAAAGCTAATGAAAAGAATACCCAAAGGAAATGCACTCCCAGATGTGAAAAAGAAAAAGGAATATCCGGAGATACAAAGCTTTTAATCTCGCCTATACCCATAAGAAGGTAGGAAAAGGTAAGATATGATCCTGAACTTACTCGCGAGATGAGCTAGCGGGGGTCTTAGTACCCTCATCGTACTTCTTGACTTCAGGCTCAGACGGTTTAGCGAAAGTAGCGGCCACAATCATCGGAAACGCGATTGTAGCTTCCGCGTAGACCTTGTAAATAATCAAATAAGCTATTGAGCGCACGTAAAGCTGGAAAGGAGCTTACCTTGACTGATTCGCCATCCATCTTGATCTTCCCCCAACTCACAGCTTCATCCGGTCTCGCCCCTGCATCGCTTCCGTCAAACTCACTCGCGGTATTTATAAACACTGCCCACTCTGCTCCGTTCCTCATTAGACAAGCGTTGGCGATATGATGTTTGACGATCCCACCACCGAGGATAATCGCGCCCACTCCCTTTGAGTGTACAGCGAGTGAATTAATTTTTCTGATATCACCGATGATATCGCACTTGAGCTGTTTCGGAGAGGTCTTGAATGTATGGAAGTAGAGCATATCACCGAGGCTCCCATCCGTTAGTGCAGGACAGAACACAGGAATATCATTCTTATACGCCCAATAATAGACGCTCTTCTCGTTGTTAATCTCTTTGCCAAGTCTAGCGATCATCTTCGATGGGGTCCACACGACTTCCTCGGGATTAGCTTCCTGCTCCTCTAGCATAGCGTCAAAGATGGGGACGATCCAGTCCTCGAAGAGACAGTAGTTGCTATTCGGGACGACAAGATTCCCAATACGGTTCATCCCCTTCTTGCGCAGGGTTGCGCCATCGAGGTGAAACGCACCGAGGTACGTGGGAGCTAGACACTTGATGAAGTCTTCTTCTACGCCACCGGCAGTGGTGACGATGGCAGAAACGTGTTTGTGCTCGACGAGAAATCGGATTGTTTCACGTAGACCTGAGGAGATTAAGTTTGAAGTGTATCCAAGGAAGATGTGGGCTTTTTCGCCAGTCTCTGCAGAACGGAAGGCACGCATTTCTTCGATTACTTTGACGGCACGGGCAAGGTTGGAGCCCTGGAAGCCGATCGTTTCCATCCCGTTGATCAGGTCCGAGACCGTCACGAGACGGTTACGGTAGTCGTTGAAGTCAATGCCTTTGACTTCACGGGTGGTCCAGGAGTCGGGGATTGGGTCGGAGGGTTTGAGGACCGCATTGGCGGCGCCAGAGGGACGGTCATTGGTGGTGGAGGGGAGGGGGGGTTCTGGGGAGAGTCGCTGGGGAGAGTCTGGAGGGGGGGGAAAGGTGATGAGGGTGTCAGTTGAGGAGGATTGCAGGGGGGTTGGCACGGGAGTGAGCATTCTGGGAGCGTAGTGGCTGTCCTGGGGATGGTTGTTTGGTGGTGGTTGGGATGAGAATGAGGCTGAAAAAAAGCTTTGTTCATCCCGCCACCCCGCCAAATGTTATCGATAAGGGACGGGATATTCCGTGACCCCGCGGATGTTAAGGACGTGAGCACAACATGATAATAATAAGATAATAACAATAATACTCGAGATGCAGGAACAGAAAAAAGTCTGTTGTTTCTCCCGTTTGACACGACACTCCCTCGTCTCCACCACAACACAACACCATCTGAACCCCGCTTATTTTTGGCTACAATGTACAGTTATGAGCGCTTTTGCGGTTCACAATTACACTGCCGTTAGCGATTTCAAGTCAGCATGTACTCCGTCTACGATCGTTATTCTGCCTTTTTCACGACACGATGAAACTGTGCTGCGATCGTCAGTTTAATCGCTCTTTGCTGGAGGAGGAGGAGGAGTCCCTCGGGCAACCAGCGCACAACAGCACGGCGTTGGATCCGAAGTCTGAATTGTATCATCGTTGACTTCTCCCCCCAACAGTGGCCGTTGTCCCCTCTTCTACCCCTCCATACTATCCTCCGAGAGCAGAACTACATTACATGTATCTTCTCGGTCACATTCAATAGACAGACAGACCCCTTGACTTCACGATGGACGTGTCGCGCAACTGAAAGAAAGAAAGCAAAAAAAAAAAAAAAGATCATGACAATGAACAGACTCCTCGCTCGCTACGTGTGGAAGTGACCAGCAACAACTCCGTTTTACCACCGTCACAAAACTCTCCCCCCCATCACCCACAGTAATTCATACCCGTCAATGACGCCCAGCTTGCATATTATTGTTATTCTCACCGTTTCGATGACACAACTTATCCTCTCTGCCACACTAATCAGGCAGACTCTTTGGTGGGACCACGTCGACAACCTTCTTTTTTCTCCTCCCTCGTTGTCGCTCTTAGCGAGTCAGCACTTCTCAAAGGCATCCTCCAGTTCTGAAACAGACTGACGGTGACTCGCGCCATAGACGAAACCGTCTTTCCCAACGGGGAACATCTCACACCTCACTTCCTCTGGTGTATTTTTCGCACGGTAAGAGCGCTTGGCGTGGCGGAATATTCTCTGAATGGCTGGGAAAACAGCTACTTTCCTGCGCGCTGCTGTGGAATTCGGTACGGAATAAGGGATGAACTTCGGTGTACTGGCATATACTACATACTTTTCCAGGAGGTATGTAGTAAGTAGCGTCGCTGTTGCGATTCATCAAGGCCAAACCTACGTCATCAAGATCTGTCACCGAACCACGTCCCCACGGAGTCAAGGAAGTGGGCGTTCCGCTGGACGATAGTACGTACAATGGGGCGCAATCCTTTCCCCACCCCCGAGTAACAGGCCGTTGTTTTCCCCTTTTCGGCCCGGACCATGCCTCGAGGCAGCAGCACCCTCCTGGTTCTTTCGATCGGGACGCGCATGGGATTGACGGATCTGCCGCGTGCGCTCTCTCAGCCGTGCGTACGATTGAATCGTCTACAAATGATTTACTCTCTCTTGGGGCTCTCTAAATTAGCATGCGGCGGCTCCCCCGTGTTCCCCGTCAGCGTCTCGGCGGACGACGATGTCATTGCCTTGACCAAGTGGTTGCAGATTCTCGCTGATATTCCATCGGAACATTCTTGTCGGAGAATGCATTACAGGTTTGAACAAAAAAAAAAAAACACAACCGGTGGGATCACGACCATGAAAGAGTCCAACTCCCCTGCGTATCTACTAACCCTTCCTGGAGGAAAGAGAACCAAGGAGAGGAGCTGTTCTCGCCACTAGTCACCCGTGTGGATCGGCTCAGACGTGTCGATAGGGAACCACTGTTGCACGCCTCAACATACGGAATAGGCTGCGTAAATGCACAGGGTTGTGTCAAATGCACCTGCCACCAGTGACGCTTCAAACAGGAACATATTTTTGTTTGCTGCGATTGAATCCTTAGCCTTACATTTTCAGCCGTGGGGTCCTTGCGGTAGCCTTGGTGAGGCAGGAGTTCCATCCCAGCGTTAGACGGCTTCCTTAGGGAACAGGATTTTAGCGGACTTCACTGCGGGTTCCGAGGGCCTGTAGGACACCTTGATGGATGGGGTCAGGCGCGATCATGGCTCTAGATAATCATCCTATACCTCAGGTGGCGTCTTGGTCTATGCGCCGGATCCACAGTGCGCCGCGAGGCGTTGAGGGTACTTGCGCCTACATGGGGGTTGAATATACGATCATTGGTCCCTTTTTTGTTGGAGGAGCCGGTGATGGAGTGTGTCACACGGCCATTATTTTTGTTGAGCGGAATAGCGAGACGTATCAGCTTGGGTTACTGGGGAAGTGCACAAATCGGAGCGTGTGGGAAATATATTTAGAACGACCAATTTGTTTGGATGGAAGCGCATCTGGGTTGTTTCGTCCAGTTAGATGCTGGGTCAGCACAGGTAATTTTGTTGCCGCTGGACCCCATGGGCTTGTCATACAGTAAGCCGTCTTGGAGCTTGGGGGAAAGTGAGTTCTGGAGATTAGACATGTGGGTGTGTCAGGGTCCTGGATGGGGTAGTGGTGGATCAGCGGTGGCGACGAGGTGGGGGGGGGGGGATGATGATGGTGATGCAGGTCTTGAAGGTTGGAAACTAGAGGTTATGGAACTTTCTGTTTCTTCAACTTGATGGAGCATCGGTGGGGTAATTACGTATCGTTTTCACTTTAGTTTTTTTTTGTTGAGGCTGTCTAACCTAGAGCGATAAAAAACGATTCAACACGTTCGGTATCTCCGTTCCGCGGGGGGGGAGAGCTCGATCAGTCAACTCGATGTAAGAGGGGGTTTAGTGATCTAAAGAAAAATGGAATGAATAATGATTGTCACGAGGCCAGAATATAGTCGTGCATGATTGAGATCAGTTATATCTGCAGTCTGCGTTTCAATTCAGCTGGGTGTTGGAGGTCATGGTTTATGGCTCGGCTGAAAGTCTTTTGAAGATCAGTCGGCTCGGGAATTTGTGAATGGGCTGGGGCGAGAATTAATTGTGGTTAGTATCGGTTTCTGTGATATTGGGCGTAGAAGGTGTGTAGCACGTGATCGATGGGATGTGGTAGAGAATGAAGGTGTGATAGTCTAAGAGTAGTGGGATAGGGGCTTGGTTATCGATGAGGGGATTTGAGAGGAGCTGGGGTCTGAGGTTGGTTATCTTAGTGGGGGAAGTACTGTGAAGGGGGCGTTCGCGGACTGGGTTAAGTGCACATTGTGGGTGCGATACCGAGTGATCGCCTGTGAAGATAATTATGTGAGTTGTGGCTAAGTGGGGAAATTTGTGATTACGATGAGGATTTGCGATGTTAGGGTGAAAGGCATCTTTAGATCTCTGGTAATGCTAGGGATGAGGATGGAATATCGAATAGGCTGATGTATGTGGGTTGGTAAGCTAGAGAATATGCAGTGTTCGAGAATTTCTTGCTGATTGATTGATAATTCATGCCCTTTGAGTTATGGCGGCGAGAATTTCTTGCATTAAGTATGCTAGTCTTAAATGTTCGGTGGGTTGCGAATAAATTTCTTTGGAGGGGCGAGGGTATATGTTCTATAGCTGAGTGGGGTGAGGTGGGGGGTTGTGAGACACTGCTTGACGGATCGGAATAGTTTAGCTGACAAACTAATTTCTTTTTACCTTAATCTCAATCTGGAAGAGTAGTAGACTTGCTGGTTCTGGGCTTATCGATCCTAGGTTTATGGCTATTTAGTTCGGATTGCTATTCGTGATGGATTGATGGATTGATGGTAACCGGCTTTTTGTTGAATTCCATCTTTCCCTGCTAGGATTGGGTGCTATGATAGGGCTTAAAGGTTGAGAAGCTGCTGTGTAGACATGAAATGATGATGGTGGTGATGGTGGTGATGAATTCATTGAGCACATCCTGTAGGTGTGAAAAGGAGCAGAGGGTGTGGTACACTTACTAGGATAAAGTCCGGTGGTGGTAGGTGTACCGTGGAGGTGAAATTCTTGATGTGATATCATTCCTAGTGTAGCTCATAGGTAGATCCGGCTTAGGTCAACTTGAGTTTTTTATGTATGTAGTTTTGAGATTGCTTGTTTGTGGTGGATATACTGCTCGAGGATGAGAGAGTACATGTGGTATTGGGAGATTCGGGTGTTGCAATGGAGTAGCGCTTTTCCTACTCATTTCCATTGCCCTTTGGGTTCTAAAGTATGTGTCTGTTAGTTAAGTTCCGTATCGATCTGTATACGTAATTGCTTGTTGACGAACCGAGGTTTTACCAGCAGCTTGGGCTATTATGAATGAAGTAGAACTATAGGAGAGTTTGTAAAGAGTATATAAGGGATAGGAGTACCGGTATTATGAGATTGGTTTACTTAGTGGGATAAATAAAAGTGAAGAAAGAAAGCAACTTACATGTAATTAAGTCAAGTCGGGAACTACACCACCAGTCAAATAGCTTGTTTTGCTTCCCGGGGGGCTTGTTTATATAGAATTATTCTCGTAATCATCGTTCGCTCATTTTAAATAGGGGGTTTTGGTTGATCTCTCACTTATATTTTGGTAATTTCCTTGTATTTAACTCCTCTGTGCGTGGGCGCCATTGCTACATTATATTCTACGGTAATACTTTGCTTCTTAGCTATTGGCGGCTTTTTTGATGTTCCTAGTTGCTCTAGGCACTAACTACATACAGCTTGACTAGAACCACAATTCTTACTACCATTCTATCTGTGGCAGCCACCGCTGGTGATCGGTCACTCTTACGTTAATTTGTCCCTTCACCATTTCCTTTGGAACTGCTAGGAAAATACGCATATCCGAAGTTTACTTGATCCACAGGGATTTGTCCGCCTCAACTCTAAACTCAAGCTACAAGTGTACTAACCACCCCAAGCCTCAACTCCGAATCAGCTGCCACCATCTAACATACTGGCCTTTTTATCACAAAAACAACTATACGAGTGACAATGGAGCGAAGTTATGTGATACTTACGGTTGTGCTCTCCTTCACTATGTTTTTTGTTCTTCTCACCTGGCTCTTTGTGTATTTTTTCACCGGCTCAACCACGGTCATCATCCGTGACGTCGAAATGCTGAACCAAAACCAACCGGTGTTCGTCCATGCTGCAGGGGATGATATTGAAGCTGTGGAGCATAGAGCTGTGGTGATGGGGGCTCCGACAATTACTACGAGGTGAGGATGCTATGGCAGCTCGAAGGAGTCAGGGAGGGTATCGGGTGGGCTTCTTGGATGATCATGGTCGTAAGATACCTGAACTTTTACAGATGTTTTTTTGGTATAGCATTAACTAATAACTATTTTCGGCCCTTTCAGCCGTTTCGCAACCGCTACTTTGGCCACAAGGAATATATTGATATGGTTTCTTCTCATCACAGCTGGACCCAGTTCATCTGATACTACGAGGTATGCCACTTTATGATTAATTTTTATTATAACCGGTATAAACTATGAGGCGATACCGATTCCCAGGGGTTAGGGCGATAGTGAAATTTCTAGCGATATGAGTGGTGACCAATCTTCTAACAAGTATGAGTAGCAAAACCATGTTATTTCAATGCATTGTGCTTTTAAATAATTGGCCAGGTTCTAATGTATAGCTATAGAATCGGTGCAGTTTTTTCCCTCCCTTTATTAGAAAAACCTTATTAGATGTCGTTTGAGAGTGTAATAGGTTGGATTCTTGCTGGGGTGCTTGGATTGGGCTAATTACTCATAAATGACGAGACTTTGAGTTCGTCCGCTAACTGACACCCTTAATAACTAGCTACTTTAGAGAATGCCCGAGAGATTTGCGTGGGAAGTCCTACTCCTGAGACCCCTAGTCTCAGGTACATGTTCAATAAATATCCAAATACGCTAAAGCTTCAAGTGATATCCTATGCATAATAGCCAAAGGCAGGAAACCATCGTAGTCGATAGATTTATAAGCACTGTTTAACACTTGCTACTTGGGGTAGATGTGGTGTTTCTTGAATTGTGGTATGGGGCACAGTTGCTATGATTTCGCCTTTCAGTCGTTCGATGGCAATGAAAGGTGGGTGTTGCTTGGCCGCTCGTAGACATCCGCTGGCCCTAGCCAGAAGCATTTGGAGGTATCGACCTTGCTATGTTTTGATATACTTAAATTTTATCACTAACCCGAAACGAATCTATTACATGTTTTAACTACATATCACATCAAAGAAATAATCTAGCGCGTTGCTCAATTTCTGTAATTCATCTGTGGCTAGTATCCTTTCTGTATTTCTTGGTCGACCTTGTCCACGCTTAAAAAATGCAATTCCCTCTAGACTAATGGCTAAGAAGGTAAGATGTTACAATCCTCCCTATTCATCCCAACCGGGCTTCATGAATTCGCCTCCGATGTCAATAAGCCTCCCCACCTTCGCGAGTGGCTTCTTTCCGCTAACTGGTGTCCCCGAACGTCCGCTCGAACCCCCAAAACTTGAGCCTCCACCTCCAAAGCTACGCATAGCCCCGTTTTGCTTTCCTTTGACCCCATTCGCTTTCCCTTTCCCTTTCTTTCCAGTCACCCTCTTCACATAAACAAATCTACCCGAAGGATGAACAGCCAAACTATAACACTCATAAGGGCCATCGTTGTTCTGGTTCGTGATATCCTCAGAAGATTGCAGCCATTCCTGGGCAATAGCGTCATGCACCGTCTTCTGTACCTCGTGTTCAATCGATCGTGCTCCATACTCAATGTCGTAGCCTTTCTGGGCCATAATCTTGCAGACAGCTGACTCTCCCTCAATTTCAAGTTTTATATGTCCCATGAGTGCTTCGTTATCGACGTCGATATTGGCTGCAAGAGTCTTTTTGAGCTCGAGTATATATTTATGTGCGACTACTGCTTGTTCTGTGGGCGAAAAGGGAAAGAACGGTAGTACCAAGGAGATGCGCCCAGAGAACGTTGCCTTTATTAGATAGTGTTAGAGGATTCTCTGAGTTTACAGAAATAGTCATCGGAAGCTTACCCCGAATTGAGTACTAAGCCTTTTTAAAAACTTAGCTTCAATCTCCTTTACCAAATCTGCAACAACTTGTTCGTTCTGAAATTCATTATTTTGGAGAGTGTCTATATTGGCCCTGTAATAAGGTTCGATAATATTGTCCACATTACTTGTGGCAAGAATCCATATGACCTTTGAACAGTCTATTTCGGCATCAGTTCGCGCCGTACGATGATCCCGATATTTCCCTTTGAAGCGTCAGCTAACCTTATAACTTAATAGTTGAGTAGAGATTAAAAGTTTAAGAGAGTCTAACCTTCGCCAAAAGGGATTAACAAGGAATTAAATACGTTGGGTCCCATTTTCTCAAAATCGTCAAGAAGCACCACTGAACGCTGACCGTGGTTACGACATAAGAAATTATTCAAAGCAGAACCTTCCTCATAACCTGGAAATGGAGCCTTTGGACCGAAAAGATCGGTGGTGTGATTCATCTCAGTGGAATCAATAGCCAAGAATTCAACAGATAAGAGTTCGCCCATACGTTTTGCTAGTTCGGTTTTTCCATGGCCACTTGCCCCTAGGTTCGCCAATGGATACCCTGTCAGACTTTTAAGGTGCAAGTGAGTTCGGGCATATAGTAGACTCACCGACGAGGGTCACAACTAAAGGCTTAGTACCCGACTTAGAAAGCAATACGTGACTTAAGACTCTTTTCATTAAAATGCCAGTAGCGAATTCCTGGCCAATCAGAGAATATGGAATTTGGAACAACTTCTGGCATTTTTCCTTGCGAGCAACAGTAACTTCTCTTAGTGTTCGCGAGCGTTGCCGTCTCGATTTAGCCAGCCAGTACCGTTGAGTAATATTGATCGTGCTAGCTAATTTTGCGCGGTACTTCTCTGAGCACCACTGTGTAGAAGAACTGGAGGCTGAAGATACCCCAGAGGCAGTTTTCGAGTCTGAAGAATGTTTATCTAAAGTGACAAACTCGCCTGGTAAAACAGTCGAATCCGCTCCATGCGCTAGAAGTATCCGGACTACTTCCGTCGTATCTACTTTTGACCCATGCATGATAGCGAAGGCTAAAACTGGTATATTATCTATTCCAGCAATGGAATTCACATCCCCACCCCTATCGATAAGAAGCTTCAAAGCTTTTGGTTCATTTGTCGCTACGGCGAAGAATAGTGAAGTGATCTTCTCGTATGAAGACGTCGCATTAATCGCGTGAAGGACTTGTTCCTCCGGGTATGCACTTAAATATTGTTCAACATCTAATAATCGGAAGGGACTTGCGCTTAATAGTATGATTAGGGTGTCGATTTCGAATTCGGAATCCGACGTTCCATATTTCCGTCTCAATACTGTGTATTTAGCAAAATCTGGAGGTAGTAAAGTCTCCCATATGTCTTCGATAACCAAAAGATTATCTTCATAGTCGCCTGCTGCGACTGATGCAGACACAGAAGCATGGTCGTGGTTTGCGTTTGACGCGGTTGCGGAACCTGGGTAGCGGCTGGGGGTGTTTGATGCGGAGCCTGGATAGTGACTAGGCGTGTTAGACGCAGCAGCAGAGCCCTAAGGGTAGTTAGCACCAGCACCTGTGATAAAGTGAGGAGCAATAGATAGTTTTGAGCTTACATTTGCTTTTGGCGTGGGCGGGTACCAAGTTTCAACCAAATTTGGGTGAGATTCTCTCCAATCATCCTCCACCGCCGGTTCATGCCATCTAGATCTAGTTGCTGCCGCTGAAGAAGATGGTTGATCCCAACTGTTTCCTACTAGTGGGGCAGCCTTCGCCCATTCATCATCCACGATCGAACCGTTTTTCTGGTCCCGATTCTTGCCAGATTCTGAGCCAGCCGTGGGGCCATCAACGCTCGAACCCTTCGCGGAGGCATGTTTCGGTTTTGTCGGCTGTGCTAGAAAAAAGTCTCAGCCTCCACAGTACTGGTGGTACCACTATAAATATCGGTCACCTACGATCATCACCGTAGTCAATCCACCTTTTTGGGGGATCTGCGACAATTCCAGAGCTTGTGTCGCCGTGGACAAAGTGGCAGCTTTCTCCATGCTTGCACTCCCCATACCTGTGCCAAAAGAAACAGGTTTTCTCAATCTTCTTATCGTTCATTTTAAGACCCGTTTCAGCTCGAGTAGTAATTCTGTTTCCAAGATTTGCTACCTCTTGAATGTGTTAAATCTTGTGACTAATACGTTAGATTTGCGGACATTCTCTGGGACAAGAGCTTGAGGTTCAGGGGGGAAAGGTTAACTTACTAAGTATCAGCACATCAAATCTTGACCCGCTGAAGAGTTCCAGAGGGGCTTTAAGTCAAGCCCCGGAGACTTCTGCGCACAAAAAAACATTCTGCTATCTGTTGGCAGGGGCGTGTCCATTGGTTGAAACAACTTCCCCGCGCGGTTGCCTACATCTTGCATGCTGCATGACGGGGGTGATAATACCCGGTCTTCAGGCAACCCATAGTAACGCCAAATTTTGGGGTGGTTAGGACGTTTTGGCCTACGGCTGTCTGAACTTACAACTAGGGACCAAGGCTTTAGATCAATTCAAAAAACAGTACTAGTAATGGTAGGTTTACTGATAATTGATTCCCTTAAAACCTGATAGCATGGATAAGCTGTGATATTTTGTAAGCGACAATCTTGTGTGCTTCAAAACACGATTTATTTCAGAGGCTTTCTTTCGGAATAATATGCATATCAGATTTCGTCAAAACTAGAAACAACTTGATGACTAGTAGTTGATTAGCTTGGCAGTTCAATTCGGAATAAGCCTTAGAAAGCCTCTTTACGTTGACGTGTTTCGCATAGCTCACAATCTGCTAGCTTTTAAAAATTGTTTACTCCTCAAAAACCCTACTAACCTTTGCAGGATGCATGGGGCGAGGGATCGTGACTCGTATTAATTCGCATCAGATAGGACTATCCGGTTCGGGGTACTGGTATGTGGTAGATTGGCTAGCGTGGTCCAAGGTTTCTACGCTTGGATCTGGGAAAATAGTTCTTTTTTAAAAAGCGACCCGTAGAGCCTACGGGATCTGGTGCGTCTGACAAGTGAGCGTGAAAACCAAACATTCAAACGTTATTAATGTGCTGAAAACTCGTTCCCGCCAGCGCGGATTTCGCTCTATAGCGCATTCGAAGTGTCCGTAAGTACTCCTAGCACCTAGCGCCGCTTACATCACAAGGCTTGCGTTACAAGGCTCGCATCAATAACTAGGTACCAATAGGGCGCGCCAAAGTAAACTTAATCGCAAGGAGGAGATACTGATCAGCCCTAACTTTCTGATTTTCGTTGATAATTACAAGGCGCAAAGAATTATCCCTTACTTGAGTGGTTATATTCTAAGCAAGAAATTGTGCACTAGATTTTCACTTGCATGTCTCATCAAGGTTTTTATTTCCATCGCCTGCTGCGTCGTTAGGCACTTTTAGGGGCTAAATCTGGCGCAAATGTACGTGAAAGCATCTAAACTGTTGTCATAGGACCATGGATATGCACGGGTAGCGAGAATGGAATCGAGTGATGCTATATGATCTGTAGCTTCATGGGTATAGTGTGACACGGCCGGATGACGAACAGGGGTCAGGCTTGGCAAGGATTATTGAGAGGGTACAGGACTATGGATAGGGTACTGGTTTTTTGTAGTAAAATAGGGGGCCATAATTTGGTTAGCTACGGACTATTGAGAGGGTACAGGACTATAGGAAAGGTACAAAAAACTAGTACCCACCCATAGTTCTTGCCAAGCCCTGACCCCTGTTCGTCATTCAGCCGTGCCACACTGTAAAAGCCTTGGTACGCTTTCGGTGAAATACTTTGCTAGCCTGTGAGTAGTAACATTTTACTGCATACAGAACACCCAATTGAAAAGCCTGGATGACGCCAGCCAAAGGGAACAGTTCTAATGATTTTAAGAGTGCATGAAGTGTATGCATAGGTACATTTTGGATCTATCGATGTGAGGACCTAATAAATATGATATACCTACATGTAGCGTAGTAAAGAATTCCCTATCTAGTGAAGAGATAGAAATGTGACACCCATTCGACAAATAAAACTGGACGCCGATAGATCGGAGATTACGTCATGTGGTAGAAGAACATGTATAAATATCAAGGGCAACATCTTAATTCCCCGAATCGGAGTTTGAAAATCAAAAAGCCCATTACTCGCGTGTAAAGCATTGCGATCTAATCTACTCCGAAATCTTTCGATAGGAAGATCGTGGAACGTCTATGCCCTCTCTCCGCCTGCCAGCTGTCTTTGCGGGGGTGTCAAGCTTAAGTTCTGTGATGAGCCTTCCATTATAAGTCATTGCTTCTGTACGGATTGCTCGACCAATGCCGGTGGTCCCGTCCAGCTAAACCTTGCCTTCGAAGAAGCTACTGTTTCCATCGAGGATTCTGAAAAGCTCATTAGAACCTACGAGATGCCCGGTACCGTGAGTGGGAAGAAAAAGTTAAAGTTTTTCTGCGGGAGGTGTGGATGCACCTTATTTACGAAGCCTGACCATTACCCCGGGGAAATCTTTGTGAAAGCTAGTGTAGTCGAGGGAGGGTGAGTAATTCATCCCAGTATTTGATATTGTCTTTCTGCCGTAAGTGTTTTTGATCTGATAAGAGTCCTATATCACGGCGGGGCAGATGTAAATTGTTCCACCCAACGGCGGAAACATTTATCAAACATCGACCTTCGTACATAAACGCGGTTTTGGGTGCCGCTCAATCCGAAACACAACCATAGCGTTTTCTGTATCTAAAGTGCTTGCATTGCAATCTTTCTAGTTGGAACTTAAAAATTGGTGATGCTCACGTTGTGTCCATGTAGCTTTATAAAATTTTAAACCAGTATCCTGGATGGATGGCCGAGTGGTTATGGCGCTAGCTTCAGGTGCTAGTGGGGAAACCCGCGTGAGTTCGATCCTCACTCCATTCAATTAACTTTTTTGGTAAGTTGTAGTTACTTCTCTCTGGATATCGTGTTTCCAGTGAATTTTACTTCATTTTACGGGAGGATTATCCTAAAAGCGCATAGTTTCCCAAGGAATGCCAATGCATATCAATGTCAGCTTCTGCGTAGTTATAGTGATGTTTCTGCTACCTTTCAGCTTTGCTAGAAGTGTTGCTATTTATATTAGAATCACCCTGCAAAGCCTAGTCTTGCACCCACTAGTTAACACGAAATTTTTTTTTTCATAGGTGGCAAATTGACTGATCGCCAGGAATTAGGAAAGCTCGTGACTGCTGAAGCGGCCTCTTGTTCCTATGTTCGAAGTTGTGTTACTAGATAGATAGATAAATCATACACGCAAAGTTGTGTTGCTTGTTCTTAGGCGCGAATATATACATGTATATATATCTACTTAGGGCTGTTATTTTAGGGGGTATATCAAGTTCGGAGATTGCTTCTTAAAGTATAACGCTTTATATACAGTTCAACTGCCTGAAGGGCCTATTAATTGATATCTAGTTTGACATCTCCATTCTAAAGATCACTGCCAGCAGCGAGCCCCGTTTCAGCGTCTACAAATTGATCCATTAAACCACTGATTAAATCCCTAGCTTGAATCACATAAGTAAAGTTTTAGATCTTGGAAGCTAGAGAACCTATGTTCTAGGACAGGAGTTGCTTTTTTGGCATATGACTCCCTTCTCAAAAGGTGTCTGGTGGAAGTGAGATCCCATATCAACTTGCCCAATGCGTAAATTAAAGCTAAGCTGAAACTGGTAAGTATGATTCCCTCTGATCTGTCTTTAAAACTTGGCTCAGGTGAGCTTCAACTTGGTTTTGTAGATTCTACCAGAACACAGGCAAGGTTTTGGTAGAATACCAAACAGATCTATCATGCTCGATTTAAGGCATCAAGAGACTCCGTGGAGACTACAATAGCTTAGTTCCACATTTATTAGTACTTGTGCGTACTACGTGAAAGCTAGTCCGTCTTATTCTATCAAATGTGCACACTAGCCGATACTCGTGACAATTTACCTGAAATCAACTTACGTACCAGCGTGGTGGCGCGCGCGCGCGGTAATTATGTACTTCCGATAACTATGCACCTTGATATTGAGTTTCAGTTGCTACAGTTATAGGATAATATTTTCAAGTTATATAGTTATCTTACCATAGATAGATAGTTTATAGGCTAAACGAACTGCGAGGACAGCAATCTTAGTTGATATCTTTGGTTGCCTACTAGCTTAATCTATGAATGATCCTATAGATCTTAGTTGAGTGCGTAGCAAAAAAATAGCTACAATTACTGATTGTAAATCGTAATGAGAGTATCTGTACTCTACTACCAAACGGAGTGGGGTATTAGCCGAGGGTACCGCCCTGTGGCTATGAAGAAGCCGCTAAGTGGTACTACTATCCCCTATTAAAGACAAGCTATAAGCCTATAAGCCGTGATCCTTTTGTCAGATGTTAAGGTGCGAAACTCACTCGCTGACACGAAGCTATTATGATTACTACAGTACAATCGCCCTACAAGAATTCGGGTTATAAGAATATTCACTTTATGGAAATATGTGGACTGGCTGGACAGTGGTTATTTGTGTGCACTAGTACTTCCCTAAAAGAATATCTGCTTGATAAGCATATAGGTTCACTCCGATCTCGTATTCTTATGGGGCGGTTGCACTGTAGGATCATCGGGTGCATTGTTGCCCTAGTAGCCCCATGTAGGATGAAAGCGTCTACAAAGAACAGAGACCTACCCTACCCACCCATCCCAACACGAAGACAACCCGGCCCCAAAGGCTTTAGGGGCTAATACTTCCTCTACCTCAAGAAGGAAACATCCACAGAAATTTGGTACGCTTAAGGTTTACATACCTGCATTTTATAGGATTCTTAGCACTGAGTATCTAAAATATGACTAGTTTTCAGCAGTAAGGATTTGAAAGCCCTTATTCTGATCCATGGGCTAACTGGCGCTTGTAACCCCTTGGCATCGTGGCTTCGCATAGTCAATCTAGGGCGTGTTTCGGGGAGCGTAACGAAAATGCACATAGGTATCAAATTACCCTCACTGGCACCGTTGTCAACCCCAAACCCAAACCCCAAACCCTGGGATCCTAACACCACCTATGGTAACAAAGAAACTCAAATGCGTAGCTTGTACTTAAAACCCACAAACAGTAGATAAAACGCTACCCAGAGAAACATAAACCCTTCTAGAGTAAGAAAAAAAGGACTCCCAAAATCTTGCCCAGAGATAGAAAAAAGATAAAAAATTCAAAAGATATCTTGTCCCAAGTAGCCGATGAAGAAGGGGCGCAAACTCACTAGCGTTACACGTTAGCGAACCCATAGAGAAAAAAGCAGAACGCTACGCAGGAAGGTATAGTAATATTGTACAGAAGTCCGGAGTCCCAAAACTATGTAATTAAGAGATATGGTGAAAATGAAGAAAGGAAAAGGGGAAGAATAATGTATCGTTGGAATACCAATATCCCTGAGTAAAATGTCTTAAAGCCGCTAATATTAAGAGCAGGCGTACACCATCGGTTCCACTGAATTCCGTAAAGTACTGACTGTGTCTTATAAGTTGCTTTCGTCTTGGGCGCAGTCTGAACATAGCCATCCGTCTGGGAATGTTCCTTCGATGCAATTTTTATGGAACCACCGTCGCTGACAAGTCTATTGTTTGGAATTAGTGATATGGTCAGTCTCAACATCGCATTCGCAGAGTAAAGGTGCAAAAGAAATTTCCCAAGATGCTACTAGAGGATTTTGGAGGAAATCCTTTCGGAAATGTAACTAGGGATTTGTAGTCATATGGCTCGTTTTTATGAAAGTAAGGAGGGAAAAGAACGATGTTTCGTCCCTCAGTCCCAAATACTGAAGCAGAGGCGTGTTCTTTGGCCAGGCACTCCTATGCACGAGTGCTCGCTGGTCCCAGCTGGGCTCCCAAGGATAGACCTGGGCGAGGAAAAGAGAACTTGTTTGTACTCACTAAACCGACACACAACACCATCTTAGGCTTGTCGAATGGCATGCCGCAAACACAGAACCCAGAGCTCCGGGCCTTAGGCTCGGGAAGTGTGTGTGTACCCACTCTAGCCTCGCTTTCCTTATCTACATTCACTACGTCGCCGCGGGTTGTTGGTGGCAGAGACCTGGAGCCATTGTCCAGCGCGACCGGCCCAGCAAGGCCAATTCCTAGTTCGGTTTTCCCAGCTGATGACCATTGGTTACCCTTCACAATATCCATACAGACTTTCAGGCATTCAGTGTCTATTATGCTGTACTGGACGAGATTTAAGCAATGCTTCCAAAATTCAACAAGCAAATTTGAGTCTCTGAGAGGCTCAGCCTTTTCCCGGGCGAAACGGATGAGGACTTGAGGAATATGGACATAGCCAGTCGGGCTAATCCGCGGGGGTTGATCAATCAACATTGCTGTTTCTCGTTTAAGGGAGGGGGTTAACCGAGGGCCTAGATCTTACCGTTCTTCAAAGAGGTGTCTATCCCACAACACCATGAAACTTCGCTCATTCCTGGCAACATCTGTAAAGTCGTGAACAGTCTATAGAATTTAGCCAATTTCTCAACGCAATACGCAATACACTTGACCGATTTAAAACATATACGTAAGAACTAGTCGCTAAGGAAAGACACGCAAAACTTGCCTCTTCGTGTTTCATTTTCAGCCAATCTTCGTCAACCTCATCATCACTCTCACTTAGTTCTTCGCCGGGATGCACAAATCTCTTAGACCTGTTACGGACAAAAACAAGGCCCTTTACTCCATTTCTGGCTTGGGGGACTATGTACTTTCGTCTCTTTCTTGCTGGCAGAGCTTTAACATCATGAAGATTGATCTTTTTAGGGGTTGGCGCAACTACAGTGCCGAGCAGCCCAACCTCTCGGCGATAGTTCGCTGATAAAGCTGTGCCCTTTTTCTCATTCAACCAGCTCCAATCCCCCTTCAACAAATTGCCTACATCGAATCTAGCGGCTGGTTTCACCCATCGAAAAGTTCTATAGTCTGGAACGTTATCGCTAGCCCTACTTCCCACTTGTTCTTTGGAGAGGTCCACGTGAATCTCAATCAAGCTGTCATAATGCGTATCGCTGCTCCGGAGACCATTTGTTGGCTTCTTCTGCTTAACCCTAAAATGAAAGAGATCATGAGAAGTTATTAGATGCAAGTGCAAAAATGTTAAGTTCTGGAATTCTTTGCCGTCGCAAAATGGACACGTATATCCAGGAACGGTGAACATGTGCTGGTTCCTAGTATTTGGCGCGCCAAAGTATTGATGTAGTCTCTCATCGTCTACAGGGGCCAAGAAGAAGTAGCAGGTTAGGGCGTGATTCTCAGAGGTTGTATCTCGTTGGAAATCTGAAGTTGGCGTTGGCAGTCTTGCCACCAATTGGTAAAGCTCGCCACGTTGTGATTGTGATATTGTTCTCAAGTCGCTCCACCCGCAGTCCAATTCCAGGCTGAGATCTGCTCGATCGTCCTTACACAAATCGGTCTTCATTGATAACTCATGCTGTGCTGTAGGTGGACTCATCGGTAAGGAACGAAAAACGCAATGCAACTCAACAGAAAAAGGATCTGCCCATCTCCGGCCACCTTGTGGTCGTTCCTGATGGAGTAACGGGGGCCAACGCCCATCAATCTCTATCGGTTGTAAAGCAACTTTAGCAACATAGCTCTCAGCAAGCCCAAAGCTTTTGATGGGGCCTCGATTTGTCCATACAAAAAGTTTGCTGGCCTTGATGTAGAAATGGTCTTCCATATCGATGGTCGCAGATTCGTCCGAATCGTAAGTTATAGTGCATATCTCACTTGATCGATAAAGCTCGTTTCTGTCTATACCATCTTTGCTTTTGCTCTTGGCGCTATGGAGTAAGGGGGTTTGGTCCAAAATGTCAAGTTTTTGGTAGATTGTAAGCTCGCATTTACATCGGACAGATGTTGGATTGTTTGACGAGATCCCGTGATGACTTCGATGAGCTCCATTTCCATTAGTAGGCGGATTTTCTGGTAACTGAGTGTCAGCTTCTTCCAGGCAGGAGCGACATCATGCCGAGAATCGCTAACCTGAGACATTCGAACCATTCGGCCTTGGCTTGAATAGGCGTTTCCGTTTCAACGACTTAGCCTCAATTTTCAAAACTGGCTCGTTTCTGCCGGTCGGAATTGGGGGTCGAAGTTTGCTGATGATCTGATTAAGTCGCACTTTGGGGCGTGCGCGGAAACCGTTGCTAATCCGAGCATCTGCATCTGTGGTCGGTGGTGTCGAGTTGCCTGGTACCCTAGATGCTGGGATTTCACCACGAGCTTGGGCTGTCTCGTTCTCGCGTAGGACCGTCTCGATATTACGATTTAGAAAAACCTTTCCCCTGTGGCGCGCTGCGTAGACGTAAAAACATGTGTTGCCTGTGAATCTCGCCCGAATACTTTCTCCAGGTGTCATTTTGGCCAGCGGTTTCAGAGACCAAGGTAGGTTAAGAGCGATATTACTGCACGGTAAAATAATCTGTAAACGTTGTCAGAAAAAATACGCGACGAAAGTTTATAGAGCAATGAGGATCTCCATAGCCAGTTGCTGCTTGCTTAGTGACCACGAAGGTGCCTGGGGTGTCCAAGATCACGTTAAAAGGGGTAGTTTACTCACATGACAAAGGCATCAAAATCAAAAGAAGAATATAAAGATAAAGACACGGTGAGAGAAACAGATTGGGTGGTCGACACCAGCGAGAATGAACAGTCAAGGAAATAGAGGGGACGTGGGGTGGCTCCAGTTGGGAATGCGTGAGGGTTCGGGTTTGTCTTGTCGGCCGTCAACAACGCCCAGACGTTAGGGAAACGGCAATCCTGGTCAGCCTTTTCTACAACGCAAAATTTCTCTTTCGTGCGAGCGGCCAACAAACGCCTGTTTCGTATTGCTCCTCTCTTTCTCTTTAGCATTACACTCAAGTTTATATGCCGACTGAATGGTAAGCAATCTGCCACACGGGCTGAAAGCACTATGTGCGATGAATCCGAGGAGTTCCTTCCGATCTACCAGCTGATTCGAGCTTTAATCCGACTCATCCAGCGTGCCTGTCCCCACTTCATATTATCGGCAAGGGGATTTTAGTAAATGATGCGGGATATTTGCCATTCAGTGGACATATGGTGAGCACCACCTTTAGATTTCATCATGGCCCCATACCGGGCGGATGGGCAGTGGTTAGTCAAGAATCCTGGATATGCGCGACGGGTGCCAACAATCCATCGAGGTCGCGGCGATAGAGGCTGTATTCTAGGCTTACCACCTATCTAAGCGACCATATAAGCTTCAGCTACTACTGATAGGTTTGAATTGGGCGAAATCGTCTGCCTATGGGCGTAGTAAGGGCGGTTCGTCACTTATGCAAGAGACTTTAGCGTCTCCCCATTCACAGCTAGCACTTGGTACAAGTACAAGTCATTTCTTCGGCTCTTCTATCACTTATAAGAGTAGGAAAGTTTTCCCCAGGTAGGTTTTCAGCCCTTTGCACAGCATCGATTGGTGGATTCAGGTATTTCGTCACGATCACGACTGCGGCAATGGAAAGAGACCTGTGCATCCCCCCCTCTACTACGACCACACCCTTAGTAATAATTGTTCTCCAAAGATTCTAGATTTCCCTTCAGGCTTGAATACTCACCAAGCAAGGTATAATTTGAGTTTTCGCTTCAGGAGCATTGCACTGCAGAGGCGGGAAGCGATCAGTAGGGGCAAGCCAAGCTATCATAAACACCCAACACCATCATAATTTAAAGCCTACTCAAATGGTTCATAGGTACCCCCCTGGTAATGCTCACTGGCTAGTAAGTAGAAAATCATCACCAATAAGTATTATATTTTTGCCCTTAGCACTTGATACAATACGTGCACCTGTTATATGGGCGTCTTGAAACAATGTTTCACCGATCAGACGAAAAGCACACTTACACGGCTTCTCACTTTCAAGATGCAGGCCCAGATTTATAACAGACACCTATCGAGGTCTCTGGCTATAGTTCTTCTATTTTAAGCATTATCCTGAAGAGCTCGCCAACGGCTAAATATCGATGTTTCGCCACGTAGTTGTACATTTTGATGATTCGTTAACGTTGTGACCTTGAATTCGTTCAAGATAGCCGTAGAACGACCGCTTTTCTAACCTGAACCTCGAATGGATCAAGACGACAGACAGCTGCAATGCATTTGTTATGTAGCATATAAAGGAGTGAGAAAGTCCCATAGACTTGTAACTAATCATAAACGAAGTAAATACCTAACCACCTTACAACATAGTTCAACAACGAGCAGCTTAGCAAGATGCCTTCTCTTGTTAACTATCCAAGCCTGAATGGCACTGACTGGGTTGAAGACAGATACGAAACAGCACCAGCACCCGACCACGACCCCGCTACCTTAAAAGCAGCGATAGAAGAGTGCGACTCTAAAATTTCCAATTTGACTAAAATCCTTGGACAAACACGCTGTAGATTCAACCTTTCTATAGAATCGGATCGCATCCTAGAATGTCACTCACGAGAAACATTATTCTTCCTCGAGAACCACTTACGAAACCTCTTGTCCTCAACCAGTGACGATCTCGGCTTTTCTTATTTTGCTGAATGCGACAGTATCATGGATGACATTACGGATCAGAAGATTCGGCTGAAGAGGATCAGAGATCGTATAAAGAAGAAACGGTTGGAGTTTACCCAATTTTGTACGGCTAATTGGAAGGAAGTTAGTGGTTGGTACCTTCAAAGGGATAGCTGGGTGTTGGTGTTGAGTGTTCAACAGTTTGAGTTTCATTAGAGCGCCAGTGCGGTCTATCCGCAATGTCTATTTTCCTGTAAACCTTCCTCTTATTTTTTTCCACTCAGGCGGGATAATACTCACTCTGCTATAATAAACCCCAACCAAATAGAACCCTTCAAACTTAATCATATGCACAGCGACTCACAAAACTTTCCAAAGCTTTAGCACTCCGCAATAGAGACGCCCCATACGCTCCAGTCAAAATCAAGGGCCTCCCGGTTACATCACGAAAGTCCGGAGATGTGTCTCATGTAGCTTCCGACTAATAACGTTGTGGAATTCGACTCTGGGATGCATCGATGTTGTAAGCATAAACAAAGATTTTCAAGCCATAGGCCATAGTCACGGCGGAGAGATTTCTAGTGAATCCAGAAATCTGAAAACCGAGGAAATAGTAACTTTATACAAAAATAAAATGTGAATCTAGAAATCAGATCTAAGACTCCCTACCGCGCAACGAGACCCTTTGTTGTTCAGTCATGGAAGGCCCAAGGTTTGATGCCAGCTCCAATTTGTAGGCCGGTGGGCCAGCTCTCTAGAACCTACAAATCCATAGATTATTTTTCAATAATTCTTAGAAATCTAGTTCTGTCATATGGGAGCTTAAAGGGCTTGGGGCTAGCTGTCAATAATTGTGAGACGCCATTCGTAAACAAGACATCTATTAAGTTCTTTGGGTATTCGAACTCTATGTACTCATAGCTAAAGGTTTCCCTAGTGTAAGTTTTAGTCGTGTGTGGTTCGGCTGAATTAAGCTGCCCTGATGGGTCCTCTAAACTGGAAATGAAACTAACAACCTAAGAGATAATTAGCATGAAGCAACAGTTTATAATGATTACTCCGCAGGTAAGAAGACTCGGGTGATAGAACACCTACTTCAGCGACTAAAAGATTGCGGTGCATTGCCCTTGGGGCGGCGAGGGAAAAGGGGAAGGTTTAGACAAATAGTCGCAGGTCGTTAATATAATCGTGAAAATTAAAAGCCTCTCGCTCTAGAAAGCCAACAAGATCAGCCTCACATCAAGCGAAAAAGCCAAGTGGACCAAGAAATAAATCCGGCTAAGAAAAATCTACTGAATAGACCTTTCCTGTGTGGCCTAGCGCATGTATCACAGGTCTGAAAAACTCCCGGTGTTGGATTAAATTTCCTCGAATTGCTGTTAAGATATTATAAGCCAGTATGCGACTGGCAATACCTGAAGCTACATGGGCGGTTTAGGTCGGTAAAAAGGTCGAAAGCTCTGTAAAAAGAACTACATCATGACCAGATCAATTATTAATCGATCCCCACCGTGGCCTAGTACCCAGTCTACAATAAATTTCTAGGAAGGCTATGGTCTGCCTTGAACTAGTTTGTAATGTATGAATAGCGGCCATGGGATACATTGATCTCATGATCAGCTGCAGTTTCAAAGACTTAAGGATTGGCAGCTACCACCTTGATCGGCTTGAAAAAAGGGGGGAAACAGAGTGGAGTTTTCCCCACGCACGAGAAATGAGGCTATTGAAACAATTCATCTTTTCGGAAAGCGGAAAGCGTGGGATTGCAGTAACTAGCTTGCAACTTAAGAGTTCTTTTTATTCCGGTATCACAGATTAATCCCAATTCTACTCAAAAAACATTCCGGTTTAGGCGAGTAAACTTTTCTTAGCAGGGTAGGATTAGTAGCAAACCTAGAGGTTCTTCTTTAATTTGCTGCGGGGACCTCCTTTTAACCGCAATATTTTGGTAACCAAAGTTCATCAACTGGCCTAGCAAACTAGTTCACATGATATTAATCTTCTTCGATCTTACTCCCCACCGTACTTCCGCATCAAATTACGGCATTGAATCCCTTGGTCTCATGTCCCCCCGCCTCCTCTTTCTGCCAGAGTATCCTCAGGCTGCGACAGAGAGCTAACCAGTGCTCTCAATAGCCCCGCGTAGGCCATGAGAGCCCTCTCGTCATTTGCAGTAGTAGACGGCCATGGAGGGTGAGACTCAGGCCCTTAGTGAAATGGGCTTTGGATCAGCCACGTGCTTCCCCATTTCCAAAAACGATCAGTACAGGTCATCTCAATAACTAGCACTAGCGGCTCCAGCCTAGGATAGAAATCGCCGAGGTGGCGACACCCAACGACAGTAGTGGAGCCACGGAGCGATGGGTCTAGCTAGTATTATGCGACACTGTATGGTAATCATGCTGCATAGATGATCATAAGGTACGCTTAAAACATGTAATTAGGATTTAGTCTTGTGTATTCCCACCGGTGCTCTCGATTGATTGACTGGTTGATTCATAAAGTACATCCAACTACTTAGGTTAACTTATGGTACTCAATCGTTCTAGAATCTGCCTCTTTTCTATTTCTCCTGTTTGATCCTTACGTGGCTATGGTGAACTATCATCTTCACTTTATCTCGCTCTCCAATTGCGGTGGGAATAACTTCTCGCGTTGCAACATATATATGAGTGGTGTTGTAGCAGTGCGCGAGAAATTATTCTCGCCGCGTGCAAGCTAGCTAGTATAAGGACGAGTATTTATAGTTATAGTCTATGACCCCCGCATGTTCTCACTCAAGCAAAGTATTTCTTGAAATCAGGGCTATACAGACCGTTCAATTGTTAGTACTAAATGCAACAGAGTCCGAAAGTATGGAGACAAAATTGGTCTTTGATTCTCGATAGCTTGTACAAGCGCATGCGCTAGTGAGGGGGGACGGTTATAATTAAGAGTACTAATATTCTCCGTTGAGTCCTTAGACTTAGTAGGGGGTGTAAAATCACTATCGGGGTTACTAGATTCCATAGCCTAACGACTGTATGAGAACAAAAATTCCAAGTGACAGCCAGAGATGATATCTAGAGTGGAAAGGTCCATTGAGAAAGAGGCAGCTGTGGTGGCAAACGTTCCCAGAATTTGGTAGAGCTAACCCTTAGTTGAATTCCCTTTTCAACTTAGCTCACATCGATATCCTGTAGGTCCTCATGTAGACTCTAGATTTCTGTTTTCGATTAGGGGTATAGGCTTTTCGTGAGTAGTTCGAGCAACTTAGCATAGGAAACTAGTGATTCGAAACATGCGGCGGCGTGTATTGAAATCTTAAGCTCCGGATCTAGGTATAGGATGGAAGATCTGTCTTTTTGGTCACATGGGAATCCTAGTCGAGAATAATAACCTCGGATGGCAGCTACGGCTAGAAGCCCTCGTGGTCTTGGAATTTGCCGCGCCTAACGCGTGCGCAGAAACGTGCGCTTTTAGCGACACGGGATTGATCCAACACACCTAACGAAACCAAAAATTAGGTAGGTGCAGAAGGAGCTGACTGGCGTCAGGGGCCTTCGGGGATCCTGCCATGGCTAGAGCGCTTCTTGACTACCCGCTGTTGGTTTTATTGCCCAACACTTATATTTACTACTCCACGTGTACCCCTTTCCTATCCTGATACCGGTTTTGTAATTTTCCAAAGGGGTCATATCTCATGAGACTTTTTGCTGACCCCTAACTTTCTGTTGGGTCTGAATTTTAAGTCTAGACTATCTAAGAATTATTGTCATCTGTGAGTACGCCGAGAGTGATTCGTACGAAGGCTTACACTTGCACACTGACCTAACCATAATGTTTAACTCTTAGGGCGAGTACAAAGCAACTTTGCGGCCGCCATTTTGACAACCCGTATGCCGGGCAGAATGATTTGTTCAGTTTGAGAACTAGATAGCCCCTTGAAAATAACACTCTTCCATTCGGTTGTCACATATCGTGTTTGATGATCATCAATCTAAGGAACAAATAGCGCAACCGAGCCTAGGTGATAATTGCACAAGTGCTCTAGATACGTCGAGAAAATATATATGGAAAAAATGACCTAGTGCCTTTATTTACTTTATGACTTCTTTAATTTAATCTACTAAATGATGATCCGCGATTTATTATATATACCCTAATGATGTGTATCCTTGCGCTTAATTAAGATACGTTAGGAGCAATAGCTTGTGGATGCGTGCTACGTGGTTCTCAATCAGAAGAGCATATTAGATACTAGACTAGATAGTGTTTAGCCAAAATGTGACTTAGCGTGAGTATAAACCCCCCCTCTCTTCGGCTTCTGACTTCTCTTCTCTGCTCTGCTCTTCCTTCCGGATAATTGGCTGCCTTATGGTTCAGATCACTTCCTCATCTATCTATCTCTCATCTTATCTAAGCTCGTGACTCTTTTTCATCCTCATCGATATCACGGTGGCTAGCCCATTTAGACAATTTTTGCACAATTTGGATACAATTAATCTCAACCCATTACATGTGTAGTGTCCCCTACGAGCCTATTTGAGCCGATACGGGAGCCTGGGCTCCAGCTAGCTCGAAGAAATTTGAGCCGGGCTCGAGGCTGGCTTACTCATAGTGGTTTGAGATTCCCACGAAAATAACCGCAAAGAGATTATTAATTACTATTGAAAACTAGATACCCGCTGCAGCCTAACCCTCTTCATCCTCTTCTAGTTGCTAGGACTCTACCTCCGGGAGACCAGGCTAGCTTTATGCTTCTCCCTCTCCCGGTTCCTAACCTTTATTGAGGACTAACAGGCTTGAGCTGGGCTCGAGCCTATTAGAAAATAGCCTCGAGTTTGCTCGGGCTCGTGGGCACACCACACCAACCATGTGCAATTGGCTGGGTTTTCGGTCGATAAGAACACAATTTCTTTGTGTTTAACAACTTTTATGTGGATTAGATTTACAGTTACTCTAACCCACATCTTTTATGCGCATCCTACATTAAAGTGTGCCCTGGTGCCCTAGCACTCTTTCATAACTACAGTTTATTTTACAGACACCTAGCGCAAATTATACGCGCTTAAATTGTGCCTAGAAAATACACGAGCTCACACATAAATACTGTTTAAAATACACGGTTTCTGTTGCATCGCGGTGTAGGTATACGTAACGTTAAAATACTTGTAGTTTGACTTTCCATATGCATAGCTACATGTAGCATACATAACGGTAGCTCAAACAACGAGCTATACCACCCCTAAAAAGTATATAACACATGTATGCATAGGTTCACGATCAAGTAATGCTTCGTAGTCTTCATTCATTTGCAAAAAACCGACAGCATCGCGAACCCCCACACAGAAGTTATCATAAGCGTCAAAGGATGCTTTGAAGCCAACATGACTATTACACACGGAAAGTATGACGAAGCTAAGACTGTCGAGTGCCGTAGTCTTGTGAAGCACAGGCACGAAAAGACGTGACCTCTGCTGCTTGAGCTCCTGGATCAGCCTGGTGATCGACTGATGGCGCTCCTGGGTAGTTTGTTGCCTTAAGCATAGCATGATTCTAATCTACCGAGTGGTTTCTGCCCTGTGAATAGCATTCCAGAAGTATGAAGCCTAAACAGGGTCGGATTCAGTGAAAAAATACGTTGCATCACGGAGACAACATGGGTGGCAATATACAGAATGAAACTCTGCATCGAGGCTAGTGCACGTGCCTAAATTCCTGTATAAGGTTATAACTCAAGTTTGCCACCATGAGTGAGGTCAGATCTAAAGTCCAAAATAGTGATAGCACACGCTAGCAAAAAACTGTTGACTAGCGTAATTGATATATATATTGGGCTCGCGAACTGTAAAATCAGTTAGTTAATCTCTACTCATCACCAACAATGCCAGAATTCAGAGCATTTTGAGTGATCATTCGTGAGGACATCGATTAGATGAACTATTGTGCACTGGCGCCAGGATTTCTTTCGCCATATTCCACTATACCTTTCTGGTGTTAACAAAAATATTTGACTTTATACACCCAATCTCCCGCTGTTTAGCACAAACACACTCTACTACCTTCCTCCTGAGTACAACATGTAGATACTGCAATTTCCTTTACGTGGTGCGACTATCTCTATCAGAACGACATCTATAAGTGGACTATCTCAATATTACAGACGCGTCAAAACAATGCCTCATCAAATCAAGAAAAATTTGTACAAGGAAAGGTCATCTATGTGGCAGTAGCGACGTCGACTCTGAATATTCTAGAGGCCAGACAAAAAATTTCCCTCTCGCAACTGGCACACCAGAGGAGGAATCAACTTTGGTCAGACAGATTCTATCAGACAAGACTTTGTACCTATCACTGCCGACATATCCAGGTCAGGTCACGGATGACGCGACGTACCCCACGAAAAAAAAACAAGCACGTTATAGGTATAGCCCTAAAGAAGACACACAATTGAGATTAGTTCTCAGGCTTGACCGGTTGATGGACGGCTGGACAGCGAGAGGCTTTAAGTACCTTTATGCTTCTACTATACGTACGTATACTTCAGTCAGTCACAACCCTTTAAACTTCAGGACCCGTTCAATGCACAGTTGCGTCCAACAAATTCTTGCGGTTTTTAAGGTACCACGATGCAACGAAGTGTTATGAGCTCCACAGCACAACTGAACCTGAATCATGCCGGTACAATAAAGGACATACTGTTATTAATTTAAGCAAACATGATGCCTTCTTTTTGTTGAGTAGTAAATATTTTCATGGTTCATGGCATCTTGTTGCATCAAAAACCGCAAGAACTTGTTGGACGCAACTGCACAAGATTTGGGTGAACATACTACCCGGCTTTGTATTTTCCCAACACTTCAGTTGGAGTACTGGAGCTCAGGCAGTACCACATGCCTGCAGCCACGCTTCGCGAGAAACCCCCCGCCTAACGCCCCTCGGACGCGATTTACATGCACCACTAAGGTACGGCTAAATCCAGGAACTACATGTATACGCCACTCTACATGACTTCAATATGCTCGTTACTGTAAGCTACTTGCTCCCTTAATAATTGATCTCCAATTGATCTTCACTGCCCACCAGAAGCGGGTTTCAAGAACACAATCTAATACGGCTATGGGGACTAAGCTCCTACCACACTGCCAGAATTACTATAATGCTAATCGCAGGCTGACTAATGGGTACTGGCGGAAGATTCACTTCTCATTTGCCAAACCTGTCACATGACCACATTAATTCTAGCGACGTGAGTAAACAGTTCGAATTCTCCGGAAAATGTGATGAGTAGAGACAAAACCAAGAGTATCAGCCAGGCGAGGGCCTCTCAGGCCAGAACGGCGATAAGTATATAAGAGCAAATAATGCTATCTTTCGTATTAAAGCTTGAGCTTTCGTAAAGGAGATCTATTCCACTGAAGGACTCAAAATACCTGTCTTGGCTGCAACGCTTTATAAGCTCGGCTAGAACTTGTCCCGCGCTCCTCTGATCTTGATACCACAATAGCGAGGTCACCTGACTAATTAATGCGAGCGATAGCATATCACACGATGGAGGTTTGTAGCTCACAGTCTTACTAGTTATCTCATACTCTATACTCTATCTACTGTAAAGTAGAGTACATGTAGGTATGATGTATCGGCCCTGATGTTCCTAGCAGCTTCCAAAAGCCTAGTGCAGCTTGATGTTTGACAAATTCTCGTCTAAGGAGTTGCTTCCCTTGCAACAACTCTGAACCTGGATTCGTATCTGAATGACTCAAAGGTGCAGGCAGCTCCCGATATCTTACAGGGCTACATATCATTCTCGTTTGCGGATGGCGAGTGATTTCCCATGTATGACGCGCGTACTCTTCACCCGTCGTTCCGGGTGCCTCAGAGTTCGCTACTGGTCGCTTAGACTCGGCCGACAGGCAATCAGGGGTCTACGGTTACGACACTTGCAGGGAAAAGGCATTAACGCGCATCGTATCAATTGTCTTTCGAGTGATGTCAGTGAGAGGTAACCACAAGTATTTCATGACCGATACAGTACAGTCGTTCACGGGGTGACGGCGAATCCTGTCTGATGGCGAACAGGGGTTATGCGCAGTATATTTCAGTACGGATTTGCTAAGCTGTCAATTTTCTCGGGCGTTTGTTGGCCAAAAACCCCTGTTCGCCATCAGACAGGATTCGCCGTCACCCCGTGAGTGACTGTAGTTGATCATTGCTTGACGGGTTGCTGAATAATGTCATTGATTCGGGTATACGGACTCCGGTTTACCCTCATACTTAAGCGTTATCTTAGCCCCACCATTCAGTGAAACTGATATGTAGCATGCCTTGGGTAGGGGAACCCCAGTCTGCAATCTGCGTTTATTGGATTCCCCTGCGCGACTCGTTTCCCCAGCCACTTTTCCGTATTGTAGGCCGCGCGTACCCGTACCGCCGTTTTAAAGTCGCGTTGCTTGAATAGGAAACTTCCTATTCCCCAACTAAAAATTTGCGAAGCTGCTCGAACTCAAGAATTTTACACACGAAATGCCAAAAAAACAGTAGTATCTTATCCAGAATCGATATCCTAAAGGTGCTATGGAGGAAGGAGAGGTATTAAAAAGAATGCCAAGAGACTGCCGAGACTGCCTCCAACCAATAGAAATGGCTTTCTCACTAGGTCTCGCCTAGTTAGGCAACGCGACTTCAAGACGGCGGCATGAGTAGTGGTTGCCTTTAAAACGTAGTTATGGGGTGAGGTTTGCTTTTTTCCCGGTTGTTCAAAAGTCTCGCCAGAACACGTCATTGTGTCGCAGGCCAATGATATTGCTGAAAAGTCAATGATTCCTGAACTGATGCAACCAACAGCTAGCAATCGCGACATTGGGACCGGTCTCGGGATGTCTCACTCTATCAATACTTAAGCAACTTAAAAAGCAAACGTCATGAAGTGTGGGGAAGGGGCGGCGGGAATATCCGCTCCGTGCCATTTTTGCATCCTCGTCCCTCGCCCGTAGCTACCGATGAGCTCTCAAAAAGCCGATTGATATTAAATGTTTACTCACGGCGCAAGGTTAGGAAATCGAAGCAGCCCGTCATTAGGTCGTACGCCTGGTTGCAGTTTTCACGTCCATTTAATCTCCATCATCTCCTGGAATATTTTTCTGTAACCTCCTGCCAGTACCTTACCTGGTAGTTATATTTTCATCATGAAGAACCTCGCACACTTTGCGACCCTGCTGGCAGGCGCCCTGCCCGTCTTATCGTTCATCATCCCCGACGAAAGGGTTGTTAATCAGGCTTTCCGTTATCAAGGCCGTGTAGAGTCTGATTCCTCCCAACTTGAAGAATTCAGAAAGAAGTTTGAGAATCTCGAGGACAGTCTTGAAGACAAGCTCAGTGATATCATTGATAAAGCTGAGAAGCTCGATGAGAGTTTTAGTGTAAGGGAAGACACTGCGACAGACAGTGGAGCAGCTGCGCTCGACGATGGATTTGATGCATTCTACGGGCTTAAGGAAGAGCACCCTTTCCCAGATACCTATGAGTACTTCGATGGCCAGGCTTGGATGAGCCAATCCACCGATTCCCTTCTTGCTAGCTTCCCGTACGAGGATTTTATCTCTGATGAACACCACGACCACGACCACGACCACGACCACGACCACGACCACGACCACGGTCATCACGGTCGCCATGGCCATCACGACCACGATCACCATGGCCATTGTAAACACCCTCGATTGCCGCATGACCCACACGATCACACTGACTCCACTCTTTTCGACATCATCTCGAAGTCGAAGCACACAACAAAGCTAGCCGAGCTGATCAAGGAGGATGACGACCTGGTCAACCTACTCAAGGACCCAAATGCGAACATTACCATCTTTGCTCCAGGAGACGAGGCCTTCAAGCGACTCCCGAAGAAAGATCCTAAAGATGTTCCCAAGGATTTGTTGGAACACGTCTTGACGTACCATATTGCTGAGGGGATTCACGACGCTCACGATCTTATCTATCATAACACACTTATAACGAAGTTAGGTGATGATGCCCTAGGCAAGGGGATTCATCAACGTGTGAAGATCGGGCTTGGTTTTCATGGTCCGGCTCTTAATTACTACAGCAGACTTACGATAGTTGATATAGTACGTACTGACGTATATTCCATCTTTACAAATACAGTACTAACGTCGCCCATAAACTAGCGTGCGAAAAACGGTGTAATCCATGGAATTGCCTCCCTCCTATTCCCACCGCCCACAGTCCTCAAAATCATAGAGGTAGTCCCTACAGCGTTCTCCACCAGTGAGACCGCACTCTTCCGTTCCGGCCTCACCGACGAGCTCCAAAAAGAAGGCAAAGGTCTCACAGTTTTTGTCCCCTCAAACAAAGACTGGGAAAAACTCGGGTTCGCAGTGAATGCATTCCTTTTTAGCGAGAAAGGCAAAAAATATCTCCTAGCAATCATGAAGTATCACATCGTCCCCGGTCATACTCTCTACAGTGATGCATACGTCACCTCTGGCGATAAGAAAACCACGAACGAAAAAGACGATCCGAATGGCCTACCTCATGGATATTCTCACATCTCGCTCCCGACACTACTGGAAGACCGTTACATCTCTACCGATATCACCCGATATGGAAGGTTCCTGAGTTTCAGACTTAACGGCCTTACCTCCATCCGTATATCCCCTCCTCTCCTAATAATTTCTATCCGCTCATCTAACTAACTGCGTTCTAGCCTTCTCGGATGGCATCGCGAAGAACGGTGTGATACATGTTCCAGACCGTGTCCTTATTCCACCGCATACTAAGGACGAACATCATAATCCTCTTCAGCAGGGAGATGAAGAGGAGACTGAGATGACGGTTGAGGAACTCAAATCCCGCTTAGCACCATTTGTCGACGACCCTGAGTCTGAATTGTAGGCTGTGCACAGTGATAGCATTTCATTATAGTATGGTAAAGATACAGGGGGTAAAAGTTAGTCGGTTGGAGATACATATGGAGGAAATAGTGAAGCAGAGCAAAATTATTTTGGCGTTGCTATTCACATGTTACCTTGGGCTACATGTAGGGTTAAACTACGTAGAGATAAAATATGTTATTTCAATGAAGAGATATTACTTTGATGAATCTTTTCGCATACAAGTAGTGAATTTTATGCTGGGTTGGTTTCACGGCGCCAGGAATTTGAATGAAGGATATTCTTTAAGGACTTAAGATACGAGTGTTCTCTATGTCATGGTTGCTCCACATTACACCTCTAGTAGATGGGTACGCGATGAGTTTCCTACGTTGATCTGATGTCCTAATACAATACGTAACTTTGAAGAGAGGTGTTTTATAACCAGAAGAGAATACAAGTTACTGGGACTTTTTCACTCCCTATCAGCTAGAAATCTGTTGTTCAGGTAAAGCCCTAGTGCTTAGCAGGAGGTGGGCTATGACGCTCTTGTCGGTATTTAGTGTGTTCAGTCATAGAACGATGAGAACGAATCTTAGAGGGCTACTAAGCCCCACCCACCCTCAAGCCGCAAAAGGGTGTAATTGACTTTCTAAAAGACCTAAAAGGGTAGGTATATGGATGTTAGTGCATATGGTTAGCTGTTGGGGCGAAAGCGTTGTCGTAGGGCTGGCATCGGAGGGTTTTATATGGGCGGAATCCCTGTCATGGGTGGTTACCCTATAAAATACGTTGGCCACAACGACGTTTGCTGCTGTGAACACTACAGGAAGGAAAATATAACCTAGCATAGCTTGCCTAACACAACCAAAACCGAAGGACAAAGAAACTTTCCCATGTCATCTCCCTTTCTACGCCCTACTCCACATCGTTCCTCTTCTCACCATGGACGTCTCCTCATATAGTCCTTTCGCCTTCAAGGCCTTCATCACGCGCAACTCCCCCATCGACAGAACTTCGCAATGCAGAACCCGACATGAAACGCAGTAACGGGTGTGTCCCAAAGGCGTCCTGTAGCGTGAGGTAGAAGTTCGGCATAGCGCCTCATGAAACTGTGAGACTAGTCATTGGCCTCGGCTTTAGGGCAGAGAGCACAGAAAGGTTCAACGAGAAGAGGTACCCCTCTGTTAGTGACACTGGCGTTGATGCCATTGTTCCATCTCCGCTTTGGGTAGCTCCGCCGCGTACATAGAAGGATCATCCAGATAGCCGTCCTTAACCTCCGTGAACCCCGCCAAGATCACGAGTGCGGAGCCCGCTGCCCACTACCCACAGTCTCGCGCCCTTGATAAACTTCTCCAAGTCCTTGGACAAACCAGCCTCCGTCATCACCGTTGGATACTCCCAGTCAGTGGCAACGGTGACGTACTAGACATCAAAGCCCGTGAATGAGATGCCAGCGCTAAGGCGTAGCTTCCTGTCGACGTGTGTGCTAAGCGCTTCATTCATGACACGGACAGGAATAGCTGCAGTGAGTAGTTTATTGGGAGCAGTATACATTTGATAACTATGCACTCAGAAATTGGGTTGTATTCGTAGCATTCAGAGTCGCATTCGAGGAACGAGGGATGCTGGGACTGACAGCCGCAAAGATGGAGGGGTGATGGAACGCAGGATCAGAGGGCCGTCGAGGTTCTTGACTTGATGCATGTGGAAGGCGGGAGTGGTTTTGTTGAGTGGGAGAGATGTTGGGAGAGGAGGGTGTGGATGAGGAGGGGGAGTGAGTCCAGAAGCGAGAAAGCGGTGGATAAATAGCTGGATATTGGCGGCTCCAGGATATCAATTTCGCACAGTGCATCCTTGCTACTGGTAGCACGAAAATCTGTCCCAGCGGCCGCCTCAACGTAAGCTTTGCTTTCTATCGTACTTTATTGTTGAGGCTTCAGATGGAGATGGGGTAGCCTACTCAGCGAGGGTTCACACTCCGCCAGATTTGCAGAGCTAAATTGAATCTCCAGAGATTATAGGGTCTAACCGTTCGCAGTTGAGAGGAGTATTAAGACTTCTGTGGGATTTTTAACAGAGGTATATTGTTAAAATCTGACACGGATAGGGTGGTATTCAATGTCCAGTTGCTTTTATAGCAGACTACAGATGACGGTCAGATACGAGGCAGGCAAATTTTGCCCTGGGCCTTTATATTTGCGTCTAGAAGTGGCATTGTTTGTCAGTATGACAAAGAGGTTGGCGGAATTATTCTAGGTGAGGAAGAAGGGTTAGGGCAGCTTGGCAAGCGTGCAAGACAAGCATGGATCCCGGAATGCAAATGATTTAAGTTTATTCTCCACGAAGCACAAAAGTGAGGCAGCCCTTCTGTTGCGCTCCATGTACTTAAGCTTGCTGCAGGCAGCCTGGCAATCTTGCAAATGATGTACCTTTATCTGAAGCCTGGGAGAAAGTTATAGTAGCCAGAAATGTGGGCGGAGGTCGCGGTACATAAGAAAAAAAAGAGCGAGCCTTGGGGGGTAGATTAAACCCGAAGGGTCGATTAAACCTTTGCTCGTTTCTTTAGGTACGTTAGCTATAGGTGCACTTATAGCTACGCTAACAGCGTATGGATGACTCCTAATGCTCTCAACCATGCACCGAGATGGGTAAGTAGGAGAATCCTAAGCCTTTTGGGCAGTACTGACGCTGCAATGGTTGCTTTGGGAGATCCTATCGAACATCCTGATTCACGATTCTTGGGATTAAATATAACACTCTCAAGTAAGTCATGTCATGATCAGTTTATCTCTCAGTCTAGGGTTTTCAATTTGAACAGAAGAGAAATACCAGTTGCATTGTTTACAGACTGGAAGAAAGCCCAATACATGTATTTATAGACATAAAAGCCCTCCTGTTCCTAAAATTTGCAACGGTGTGCTAACATTCTGTCCTCACTTACCCAAATAGGCAAACGAGTAGTTTGTAGGGTAACACCAACAAAAGTACCCTTTCGATAAGACTAGTTACTACCCATAAGAACAAACACATAAGAATATGGGCGCCCGTGTAGTTGGGGTCCTCCTATAAACAAGGACTATGGAGTGTGATCGTGCCGGCTTGTGTGGGCAAAGTTACCCACCCTCGTTGATTCAATTAGTTTTACCCAATTGGTGTTTAGCAAATAACAAGGCTACCAATGACTGGCTGAGCCCGTGAAAATCTGCACCCAACACTTCTCAATAGCGTTTATCTACTATGCCTTTTCTGGTAATCCCCCCGCGAAGGTGATGCGAGTAAGCCTGCCCAGGGCCCCCTACGCCTTCTCGCGTATATCCCACGAGGGGTTCCCTTGCTCAGAATTCGAAAGTTGAAGCAAAACTCAATTGCCGGGTTTTAAATGTAAGTATTAGCGATATCTTGAAGTGCGTGTAATGCAACACGTTGAATATACTCGAAAAATACGGGAGCTACCTTTTAGAGTCAAATTTGAGTTCCATATGCAGCTACCCAAAGCGCATGATTTTCAAACTCTACCATCTCATATCGCCGTGCAATCCTTATCCAATTACAGTCAGATTAAGATCTATGCATCTAGCTTGTCAATAATTTAAGGTAGCATACAACGCCATACATCCATGAGCCAAGAGGAACCCTCGTGTCAACTCTTTCACTAGTTGCTTGGTCAGAACATGCATATCGATCACCCCACTTTACGTTTGTAGTTTAAAACTCACTCAATTTGGTGTGTCTCGCCTATTCCTTACAAAGTAGACTCATGTTGTCAAAATTTCAACGGGGTTAACATTATGTGTTCTGAGCCTATATACATGTAGTTGCGGATTGTATGTTTATACCTGTGCACGTGCCTGAGAAGGCTAACTACGAGAATCTTTGTGGGTATGTGCATTACCCCTATTTTACAAAACTCGCGACCCAAAATACGCTATATAGTTGTAGGGGAAAGTCCCTAGTCTCGTGCCCAGCCCCACTATACAGCTTACTGGGTACGCAGCAAGCTGCGTGTATAGGGCTAAGCACGAGACTAATATGTCCCCAGCTTTGTGTCAACCATAACCTATAGCTAGCGTTTGTGCCATAATACCGATACCACGTAAAGAGTCTTCATCTCAGATTGCTGCTTAGTTGCATTATTAGGGCTAATTCTTTGATTGGCTTACCCTTTCTCCTGCAGGCTCTCAGTGCCAATCTTCCTTCCAGAATAGGATAGATTATACAAGCAACCGCAAGTAGGGCCGATATAACTTGCTACTTAGTACAGGTGACGTTAGTGAATTAAAACCCCGTCAGTACTAGCAAGCATCCTATCGCAGGTTGAACAAGTTTATTTATAGGGGAACAGGCGTTTTACACCGTGCAGCAATAGTAAATCATCGCCTTGAAGATTCTGCCCTAGACAACACAGGAAGCTCTCCGTACATGTTGAACTGGCTACAAATTTCAATTAGCTTCGCAATCTCGTCATCTGACTGCCCTCACCCTTTCATCATCTTGGGGATGCGGCCAAGTGCTAATTTGTTTCCTATCTTTCGAATTCAATAGAAAATGCGGACAATTCTGCCTCGACAAGCACTTCGCTTCATCTAAAGGGCCTATTTCTCGAATATGATGATTGTCTTTAGAGCAACCTAAAGATTTTTTTAGAACCAGCTCTTGAGAAGTCACTCAACCTAAAAGGGGTTAGCCTATCCTGTAAGGCTAGGTTGTGAACGAAAAGAGGCAATAGTTTGAAAATTCGCCTAATAGTTCCTAATCGATGTTTCCATACGCATATACGCAAAGGCACTATTTGGCCGTTATTCGGTGAATTTTGCGAGAATCCCAAACACCTAGCTTAGGTACCATATTGTACCTAACTATAGCCCGTGACATCACCACAGCCGCTTTAAGGTCGCCACGTCTTCTTGGCCATCCCCCAACCCTTCGCGAATTTCCCTAGCAGTGTGGCCACTCAAGATCGAAAATAGTCACTATGGCATCTCTCTCAGATCTCCCCGTCGAGATTATGCAAAAGATTATCCAGGAGGTGCTTTTCCCCCTGTTTGAGTGTTTCTCCAGAAAACCCATCAGAAGTCAAGGTACTAACAAGCTCCTGTTAACGTTACCACACCAGATACCATCCACACACCTAAGGACCTTATCAAATCTGTCTTTGACCTGCAGAAGCATTGCTCCCTATGTTCTCCCGTATCTTTATAAGACTTTTCATATCCGTATAGCCGGCTATAAGTCCGCGGGACACTATGTCCGATCTCTCCTCACCCTTGCAGGGTCGGAAAATCCGTTTCAACCATTACGATACGTCAAGGATGTAGTCATCGACGGATACTGGAAATTCAGCAAAGAAGTAGACGGCGACGAATATCAAATCATCCATACATTATCAACTGAGCCATTTGACGATGCCTCTAGTGGACTTGATCGGGCTCTTTACTTACTTATGCAAAGTCTCCTAGACCTCGAAAGCTTCACGTAAGTAACGATATATGCTAACTCGCCCTTCTTAATGGATTGGTTTACTAATATCAACAAAAGTTGGAAGGTAGTCCACACTCTTCCACCAGCTATCTTAGAAGAGTTACCAAAGTTTCCAAGCTTCAAATCGTTTGTATCCTATTGCGACCCGCACATTGTATCCACTGTCGAGGGTGAACGAGAATTTGTAGTAGGCCTGGATCCAACTAGTCTCGTATCATCTTCCCTCGAGACCCTGCACATGCTCGAGTTGTCAGATTTACAGCAGTGTATTCAATTTGGCGACGTCCTGCGATCTCGAGGGACGTGGGAGAGGCTCAGAAACCTTAAGATTACCCTATCAACATGGTATTCCTGCAAGCAAGTTGACATTGAACCCAATGACCACGACCTACTCTCTATCATCTTCCGACCATACCCTCAGGGCCAGAAAAAGAAACTCAAACTCACACATCTAGCGCTGTCAGATCTCCAATGTCATGCTCGTGGGGCCAGAGCCTTAGACTCATGCATTGACCCCTCAACATTGGAGGAACTTTATTTCTATTTCATCCACGATGCTAACGTTATCTTTAATGCATGGACTCTCTCTACTTCAAATCCTAATACTATGGAAATGCCGAACTTGAAGCGGCTCTATATCCGCGAAGAGCGTGAATTCCCATACCTCGAAGCCTTCATGTCGCAATTCATTGATCCAAAGCGCAAAGGGGGGAAAGGCCTCGAATGGCTTGAGTTACACTCTTGGCATATCGAAATTCCGTTCGGCGGCGGCATCGGCTGGGGTGGTTACCATTCCAACCAAGGGACGGATGTTCCGTTCGGCACCTTTTGCGCGCTCGCTGGAGAGCGAAGAATAGCTAGGGATTTGCAAACGGTGGATGAAAGGAATTCATGGGGATTGAAGAAGATGTATCTGGATCTGAGGCGAAATGGCCCGTTCGGTGGACCAAAAATAGTCGATAATATTAAAGAGTTTTTGGCGCCGTTTTGGAGACTAGAGATTTTGGCTCTGCCAGTTTCATATGACGAGGATACGTGGGTGAGTAACTTATTGTTGTCTGGTCGCGTGATATGTCAATATTCACCATTCAGCAATTACGCTCTGACACAAAGCAGGCAGGCTTTGTGCAAACCGTATCAGCGCTTCCTGAGCTAAGATACCTATACCTTTTAAATTTTCGCAACGAAAAGGAGACTGCCGGTGGATATTATCGCATACCCCGACGCCCCACTAATCGCCAACCTCCGCAGCGCGCACCTAGGCACTGGGGAGTAGCCGCCAAGGATGCTCTCGAAATAGCAAGGGCAAACCGGCTGCATCTTCACTCTAAATTGGATTTTCCGGGTATCATTTACTCCTTCAAGCTGCATTTCACGAGGTGATAGGGCTGACTAGGCATTTGTAAATAGAAGGTACGTCATCAAACTACCCTATAGATTCGACCTGGCGTGGAAAGTTGCATTATATCGGTATCCGGAATATTAAACCCGACGCCGAGCGAGAGACGATGGTATGGAAGGTGGTGTTAAAACAAACAAAGTCGAGGAGAGGAAGAAGTAAGCAAGAAACGAATGAACATGGGGAATTTATAGAGTTGGCCAAATTGGATGCGGCGGATGTTGTGGAAACGACACTTTTCTATGATAGGTAATAATTCTTTCCCTGTGTGCCTAGGTTAGTCTCGATTCCAGACCTTTTGGGAAAATCGCTATTTATTTTGGGTGGTTGACGCGATGCCTAGCTAGGTCTTGCACTTCACATACTACTAGAAATAACCTTGGAATATTCGAAACTTAATACTTACATAATACAATTTCTTAAGATCGCTTTGAGTCCTGACAGTAAATTCAAATTTAAGGCTTCTGAGTTGATCATCGCATGCGGACTAACTGTTCCCTGTAATTCCTGACCAAAGCTTACTGATAGTATACGTAGAACTTCTGATAATACATATCATGGCTCCTGGGCATCTGGAAAACACACACACCAGAAACGTTCCAGCCTTGCTAGCCAAAGATAGCTAGAGTAAATAAAGACTATAGCTAAGGCAACTCCCCTTACACCCATACTTTGGAGCAAACCATAGCCTGCTGGGCCTAGTAATAATAATTAGTTCTTATTTGTAAAAAGATATGACTTTATATATACTTATCGACGCCCTGTTTAGTCACCTGATTGATCACCTGTCACGCTGGACGATGGCTACCCAGATAGAAATCATTGAGTAAGCACCCTAGGCCTGTGGCAAATAAGTGGCCGCGTTCGGGACAAAATGTTCTGGTGTACATTGGCCTATGCTTGAGATACAGTTCATCCATTCCGATACCATTGTATCGCTCTACGTAAAACTACAAGTTGCACAACGAAGTTATATATATAGATGACACTATGAATATTCACTAATGCTGCGTAATCACTGCCCGAGAGGAACAGTAGAAATATACCAAGAACACGAGTAGCACGCGCTCACGAAGCATTTTGTATGCCTAGCACCCACACTCAGAGTGTGCGTAAACCGTGTCCTGTGCATGAGCAACCGGGTTAATAAGTGTAATTAATATGATCCTTAAGTTTCTAGACGATAGAAACTACATGGCAAGATATGTGGGTGGTGTGGCTACAGCCTAAGTTGCTGCACAGAATACCAGTGTAGCTTACACTATTACACCTTTCACTGCGTAATCTACACAGCCAAAGAACTATATATTGACAACATGCATCGATGCTTCTAGATCTTACGCATGTTTCACCCACTATATGTACCATAGTAGATGGAGAGCTCTACTATTGGCTTAGAGTATATCTTGCTCTGCAGCTTCCAAGCGATCGGCGAATAAATTTATCGAACAAGCCTTTCTAATTTCTGTAATATAGCACTAGCTTTTTTTACCTTAGCCATCAGAAAATTTCACATTTCATACTCAAAAAGCATTCCCAGAGTAAGTGGCTAATCACGTAAGGTCACTCGACATTTGAAATAACCATTTATTGGAGATACTTCCTAATACGGGGCTTGGCCTTCGGGATCGGAATGATTGAGAGACAGGCACCCGAGCACACGGGCACTCGGGCACTCGGGCACCCGAGAGAGCTATTTAGATAGGGGCCGTATGCCCACCTAGCAAGCAAGCAGTCGAGTCTTCTATTCCTCCCTACGTGCTCCCAATATTACAACACCATTCAATCCATGAAACTAACGAAAAAGCGAATTAAAGACGTCGCAGAAACTTTAAACCATACGAAGAATTTTATCTTTACTAGATGCGACGTTATCACTGTTAAATTGATGTCAGGCACTAATGCTCTAAAACACACTTCCCTAACGGATTTTTTTTGAAATTCCACCACCACAAACCACCGCTAGCCTTATCACCCTGGAATCTGTTATTCCCCAAAGTACATAACAGAAAAAATTATGGTACCAGCACTTGAATCCCCATCTATTTCAGGACCTTCCGCTACGAGCTCGTATGAGCTCGTACCTACACGTATCTATTCGGGGGAACTTGATGGGCTCGATGAACCTAGACTTCCCCGACGGTGGAAAAAGATAACCCAGTCATCCAACCCGTCAAATCCTGCAAGGCCCCTCTCCAAGCCACAACCACTTCTTGTAGACAGGCTTTCTTCAACCTTAGGGCCAGATACAGAGCAGTTTCTGGAACTAGACCCTGCTTCCAGTACAGATGCTTTAGTCTGGGCGCGAGAGTTGAGAGTTGGCCAACCTCGGGGTAGCTCTTACTTTTCTCTTATCGATATCCCAGAGCTAATGAGGAAAATAACCTATAGGCTCACGTGGGGACGAGGATTTGATGATAATTTCTATGAAAGGGATTTTGGTGGTTTTATTTATCATTTCTCTTATCTTTATGTGCAAATGTATCTTTAGCTGGGTGAAATAGAAATAGGCTCGATGTTGGGCTCTGGGCGTAAGCAACGGGCCTCTGTATTGTATTTTAGATTGCAGTGGAGGTTTTTTCCATGGAAGAGGTTTTGTCGATTAGTGTGCAACTATGTACTGTATGAAACCGTAACTAGAGATACTCTATGGTTGATACCTCTAGCGACCGAAATATATCACCCTCAGCTGTATATATCTAGTGAAGTGAGTCATATGCAACAGAGGGTGAGATGTGTGGTGACCAGAGGCTTAAGCCCTCGCAGCGGATAGACGAGGCACTTAGCTACCTCAAAAGCTATGGCAGAGGGTATTTTTATATTATATTCCATTCCCATATTTCAATAGAGATCCTATTATTCTCCCTCCATCTCCTGCAAATCTTAAGGACGCCTTACGGCCTAAGTTACTCGGCACATGTTACTTCACATGCCAGGCTAGGACCATCAACGACTTTGACCTCTCGCAGATCACCCGAGGGGATATATGTTTGCTTTTCACTAGTGCCTGAACAGGATCTGGTATATTACTGACCCGAGTGCGGAGGGTGCAACGAGTGATAAAACATGATCGTGTTACTGTTTCTCTGAAGTTCAATTTCGCGCCTGGTTTATAGGTGTCCGCTTCTGATGTTCTCAATGCCAAATTTTTTCATCAAAGTTCATAGGAGCTCCAAGCTACCTATGTTTAGGGGAATAGCCAATGGTTTCCTTTTTTACCGGCGGCAAGCTTACGAAAATCTACTTATCTAGGCGGTTTGTTGAGGAATTTTCTGACTAGTCGTTTTTTAAATCCTTATGGTACAATGATCAGTGACCCTCTGATCCCTAAAATTCCTACGGCCCAACACTCCCAGCGCTGCTCGCTATCCCCTTCTTTTCCGCGTTCTTACCTGGGCTATCAGCTGTGATTTCCCATGGTTTCCGCCTCTTTGCTTTAGTCGCCTCACTGGGTGGAGCCGTATTCAACACGTTTGGTATATCTCTTATTCCTGGGATAGGTTGTCCAGTCGTAATGAGCTCGACAATATGGGCAAAAGTAGTCGGATATGGTGCTTCCACTTTTTCGGGAACAGGAGTCGAAGAAGCTGAATTGGCGCCTGTTTGTTCAGGAGACGGCGAGATGGCATTGATGGGGAAATTATCGCTGTCGACGACGGGATTTGTTGTATCAATGGACGGACGGCCAAGGATCGAGGCCGACTCCTTCCTTTGGTGAGATCGAGCTATGGTAGAAGCTGCTGGGACTGGTTCTGGTTCTATTTTCATCGAGGCTAATGCAGCGGGATCTTGCTGAGCCACCCAGGAATTGAAGACGTCATAGTCAATCTGGATACCTGATTTTCTACAGCAGCGGGGAGGAGCATCAGCCAGGAACAGTCGACGATCTCAAGATTGAGATAGCGGACTTTGAATAAAAGAAGCATTTTGCTCGTAAAGTCAGCGTAGCTGCTTGTTCTGGGAAAGATGCCGATGATAATATTGACTGCAGGCCAGCCTATTGCAGAGTTTAGAATGATGCACAGCGTCCGCCCTGACGGCTCATTCTCGCAATTGGCTGGAAGGGGAATATTTTACTTGGAATTCATGATCAGCAGCCCAGTCGTAAGCACAGATAGCCTCGAAGCTGGCAAGGTCAGCAGACTGAGTGTCTTGAACCGACATTTTTGTGCAGCATGGGGCGGAAAGAAGGGAGCGAGCTGTAAGGAGCAACTTTGAGAGCTAATTTCCTGAGGAGGGGCGTATGCAATGAGGGGTGTGGCGCTGTGCGTAATTGTGAGACCAAGGTGGGGCTAATGCGGAGCAGCCACTAACTTTGGGGTGTAACCGACTGGGTGGATGACGCGTGGGGTGCCTTGAGGTACCTGTAAATTGTAAATTGCTGTAACCCGTGGGAAGGGAAAGACTGTGACCGGGTAAGTCACATCGCTGGAGCCCGCAGGCTCTGTGGGCGCGAAGATCTCCCAGCCGCCTCGCTCTTTCGTTCTCTAACAACCACCTCCCTCTCCTCCGCACCCTCCCATCCCCCATCACCGCTCTTACTTTTAAGTAAGCACCCTCCTATCCGTTACCATCTTAGATTTCATTAGGTTCTCTTCTGACAGGCCGCTGTCATCTCGTATAGATCTTCTATTTCATCGTTTCTCGTGTCTGGGTCGCCGACCCATATTCATTTCACCAATGTCTGAATTCATCGGGTTCGTTTCAACTGCTGCTCATTCTGATCTATCACCCACCGCTGCTCTACGCATTTTCTCCAGCTAACATCCATATCTCTAATAGCTCTCGTATCTCCCTCATCTCTAAAAGTGATATTCGGTACGATTTCGCTGCTCATAATCTATCTATCAACGCCCCTTAAACTAACGATGGCGCATTGCCTAGCTATGTCGGCATTCTCCACGACATCAACTCGGAAAACCACACTGTTGCCTTGGAGCAGGTTGTCTCTCACGGAACAGAAGGCAGGCGTGGCGATCCCACCAAGGAAATTGCTGGCTCAGATAATGTCTACGAATACATTGTCTTTCGTGGTGGGGATGTGAAAGATTTAAGAATTGAAGAAACGGCCGTGAAGCCTAAGCCCCAGCAGCAGGTGCCTGATGATCCTGCTATTCTCGGGGTAAGAGTTCCCATAGTTTTTCCCGGGGTTTCCCCAGTAAGCGGGGTTATACCAGAGCACGGACCTGCCCACCAGCGAGCCCTGATTTTCTCTACTATCACCTTCAATAACCGTTTTCTTGCCTTCCGTTCCCCATTGCATTTCTTCACTAGCATTAGCTAATTTTTAAACCTTGTAGAGCTCAGTTCGTCCTCCTACCTACCCTCCTCAAGGACAGCAACCCGGCCAGTATCAGCAGCCTATGCCACCGTATTACTATCCCCCCCCTCCTCAGAATCAAGGCCGCTTTGGCCCAAGCCCCTATCAGGCACCCGCCTATGGAGGATACCCTCCACCTGCAGGGCAACTACCGGGAATGGTCCCAGGACCAACTGGGGTTCTCCAGCAACAGCAACAGCCACCCCCACAGCAGCAGCAACAGCAACCACCACAGCAGCAACCACAACAGCAGCATCAACCACAGCAGCAGCAGCAAACTGCTCAGAACAGGCCACCTCCAATTGGGCCTGCAGCTGGCCGTCAACAGCAATTTCAGCAACAGCAACAGCAGGCTTCCCGTGGTGCTCAAACACAGCAACAAGCTCATGGTTCCGGTACCCAAGATTCACAAGGTCAAGCCTCACAAAAATCTACTCCGACACCTGTATCAGAAAACTTTGCTGCTCCTCCGGCCAATGAAACTACAAAAGCGCCTACTCCTCCTGCCCAAGTAGGGTCCACGATTCCCGCTGCAGCCCAGACACCAAATAAGACACCTACGGGGCCTAAAGCCCATGGTGGCATTGTCCCAGCACTTCCTTTGCCTGGCATGAATAGGACATCACGTTCTCCAGCTCCTCAACATGTTACCCAATCCGATCAGGCAAATAATGTAGCACTGAGTGGTAAGCAGCCCGCACAAGCCACTCCTAACGATACCACTCCTACGGTTCAGGAAATAGCCAATCAGGTCAATCAACTTGCAATTAGAGCTGGAGTTCCTCCTGCTGCCGCCAACCTGAATGCTCCTGCACCCTCTAATGCCAATCAAAACACCGGAATTGTGGATACCCGCAGCAACTCCCGTCAGCCTGGCATGGGGGGCTTTATTGCAAACCGTGGGGGACGAGGCGGTTACCGTGGTGGATTTAACAATCAACAGCCTCGCAAAGTGGAAGTTCCTACCACAGATTACGATTTTGAAAGCGCCAATGCGAAATTCAACAAGCAAGACCTCGTCAAAGAGGTGATTGCCTCTACAGACGACGAGAAAAAGCCTATCCCAGGTTCGAGTAGTAATGAAGATGCTGAAGATGACGATGACGTGGTTATTCCCCCGGTTGACGGATTCTACAACCGTGGGAAGAGTTTCTTCGACAATATTTCGTGTGAGAACAAGGAACGTGCCGAGGCTAAGGAAGGAGAAAGGCCAAGGGGTGGTGCAGTGTGGAGGGGTGAAGAACAAAAGAAGAACTTGGAGACATTTGGGCAAGGAAGTGTCGATGGTGGATTCGGGCACTATGGCGGACGTGGATGGAGGGGTAGGGGTAGGGGTAGAGGCTTTGGACGTGGAAGAGGTGGATTTAACAACGCATATAATAGAGGGGGAGGATTTAGGGGATCCCAACAGCAGGGAAATACAGTCCCAAGTGGAAGCAGCTAAACCCCAAATTTAGTGGATCAAAACGGAAAGGACGGGAAGAATAAATAGGTGGGGGTGGAAACCAGGTGGGCGCAGGCAAAGAGTCTTTTTCAGTTTTTCTTCCGTCTGTTGTGTCAGTGTGTTCAGCGGTCTGGTGGCACAGTTGTATTCTTGTGAGATCTCTTTTCTCCTGTTCTGATGCAAGAAGGATCTGCTTTCTTTTTTCGGCGCGTTTGGGTTTTGAAAACAGTGGCGGGGCAGGCGGTAGCGATTATGGTGTTGCGAAATTCAGATGGGCTGCGATATCTGTTACTTTTTTTTCACTTGGGGGTATACAATTGAGGGATGAAAAAAATGGGATGTTGGAACGAAAAAAAAAAAGAAATGATGGGTTTCTGTCTGATTTTGTGGATAATCTTTGTTCTTGTTCTTGCTGTTTAGGGTTTGCTTGTGTTTTTTGCCTACCCTCTATTTGCTGTCCCTCTTGGAGCATACTTGTACCGGAATAGCGGAGAAGAGGTATTGCCCATGTGAAGGGCGAAATGTGTATTTCTACTAACCATGTACACCAAGCCTGAAATTTTTAAGGGCAATCATGAAGGATAGAGTGATGTTAATGATAGTAGTGTCAACATGAGAACCGTACTCCACTTCAGATTCCTAGTAACCCGACAAGTAGATTCATGAGGACCAAGTTATCCGAATAGTATATAGTATAGGAAGCCTAAGTGATACTGGCATAAAGCAATAGCGCTAACGTGCCACCCTATCCGCAGAAGTGTTTCAAGTCCGCAGAGCCTCATCAGCCTCATTGCACAACACGCAACCAATTCCCCTAGGAAGAATCACGACCATTCTTATCAAAATCACGACTATCTCCCACCTCACTCCGTCCACACCAACACACCTATCTTAGCCACCGTACAGTAGACAAAAATGGCACCACCAAAAGCATACCCACGTAGCGTCCTGAAGCGTATCGTAAAGGCTCACAGCGACCGTAACCTCTCGAAGAATGTTGATGTCCTGATATATCTTGATTACGCGCTTTTCCTACAAGAGTCAGGCCCCCTTCTAATCCCACTACGTTTAATTCGTTTGTATTTACTAACACTGCCCTCAGGCTCCTTCGCGAATCTGCAATTCAAGCACAAACCCAGCTCTCTGCCGACGGCCCTAGCACTTCGACAAAGAGCAAGAAGCTTGTCATTGCGGCGAGAGATGTCCGAAAAGTTTCTAAGGTCGGCTTCGCACTATCGGATTTCTACGTGACATTTCACATGCCAGCTAACGCGAAAATAATAAATATAGGTCACGCTACGAAAGTTCAAAGGTTAAGAGTTGTAATTTGCTCTAGTCCTTGTACTCTTTCCTTTGTACGAGTGAATTGCATTATGGTTCCAAGGAATCAGGGGCGTTGCTGGCATGGGCTTTCCGTAATGATTTCAATAATTGATGTCTTTCTGTTCTGCTCTAAACCCACAATATGTAAAAGTGAAACTACAGTAGGGCCTATAGTGGGTTATGGTACCTACACTCATGCTGCAACACAAACATAGATCAGGTACTCAAGTCACAATTTACTGCAATTATCTCAAAGGGTTGTGAAAAGGATTCACACGTCAACGTTAAAGCAAAATAAGGAATAAGACGGAAACAACTAGGAAAAAAGTACAAACAAAATAACAAAGGACTCCCTGGCCTCCCTTCGTTTCTCATTTACCATGGCCCATCACCTCCACTGCTCAACCCCTACTCGCACACCCCAACCTCGTTCTCGTCCGGTCTCCATCCTCAGGATCCTCATACAACAACCAAACCACCATTCCATTAATTTCCATGTATCCTCCTATACGATCCAGCAAACCCTTCGCGACTAATAGAATACCCAGTACCCCTTTCAAAGCAAGCGAGAGTGAAAAAAGGAAACCGAAATTATAGCAGGCCAGAACAAAGGATTTCAGTCGGGCGTCTAGTAAAAAGTTGTGACGGATTACGATGGTCTGGTGGAAGAATAGGAAATTTATTTCGTTTAACAGCACCCGCCAGCCGATCCTTGCTGAACACCAGTTCCGGAAACGACGGAAACAGCAGGCTTATTGTTCACAGTGGTGGATCCCATACGTTCCTACAATGACAGTCAGCTAAAAAAACCGATCCCCAACCGACATGATATTTCCGGCCGTACCTTGATTTGTCTAGCCATCGTTAAGAAAGCCTGTTCAACATTCGTGGCACTCTTGGCTGAGGTCTCCAAAAAGGGGATTCCGAGACTGTCCGCAAATTCCTGATCACAAGGAGTCAACATATGATACATTCCTGTCATGTGACGAGACAGGGATGCCAACCTTTGCCACAGTGTACTCCACCACTTTCTTATCTGCGATATCGCTCTTATTCCCAACAAGGAGTTTGTTAACACCCTCAGTAGCGTAACGGTCAATCTCTTGTAGCCATTGCTTAACGTTGTTGAAGGAATCTAAAAAATTGTCAGTTGTCTGAAGTATGACGCAGCTCTGAGCTCAAGGTTAAATTAGATTATCCTACCCATGTCGGTCACGTCGAAGACAACGCAGATCCCGTGAGCACCTAGAAAATGACAACGTTAGACTCATTGTTACACCTCTCTTGGAATCAAGGCTGAAGTACCCCTATAGTACGAGGATGTAATAGTTCTGAATCTTTCTTGGCCGGCAGTGTCCCACTACGAGTCCCAAAAGGACATTTGTCAGCAAATCCTGTAAGTCGCCCGCGGGGTGGTTTGAGAAGCCATACAATCTGAAGTTTCACGGTCTTTCCATCAAGCTCGATGGTACGGATTTTCTAGATGTTGGGGATTTGAGTTAGCTCAGCCATATCCTGTCGGATAGCAGGACGAAAAAGGGAACCAAAACTAACAAAGTCGACACCGATAGTGGAGATATAGCTCTCAGTGTAGGTATCATCGGCGAATCTGAGCAATAGGCAAGACTTTCCTACACCCGAATCACCGATGAGGAGGAGCTTGAACAGGTAATCGTATCTACAAGGAACAGCCAGTTAGCAAGTCACGATAAGCAAGGCGCCTGCCAAGATTAGGTGGTCTATTGTTATCTCGGGCTAAATATTTGTTTATCCCTTAAAGGGAGCTGGCAGACATATTATCAGGAGAATTAGGGAGTGATTTAAGGATAGGGACAAACTCTATAGATAAAGCTTTTGTTAGCACCGGATTGAGGAAGAGGGGGGAAACGTTGTAGAAGAGAGGGGGTTGGTTATGAGCAGAGATAGTGGGGGACTGCTGAGGGGCAAAAAGTGAAAGATAGACGTACTACTCTGGATTCATGTTGGCGGTTGAGAGGGTGTTACTGGAAGCTCGGCGATGAGAAGCTGACGACGATGACGAGGGCGACGGTAGAAGGGATGAAGTTGAGTGGAAGCGGAAGCGGAAGCAGAAGATGGAGATGGAGTTACGGTTAAGAGCTGGAGAGGGGGTAGAAGGTAAGTTAGCAGTGTGAGGTTGCAGGAATCAGTCAATAGAAGGAAGGAGAGGCCCGAGGATGGGGGTATGTACCGTGCTGGGTCTTACTATGGGAGCGGATGCACAGGAACGTGTCTCTGTTGGTTCTAGGAAGAAGAAAGAAAAAAAGAGGACGCTCGGCTGAACGAGGGCTGCTGTTGTAGCCGGCGAGCGAACCCTCTTGCTGAACGAGCCTCGCGCGGGGGCTGTGATTGGCGTGCAGTGGCTTGCGCTTGCCTGTTGCGGTTTGGTGTCGCCGCTACCTAATATGTTGCTTGCCAGGAATGTGTATTTATGGACACGGGGACATCTTTTACCACCGAGTTCCGCCTCCACTGTACCTGCCTGTGCACAATATACCTATCTTCTTTCTTTTTCAGGTCATCCGCTTTGGCTATCGCCTAGACCCCCATGGGCCAGACATATAGCAAGATCTCACCCTCAACACATGGTTTCTTCTGGCACTCAAGAAGTTTGGTCTCCTATCGGATTTCAGAAAATCACGATTCAATCACTCACATGTGTAGATCACCAATAACAAATGATCTTCATATTAATCATATATCAAGACTTTATCGAGCTTTGACGCTCTATGATAAGATACTAGTCGGTAGATGCCGCACAGTCAAAAGAAAATAACCTACACCCCCGACTAAAATCAAGATGGATCTCTGCACCTTCAAAGCACATAATACTAGAGCATATATATGTAGTTTAAAGCTGCTTCATCCTACATCTCGTATGGTACCATATCCATACTACTCTATGCAACATGCTCCCTCAACCACTCCTCTACAATCTTCGCATCTCTCTCGACCCAGTTTGCATTGCTCTTGATGCTGTCCCGAATAACCAAAAGTCCCTGATCGTATCCGTGATTGTCTTTATCCTTGAAGAATGCCTCGATATCATTCATAACCTCCTTGCTGGAGAACTTATTGAGCGTGTTCTTAAGGAACCGGTCTAGTACAACCATGTTACCCGACTGCTGCGCGTAGATCGTGCTCCAGTTCTTCTTGATGAATTCCCACAAAGCGTATCTGGCCCGGCTGTTCTTGGACAGCGCGATGGCAGGTGTATGTTTGTCTTGAGTCTTGATCTTGTCTGAGATAATGAGTTCAAGTACCCGCTGGATGAGTTCCGGCTTGCGCGCTCTCCCAAGGGCTGATAAGCAAATTTCCACCCCATCCACAGAAGTAGTAGATTCATATTCCTTCAAGACCGCATCGAACTCCTCCTGCCCGCCTCGGGCGACAGCAATGCGGAAGACTGCCAAACGGAGGTTGGGGTGGATCGCGGACCTATCTTCTCCAGAGGTATAAAGCTTAAAACGACGAAGGGCTTCATCAATTGTCGGCTGGTGGTCCGATCCCCCTGCAGCGCTGATGAGCAAGGATCTCAGTCTGCCAGTCAGGAAATCCTCTCCAGGCTTGAACTCCCATCCAATTTTCTCGACACACGGAGCGACGAGATCTAACCCAAGTTTCTTCAACCTTTTTTGGATCTCTGGTGAAACTTCCGCAAAGACAGACGTCAACTTTGTGAATTGTTCAAAAAGCTCTGCCCAGACTAGATAGCTATCCTCGCCCTTCAATCCAGCCAAAAACGATAGTAAGCCTGTGGTCGTCCCCAGTCCAGATATTGCCATAGCAGCGGCATCAGCAATAAGCCCGACTCTATCAGATACACTAAGCTGTTCCCTAACTTCTCCGAGTTTGGCCAGTCTCTCAGGTGGGTAATTGACTCTGTAGAACCCGTTCTGGCCATAATTGAGTTTGTAGTATCCAGTATCCAAACCACGAACTATCGTCTCCTTAGTCGTAAAGGTCTTGGTCATTACCGCATTTGCATTATAAGATTGCTCGGTTAACATAAGGGGAATCCACCAGGTTGTTTGATCTTCCTCGGGCTTAACATCGCCAGTGCTTAAGAAACGGGATTGGCGGATAGTGATCTGACTAGGTTCTTCTGAGACTGTAAGAACAGGGAAACCAATGACCTTGATCCATTTACTCTACTCAAAGCGTTAATATCAAGGCACAAAAACAGGAAAATTATGCGTCCTAGCCACCCACCATGAACGAAGATACATCAACACCAGCCTCCTCACTGAGTGCAGACCATAAATTCTCTGTTGTAGCATTTCCGTAGGCATGTGCCTTTAGGTATCGAGAAACGCCTGAAAGGAATTTCTTAACTCCGAGATGGCTGCTCAACATACGAATAGTACCAGATCCCTGTACAAGTCACCTCAATTAACTTTCTTCCTTACCACCAGAAAACCTCACACCGTACCTTCAAGTAGCTGATATGATCAAAGATCTGATCAATATCTAGAGCGCTCCGAACAGGCACCTCAATCGGATGTGAGCCGCGTAAAGAGTCGAGTTGGAAAGCTGTTTGTAAGGATTCAGTCTAAGTACTGTCGTTAGTGTATGAACGAGCGAATGCATGCCTCTAGATATGCGACGTACGACAAACTGGCCCCAAACATCCCACTCTGCAAAAAATATGTCAGGATCAAATACCATGCCGAGTGTAATACTGTGTCGAATGCTTACCAGGGTAGAAGTGGTCAACGGCATACCATCCAACCCAAGTCGCGAATCCCTCATTGAGCCACAATTCTGACCACCAGTCCATGGTGACAAGATTTCCGAACCATTGATGCGCGAGTTCTACCAAAATTCATTAATTATAATTCTTGGGATAAGAAGGGCGTGGCATTACCATGGGCAACAACATATGCGACCCTATTCTTATATCTCGCATCGGAAGTCTTCTCATCGAAAAGAACAGCTGTTGTCCTGTACGTAATGAGTCCCCAATTCTCCATAGCGCCATGAGACTATCGAGCGCAGTCTCAATGTTAGTTTCAAGACCTATACTTTCAAGTGACTATGGAAAAGGGGCCTGTAATTACAAATTCGTGAACCGCCAGAAGGTCGACTTTAGGCAAGGGGTAGTCGAGATCGAATATCTCAGAGAAGTAATCGACAACCTTTCTCGCATTTTCCAGGGCAAATCGGCCCTGTTCTACAAGACCTTTAGTGGTGTAAACTCTAACTGGTAACTTGCCCCTTCCTTCATATTCTCGCTCGGTGAAGGCTTCAATATAGTCGAAGTCTCCGCAAGCCCACGCAAGAAGCTACACACTGCTGTCAGCCACATCTGCCAAAACCCGGATGTACAGCCACGGAGATATACATATGAGCTCATCTTGGGGGTTGTTAAAAATGAAACCTCTTTCAGCCCATTTCCCAGAGACTTTGATTCTTTCACAGGTTGATTAGACAATGCAGTGAAGCCCTCGGGCACAGTGATAGCAAAATCATAGGTAGCTTTAAGATTTGGTTCATCGAAACTATCACAACAAATATTAGTACGGCCTTGCAAAAATTTTCGGTGGTCATATGCGAGGCTTTGAAACTAACCATGGGAAAGTCCTGCGAGCATCGCAAGACTCGAACTGTGTAGAAAACATCCAATCGTCTTTGCCATCCGCATTCTTGTAAGCACTGCGATAGAAACCAGCCATCTCGTGATTCAAGAGTCCCGAAAACTTCAGCTCTAACACTGCCTTTCCACCCCCTGGAAGCTCCTCCGCAAGCGAAAGCTTAGCCACTTCCGCCTTCTTGTCGGTCGAAATGTCTGAGACCTTGACAGTCGCTGCATCACATTAAAAACCATCAGTTGTTATTCCCCGCTTTCTAAACCCGTGTCAATCTTACTTACAGCTAGAGCCTTCGACTTGAACGCTACCCTCAGTAATCCTCAACTCTTTCGAGTTGAGAGAAATGGATTGTGTCTTCTCATTAAGCTCGAGGTTAATCTTGACGGATCCATCGTATGTGAATCCCTTAATGTCAAGATTATAAATCGCGAGATCGTAATGTACTGGCTTGACACTACGTGGGACATCAGCACTTTCCCACCCTTTGATCAATTTTGCGGGAAGCAACATACTGAGCTGGCAGGATCTCTCGGTCTGAGGCAGCAGAAGCCATCTTGAGTTAGCTCAAAGTTTTGCTATTTCTGATTGCTCGTTTAGAATAATTCTTGAAATTGTGTGATCGCGTAAGTTCTCTGGCGTTTGGTGCGAAATCAGACGATGGTGGGGTATGCAGTCTAATTTATTTGAGAAAGGCGGGGCACTAGAGTAGGTAATCTCGTATCCATCCTGGTCCTGGGATCGCTACGCACTGAAGCTACTGCAGAAGGTTGGCGCGCAGCAACCTGCACAAGGCTCCTCAGGAAGTTGGTGATGGGAACAGACTTGCAGCCTCGTATCCAGTAGTAGACGCTACGCACCACTAACCCACATCCCCAGAATCAGGAATCAGAGGCAGCAAATACTATGAGCAAATATACTCATTGCCTTTACCATCTTTGCTACTGAAAATGGAGTAACTGTACTATAGATATAAACCCTTAGTAGATCGCAATAATCAACCACTGATCCCTTAATTCGTGTAACCTCTAAAGCCCTACGCTATTTTTATATAAGATAATAGTTATGTTTGAAGGCACAGCAGAAATCTCATGGGCATTATTCGCACCCGTCTTTAAGGCAATATACGCACCGATGGGATTAATACCATACCGAGAAAGATAGAACATGAAAGGCTACTAGGGAAGGAAATTTCGAGTGAATACAAGATATCAAATTGTCTTTTACGAGAATAGGGTTCGGGTATCATCTAGCTTCTGTACGGAACCATAAAAAACTCGGGAATAGGGGTAACAGTCAGACCCGCAAGAGCAACAAACAAACAAAAGATAGCATAGGGTACCTGAAATATTGCGTAATTAGTACCTCCTAGACCTCGTATATACGCGTCGGGTTTTTACAAATGAGAGGTTTTTGCCGTAATATCTCATAGAGCTTCCTTAGGAAACGATGGGCCAAATAACTTCCAAAGAAAAGGCTCTAGGACAAAAATTGAGCACCAAAAAGCGCAGCCCCAACTTTACGTATTTTACACGGCGTCTATACCCCAATGCGCCCTGATCCACATGATTCTAGGATTAGATACGAGGTCAATCTGCAGGAGGAGTCTGAGGTTTACGGATGAGTTTAGGCTCTAGGTAACTACATGTATATAGAGGTCCAGCGCAAATGTGATCATAATATGTGATCATAATCCTACATGTAGCTAAAAGGAGAAAGAAAAAGAAAGTACGAAATAATACAAAGACCAATCCGGGATATCCAGGGCTGCCTTGACCCTTCGGAAATCATGAATGAAATACGACGATGATTTTTTCACTACCCCAGCTACATGTACTTCTTGAAGATTGTATTCATTCAATCCTTTAGTGAATTAGAATTCATCAGTACATATATGTACTTTAGAGGTAAGCCATGATGAGATAGGAATTAAGGTGGTGACTACGTGTACATGTAGATGGGACTTCTGAAGCCCTAGCGAGGCTTTAACAATTATCATAACATAAATTTGAGACTGCAGGCAGGGCTGACTGACAATGGGTGACTCACAATCACGTGATTCGACAGGAGCCTGCATAACGCAAAAACCTACTTCACCAATAAGATGCTTAAAACGACCGAGGCTGCATCGTCATCTGAAGATCATGGCTCCTAAAGCTACGTGTTTGTATGGTTCCAGACATTTAAAAGATGGACCAAACTAATGTAACATGCAACGCTCTTGGCGTAAGGGCTAGGCATGAGACTATACATGTAGTTTAGGTGTATTGGAAGAGAAGTGGAGGCTGTTACTGCGTCACTACACACAGCACCTTACAATATGTAATTTACTGTTTCAAATCTAATGCTGCCCATACGGTAAACTAACATAATTTACCGTATTTTTGCAACCCTAGCGATGACAGGCACTTCTAAGCTATGATGATGGTGATGATAATGGTGATTAAGTACATCTAATCACTTGAGTTATGGTACTACAATTCCAAGCTAGCCATAGGTGGTGCTAATTGTATTTTTGCACACTAGAGATATAATGGTTAGATGGTGGGTCCGTACCAAATCTCTGATAGATTATAGCAATATGAATATGTAGGTATCAATTCATTAGCCTCGCAGCCAACGCTCATTTACTCTAAATAAGGGGCTCTTTGTATGGACCAGTCAATCAATTTGTAGATGCAAAGGTCGATTTCCATAGCTTTCCTATCATCCATCCATTCTTTCTACAGGGGAAATCATCGAATGTCTGATCGTTCACCAGAAGCTCATAGAGGAAGAATGAGCCATTTGGATATTTTATATGGAAGTTGTTGGCTTATAGTAGTGGCTCTCATTTGCAATTTTGGAGTTGAGGTAGCTGGTTGATAGGACCTATAGCTAAGATTCGTCTTACCTTTAAAACAATCGACACGCCAAGACACAAGAATGCGGAGTGATCCGTGCTGCGCATGCAGGGTCGTTGTCCAGGCAACACTCTCACTACAACATCTCAAGTCAACAACCTCGAATTTCAACTCACTCACTAACAAACACAGCCAGCTACATATCTGCTCGGAAAACCACAATGCTATCTTCAATTCCCCTAATAGCTCCTCGCGATGTAAGTTCTTTTTATCTCTAAACTAAGAATCTAACTAACATATTTCCAGGCACACACGCTCTGGTACACCCCCTCGAGCACCTTCGCCCCTACAACAGCAACCTACTCCTCCTCCCTCACCTCACCACCCAGTACTCTCCCCAGCTCCCAAAACATCCACCCCTCATCTCTCCCGTCTCGTCAGCACCTACAGCAACCCACACACCGGTTCCGTCCCCCGTCAATCTCCCCATTGACACAGCTCGCCCTTGATGAACAATCTCTCCTGCAACGTAAAGTCAACATCCAACGTTTCGGCGCAACGTGGATTAAACCCCCCGGGATCGCTAAAACATACCAGGGGGAGCTAGACGAGAAAGCAGAGCGTGAGGAGGCAGAGCGGCAGGCAATGATGGAGGATGCGGATGTTGGCGGGGAGGACGAGGTGTTTGATGATGAAGATGCGGATATCACAAGGGGCGAGGCAGGAGAGGAAGAAGCGGATTTGGATGCTGAAATTCCGGATAATGACGGGGATTCGTTTTTATCGGATGAGGACGATGATGAGGATTTAAGTGGGGGGCTGGAAGAACAGGACGACGAGGAGGAGGTAGATCTAGATGCGGAGGTCCCGGGGGCGGAGACGGAGACGCTATGGGAGAGCTCAGACGATGACGAGGATGACGAGGAGGAGGAAGAGGAAGAGGAAGAGGAAGATGATGGGTTTGATTATGAGGAGGAGGAGAGTCAAGAGGAGACACAGCATACTGCAGGGATTGAGAGTTCTCCACATCAGGCTATGTATTCGCATGACGAGCGATTTGAGCCACCGGACGGGAGAGTGGAGCAGAGGCTGAGGGCGTATCCTAGGAGGGCGCTAGTGAGGAGTGACGACGAGATGGAGGTGGATAGCGAGTGATAACGAAGCAGGTTGGTTCACGTAATGATTTCCGAACATGATTATGAGGTCGTATTCCACGTCAGTCTCACGTTTGAGCTATCTTGAATGGGGAAGGGGGTGGGAGTTATGGCTCGGGGTTTAATGCATGATTGCATAGCTTTTAGGGTAGCTTTCTTACTTTTCTTGTTCACTTTTTATCTTTCCTATTTTTTTTATGATAGCATGGTTTAGCATAGGGTGGGATGGGCTAGGTCATAATTCTAGGCGTATTTGCAATTGTTGGCTTTATGTTGGGCTTATTCCTGGATTACTTCAAGTGACAGAACGTGAAGCAGCCTATTTATTGGGATACTGACTGAGGCACATAGGATCTGATCTTAACTCTATGGTTTTGATGTTTCTATTAGACATTCGAAAAAAGCTAATCATTCATCATCCTCCATCAGCTCCGCTAATTCTCTCTCTTCTTCGATTGTCAAGAGGCTCCCCCTTTTATCATCCACAACAGGCTCCTTCTCTTTGATTTCCTCCTTTTTGGCCTCAATGGCCTTCATTAGATCCACCTGTTTCAAAGACCATTTTCTGATAGTACCGTCGGTTGATACACTTGCTACCACGTCTTGCTTACTTCCTACGATAGCCAAACCCATAACATCCTCTGAATGACCTTCGTAGATATGATAAAGCTCCCCAGTCTATTAAAACATCAGCAACTGCAATCCCACGCACTCAGTAAAAGGGAAACTCACGCCAACATCCCACACCCGAACCTCCTCATCTCTACACGCCGTAACAGCCCACCGTCCCCTCGGTTCCACCACAACATCATTAACATAATCCGGATGTCTCAACACCGTATCACTTCTTAGCCCCTTCATCTTCTTCTCCTCATCCCTCACGTCAATACGTCTCGCCGTCGTATCCGCACTCGCAGTCCACATATCCGCATCCTCCCCTTCAAACCGTATCATATTCACGCTCGTATCATGCTCCAACATCGGCTCCCCCACCTCTATGCTCCGTTTCGGCTCCTCTACCAGAATTTCCCACTTTTTAATATCACGTTCTGATCCACCAGAGTAGACGACCGCTATAGAGGGGCTGCTGGTGATAGGATCTAGCGCGAGTGCGCCAATACCACGATTGTGTCCAGAGAGCGCGTATATACGAGCACTGGTTGTGGCGTTCCAGATTATGATGGATGCATCGGCGGAGCCGGAGAGGAGAAGGCCAGTGCCGTCGGAGGTACGAATGTAGAGAAGTGATTTGATGAAGTCGGTGTGGCCTGTAAAGGTTTGTAGTGGTCTGCGTGTGTCGGTGTGCCATGAGATTATAGTCTTGTCCCAGGAGCCCGCGAAGAGGGTTTTAGCGGTGGAGTCGAGAGCGAGGGAAGTGACCGGCGCGGTGTGGCCACGGTAGGTACAGGATTTATCACCGGTCTAGGTTATGGGTAAGGTTAGTTTTTGGTCGGTGGTAAGGTGTAGTGGGTTGTGGCTTTTGGAGTAGTGGGTAAGGTCGGTTCTGTGCTTACAGACTTCAAGGACAACTCTTCTTGCGTACCCGCCGCTCTCGGCAACGTAGACTCGGTCTGGATTTAAAGGATCTGTGATTATTGCGAGGAGCTTCGAACCGAGATCTATGGGATCACCATTTTTATTGTTTCGTTTTGCGGCGCGGCGTTCGGCTTTGGCTGCGCTTGCACTGGGAGGGGTTAGTAGGTGAGCTTAGAAAGGGATTTGGGAGGGATTGAGAGGGATTACTCGGTTTGGAAGAAGTGGCCGGGGTCGTTGGAGACTGACATTTTTGTCGTTTCTGGTGATCTATTGAAGCTGGAGTGCTGGATGTTAAGGTGTTCGTGGGTTGTGTGCTTGGAGTTCCCCGCGGTGGTGCTGCCTAGATCTTATCTAATCTTAACGTGGGAACAACTGATCACAAAATGTCACTCGGAGGGATGTCCGCCTCGGGATGTGACGTTCCTTTATTCCATTTTATTTTATTTACTTTATTAATACGGTGTCCTTGCAGAGTTACCTGAATCATTAAGTACTGTCTAGCAAACACGTCGGGGCTTATCCCCCGTGACCAAAATTTCCTGGCGACGATCCATAGAATGGGTCGCGTCGTGGAGGAAACCTCCCTCTCAGGCTAATGAGGTGCGGTATAGCTGTGGTGCATGCCCCTAGGGGGCTGCGCGAAGCAATTTATTGCGTATACAACCGTTTCTATGAAGAAGACTGGTTCTCGTCGGCTAGTATAGAATTCTATGCCCACATCCAGCTCCTTTTGAAATTTTCTCCATAAATTGAGGTCCCCACCGCTGTTCTCCTCCGTTTCTCTTTCTTTCCTCTTTTTCCTATCGGAGACCACAACCTCCACCTCAGCCTTCATCACCAACCATCGCCAATCATCAACTTTTCCACCCTTCCTCATCGATTTTTATCATCCTTTACCAACCTACTTCAGTTTCTGTCGCCTAACACCCTCTACTACCTTTCTCTGGCATCATTGACAACTATAAAATGCTTGGGTGGCTCCCATCAGAACAGCCCCGGCGCTGACGCTCCCGAGAGGTGTGGTCTGAGGAAACCAGCCAATAGGGCCTGACTTACCTGCCGTGGGAATCTCCTCTGTGGGATGCTCCTGCGTAGCGGTCCGGGCCCGGCCATGGCAAGGGATCCCTTGTCGGTGTTATGCCTCGTCTACACCCCCCCGGTTCCTCTGGTGGGAGAGCAAACGTTTGTTGGAGGGAGATAAGTGTCGAATCTCCATCCGCTAGTCTCGTCACCAGGCCGAATCGGTAGCCCAACAGGTTAGGTCTGGTGGCGGGGCTATCCTAATCACTCACTCCAGTCTTTTTACTGATAGTAAGCTCAGTAGTAATAACGAGGTTTGGTTTGGACAACCGGTTTATGGTTTGTGGTTTCTGTATTTCTGGTGGTTGACGCACAGGCTTATGCATTGATGGGGATGGCGATTCGGTAGTGATGCCTAAAGGAAAATTGACACAGATCTCTTACGAGAAAGTGTTTAGTTACCACTTAGGGCTGAGAATCACTCTGCTTTTCTTGTTGTAGTTTTCTTTGATACCGCTAGTTATACTAGAAGAGAGGAAACAGACTTGAGGATGGGTCCTAATCTATTAGAATCTGATTAGCCTCGTGATAGCTTTCCTATACTTCATATTGCTCCTCGTTCCCTCTCTCTAGCTGGTGCGTAAGTGGACAAACAAACTGCTCTTTTTCGCAATCTTTGTATCCTTCCCCCCCGATCATAGTTTGTTGTAGCGAACTTCGTTCCATCCTTAGGGTACTTACGCATGTACCCAACCACTGTGATATTAATGAGATGACCAACTCGCTTACCACATCTTCGAACTTCTTTATTCCTAGAAGTTGGATAATTATTTCTACAACCAGGCCCATCTATGATTTTAGCAATTAAAGGATCAGTGCTCAATTCACCATAGCTGCTTCGAGTAGGGAGGTCTGTCTAAGGATATCATGACGCGAATGTAGAATCAGTATATATAGACCGCGTGCACTTGGTATGAAGCACCCAGTGCCCTCCATCTCACAGTAAATCCCGGGGAATTGTGACATTAAGGTGCTAATTCCTCTTGGGTAAGGTTAAAATTTGTTTGCTGAATATTTGACCATCTCACGAGTGATAATTTATGAATCACGACTTGGCGCATATAACGCGTCCCAGGGCTGAGGTTTGTGGAACCGTGAGAAATGACACGATAACATCTGGGGTATGCATACAAAAGATGCCGAGCCTCCTTTTTATTTTATCATAACTGTGAATGCTCTTTCTTGTCACTATATATTTGGGCACCTTCCTCTCATTTGCTCGAAAGTTGAGTGTTTCACCAAAATGAAAGCCGTTAGTTTCCTATATCTCGCGTTTACATTTGCCGGCAGCCTTCTTGTGTTGCCGGTCGCACACGGACGTGCCGTTCCCGATAGCCTCCAGAAATTCTACGACCAAGTCAAGGTACTCCCGCTGATCCGCAGATCGCTATGCTTTAGTGATTAATGATTCGCTAGGATGGGAGCTGTCCCATAGTTCTCAAGAAGGGGTTATCCAAAGACACATCTAACAAGGGTGGATTCCGCTACTGTTCTGACACTGACGAGACGCTCATGTGGATCGCTGGACCTTCGTCACTCGCGGATATGGATGTCGACTGCGACGGCGTTAATAATGCTAAAGGCAAATGTGAAAATGATCCCACAGGCCAGTCTATCACCGCTTTTCAAGATGAGGTCTCAGCTTTCGGAATTGAAGATCTGGATGCAAATCTACATAGCTATGTTGTTTTAGGCACGAAGAGTTTCGATCCGCAGAAAGTGGGAGTGGAGAGCTTGAGTGTTGTTGCTGTTGTGTGTAATGACGAATTGGTATGGCTCTGCTTGTCTGCACGGAACGTTACACGGACGACCTTTTCTATTTTTAGCGAGCCGTCGGTCCACTTGGATCGCTAACTTTTTGCGCTTAGTTTTACGGTGTCTGGGGAGATACAAATGCCGATAATTTAGTTGGAGAGGCTAGCATTTCACTAGCTACTGCTTGTTTTGGTGATCATATATCCGGTGATAATGGCCACTCGGAAACGGATGTTTTATATCTTGCTTTCAGGAGCCATAAAGCCAAGCCTGGCTCCAATGTCAACTGGTAAAACACTACCCTTTTGCTTTGGGTAGCAAATTAGGTCGTTTCTAATTTCTTATATAGGAAAGCTAAATCCTTTGGGGATTTTGAAGAATCTTTAGCGCGTATTGGTGATGCGCTTATTGCGAAGTTTTTACCAGTGAGTAACAATTGCAACCACAAGTGACTATTATAAGAACGATCATAAGAACGACAATGCTGACCAGAGTGATCATACTACTACTCAGGGTGATAATTCTAACAATAGTAGTGGCTCCGAAAATGGTGCTAACACTGGGAATGGAGACAACTCTAGTAGCGGTGAAACGCCCGGTATGGGATTCAACGCCCAGATGCCGAATGTCGTGTTTTTACTATCTTTCTTGGTTATTCCTTTTATGTTCTATCTTAATGTTTAACTTGAAGCTCTCCCTGGCTGATCACTTCAAGATACTGGGTTAAAAAGTTTGCCGGTCCACAATCTGTCTTTGGTGGGATTCTTTGTCTATAGGTCTCGGTTGACCGCCGATGAAGGCCATGCTAAAGGTTTCGCTTATGTTGAAATGTAATAAAATTACTCGGAGGGTGAGGGGGCTAGCCCATCCCTGTCACGATACACGACGATGATCTAATCGAGTGATATTTGGTGATCAGTGGCTCCGTTTTCGTTCGCACATAGTTGCGCGAAGGAGTTGGAATAGCTACCCAGCTCATTCAGGGGAAAGGGTTTCGCGTTCTGAATTGTTCCCTATGGTGCAATAGACATGTGAGGGATCTAGGACTTTTAAACTCTGGAGCGCAATTATAAGGAACGTGACGTCACCTAGTGGGTCCCTGCTCAAAGGATCAAAGTTCCAATGCGTGCTTGATTTAATTTCCCTGTGGGTAGTTTCAAGTGTTTCGTTGACTACGCAACCTTTTTTTCGCTATTTGAAAGTTTAGTCTTTAGAACTGGCAAGTTTCCTCGGAGGGGAAGCGGAGAAGGGTTTTAGCGAGATATTACAAGCAAATATTCATCTTGTCTCCTTAAATTTTTATTTCTGGTTTGCTTCTTGGGCACATCCGAGTTGCCGACTGCGCTTTTTGGGCTCTTGCGCGACTTTCTATGGCTCGGTTCGTGTGGTCAAGTTGTTAACATAGGTACAAACTGGTCATCATGAAAAAGTATGGGGGGGACCATAGTCTTATAAAGAACAAACTAGATTCCCACTACTCTTACCATACACCCATGTATCAAAGAATTTCAAAACACAAGAATTATTCACAGATACAACACTCGATCCACCAGCCCACTTTCAACCACCATGCCCTGTCTATCAACATCAACCTTTATTTTCGGCTTGGCTTTCATCTGCACAGCTATTACGCTAGTAACATTTCTGTTCGTGCATAAAAATGTTCCGAAATTAGCTGTCTACCTTGTTGCCTCCTCGGTGGGGGTCTCCGGCGCACTCTTCGTTACTTCTATCCTTATGGATGCGTGTGGTTGTGCCAAACCACGCCATAAAACTCCTGCAGGTCCGGCAAAGGCTTCTCGTCCTGCAGCCGAGTCCCTCCAGATTGAGTTTGTGGATGTGGAGCTCGGAGCTCCTTACCAGCCGTCTAAGGTTTGGAATTCTTCAGTTCGCCTAGGATTGGGATCTTAGATTCAGGGTTTGGCGAGCCTACGCTAAATATTTGGGGGGCTGAGACTCATTTGGTTCCCCGTAGTTGACCCAATGTGAAGCTTGGTGGGTCTGCGGGGATGATTGGGGCCTAGAAACTTATAAGGTAAAATAGGTTAATTCGGAAAGGCTAACCCATCTCCAGTAGTTTGAGGAGTGTGGCGGAAAATTTTATCCACATTTTTGTTAGATATTTGAGGTGTGGGCAGTAGTAGAACTAGATTGATTGATTGATTCATTCATTAGGTACAGCCACCTGGGTTATGTATGGTACTAAAGATTTTGATAGATAGGTTGCTGAAATAGGTAGTAAAGCTAGGATAGGGTTTTGCATGTAAAGGGCTAAAGATCCCTACTTTGAATTAATTTCATGGGCCATTACATGTGTTTATCTAATTACTTCCCGTAATCTAGGCCTTTGATGAGATTTAGATGAGATTGGGGTCACGATTTTAGCGCGAGTTAAGTTCAATCATGTACTAGATGCGCGTTAGAGACAAAGACTCGGAAAATATACGTGGAACTTATAATAGATATTGTTTTTGTGCCAGTACCATACTTGCATAAATCATTGACTGTTAAATATGTACTAAAAAAATTCCTAAATTCCCAAAGAAAAAAAAAAGGACCCGCTGTGTTTCTCTTCAAAACCGCCCAACCGTGGTATTGCAAAAAGATGTTCAAGAATCCCTTCTCCTTGCCGTAATTGCAATATCCCTCCATTTTACAATACCCCCAGTATAAACCAACTTATCAGCTTCTGTCACGGTGAGGTCCTGCTCAAACACATAGCGTTCAAGAATAGTCTTCGTCATTATCTGAATCGTCATTTGAGCGAAAAACCTCCCCGGACACATATGTGGACCCTTCAAACCCCAAGTAATATACTTCGTGCTACCAATAGGTGGATCCTGTTTTGCAAACCGATCGAATTGGTAGTTTGCCGCCGAAGGGCCCCAAACAGTAGACTGACGGTGGACGTGGAACGCAGAGAGGGTCACAACTTGTTTCTCAGGAAGTTGCAACGTTGGCTGTGACGGAAGAGCAATGCCTTTCATGATTATCCTTGCGCAACTGGTGATTGGGCCGACTAGTCGGATCGACTCGAACATTGCGCTTCGTAGCAGATTCCATTCCGATGAAGAATTTGGTGTGCTTTGAACTTGGATGTTTTGGGTGTTGGCGCCTGTTAGGGATGTTATGATAGTGTCTTGTAGACCAGGATGGTTGGTTATGTCTAAAAAGGTACTGCTAAAGGTTGATCGAAGATTTGTGAAGCCTATCCAGACCACCAATGCAACTAGATCTGTATTCATAACGGGATTAGCAGGATAATTAACTCGTACTTGGTTGGGAATTGAAAGTACCTGAAGCATCCGAGTTGTCTTCCACGACAGGAATGATAAAATCCAGGAAATCAGGCAAATCCGAGCGACCTTGCTTCCCTGTTCTAGATCTACGTTTCTCGATAATTGGGATAAGTACTTTGCGGATTGTCTTGAAGTTCCTGTTGATCTGGATACCGGCTAGGCCTTTGAGGAACTTCGGCAAATTACTAGCAATCCCTACTGCTGTCACAGCATCCCCATCAAACTTTATGAATGTCTCGAGAAGTTTCTCGTCATCGAAACCATCTTCTCCAACAATACATCTCGAGATCACATAAGCGAGGTAATGTGTCAAATAATTATCGATACTGTCGTAGTGTTTGAAGGACTGATCAAGTGGAACGGGTGGGTGAACTCGGAGAAAGGATTCAGAAGCACTTGTAGCCGTCAAAGCGAATCCACTGAGAACCTTTTCGTCCCCGAGATATTTCCTGATGAGTTTGGCATGGGTGTCCGATTCGAAGTAGGTTTTCGTGGTGATAAGGTCAAAGCCCATGACGCGAAAGAATTCATGAAGTGAGAAATGATAGTCATAATCCGCGTCCTTGGTTAGGGCTTCCATATCCTCAGGTTGAGTGATGACAAAATGTGTGAGAGAGCCAAGCTTGATCCCGAATGCTTTAGAGGCACTGTTGCTATATTTCTTAAACCCGCTAAGAAGTAAGGATTTAGGATCCTTTTGGAATTTGAGACCTTCTCCAACAACAGGCAGACCGTACATCACTGGTGGGAACTTCTTGCGCTCCCTTCGGATTGCGAAGAAGGTAATGACGACTAATGTTCCCAGGACCTTAAGAATTGTGCGTTTATGCATTTTGATAAGAGCAAGAACAACTTCAACTCCTGTGTAGATGGTAGCGGGGATATTTAGTTTTTGGGCAGGCAATGCGCAAAGGATAGGGTTGGTGACAGGATCAAATGGAAGGAGGGCATTCCCTTGCAAGCATTTAATGTCTGTGTTCTCTGTAACTAATCTCCACAGGAGGTTTTTCCCATGAGCCTGGAAATCCAATTCAGCGAGCCAGAACGTATCGTAAAATCGGGCATTCGGATGTGTCTCTGTTGGTTTTGCAGCCCAGAGAAGTTCCTCCAGAGCATTGCTGGGATGGCAGTCCCATGGCTTATCTACCAGGAGGCACCTCATCATGGCGTATCCAACCGAAAATCGATCCGAATTTCCAAGGCCAAAGAGACTGAAAAGGCTGATAATAAGGGAGGATTTAGGAACTGTAGTGCCAGGGAACATTTCTTCTTCCAACTGAACACCAACAACAAGATCAACTTCGTCCGGACTATTGTACAGTCGTTTCAAGTTCGCAACAGCTTCTGGATCGCTTGAAAAGTCCTCAAACGTCTCCCTAATGGGGACAACGACCGCGGGATCTAAAATGAGACGACTATGAGTAAGTTCATATCCGAAATTTTTTTTCGAACACCTAGGACGTACCTTGAGCATTATATGCTTTGAAATATTGGTTAAAAGTTGGTAACCCTTGTTCTCTCTCGTGGACAATACTCCATGCCGCGATATCAAACGGCTTTCCCCTATACTGACCAGCGCTTCTGAATTCTTCCTCGACACCACTCTTGAAATTTGGGATATGCGTTGCCAACATTCCCCTAAGTATGCCCTCGACCCCAGTATCGATGAAACCTTTACTATCAAACGCCGTAGAAAACAAGTTTTGGGTTCGGAGGGTGTTGTTCAAAGCATCTTTTATGGGGAAGTCTTTAATGATGAACTCGTGGAACCTGTATACGATGGCCATTTCTGCAGAAGCAACCATAGGCTTTCCACCCTTAGTAACCAGTGGCCATGGGTATGAATGAGCAGGGTTGATCTCAAGAGAATTTTCTCCATATAGCTGCCTGAGTTCGAAAGGCTTTATGTTAGGAACAACGTCTGGTAACTAGGAGGAGAGATACACTACCGATAGAGGGGAAACCCATCGTCTGTAGGCCAGGGCATATCTTTTGTCCAATAGGTCATCTGGTAAGAGTTTGCAATTAACGCAAACTTTGCTGACAAAATTAGCCTAACAGTTTGATACAATCTCTCGTCGTCGTATTCCGGGTGTTTTTTCGCTAGTATATCGCAGAGACGATTATGCTCTCTCAACATAAGTGTATGCACGGACAACATGATCCAATCTTCGTTAGTTCGAGGATCTCCGCCGGCAAATAATGTAGTTGCATCAACTCCCTGGCGTGTACGCATCGGAAGACCCATTGTGTTTTGAGGAAGGTATTCACGAGTGGGGTCTTGGACGCCTCCCTTCTGGCTGAGAAGCTTCCCGCCCCGAAAAGCGCGAAGAGCATTGGAGACTTCACGGGTGCTGCCATATAGAGAAGAAACATCAAGCCAAGTTGTGGCTTGATTTAGGAGCTCACGAGGGTTATCCTGAGAGGTTCCAGTTCCTGGCACGGGGAGAGAACGCCATACACGGAAGGTGGTGTTGAGATGGTAGGTTTCTTCGTCTTGGGGCATGGGTACGTCGATGAATTCCTCGACCGAGTCCTCGCTATAAGTCACATCATGCATGATAAACTAACAAAGTAAGATCAATATCATGCGAAGCCTTAGTAACCAGTGCAACTGATTAAAGTGCTAATTCGACTGACCTCAATAAGCCCTAACAAAAGTGGAGTATGCTCATAATAAAGATTTTGTTTTCTCTTGAAGAAAGCGTTACTCACAGCCCTTGGGTTTGGGCCATCTCTTGGTTGAGAAATTCCGTCCTTAAACGAATGCTGGTTATAATCTCTAGCCTTGACCGTCCCGAGTTGTCCGTAGTCAATCTTGTTCACCTCCATCCAATTGCACGAACCGTCAATGGTGCGAAAATACCACTTCGACCTATCGTTTATACATTTAGGGTCTAGAGCAAACGGGAGATGGCTAAACAGCATGCTAGCCTCGATATGTGAGGGTATTACGGGTCCCACTTGAGGGAGAATTGGCGGTATTCTGGTGTCACCGGATCCATTTACTGGAGCATTTATGAACTCGGCAAGTTGGTTGATATCCTTCAGGTGAGGAGGGATAGTCCCGTTTGGAAACGTTTTCTTCAGCTCCTCGGGAGCGTCTGTCTCTAGAATTTGTTGAAGCCAGCTGATGAAAAAATCATCGGGGGGCCCATCTTTAGTGAACTCTGGACTCGATTTATCTGGGACATATTTCCCAGATTTCTTTTGTACGCCGTTGAAGCGGGAGTATGGCGCTTGTTGAGCCACAGAGAGACATGAGAAAAAACAAGCAAGGGAGAATAAACTTAAAAGAAGAGTTTTGGCACGCATATTGGTGCGTGGGGGGTTCTTGCTTCTCCGAATAACTAAAGTATCGAGCGCGAAATGGTCTGCGAGTTTGCTAAACAGATTCTTTGTAAATCATCAGCGGCTTTCCCACTCGAGAGCTAGGTTAGTATATATACTCTCTAGCTTGTCGGTAAGACCTGAAGCTTTCATACAGCCCAAAAACTATTGACATGTGGGCTGCAAGCTCAGCCGCAAACGGATCCGATCTTGTCTTTCCTTTTCCACATGCAATAAATCCGTTAAGATGATCCAACAACACCCTATAAAGGCTTGTGGCCACCCAAAGCATTGGGTACCGGATAACTAACATTTAGTGCTATAGAAGTTATGTATTGAATAGGTGTAGTGTGACCAAACTCCAAGGCAAATGATGTACATTATAAGCAAGGGTTCAATCGTGGTGGATAATTACCAAATTCGCCGGAAGCAAATATACAGTATCATTCCCATCAAAAACTATCATGTGCAGTAAAGCTCTATCACGAATTCATACGGCTGGTGCCGAGGGATGACTGAGAGTATGGTATAAAGAGTAAGCGCGACAGATTCCATGCAACTGCGCCAAGATCCTGACATGGAGAGCTGGATACGAAGATAACTAGGCAGCATTACCCTCACATCCTTAATTACTGGGTTATCAGTGGGCTATCTTCAAAGAGTTGATACACTCATGTTAAGTTTATCGCTCTGTGATCATCTATCAAACCCCTGAAGACACAAGGCTGGAGAATATTAGATAACAGCCGAAGCATAAAGCTTGTTTCACCCAATATCCCATCTACGTCATTGGTTCCTTTCAACCACTAGGATCGTCAGCACCACTCTTAGGTATATGCTTCAGGCTGCTAGGCGTTCCATTCAGGATCTCTACTTTACAAGGGTGGCCGTCGCGCTGCGCTTACTACCTATAGCTTACAACTAAAGCCAGCCCAATGAATTCGCAGCTGTGTTATAAATTCTAGCTGCAGTCATACTTGACCCGCCACTAGTTTACTCTACCTCCATTGCTTAGAACATCAGCCATCTCCGAGGAATTTCCCCAGAATATCAGTTCACGCTACCTGCCGTTTCGGAGGCCCTCTGCATAATATCGAGCTTTGGAGTTTTCCTTCACATGAGATAGAGACACCCGAAGCATGCATGTCCAATCCTAAATCCTACATGATGATATCAGCAAACTCTTGAAAGCCCAATTCATTTATCATTCGATGATTCCTTGTGATGTAGGTTCTTGCATAATCACAGTTTGATGGCTTCCCAGCCGCCACGCCAACATTGAGCGGCGCCCACTTTTCGGTAGAGAGACCAATTACTTTACCACGCACATTCGCCTATAGTTAACCAATTGACGGGATTTACCGTACTGTAGAAAGATCCCCATCAACAAAAAGTAAATACAGCCGAGCATCGGCAACGCAAAAGCCAGGATTATGTTTGTGGTGCCGTGTTAACAGAAGGCTGACTATCAGATCAGAATCGATCATTCGATTCGGCAAGTGATTGGGCTTAAGATGTTTATCGGCCTCAAGGTTCAGCTACGATGCGCACATTTCCGACAGTATGCACGAGTTTTCATAAAGGGAGACCAGCGCTCACGAGGCTGAACGAGTGATGACTTCATCGGAGGATAGAGTGGGTTGGAGATCGTTGTGTTGCTGGATGGATAAGCTTTTATGCTTCTTCGCCTGCAACTCCAACTCCGTAATAGGCTACTTAGAATATCGTCTAGTATGTACATCTCTTTACACGCCACCCCAATTCTAATACTACACTACCGGTATATGTAGCTTCGCAGTTTCCCCCACAGTGAAACTCGAAAGTGAAGAAGGAAAAGGAGGGAAGTGAAAAGGTGATGAAATGAGATGTACTGTACTGTCCCATGCGAAAAGATGAAAAAAGGGGGAGAAAAAATACAACCTAACGAACCTGCTCGAGAAACGAAACGAAAGAGAGACCAAAGCTGGATGTAGTGAGGCCGGCACAAACAGCTGAAAGCAAAAAGGAAAAGAAGAAACCTCATCAATCACCCAGTGACAAAAGAAAGAGAAGGAGAAACAAATCCCAGATCCCACACCCCAAAACCGAACGAAAAATTAAACACTGAAAAGTAAGTCGCACCGAGAAAAAAGGACGAGAATGGAAGATATGTAACCACTAACGAAAAGAACATCATCGAACAAAAGTGAAAAGAATCCTAAAAGACATCATGTTACAATTCACGCCGTCATCGAATCACAGCCCTCTGCACGCAGGACACCATAACCTACAAAACAGTCATCCGTTGCCCTCCACCTATGGCAATCAAGCAGCCTGAGGCGGCGGTGGCGCAGATGCAGCATTGACTGCCTGTGCTGCTTGAGCCTGAGCCTGCAACCGCTCTCTGGCCTCTGCCTCTGCCTTCGCCTTAGCCAACCTTGCAAGCGCGGCCTGGATGTCCGCCAATGGCACAACCTTGGTAGGCGTTGCCTTAGGTTGTGGGACCGGGGGCGACTTCTCAGAGCCTATTAACTGAGGTTGTGAAGCAGGAGCAGGAGCAAACATTTGAGGCTGCGGAGGTACCGGGGAGGCGGAAAACATATTATTCCCATTCGACTGGAGAGATGTGATTGGAGGAGGAACAGGCACATTTACAAGGACCTTGGAAGCCTGCGGTGAATCATCCTCCGCAAGATATTGCGAGATGTTCAAGCCTGCGTTTTGAATTGTTGGTGACGCTGGCTGGCTATTGGTCCCAGTTTCTAGGTGCGTATTAATAGTTACGCCGTTGGCCATAACCTGCGTCGTCGAGTTGGGAGCTTCTATCGAAGGCCCGTGCACATGTTGCGGGCTCGCTGATAACGCTGCAGCAGCCACATATTCCGCCCGGCGCTGATCAACGATCGACCCGGTAAATTGCCCTGCAGCTGCCGATGCCGCGCCCTGCATGTTGGGGGTAGAAACCTGCATACCAGGGCTTCCCGCAGAGGGCCGGTAAACCGGCGGCCACAATTGCTGCTGCTGCGGCATCTGTCCCATCATCGGCGCAACGGGTGCATGGTACCCGGGATCGTGGTAGACTTGTCCCTTTGACTGCTGCTGGTTATATGCTGCTCGTTGCTGCTGCATTTGGTGTTGCTGCTGATGTTGCTGCTGTTGAAGAACACCTTGCGAGTACCCCAAGTATCCACTATTCTGCATATGTGCATTAAACATCGCCTTCGGCTGCTGCTGGGACTGTCTCTTCGGCTTTGGTTTCCTCGAAGGGATCAGATTCGCTGCCTCATTCGGAATCCTCGTTCGAGGATCATCCGAGTATTTAGAAATATATTCAGTCGACAGCTCACCGAGGTAGTGCCAGAAGGGTTTAGTGAAGTCGACCACTACCTGCTCGGTAAGGAGTGTTGGCTGCTCGATAACAAGTTCGGCCCACTTTAACCCACTTCCAGGGTCACAGAACGGATCATCCATGTCGGGGATCTCCTTAGGTACCCTTCTAGTTGCGATCCCGGCCTGCTGCGGCGTGGGATTTAGAGGCATCTCTGTGAGTGGCTCTGGCATCTGTGCCATTGACGGGTCTTGAGCAAGTATCCACTTCCACTCCACCTCAATTTTATCACTGCACCACCTATCAGCCATCTCTCAAGAACAAAGGATCAATGGAAATACAAACCCCTTTGGCAAGACCTCAACCAGCACCATTTCCTCACTCCTCCGGTTCTCAACCACCACTCCCGCGAATATTTCTCCCCTAAAGTACTGCATCTGTATCACATCACCCTTCAGCAAATGGCCCGCAAACGCCCTAATCAGCGGATCATTCTCCAGTTTCTCGCCATCCATATCCTTCGGTCTCTTAGGCCGATGGAATCTACAACGGAAATCTATCTCGGTGCGAGTATAATACTGCCCATCCTCGCCAAACACAGGTACATCAACCATATTGACCAGTACACCTGCGGCGGCGGCGCAGGTCGCGTGGTAGGCCCTTGTACATTTCTTGGAAGAACACTGAAAACAGGCGCCTTTTTTGGAACGACAGAAAACACATTTGAGTTCGAGACGTGCTTTGGGGATACCATCGACGTTGGCGATAATTTCTTTTTGCGTAACCGGATCCCAGCTGAAGAAAGTTTCCGGGGTGTAGATAGCGCATAACCTAAGATAGTTCAAGTCATCAGCCACATCCACCTAGGAGGAAAGCCTAAAGCCAAGTATGACGACGAGCCATCTGTCCCGCTAAATAAATGAATAAAACCCCATACCTATGAGCATTATGGCCATCAACGTCGGTAGCGACCAATTCTTCAGTTGGAATATTATTCGGGCATAGGATACACTATAAGGAAAAGTAAAGTAAAAAAACGAATAAGCCATCGATCAACACCAAATTACAACCTCAAAATGGGTACAGCGCGGCATGGGAACACCCACCGGTTCCGGCTCAGGAGCAGTTTTCGAAAATTTAAGTTTAAGCCTCTTGATCCTGATTGGTGCCTCCGCTCCATCCTCCAGTACTTTCCGTTTCCTTGGCCTACTTTTCGATTTGACCGGTTTCCCTTCTACGCTCTCAGGAGGAGTCGGTAGATCCATCGCTTCCGGGTCCTCATCTTCATCATCATCGTAGCCGCCATAATACTCGACTTCTTCGTACTCATCTTCAGTCGATTCACCGCGGAGCTTCCGCTCGATGTCAGCGACGTCAATCCACACTGAATCTTTAACACATTCGCACTTCTTGGCGCTCCGGCCGTACTCGAGCCACGATTCGGTTGCGAAGTTGACAGACTCAGCGCAATTGTAGCCAAGATTGTAGCCGGAGTGATAACCGTAGGGGAAGGTGATGACGAATTCGCCCTGGTGGTGGACTAGTTTGTTGACCTTGATACCATGACTAGCTAGTAGAGAAGGAGAGACTAGGAAACTCTTGTGTCTAAGAAACTCCGTGCATTTCTTCGAGTCGTTCGGCCAGGTTCCTACCCAATAATTGGGGATTAGCTCAAGACTCACAAAGTTGGGGAGAAAGATCGCACTCTTCATAACTTCCTCAAACTTCTGTTTATCCGACCTAGATATCGAATACCACTGTTTAGGAGCACCAAAGTGTATGTAATTAATGCTGTAGAGATCCATATCTTCCAAATGCCACGCAAACGTACTCCTCCACATGCCCAAATATAAATATGCCGTGTTGACTCCAGGCAGCTTCTTCCCCAAGCAATCAAGCAAGTTTTCCAAATGAGCTACATTCCAAGAAGTAGTCACATCATCAAACAAACTCCCAGGCATGTCAGCGCCGTAAAGCGGGTTGCTATATGTCAGGGTACGCCAATAAGCTTTTTCAAGCTCTTCGCAGCGCTCCGGAGTATACTCGTCTGCGTTTGTGATACGGTAATCGAATCCCTCGAAAGCCTCATCATCGAGCATTGCCTGCTCAGCTTCCCTCGCCTTTGCAGTCTTCCTAATGTATTTCTTCCTCCGCCCCGGTTGACGCCCATGACTATCTGTGACAGGTTCTGGAGTCTCTTCACCAATACTAGTTCGCGGCTGCCGACCATGTGAATCCGTAACTGGCTTCGGGCTTGCTGCTTCCTCCTGCTTCTTTTCCGGCGACTTTGGTGTTGGAGGGTTTTTCTTCCTCGCGTTCGTCGGTCTGATAGCTTCCTGTGCTTCCTCAACTTCGTCCTCATCTTTATCTTCTTTATCAGCAGCGACGCTCTTTCGAGATGACCTTGTCCTCCGTCCGATAGTAGCCTCCTTCACGGCCTGTCCTTTCCTCCGCTCACCACGTCTAGCTGGGGGCTGGTGTTCGCTGCCTTCGCAGAGCTGGCGCCATTGTGGTAGATTGTAGGTTCGTTGTTTCTCGACGTTTTCCTGGCGGTATTCACCTTGCATGCCGGCGATGTGTTGGACAATGGGGTTCTTGATTCGGATGTCTTTGACCTTTTCCTCAAGAGGTGCGAGCGTCTCGTACCTATCGCGCTATTCGTCAGTACAAAAGGTAATTTCGAAGCAGCGCAGTAACACAAGTTCGGATGACGTCGCGAACTATCCATTATTACAAAGGAAAAAAAAGAGATTGCAGCAAAAAAAAAAGTAGATGTCGTGAAAGGTAGGATGGAAGAAGCAGTATGATTGGGAAAAAAAGGGTTTGTTTACCATTCTGGCGGCGGAATGATCTTGATGATCCCCGACTTCATGCCGTAATGGTTGATCTTATTTACAAAGTCCTTAAACGAACGAAATTGATCCATTGTCTACCCTCGCCGTCAGCACTCAAACCTTTTTTTTTCATACAGCTTCCATTCCCCCCCCCTCCTTCCATGTCTCTTCCTCCTCCCCGCAATTTCGCGACACCTCCGAGAAAAACCTCCCCCTCTACACACATCGCGACCGGAACTAAAATAATGTAACAGAAGGATCGCGCAGCGGAACTCACCGGCTTAAACACCGGTATCCCGCCATCCTCATAGTAATGATCCGGTTTGATCTCGTCCTCCTCTTTTTCCTCTGGAATTACTTCAAAGTCGACACCGGGGGGTTTCTCAATGACGACCTCGAAGTTCGACCCCTCGCTAGCCATCGGCTCGGTAGCAGGAGCAGCGGCCATCGTGACGACAGCACCTGCTGGAGTTGCTGGAGTTGCACGTTGGATGCGCGTGAAGGGAGAGAGGGTACGATGGGGGTGTGCCTAGGTTGTTTTGGCAGGGACGAAGGTATCGGTTGCGGGTTGTGGTTATGTTAGTGGGTGGTGGCGGATGGGATCTGGGCTCGGTTGCGAAGATGGACAGATAGAAGTGAAGCGTTCGAGGGTGGAACGGCTCCAGTTGCACAGAACAAAAAAGAGTTGAAGAGACGAGCGAAGCGACCGACAGAACGGGGAAGGGAGCAGAATAGCAACGGGGACAGAAACAGAAACGGAAACAGCAGCGACAGTAACAGTAAAAGCGGAACAGCTTCCCTCCTGGCAGGTAGAGTGAATCCCAGTTAAGTAGGAGACCAGCAGATGGAATAAAGGATTAGAGCACGCGACGATGATGGAGAAAACGAAAGACTGTTGTTATGAATGGATTGCAGGTATTTCCCTCGAGTTTTGTTTTCTTCTCCCTCTCCTCAATCCACCCTTCTGTCCCTTTTCGCTCTCTCTCCTCTCGTTTGCTGTTGACCTGCGGCTGCTTTGCTTTTTGCGAGCGGATCACCAGAGAAATCGGAAGGTGCAGCTTTCAACTCCAGGGGACCACAGGCAACCACGGAATAGACGAGCCAAAGCCCAGCAACAAGTGAAAAGCAGCAGAGCGAGCAGAAAGCGGGTAATCCTTGCAGTTCCACACAGCACGCCCTCTCCAGCCGGAAACCTGCCCTTTGCCAAGCTTTCTTCCCCCCTCTCCTGAATCCGGTATCGCTCGCTAGAGGTGTGTGTCCTGGATGCGGATGTCCGTGGTTGTGCAAGGATCAACTTATCTCCAGGAGGGAACGGTGGAAGTCATCCATTTCCTGTTCCTGAGCAGAAGCTTGTTCTTCCCGCACTGTCAGACCCCTGGATTGACATACCTGCATATACGAATCTCAGATTCAGAATCTTGCACTTGTCGATTTGACATGCCACGAGGCTTTATTTTTTTCCGCCCAGTTCCCTGATACGACATACGGCACCGATCTACCAGTTATCCTACCAGGGCAACCATGTGCTACAGTCTTGCGTGCTTGCATTCTAATAATTTCATACGTCGGTTATCAGAAGAGGATGCCCATTGACTCACCTTTTTCGTGATCCTGGACGCCCATCGATCCGGATTGTGATCGAGGATCACCATCCAAAGATGTGCCTCCTTCAAAATAATACGCTGACATCTAAGAGAGTATCAACTAGCCTTCCTTGTGCTTCTAAGATCGCCACCTATCCCAGAATCGAGCTTCACCACTCAGAGACATTCACACATCTCTCTAATCTCCCCCCTGTCCGTTACACACACATCACTACCGCTGCCATTGATAAAGTAATAGAGTGCAAGGAGTAAGTATATGTAGTACATAGGTAGCACAAATGAATATAGTAAGACACGTCCAGAATATCAGAAGATATAATTGAAGTTAATGTCAAAAGACCCCTTGGTAATTGCACAACTCACACCCCCACCTCATCTCAAAAACTTTTGTTGAAATGCCAATGGAAATCAAAGAAAGACTCGCTTTGTTCTCCATCCCAGCTAAAAATACCTCAATGCGAAGGGGGAAAAAGATAGAATGCACGATGACAGTAAGTCAGACGCTGGTTAGATGTAGAGTATAGAGAGTAAGAGAAACAAATCAATAACACCCCATACCCGCCCACCTTCCCAAACTACACCATAAGAAAAGAGAAAAATGACCAAGAACGCAAGCCAGAAGCCAGAAGAAACCAAACCCCCAGCCTTTTGAATTTTTTTTTGTTAAAAAGACCACCTACCTACTCACTCCTACACAACCACCCCCCTTTTAGATCAATGATTTTGCCTTTCTATTTACTCCTTCAATCGAGAAAACATTAATATCAGACAAAAACAGTAGATATCAGCCTTCACAAAGAAGAAAACAGATCATGCAAAACACTTTCAAATCGTACAGTAAAGGAAGAAGGGAATATTTGCATCAAACTGTCTGCATCTAGGTAGACCATGCCAGTTTTTAGACTGGCTACCAGCCCGACTCTCCGGCTGGTTCCCCGGCTGGTTCCCCGGCTGGTTCCCCGGCTGGTTCCCCGGCTGGCTCTCCGGCTGGCTCCTCGGCTGGCTCCTCGGCTGGCTGTGGAGGTTGTTGTTGCGGCCGGGGTCCATGTGGATGGTCTCCACGCTGATGGTCTCCGCGCCCCCTACCACGGTACCCTCCACGATTCTCACCATCACCGCGTTCCCTGTGGCCGCGATATCCACCTCGGCTGCGGTACCCTTCCCCATCGCCTCGACCACGGAATTCTCCATCACCTCGAGGGCGATGTTCCCTATCGCTGCGCGGATGATATTCCCCGTCACCACGAGAACGATATTCCCCGTCACCACGAGAACGATATTCCCCATCACCACGAGGGCGGAAGTCTCCACTGCCACGGCCACGATATTCCCCCCGACCTCTTCCACGGTAATTACCTCTGAAGCCGTCCCCTCTCGGGCCACGGTACCCACCACCGCCACGACCTCCACGACCGCGACGTTCAACATTCTGAAATTCACCCTCCTTAGGTTCGGGAACCACTGGAACGTCAGCTTCAGGAGCTTTGACATCATCGTCGGCCCATGAGCCCCCACTAGGAATAGGAGCATCAGTAGCAGTTGGTTCCACAGGGGGGGTTCCATTCGGCGCAGTTTCAACTTCGGGTGCGACTTCTGGATCAGCTTCCACAGGCTCGTTCGTCTTAGCTTGCTCATTAGCAGCTTCATCTGCGGTGAGGGATGTAGCTGGGACGGTTGTCGGAACTTCGGCCTCTCCGTTGGTTAAGGTTTGCGGTGGGGGAACACTCTCCTCAGCAGCCTCAACAAGAGAGGTGTAACTTGGCGGCTCGTCGGCATCTCCCTCTTGCGCGATAAACTCGGTATCAGCAGTAGCAGCTCCAGTTGTCTCCGGTTCAACAGCAGCTTCAGTCTCCAGCTGCTCGGGCTGTTCTTCTTCACCTCCGAGCTTAAGGGCGTGGGCAGTTTCTTTGATTTGGCCGTCTGAAAAAATTATTAGTTAAAAAGACTATAAAGCGGAGAAGCAGAAGTGGGTCAGTTGAAAGGTGTAAAATCATACAAGTTACGCCAAATTCATCAATAATGTCCTCGGAACCATTCGCCAGCTTCAGGCATGCATCAACAGCGGTCTGATCACCGCCATAGACTAAAACTAAAAGCCTCTCGATAGCCTCATCCTCCTGATCATTTCCGCTCTTAACCTGCCGTCTATACCCAGCTAATCTCAAGAACCTGACCACCGTGAAGATCTTAGCTGTGGCTTCTTCAACACCAGCCTTCCTCCCTTCCTCCCTGGATTCCGCAACGGCATTGTTGAACTTCGTCTCAGACTCCGCCTTTTCCTCTTCAAGACGTTTATCTTCAAGATCGGCAACCTTCTTGAGGCATTCATGGATCTGCTTTAATTCCTCGTAAACAGCAGAGGTAATGGGCTTGGTGTTGATCTTGCTACGCTCATCGGCGTTAATCACAGTGGTGGTGGCTTGCTCTCCCTCGGGAAGGTCCTTGATCTTGTCTTCAGACCTCTTGATGTTTTCCTGTTGATGTAGGGGAAGAGTCAGCGGCAACCCCAGAAGATATCATCGGATTGGATAACGGGGTACACAGAGCAGTTGCAAACAGATGCCAGATGTAACTGCACAAGCAAAAATGAGATTGAGGGAAAACATACCATCTTTTTCGTCTGCTTCTTCAAACGCCTATATATCGAATTCACCCATATTAGTTTCCACCCATCAATCTATCTACCAAGCTAGGCAAACCCATCCTACAATAAACAAACGAATCAGGGGATTATCCTACTTTGACACCTCCTTGATATACTCCTTCTCAGCCTTCTCCCTCCCGGCCTGGGAGCCATTGGCACTATCCGTAATCTTGTCACCTAGGAGCATAGCTGCAATTTCGCTACCGCCAGTAGCAGCAAGAATATTCTCAGCAGAAGAGGGCTTCTTAGCCTTTTTCTTCTTCTGGGCTGCAGAGCCCTTAGCGGGTGGCACGTTTGATGCAGTAGGATTCATCTGTGTTTCCTTTTTTTTTTCTTTGTTCGTTTTTTTAAATTTTTTGTGAAGAAAAAAAAGATTTATTTGTGGGTTTGTGTGATCCGAAGATTTGCTGTGTGTGTGCGTGTGCGTGTGCGTGTGTGCTACAGTAACATCGTAGCAACGTTAGCGGACTGAAAGTGTGGAGAAGGTACTCACAAAGAATGCGGGGTTAAACGAACCAAGATGTGGGGCTCAAGAGGGGGTAGCGAGAATTAAGGCGAGATAGAAATTCAGAGCGGGTGAGAGGGGGGGATTGCTTACTTGTATTGAACTGAATATATGGTTGCCTGGTGAGAGTGGGGGGATGGAGGGGAGAGAGAGGAGGAAGAAGAGAAGGGGAGTTCCTTGGAGGTCGTGGAGGCTCAGGAAGGCAACCGATCAGCTCATTCGTCACACGCCGTACAAGGCCCTGCCACGATCCTTCCCACAGGTTGCAGATCTGTTGGACTCTAATTGGTAAGTTCGGTGGCACTTGCGGGTGGGCAATTCCATTGTTGCTAGTGCCCTAGTGCCACATGCACATCTTAAGCTCTGTCTGTGCCTTACCTCCTGTAAACATCATAATTGAGGTTACCATTTACCTACTGTTAAATGAAACAGTTACAATTAGACTAATAGTTACGCCGAGAACCCGAATTCCACAGGGTAGGTATGGGCATATATTCGATGAGGAAGCTCCCAAGAAAAAGGAAACAAAATAGAAAATTTTTTTAACCAGACACCAAACACCAGTTTTAACCAAAGATTCCCAATTGACCCCTGCAAATACTCATTGACGCCAAAATCCTTTCAACGCCCCGAATTTCCACCCATGCCCATACCCATACTTTTTCTTCTTTGCCATGCATCCTCCCCATCCACAATATCGGTATTTCTTGGGCTGACATCCCACCTGCTACTCCCACCACCTCCTCCCCCCCCCTCTCTCCCAATTACTGGCGATTGCCTCGCCGATCCCCCGCTCCCCTGCCTCGACATCGGAGCCGACGCCCTGTTCCCCCCGCTATGTTCACTTGCCGGGCTCCCCGGCGACTGGCCGAGCCTGCTACCCGTATGCAACGACGGCGAAATCGGGGACTGCTTACTATAAAACAGATTACTAAAAGCCACTGCTCTCGGGGGCTGGATATTCTCACGGCGAGAATATAAATCCTCGCGCCCTTCCCGGCGGCCATAAGGATTCAAGGGTCCTGTAGGTGGCGCTGGCTCTTCGCGGCGGCCGTAGGGATTTGAGTGCGACGGTTCTTCACGGCGCGGAGGAAGGTTTGAGGGCGGGGGAGCAGATATGGAGGTCCCCTCACGAAGGGCGTAGGGATTGAAGGATGGAGGAGGCTTGCGAGGATCCCGGCTGACCCCTGGTGGTGCAGTGGGGGTCTGCGCTGTAGCTTGGGGAGCATCTCGCATATCCATATCTTTATCACTAGCGGCTGAGAGTACGCCAGATCTGGGGGTGTTGGCAGAAGAAGCCACGCCAGGTCCCTTCGGGATTGAAATAGGGGGAAGACGTCGGGGGTCGGAGGCACGATTGGGGTTGTCGGGGCGAGGACCAAGGGATCCAAAATGCGATCCCGACGAACGGCTTGCGAGCACAGATTGGTGTAATTGTGCATTGCTTCCGTGTTTGCCGTACTTGTCTGGGAAGTTCCTCTCGAGGGCTTGGAGGAAGATGGATATAGCTTCATGCTGGTATATCCTCATATCTTGCTCCTCCTGCCTCATTCGATTTCTCAACGCGACCCCTTGCTTCGCAATTTCAGCGGCGACTTCGGGGTGTGACAATTCTTTGTACCGATAGTCATCTTTTTCAGTGAGGTTTGCTGGCATTTTGAGCTGTTCCATAGACACAAGAACAGATCGACGGGATGCCGGGAGCCTTTGAAGTGCAGCGCTCGCTTCGACAGTAGATATCAGTTGAACCGACTCGGGTAGCATTATGGTTTCAGGGTGGGTTAGTGGGAAGTAGAATTTGAAAGAGGTGTCGAAGTCAAGAGCTTTTTGGGTGTCGTCTTTCCACTCGTTAAACTCTCTCATATGGCGTTCTAGTAACCGCTGCCTGTAAAACAGCAGTTAGTTCATGTATCGAGAGACGTTTCGGGAGATTAGGTTAACCTTTGCTCCTTGTGTCGCTCCCTCATGCACTCCACGATATCCTCGTATTTGTTCCCCGTTCGAGTGAGATTTTTAGGGCTACAATGGGGATGTTAGCGGTTTTGAACGTGCGGCAAGAAATCTAGATCTCTGAAAACTTACTGTGGAAATGCAACCAACATTTCCTCAAGGAGCGGTGCCTATATAAACAAATCATGTTAGTAACTAGTTGAAGCAAAAGCTACAACACCAAAACCTGAGTTCGAACCTTCCTCTTCCTCGGGAGTTGCTGACCCCACACATGTGGCGGCGGCCCAGGGGGCATGGTTAACACGCTGCAGGAGGTTTGCCAGAAGACAAAATATGGGTTTCGTATCCAAAGATTTCAATTAAAGCAGATATTGAAGGTTATCAAGATAATCGCGATTGTTGAAGGGTGACGCGACTGAATTATGAATGTGCCACGCCCTAACCCTAAGTCGGCAACGATGATTAATCAGGCACCACTCAAGCATGACGCGAATCATGTGACACATTGCACGACAATCCGCGGAGCTCCCAGAAGGGGCAACATACAATCTTCAAGCTTCTCTCGCCTAGTCAATTAACATCTAAGATACGCCAAAATGCCGTCTCTTCAACGCTGCTCAGTTCTTCTTGCAATTATCGTGTCGCTCTCCCAGAGTGCAGTTGGAAAGTTCACTCCAAAGTATGTGTTGCCCTAAGGACACGCGTACCGCGGTATAATAGTACCATGGTTCTGTGCTGATCTGAATGGCACAATAGGGACCTCTTGAGTGCTCCACGTCGTGGCGAAGCTGTCCCAAATAAATCCGGAGTATATTTCCCACTGACATACTTTACTCAAGCTTCAATTGCTGAATAAGTGTTCTTAAATGTACATAGACGCTTGCTCTCTTCCATTCCTCAACTTATTCTTTCGAATCTCACAGCAAAACATCAACCTGGAATTTACTCAACCTGTCAACTGGCGAGACTACTGTGATATTTGACGACTCTGCCATCCAAGAAGTTGTATGGCTTAACGACAATAGCATCATTTACATCAACGGGACAAGTCCCGACGTGAAGGGTGGCTCGGGGCTCTGGATAGCTCAAGCACTAAACACAGACACCAAGAGTTTATTCGCGTCTCTCCCGGCCTCTGTGTCGAATCTCAAACCTGTTTTCGACGAGGACCGCAACCTCAACTTTATAGCATCAGCTCTGTCCACTCCTGGCGAAGATGTTTACAACCCAGAAACAGCTCCCAAGAAGCACACATCAGGGCTTTCCTATGAATCACTCTTTGTCCGCCACTGGGACACATATGTCAAGCCCGAAAAATCAGCTCTGTTCACCGGCGTCATAGGGGAAGATAAAGTAATTAAAGAGTTGAGAAATTTGTTTTCCGGCTCTCCCAAGCTTGAAACACCTGTAGCTCCGTTTGGTGGTGCTAGCGATTTTGATGTCTCCCCCGATGGTAAAACTGTGGCTTTCCACTCTAAATCTCCAGATTTGAATCCTGCGAGCAATACCCAAACTTTAGTATACTTCGTACCATTCGATGGTTCGAGCAAGCCGTCTAATATAAACCTCCCTGAGAAGAAGGATGTGGACGGTAATGCACTTCCCCAGGGCGCATCTTCCTCGCCCATTTTTTCTCCAGATGGCAAATACCTAGCGTATCTACAGATGTACAAGAACGGCTACGAAAGTGACCAGAACAAGATCTTTCTCTACGAAGTCTCATCAAAAAAGATCATCCCATTGTTGAAAGATTGGGACAACTCTCCCAGCAGTATCCTCTGGTCCACCGATAGCAAGGAGTTATTCCTCACTGCTGAAAACAACGGGCGTGGGAAGGTTTATAAAACTTCGATATCCAGCAGTGTATCTGCCAAAGACGTGGAGGAACTCATCTCCCACAACTCCGTCAACAGCCTCTCCTTCCTACCTTCCGGGAAACTTCTCGTTTCAAAGAACTCTCTTACTTCGTCTACTGGCTACTCTATTCTCGATGTGTCTTCCAAGGTCTTCACTCCACTCCTTGCGCCAGTGCAAGTCGACAAGGGGTTATCATCGCTCGGGAGAGTAGTTGTTGAAGATTTCTCATTTGAAGGAGCAGAAGGCGTAAAAGTTCATGGGCTTATTACTAAACCAAGTAACTTCGACGAGAAAAAGAAATGGAAAATGGCGTTCTTCATCCACGGTGGGCCACAAGGTGCCTGGACGGACTCGTGGAGTACCAGATGGAACCCGGCAGTTTTTGCAGAAGCTGGATATGTCGTTGTAGCTGTGAACCCAACTGGCAGCACGGGATACGGGCAGAAGTTCGTTGATGGGATCCAGGGGCAATGGGGTAGGTCTCTAGGTATATAGAAACATGACATTCGCTAACCTGGATAAAGGCGGTAGACCATATATTGACCTTGAGAAGGCTGTCGAGTATCTCGAAAAGACTGATAAATACAGCTATATCGACTTTGATAGAACCGTTGCTTTGGGTGCAAGTTACGGCGGGTACATGATTAACTACATTCAAGGCAAACCGTTGGGTAGAAAATTCAAGGCATTGGTCTGCCACGATGGTGTCTACTCGACCCTTAACCAGTACTCCTCTGAAGAACTTTACTTCCCGCAACACGACGTCAGCTCTCCCCCTCAGTACCTTTATTTTTCTCTCAGACTAACATCATCACATCTCTCTAGTTCGAGGGAAAACTTTGGGAAAACCGTGAAGGGTACACCAAATGGGACCCAGCTGCCTTAGTCAAGAATTGGGCTACGCCACAACTCGTAATCCACAACGATCTAGACTACAGACTTCCCGTTAGCGAGGGACTAGCCGTCTTTAACATTCTGCAGGAGCTGGGTGTTCCGAGCAAGTTCTTGACGTTCCCGGATGAGAATCATTGGGTGTTGAAACCGGAAAATAGTTTGTTGTGGCATGAAACAGTTTTGGAGTGGATCGATAGGTGGACCAAGTATGTGAAGGAAGATGTGCACGGAGGTGCCGGGCAGTATGTTCTGTCGGAGCTGTGAGGAATTTGTGTCAATTACATTTTTGAAGCGATCAGCGTCTGTAATTTTAGGGACTAGCTAGTTTAAAGCATTGAGTTTATCACCAATGAAGGACCTTCTATGGTCTTGTAACCCAGCTCCCGCAGTTTCTCCAGCCTCATAAATCCATTCATCGTGTATCCAAGACTACATATCAAGCAAGAAGAGCCAGAAATCAGGTACTACGACAGAATCTATACCCCCTAGCCTACCTCTCTTATCAGCCAGGCGATGATTCTGCAACCCCTGAAAAAACCGAAGAGTGAACCTGAGGAAGGGCAGCAGAACCCACGAATGCCTAACCTTACGGGTGGACCAACGCACCAGGAAGCTAGAGTGAGGCGTCAGAAACGGGACGTTGGGTGGTAGAGCGTGAATAGAAGGCAGACCGTAAGCTCAGGGGATATCCATATTCATCTTACATCAAGATTCCCCAGACCGTAGCCCGACCTCAAAGTTTGCCCATCCACGCCTATTTGAAAAATAGATTTACTTAGTAGTTACACAAACGAAGGATGTCTCCTTCAAAAAGAGACCATCAATAGTGTGGTGTTAGCTTCGACAATTGGTAATGGTCAGTTAATTTATTGAGTTTTTATTAAATAACCAATTTTAAACCAAAATTAGTAGATAATCTCATACAATAGAAACTCAAAAAATAACATCGTCCCCGGCTCCTAACTCCCGATACTACTTACAACCTAGGATGTCACACATTTGTCGGCCATCTTATCTGCTCCTGCGTATTCCTCACAGATATCCCTTTCCTACCTAGGTGATGACCTCTTGACCCAGCCCTGCATGGTTTGCAGCTTCCAGAGCCTTTGAGTGTTGGCGACCTTTTTTAGTATTTCCCGCTTTCGCGCTCCCCCTCTCAGACCACGCCGGCACAGTCATCGTCAGAACATAAGACCCGCAAATGCGTAAGACAGTTGGTTCACCTCCAATTTTCTCGATATATTCCGGCATGATATTAATGTGCTCGATCGGACTCACCCATTCAACCTTAAGAGCCCCTCCTTCAATATTCCATTCCTCAGACAACTCAATAAAATCACCTCCAATCTGTTCGCAGAGACCCTCGAAACCGCTGGTATTCTCCCAGGTTGGCGGATACGGATACGCAGGGTTCGGGAAGGGAGAGAGCGTAGTCGACATGATAGAGTTTCCCGGATAATCCCTCATTTTATAAACGACTTTAAGTTCTGGTTTGAGATCTAACGATTTGCCCATGAGATACAGGGATTTTTCAGTCGGTGTGAGGAGTGATCCAAGCCCCGCGATGCCTCCGTGGAGGTAGCTGTCGAGTTCAGAATAGGTGTACTTGTACTTAAGGCCGAATCCAAGGATTCCACCGCCCTGGAGAAAGGTCTTGTCTCGGAGGAGACGCGAAAGCTCCGTTTGGAATGGAGAAGGGTCATTTTCGAAATCGGCATAAAAGTTAGAGAGGAAGATAATGGGGTCGTTTTTGTTGGTGCTGTTGGGCTTTTTGGCTGCAGCTGACCCGAACATTATGTCTAGTCGAGATAATTATTTGGAGAAGTTTTGGTTAGATATGTGAAGTATTAGCCAGGGCTGGTAGCAGTACTTAGTCTCTTGCTTCGGTGTTGATTTTGAAAATTCTCACTGCTAATTTCTGTGGACTTTCTGTGGATCGTGAATGGTGAATAAGTGAGAGCAAACACCAAAACCCCCAAAGCCATAATAAAGTAGGAAAGCTTTGTTGGGGGCTCCAGATGCTGTATTTTAAAGATTCACCTTCAATTTCCTTTCGTCTAGAATATATACCGTTTACTATGGTGGACAGCCCAGCTTGGTCTTTTAGATTAGCGTTAGTACTGTAGTGGCTAGCGTAACGATTTGTGTTCAAAGATCTCTCTATCAATTACATGTATCCTACGAACACCGATCTCAGCCAATCATAAAGAGTTACTCGACAATCCATAATACACCCTAAATTGACACATCTGAACGTTTCCCGGTGAAGAGAACCACATTCAGTACTATGAACAATTATCAGATGTGTCCCTAGAACTATGTACCCCTTCTTCCAGTTTTCTTCAGTTGTCTACTAGTAGTACCTAGCAAGGTGTTTATTTTAGGGTTTTGAGGGACGAAGAATGGTGTTAGATGGGCGGTAGGAATGTGTTGGTTTCAGTTAAAAATCGCCTCCTAGAGTATTCCGCGAGGGGTATAAGCTATAATAAGGGTTTGAGCTTTTGTTAAAAATATCTACTACTAAACAATGGTCAAGAGCCTAACTCGCAAAACAACTTATTAGTACTCGAGTGACTTTCTGTGAAGTAGGAGCCGGCCAGAAGCATTACAACGTAGCTACTACTATCTACCCTTTTAAATAGTATTTTGGTCGGCTGAACCTCCTTTATGGAAGAAGTTCCTACCTTTACTAGCATCCTATTTATATCCACCTGTTGAGACTCTCCTCGATAGCGCCAAGCCAGGAACTTGTTTTTCACAAATTGGGCCAACCTCTCACTAGACGAAAAACCACCCCGGATCCTTCTCACTCCAGCTGGACCCATACCAGCAAGCCAGCAGTCGGTGTAGACTCACGTAGCACATAATCCCCGAGTGTTCCTCCTAGAAAACCGGGTCCACTATCTAATCAGATCGTCTCCCCCCAATCAAGCCTAGCGCAACCCAACAACATTTTTCGACACCCAAGAAACCCCCAAATCCTCACTCTCCTCCACCTCACCTCCTCCACCTCATCCGCCGCCCTTTTTTCTTCAATCCTCTCCATCTCTCCCACTCTCCCAATACATACAGCATCATGTTGGCCCGATCACTCAAATCCGCGCGCTGGGCTGCTCCCATGCGGTCTTGCGTTGTGCCCGTAAACACCTTTGCGGCGAGGAGGACTGTCACTACTGATGCGTCGTCTGCACATGTAGAAAAGAGCGCTGTTCCGGCTGTGAGTATTTCATCTCTATCCTGTGTTTTTTATCTCGGAATAGTGGGAATTGGGTGGCTGATGTGAGTTGGGGTGTAATAGGAAGATGATAAGCATTTTACTGTCAACCTCTCGTCGGAGAGCTTCGAGAGCTACAAAGTTGATGGGCCAAGCGCTGAACTGAGTGTGTCAAAAAATGAGCTGAAGAAGATGTATCTGGATATGGTCACTATTCGGTAGGTGCTATGATCCCTTATAATTGTTGGTGAGGGTTGGGGCGGGGGTGCAGCAATGCGGTGTTGTGAGGAATTCCGTTGTGGGGTTTTTTGGGGTTTTTTGGGGGGAGTTCAATTCTGGGACAACGGCACCAATTTCTTAGGAGCCATTAGCTCTCTATTCGCTCAGAGTGGTGTTTCTGGCATTATCAATTGTCCTTGAAACGATATTCTCCAATTGAGCTCTGAGATATTTTTGGGCGGGTATCCAGATACTCGGGTCCAAGGTCCACCCTTCAAAGACGAAAATAACACACCGAAGCTCAATCCAAGCACAATAGGATGATGTCATTCCAACCAAGCACAAGTGCTAACGCTATGTGTACAGACGAATGGAAATGGCCGCCGACAAGCTCTACAAAGAAAAGAAAATCCGTGGTTTCTGCCATCTCTCCACCGGACAAGAAGCCGTCGCCGCAGGAATTGAGCACGCCATCACCTCCGACGACCAAATCATTACTGCCTACCGTTGCCACGGCTTCGCGCTCATGCGCGGTGCCTCCGTTAAGTCTATCATTGGTGAGCTTCTCGGTCGACGAGAGGGTATTGCCTTCGGCAAGGGCGGTTCTATGCACATGTTCTGCAAGGGCTTTTATGGCGGTAATGGAATCGTTGGTGCGCAGGTACCGGTTGGTGCGGGTATCGGGTTTGCTATGAAGTATTTGGGACGCAAGAATACGACTTTTGCTCTGTACGGTGATGGTGCTAGTAATCAGGGACAGGTGTTTGAGGCGTATAATATGGCGAAGTTGTGGGATATCCCAGTTATTTTTGCGTGCGAGAGTAGGTTCTCCGTTAGGGTTGTGAGAAGGGATGGGGGCTGATAGGGTGCAGATAACAAGTACGGAATGGGAACCTCGGCGAATAGGTCTTCTGCCTTGACCGAGTACTATAAGCGTGGACAGTACATTCCTGGTGTAAAGGTAAACGGGATGGATGTTCTTGCTGTTAAGCAGGCGAGTGCCTGGGCTAAGGAGTACACCACCTCCGGCGCCGGACCTCTGGTTATGGAGTTCGTCACCTACCGTTATGGAGGTCACTCCATGTCTGACCCCGGTACCACTTACCGTGTATGTACCCTCCTATTCTGACCGTATGGAATACGTGAAACTGACAACGCAATATAGACCCGTGAGGAGGTCCAGCGCATGCGTTCGACCCAGGACCCTATCCAGGGTCTGAAGCAGAAGATCCTCGAATGGGGCATCGTCTCTGAGGAAGATCTCAAGACACTTGATAAGCAGGCTAAGAGTTTGGTAGACAAGGAGGTGAAGGAAGCTGAGGAAGCAGCTTTCCCAGAGAACTCGCCAAAGAACTTGTTTGAGGATATCTACGTTCCTGGATCAGAGCCAGATTTCCTGAGGGGGAGGACACTTGAGGAGACGTATGTAGTCCCTTTACTACACCAAGTGCTCGGGATTGCGATATACTGACTGTACCGCGAATAGACACTACTACAAGGCTTAGAGGGGAATTTGGGTTGGAGGTAAAACTAGTTGACAACGTGGTATAAGAAAGAGGGTGGGGGGTTGGGTTGGAGTGGGGTTTCGGTTTAGCATTGTAATTTACTAGAATCAATGCCCTTTGAAGTGCAGCTCTTTCTTTCGGTGATGTGGTTGATCAGATAGGTGCTGCGGGATTTACCGGTAGATCCGTCTGTTAACCCCTGCACGGCATCGGTCTAATGTAGCCGACCGGATATCAACCCCACCAGAGTCGGCCATCACCCCGCCATAGCTTGAGTTGGGGATGCAATTGCCAGCTGTTGGCTTTAAAGACGCAGTCTCCTCTTTGAAGCAGTAATTAAAAAGGTCAATTTACCTTGCTATAACTATTCTGAATCAATCCCGAATTCAAAATGACCTCCCAACCCGTCAGAGCCTCTGTCCTCTACGGCGCCAAAGACCTCCGCGTTGACTCAATCTCCCTCCCTCCCCCCGGTCCCTCAGATCTCCAAATCCACATCCGCTCCACCACCCTCTGCGGATCCGACCTCCACTACTACAACCACTACCGCAACGGGGACATAATCGTAACATCCCCACTCGCACTAGGTCATGAGTCGAGTGGGATTGTAACAGCTGTAGGCGACTCAATCGCCGGGGAATGGAGCGTTGGGGACCGTGTTGCGTTAGAGGTTGGACTACCGTGTGAGTGTTGTGATGCGTGTAAGAGTGGACGGTATAATATCTGTACCGGTATGAGGTTTCGGAGTAGTGCGAAGGCGATTCCGCATTTCTGGGGGACGCTGCAGGAAACGATAAATCATCCGGCGAAGTGGTGTCATAAGTGAGTTACTCTACCAGTTTAAAAGTCAACCTTCGTGGAGAGTGAGATGAGATAGCCCCCACTAATGGAGTATCCCATAATGAATCTTAGTTAATATAACTCTCATAGACTCCCACCCAGCATATCCTACGGCACTGCCTCCCTCATCGAACCACTCTCAGTTGCAATCCACTCAACCCGTCGCGCAGTCCGTAATGGCTCCCTCTTGCCCGGCTCCACCGTCCTCGTCATCGGCGCTGGAGCCGTCGGTCTTCTCGTTAGTGCTATGGCGAAGCTATCTGGTGCTTCTCGTGTTATTATTACAGATATCAATGAAGGTCGTGTCGACTTTGCTGTCGATGAAGGTTTCGCTACACAAGGGTTTGAACCGTCCTTTTTAGGCCCGAGGGGTCCCTTGCTGAGTCGCAAGCTAGACACGCGATTACTCCCCCCGCCAAACGCCCAGAAACAATCGAAGACAAACTCACAGCCGCGAAAGAAGCCGCCATAACGGTCCGTGAAGCTGTAGGAAAGAAGAACGGCGTAGACGTCACCTTCGAATGCACCGGTATGGAAACATGTGTCCAGACTGGAATTTACGTAAGCCACCACATCCACCCCCACTACCATAAAAAGCTCAATGTATCCTCGGATCTAGGCAACCCGTCCCGGCGGCACTCTCGTCTTAGTTGGTATGGGCACGCCTATCCAGACACTTCCAATCTCTGCTGCCGCCCTGCAGGAGATCGATATCCTCGGTGGGTTTAGGTACGCAAACACCTATCCGACGGGTATTGAGATCATTGCGCAGGGCTTGATCCCGGGGTTGGAGAAGATTATTACACATACGTATGAGGGGCTTGATCAGGTTGAGAGTGCTTTTGACATGGCAGGGAGGCAGAGGGATGATTATGGGAAGTTAGTGATTAAGGTAGAGTGTGTGTTTCCTGGGAAGGACGATGCGGTGGCACAGGTGTTTGTGTAGATATTTAAGGACATAGGGATAGAGTTTGGTGGATTGAGTAGATTTGAATAAGGTTAGATTTCTCCATTTAGGACGCAGCTCTTGGTTCAGGTCTCGGTTTTTTCATGGAGTTTATCGTAAATATATGGCATCTGGTAAGGGAGTTCGTATAAGCTAATCTGACGGCCGTTTTTGCCTATACGAGCACTCATCTCGGATCATAGATAGTCACTCGATCTTGGCATATATAGGATCCTGAGACTTAACAAAATTGTTAACACGCTGGCGTCCAAGCACCGTATTACCTAGATAGTGCTATGGTGGGCGGCCATGTGAGAATCTCAGGGAATAGGAAACTAGGCTAGGCTAGGCACTTCTAAAACGGCCTCCTAAAAGGCTCGGGAAAATGTCAAAAGTGACTGCTGAGTATCAGAAATTGTTGCCCAGCCGATAATTTACTTCCCTGATAGAGTAATTTTAATTAAAGTATTTCAGCCTAGCCTAGTCCAGGCCAGTTTCCTATTCCCGAGATAATACGGTACTTATTAGACTTGTATACTTTGTGGATATTTAACTTCCCATACGCGTTTATGACGTCAACTCCTTCAATACACCAACTCACCCTTCTCTCACCACCAACCTTACTATCCTCACTTCCATACACACCAGCACACCCTAGAACTGACCCATAAACATGACAGCCAACGTCGACCATGTCCCATTCGAATCCACCGCCGAAGATGCCGCAGACCACAGACGCCAACTCATTCTTGTCGTCTCTGGTACTCCTAGCTCTCAAATCGCCGAAAGTCTAGCTACAGAGATCGGAACCGACTATATCGGTGGCACCACTATTCTGCAGGGCTTGAAGGGGAACAGCAATAAGGCCGAGGCCCGTCATCTCTATCCTTAGGCCCACGATCTGAGGCCTGACTCAGATTGTGTGGTGAATTACAGGAGGGGTGCTAACGGTTAGTAGAAGCTTGCATACGAGGCCTTAAAAGTCTCTTTACACACGGGGATTGCGATCCTCGCATTACCCGAGGTGGAGTTTCCGCTGAAACGGTTTAGGGAGGCAGTGCCGAAAGACGTGGATGTGAGGTTTGTTCTGTGTGATGAAGAAGCTAGGAAGACGAGGAATCCGGAAGAGCAAGATGATAGAGATGGATTGAAGTGCCTGGAAGTGGACGTGAATAAGGATGGTGGTGTCGAGGCAGTAGTTAGGAGGATTGAGTCAGAGGTTTGGGGAGCAGGCTCCGAGTCATGAAGAGGATATCGGGTTTCAGTTGAGGGGATTGATACGAAATACGAGTTAGAATTCAGTGAAACTGGAAAGGAATAAAGACACAAGCCTCTCATAAGCCTTATCAAAACAAATATCTAGGCTGCATGCCGAGAGGAATGCTCCAATTGAACCTTGACCTTGGTTCCGGGAAATTCGACCTAGAGCTGACCCGAAAAGGTTGTTGAAGACTTTATTGATGGACATGTAAGCCCGTAAATCTAGGCATAAATCCACCAGTTATGCCCCCTTTGCTTTATCCGGATCCCTTGATTATGGATCTAAACGTTGTGCTTCTCATATCTCTAGAGTAATGAATCAATCAATCAATCAATCATACTTTTGGTGCAGTTCGTGCCTACCACCAAAACTTTACCGGCTTATGTTTATGTATGTACTCGATTAATTAGTAGGATAAGATAAAGATCCAGTACTCCTTATTTCGGCATTTCCTTTTAGGGGTCTATAGCCGGTAGTTACTGCGTAATACCAATAATCATGGTTTCTAGTAGTACCAGGTGAATAGAATTTTGAGACTCGTATAGTAGTAGCATACAAGGAAATAAAGAAGAAAAACACTCCCCTAGAACACAGAAGTGAAGATAGGAAAAGGTCGAAATTTTGGTTAAGGGAATCATGCATAGTTACAGTAAGTGGAACTAGAAGAGACAAAAGAAATTCAAGTGTCGGGAATATATATATATAAAATCCAGCCTCTAAGAAAAGCCGGCAGCATCGATGATTACTCCTCTCAAGAAAAAGAGTTGCTGTTTTAAGTTCCCCAGAAAAATAGAAACCTACTACCCTTACAAAAGTGAATAAGAAAAGGACGTCCGTTGAACCGTCACGTTTTAGGCAGAGGCGACGGCGATGACCTGAAGAGGCGCCCTCTCTGCACGTCCGAGAATCTCGACGGGGTTTGCACTCCTATGCACAATGCCTCCGGTGACCGGCAGCTGTGTCGAGCCTACGAGATACTCGTCTACCTCACGAGCACATTGTCTCCCCTCGTTGATACCCCTGGATGAAATCATCAGCATCGTCAGTTTCTTCAAAATCAAGGAATGAATGCGACTTACCAAACAATCAAACTCTGACCTCTCCGGCAATCACCAGCAGCAAAGACACCGGGCTCAGAGGTAGAATAACCCCCAGGCGGTGTCTTGACGTTCTTTCTAGGGTCTCTCTCAATATTTCCCAAAGCCCTATCCTCAGGCCCCAAGAATCCCATCGACAAGAGTACAAGGTCAGCTGGAAAGAATTTCTCTGACCCCTCGACCTGCTTCATGTCCCAGCCACCTCGTGGGCTCCTAGTCCATTCGACACGAACAGTATTGATACCCTTGACATTACCCTTCCCGTCGCTGACGAATTCCTTACTCATAACACAGTACTCACGTGGGTCTTTTCCATATTGAGCCTTGACCTCAGAATGACCGTAGTCAATTCTGTATATCTTGGGCCATTGAGGCCAAGGGTTATCGCGCGCTCTCTCGTTTGGTGGCTGAGGAAGTAGCTCGAAGTTGACTACGGATTTGGCGCCGTGACGAACGGAAGTACCGATACAATCGTTACCAGTGTCGCCACCACCAATGACAATAACATCCTTGCCCTTTGCCGAAATGTATTGGCCATCTTCGTGAGCACTATCGAGTAAAGACTTCGTGTTTGCATGAAGGAAAGCTAATGACCATGTAAGCGAGGATTCCATATCATGAAGGATTTTACTTACTCATCGCAAAATGTATTCCTTCTAGGTTACGATTGGGGATAGGAAGGTCTCTAGGAACTGTAGCGCCGGTAGCAATGATAGTTGCATCGTTCTCCGCTTGAATTTCAGACATCTGCAAGTCCTTGCCGACATGGACACCAGTCGCAAATTTGATACCTTCTGCAGTCATAAAATCGACCCTGCGTTGAACCACCGTCTTGTCTAACTTCATGTTCGGGATACCGTACATTAGCAAACCACCGACACGATCCGCACGCTCATAGACGGTGACTGAATGCCCGGCTTTGTTCAATTGATCAGCGGCAGCCAACCCAGCAGGCCCCGATCCAATAATGGCGATCTTATTTCCAGTACGGACAGGAGGTGGAGTAGGGATCATCCAACCCATCTCGAAACCACGATCGATGATAGCACACTCGATACTCTTGATACCGACCGGATCCTCATTGATTCCAAGGACGCAAGCACCTTCACAAGGGGCAGGGCAAACACGACCGGTGAATTCAGGGAAGTTGTTCGTTTGAAGCAACTTGTACAAAGCGTTCTTCCACTGGTTTTGGAAAACCAACTCGTTCCACTAGAATATCATCTAAGTCAACTGTCACATATTGAACCTTGGGTCGAAACTAACCTTAGGAATGATATTTGAGATAGGGCAACCGGTATCGCTTTGGCAAAAAGGCACACCACAATCCATGCATCGTGCAGACTGGTACTTAAGTTCATCTTCTTCCAGACGCTTAGAAAGTTCGGCCCAATCCTTGGTGCGAGTCTTTGGGTTTCGATATTTCTCACTACGACGAGCATATAGCATGAAACCCTTAGTCTTGTTGAGAACTAATGCTGACTTCTTTTTCTCCGCTTTGGCATCTGTGATGCTATCTTCGAGATCGGTCATAGTTGTCTCATGTTTATGCTTGGCCTCCACTTGCAGCTGTTTGGCCAGTTGCTGCTCACGAGCAGAACTTCCAGGAAGGAGCGAAAGGGGATACGGATTAGTTCTCGCCGCAGCAGTTTTGACAGCCTCTTCCTGGAGAACTCTCTTATAATCGGTTGGGAGCACTCTCACGAATCGAGGAAGGGCTCTTCGGAAGTCCAAGAGAACTCGTTTAGCGAGCTCGGAGCCGGTGTATTGGTAATGATCCTCAACAAGGCCGCGCACATAAGAGATCTCATAGGGGTCGGTGATATCCGATAATTCTACCATCTCCGTGTTGACCTTCGAGCGGAAATCTTGTTTCATGTCCAGAACGTAGGCAATACCGCCAGACATACCAGCAGCGAAGTTACGACCAGTTTCACCTAAGATTAGCACTCTTCCTCCAGTCATGTATTCGCAGCCATGATCACCGACACCTTCAACAACAGCCGTGGCACCTGAATTTCTCACAGCGAAACGTTCGGCGGCAACACCACGGAAGAAAACATGGCCAGAAGTAGCTCCATAGAGACACACATTCCCCACAATGATATTCTCTTCCGCCTTGTATGTAGCGTTGCGCGGCGGGTAAATCACGATGCGACCTCCACTTAACCCTTTGCCAACATAATCATTGGCATCACCCTCAAGTTCTAGTGTGACACCAGGAGCCAGGAAAGCTCCGAACGACTGACCCGCAGATCCCTTGAGATTAACATGAATGGAATCTGGCTCTAGACCAGCCTCACCCTTAGTTCTGCTAATCCTGTAAGATAAGGTTGCTCCAAGAGCACGATCAGTATTGACGATATCGGACTCAATACGTGTCGGAACACCCCTATCCAATGTGTACTCTGACTCATCAATGAGCTTGTTGTCAAGACGCACATGTAGACGATGATCTTGTTTGCGGACATTGTAGGTCGCGACATTGGGGCGAAGAGTGTGAGCGGGTGTAAGAATGAGAGATAGGTCGATATTCTTGGTCTTTTCGGTCATAAGATCCTTGCGAACGTAGAGCTTCTCGGAATGACCAATCATCTCGTTAATTGTCCTAAATCCCAACCTTGCCATGATAGCTCGGAGCTCATTGGCGACATAGTAGAAGAAGTTGATAACGTGCTCAGGAGTCCCTGTGAATTTCTTCCGCAGCTCGGGGTCCTGGGTGGCGATACCGACAGGGCAAGTGTTCAAGTGACATTCTAAAAAAGTTAGCACTGCATAAGAGTAAATTAGGACGTGTGAGACTAACTCCTCATCATAATACATCCCATCGCAATTAAAGGTGTAGTTGCGAATCCCCATTCCTCCGCACCCAACAGACAGGCAATGGCAATATCTCGACCTGTACGCAATTGACCATCGGTTTGCACAATGACACGTCCACGTAAATCGTTCAAAACGAGGGTCTGATGGGTTTCAGCCAACCCAAGCTCCCACGGCAAACCAGCATATTTGATACCAGTCCATCTTGAAGCACCAGTACCACCGTCATGCCCCGAGATGAGAATATGATCAGCTTTGGCCTTAGCCACACCAGAAGCGACAATTCCAACCCCAGTCTCCGAGACAAGTTTGACCGAAACACGAGCTCGTGGATTAGCACATTTGAGATCGTAGATCAACTGTTTCAGATCTTCGATGGAGTAAATGTCGTGATGAGGTGGGGGGGAAATCAATCCGACGCCTGGGGTTGAATGCCGTGTTCGAGCGATAGATTGGGAAACCTTATGGCCGGGAAGTTCACCACCCTCTCCCGGCTTCGCTCCCTGGGCCATCTTGATCTGAAGCTCGTCGGAATCGGCCAAGTAATGGGAAGTAACACCAAAACGACCAGAAGCAACCTGTTTGATAGCAGACCTCATAGTGTCACCATTTTCAAGGATATTGCTTCGTTCAGGATCCTCGCCACCTTCACCAGTGTTCGATTTCCCGCCAAGTCTGTTCATCGCGATAGCGATGGTTGAGTGAGATTCCATGGAGATTGATCCGTACGACATGGCACCAGTACAAAACCGGCGAACGATTTCAGTCCAAGGCTCGACTTGATCGATGGGAACTGGTTTAGACTTTGAAAAGTCAAAGTCCAGCAAGCCACGGAGGGTACAGTTCTTGATCTGTTCATATTCGGAAAGCGAGTACGCTTCATAAGACTTGTCATTTTTCGAACGCACGGCATCTTGAATATTTGCGATGCTGACAGGGTCATTAACGTGAGCTTCACCACCATCACGCCAATGATACTCGCCGGACTCTGGGAGGCCAGGAATGGAGACAATCGAACGGCTCGGGTATCCGAGTTCGTGGAAAGCGAATGCATCTTGCGCGATATATTCGAAAGTAATACCCTTTATGCGTGTTGCTGTTCCGGTAAAACACTTATCGACGACAGAATCATCGACACCCAACGCCTCAAAAATCTGTGCACCCTTGTAGCTCTGCAATGTTGAGATACCCATCTTACTCATGACCTTCAAGATACCTCCATCGCATGAATGCTTGTAGTTATCAATAATCTGTTCATCGGAAAGACCTCCCCTGATCAACTTCTCGCGATTCATTTTCAGGATACACTCCAATGCAAGATATGGGCAAATGGCGTCGGCACCGTAACCCAAGAGTACACAAAGGTGATGCACCTCCCTTGCCTCAGCGGTCTCGATAATTAAAGCAATCTTCGAGCGCACCTTATTGCGGATAAGATGGTGGTGGACTCCTCCAGTGGCAAGCAGAGCGGATACAGCAACACGATCATCAGATGTGTTACGATCAGAAAGTACAAGTACCTTATAGCCTGCCTTGACAGCCTCACTCGCTTGGGTGCAGATATCATCAATAGCATCGATATACCCGGGCACTCCTAGTTTCTTGGGGAAGGTAATATCGATGGTATGGACTGTCCAGTCATTGTGACACTCCTGAATCCTACTCAAGGCACTGAATTCCTGGAGGGAGAGTACTGGAGAAGGTATAAGGAGGCGATGGCATTGGGAAGGATCAATTTCAAGAAGGTTTCCTTGAGGCCCAACATAGCATTCAAGAGACATGACAACAGCCTCACGGATAGGGTCGATTGGAGGATTTGTGACCTGTGCGAAGAGCTGGCGGAAATACTCGTACAAAAGGCGAGGTTGATTTGCTAAGCAAGCCAGCGGACCATCATTACCCATAGAACCAAGGGCCTCTTTTGAATCTGCAGCCTATAGTATTTTTGCATTTAGTACAGATTCGTTCAGACGAGCGAGATATGATGACTTACCATTGGCCCTAGCAACAAGCTGACCTGCTCAAAAGTATATCCAAATGCCAACAAACGTTTATCATTTTGCATGCTAGCCTCGTCCAATACTGGATCAAGGCTCACACCTGAATTCTTCAAACCGTCCTGAACCTTTGGGAGTGTAATCAACTGCTCCTGCGTCCAGGCTGTGAAGTCGAAGCGAGAAGATACTTGCATCTTCAGCTCTTTGTCATCAACAATACGCCCCTCAACTGTATCCACTAATAGCATCCTTCCAGGTTGCAATCTACCCTTTTGAACAATGCGTTCCGGTTCAATCAAAATGGTACCGACTTCAGATGCGCAAATGATACGATCGTCATCAGTTACATAGAATCTACATGGCCTCAAGCCGTTTCGATCCAATGTAGCACCGCAGTACCTCCCATCTGCAAAAGTAAACAATGCTGGCCCATCCCATGGCTCCATCAAACAAGCAGCCCATTCATAGAAAGCCGCCTTCTTAGGATCCATCTCAGCATTATCCTGCCAAGCTTCAGGAACCAACATCATGACAGCTTCAGGTAGGGAAAGAACACCATTAATAACCAGTAACTCCAACACGTTATCAAAGGCAGCGGAATCGGATCCCCCAACTTCGATGATTGGATAAAGTTTCTCAAGATCCTCGCCGAAGAATTCCGAGTGCATCTGTCCTTCACGTGCATGCATCCAATTCTTGTTACCTCGTAATGTGTTGATTTCACCTAGTGATCGAATCAGCAACTATGAGCTACGTAGTAAGACTGTAAGAAGCTCTCACCGTTGTGTGCCGCCCACCTCAGCGGCTGGGCACGATCCCAACTGGGAAATGTGTTCGTCGAAAAACGTGAGTGGACAAGCGCGAAGTGAACCGCATAGTCAACGTTCACCAAGTCATGGTAATAGGTATATACCTGGACAGGTGCTAATTGACCTTTATAAACGATGTTCTTATTGCTCAGAGAGCAAATATAGAACCAGTTGTGGAGACCGATTTCTTTGGTGCCAACCTTTCGCAACACGTACAATTGCCGCTCAAAGTATTTCTCATCGAAACTTGAATCCGTATTTGCCGGCTCCTTCCCTTCACCATACCAACTCTTAAGCACAACAAACGGTTGGAGAATCTTAGGTTCACGAGACAGGGCAGCTGGCCCCAGAAGAGCACTATCGCGGGGTACGTCTCTCCATCCCAACACGCGGAGACCATACTGTTCAGCAACTTTCTCGAAGGTTGCTTTGCTTCGAGAAAGAACATCCTCATTGGGCTTAAAAAAAAGATTTCCAACAGCGTACTGACCTTGTGGGGGCAATACAATACCAGTAGGCCCGGTGAACTCCTTCACGAAGAACTTGTGAGGAATAGAGGTCATTACACCAGCTCCGTCACCATCTCTAGCATCAGAACCGACAGCTCCTCGATGGGTCATGTTGCACAACAAACTTCGCGCATCACTAAGGATCTTGTGGCTTGCTACGCCCTTAATGTGCCTATACCAAAGATATTAGCAACCGCCTATTAGTACCGAGAGTGAAGAGAACGCACGCAGCAAACCCTACACCACAAGCATCTTTTTCGAGCTCAGGATCGTAGAGACCCTGCTTGAGTGGCAGAGTACCAGCCCATGACTGGTTCTCGGGCGTATCCTGATAATCGTAGACGTTTGTAGGCTCCTCTTCAATGATATCGTATCCAGGATCGTAGGAGGGGGCCATTCTTTGGCGGGCTAACAGTGGGAAATCCCAACCGTTTTATTTGTTGTTCACCCGTAGGATATTACTGTGAGGCTACAGTTTCCCAATTCTTTGTCGAAACTCTAAACTTTACTTGGGCGATAACGAAGCCAATTCGCCTACAGAAGACGGAAAAGTTAGATGATTGTATGAAGTAGAGCAAGAATCACTCTTTACCAAACTCGCGGTAGAAAAGCAAACCTTGTATAGGGCTGTGAAGCAGCAATTCAAGAAGGTGAGGGAGGGGTTTCCGTCAACGAAAGCTGTGGGCGGGGTATTACGTCCGATATCCCCACGAATAGATTTTATTGCAGTACCACCACCACAGCAGCGGATAGGAGCAAGCGAGGAGCAGGGAAACGGGAGGTCGCTTTGAAAGAAATGAATTGGGAGTGGAGGGTCTGTTGCTTCACCTGAGGGGTGTGGCAGGACTCAATAGTGGGATAGGTAGTTTCCCGATAACGTCAAAATAATTAGCAACAGCGGGAGATAAGCGATTATCGCCACAGGGGCTCCAAACAACTCCCAGTAGATAACTCTCCCCGAAATTATGTCTTTTTTCCCTCCGTTCTCTACCGCAAGGCAGGGGTTACTGACGGGAAAAATACAAGCGATACCCAAGTGCAAAAGCGCAGAGAACCTCTTGACTAAGAGCAGCAGGAGAGTACGAGAAGAGGGGCAAAGGAGGCCAGGAAATCTACATGACAGAGCAGGAACTCCAGCTTTAAATACGTAGGTATCAGAAAATGGAAAAGAGCTGTAAATAACCTGGTAATGGGGGGTGAAAATTTTCGATGTTTTCATGATCGATGTCCGATATCAATGCATCTTGCATACGTGAAAAAAAACAAAGCGGGGAAGTACAGGTGCCCATCTACCACTGCATAGGGACGAAAGTTGTTTGCTTGGTGGTTGTTCTATCGACACCGAAGGCCATCCATGCTCACTGGTCCTCAACCCCACGCATTGCAATCCAATCACAGGTGCCGCATTTGCGAGATCTGTGACGGCAAAGGCTACCCTTTCCGGCTCACGGGCGGTCGTTTAAGGTGCGGCTACTTAGTGTAACCCTGGCCTGCATCTTCGGAAATCTTTCTCTCCAGTTCAGCCCAAATGCGGAGCCGCAGGTACGTTCTCACGATGCCGGCGGCACCACGGAGTGTTTCCGAGCAGGATAGTGCAAATTAATATTTTACGCCCAACTGAAAGTGCAGGAAACTGCACCCTGACATTTTTTCAAACGACCCGGGTATTCACCCAATTCGATCCATCTACATAAGTGTCCGCTACCATCGCTCCCGCTCACCATTCTCATCGGCTCTAGAAAAAATAAATATGAATTATCTCCCCACCCATGGGTTGGAGAACGCTGCCGCAAGACTCACTCAGTCCAAGTCTCTCGACCCTAGCTTCGGGAGAAATCGGTTGGCTAGATCCTAAAGACTATTTCGCCATTGGTCCTCCACTTTCGATTTCCACCCCGCACCGCAGTAGGTACTGCGTGTCTCTGTCGCATCATTTCTCGGCCGAAATCAAACTATTAGTCAAGGATTTGGAGCTGTTCTTTTGCCTAACAATCCTGAGCCTCTGCGATCCGGTGAATATTTAGCCTCAGGCCTTCGGACATTGTGCTTGGTTTCAACCGGAACATGTCATGATTGGGACACTTCAATCATAAGAAGTGCAAGAATCACCAACATGAAAATTTCACCAAGGAAAAATATTTTCTCGTGTCTTGAGTCGTGTCTTCTGATCATCGCAACTTTCAGGAACACGTCAGATCATTTATTTGTTTCGTCCCGATGAGCGAGCAAGTAACAATTTCTCCGCGGAGCTCGCATCATATTATTTCAGTAAACCCCGCGCTCTCAATATGGAGTTACGACTCGGGGTTGGAAGTGATTTCATTCCCCGCCTCTTCCCCTCCTCCCCAATTTATGTTACCACTCTAGCGTGCCGTCCCGAAATCTAACGCTTTAGGTTTAGCGCAACATTTTCATCAACCACAACAACTTGAACTCTAAAACCTACAGGAAGCCGATGATGTCGCATGAGGATGAGCAAAGGCAGAAACGAAAACAAATCACTTGCGGCAAGAAATAAGCAAAAATTCCATGTTCATATCAATTGATGCCGTGCTACGCATGTCAAAGAGACATCTCAAATCCACTGCTCGCACAATCAACAGCTTCATTTCAGCTCAGATTTTACAATTCATGTCTCAGGAAAAATGAGACATCCTCTGAGATATCTGAGCCCACATAAGCCCTGGTTACACTCATAAGCCCTGAGGTTATCTACGACTATGCTCTTTAATCGAGGAACATATCACTAAATCACACGAAATGGTTGGACGGCATAACAAGTTTGCCTTTGTCTTTACATCCTGCGCACCAACTTCGTTCTTTCGAATGATTTGAAACCCCAACTACTCACCCCTTCATACTTCCCTGTAATCCACACGATGTTAAACCTGGAGTGGTCGAGATATACTAATCATTTAGGCAAGTGCATTGGGTGTGCGCGTGCGCTCTCCATGATACCTTCCAGACCAGATGCATCTCCAGCATGAGCGAAGTTATCATGGGTTCAATTGCATCACTGACGAGCAAAAATGAGGACTCATATAATTCCTCTCATTCAAGCTCCCCTGTATCTAGCACTTTGAGTGGTTACAGACTCCCTCGCATCAATCCCGAAAAGGCGCGGAGTTTTGTTGCTGTCTAAACCAAACACCCTGTTTGGAAATGGTCCGCGGTAGAAGAAATAAATGATATATTTTTACCTATAAAGTCTATCAGGAGCTCTTAGGTAAGGCGTAAACCTCTTTCTTCTTGAGACTCCGCTAGCTGTAGACTGAACACTATTCTATCCATACAACCCCTACCAGTGTCAACTACCTACGTGAGTATTAACAGAACCAACCTTGTAATTTGTCAGTGTATAGACTAGGATTGCTTTAACGAGACATCTATACCTTGCCCAAAAGAACCTTCCCAGTCTCGTCATATTTCGACTATACCTACTTCCTAGGGTAGCTGATCACTCAATTTCAACCAATGTCAGTGAATTCTTTGCTAGTGGGACAGGTATCCCGATGTGGGCTAATGACAATTCCGCTGAGCGAATGATGTCACTTTGAGATTGCCGTCCACATCGGATAGTGTTTTGGATGACGCCCCAAACATACGAGTGACAATTTATGACTTATCCCATGGCGCCAAATGCCGCTGACAGATGCAGATCTTCTAGGTAAAAGCCTAAGTAGTAACAGAGTAATTCTGCTAATATAGTTCACTCCAGTCCTAAATAATAAGGCCTCAAGATCAGCCCGTGGCCCTATCAGCACTGTAACCACATGTAATCCTACATAATGACTACATGTAGCCAATTGTAATACTAACAAAGTTTCATCCCGAGTTTCCAATTGAATAGAACCACTTTAGTTCAAGTGTACTACATATGAACCGTCACTATATTTACAGTAATAAAAACACAGGAAAAGATACTTTTTGCCATCCTGACAGTCCCAATCTCAGCTCCATTCACCTACCATGGCTTAGTCATCTACGGCATCCATACTTCTTAAAAATTGTCAGGTGTTCCTGAGCAGCTGTAGCTGCATACCAGTATCACAGCCACAGTTTCACAACCTCATGATCAACCTCCCTAGCATGGTTCAACCAACATGTTTTATCCTCGTACCTCATCACCACAAGCTGTGGGGTCACAGTCTAGGCACCGGAGCATGATTACTATATGTTTGAATCATAAACACCCACCGTAAGCCCTCTTACTTGCTGATAGCTACCATCCAATAGCTTAATTTACCCAACTCATGTTTACCAGGGCACTAACAGCCCGACTTATAGCAAGGCTTTGTGAATCTGTTCAAAATATTGAGCCTACCCATTGATCCTGGACCCCAGCTGTGCTAACACCAACATGCATGCACCTTGTGTGTATAGCGCGATGTTACGTTCCGATGGTGAGTTGGCCTTTCACAGACAGTCACTCGATCTTGGCACAAACTCCATGAATCTTTCGTGTGGATAACTACCGAGACCACTTATTTGGTCAACTACTTTCTTATCCAGCTAGAGGCAAAGGTCCCCTCTATGCATAGACCCTATCGTCGGTAGAAAGCCCATGATCTACAGATATTACTATGCCTTATGCTAGTGAGGCTCATACACAACCAGAATAGAAGGCGCTAAAGAGAGAATAAAATAATAACTTGCCAGTAAGTTATATCCTCATATTATTTCAGAGCACTTGACTGCATCCCTGACTCGACACTAACCCATTCTTTGTGCAGATAGACCTAATAAACTCCCATCAGATAACATGCGAACCTAGTCTATCCATAGTGCCAATATATCTTCTCTGTAAGAGCAATGTTAAAGCTATGACAGGTTATAAGTGTCTTAAGATGGTAGGGGCTGACCTATCAAGGCTCCGGAGTGAGAAGATCATCCAGTTGAGTGTCTGAAAGAAAAACTAGCATTAATCATGACACTTCTAGACACGCAGGTAGATAAGGGTGTTGGTTGTCTCGTCGGTATTATTTGATCCCAAGAATCAGATGGAAGCAACATAATCGTGTCTACGCTGCACCTCGAGCTCCCTTTCTGAAAAATTCTACTGGATTACAATAATGCATAAAAAAGAGAGATCATATCCATTATCCCGAGAATCGCAAAATCTTAAGGGATCTGGGGAGAATAATTTACCGGTATCAGAGCAATTTTGAGGGTGCGGGGTTGAGCCAAACGAGGAAAAGAGCAGCGATTGAGCCAGGGGAGAGGTAAGAACGTTTCACAAATGACGAATGCGGGGAAGTATGGAAATAGCCGTCCTTTCTGCTTTATTCGATGCTGCATCTGATCTTTCGATAAGATTATGATATCAAACGTTCTAAGACCTACTTTTTGGTAAAGGAGGTCTCCATCCCAGCGAATCGCTCGTAAACGAAGCGGTAACTCCAATTGCTTTGGCTGAGACACGGTTAAGAGACGCCGATTCGATTGATGGCCACAATTGTTGATAGCCCTGCCCTGATTGCAGGAACGCGAAAGATCTAGGCGAATCGGCCGAGTGATAATAAAAGCAACTAACTAGGTACCGTAGGCACCGTAGGCACGCGATAAGCTTCTCTATACGAATCCTCTTCCACTATCGTGGGGGTCGCACTTGTGCAACATGACACAAAGCATCAAAGTCAGAAAAGGCAACGGGAAAGATGCAAATGATAATAAAATAATTCACTTAATTGATTTGCGGCTCAACCGGATAAGAGTGACGAGAACTACGCTCCGGCCCGACTGTCAAAGGTTCGGCAACCTCCGGTTACCGCTTCTTCAACCAACATCTAAACTTCTTCTACCGATCAATAGGTTATGGTATCCCAGAGCACCAAAAGCGAATCTCGGTTATCCGGTTCTAACATTTGTTAGTTGCCTATCCGAGATGCATGTCAATACATGTCGCATTGGACAATGAGCGCGTGCCGATAAAGGCGTGCCGCTGCGCCAGCTGTGCATGTTCATTGTGGGGTAAATGATCATAATTCCTGTGCACACCAAGAGTCGCTACGTATTATGGTGTGTTCATTTATTCAGAAACAATCCCAGTCTCACATATATGCCTATAAGTACATACGCCCACATCGATCTCTGGTGAACCATGTCGTATCTGCACCATAATGCAGATGTGGAAGTAAGAGGTGCTTAATACATCAATATAAAAAATATCTAACGCTCCCACCTCAATAATATTATATGCCCAGCGAAAGGCGGGTTCAGCTCCAAGCTGCGGGAATATGCCGAGCAATTGATTTCTAAGAGATGAAGGCCGCTGGGGCCTATTGTGTAGCTAATCTTCATAGTCTGAAGTTGAACCAGAGCTAAACGTACTTAAAGACATTTGCTTTTTGTTGGTGTATCATATGTTAGAAAGTGATACGAATTCCGCAGTGTAGCACAAAAGCTGGAACGGCATCAAACTCTCAGGGAGGATCCCTACAAAACTGACATCTGACGGAAGATTCCGGAGCATAGGAGACCAAACTATGCCGAGGATCTTACGTTTCTCTCTTCTCAGTTGCCGACCATAACAAGCTTTATCCAATATAAACCCGAGTGTTTGTCACTGGCAAATAGACCACACCGAAAGTAATGCCAGTCTTCGCATTCCCTTGCTGCCGGAAGGATTGCCCAAAATAAAATTACTTATTACCATACAAACATTATTTAATCCAGTTGCAATCAACCCAGCAGCCGGGCTGTTTCTTTGTAATATATACTAGTAAGGCGTCGAGACAAAGGCACAAATCTAGATACTTAGGCGTTCATTAAACACTGGGAAATGTTGCAACGAGCCACCACCGAGAAACAACGCAATACAACCCTCAATCAACAAACCATAAATCAAAGCAATAATTTCTGCCCGATAACCATTCACTATACGTAGCTGTTAGTATTTCACTGCTGCTATAGTCGATTTGGTTGCTCCGGAGTTGTTTCACGGTGATTTTTGGTGGGACGTGGCTTGTTGCAACATTTCCCAGTACATGTATCTATAATTGCTCTTACAATAATGTAACAACAGCTTTTAACAAGATCACAAATAGCACACTAGATATTCGACATTGAACCCCAGGAACGCCCTAGTTAACTAGTATTGTACTTCAAGTGGTACTAAACGTGCAGATCTCAGGACAGCAACTTATAAAGCCAAAAGTTTGACACTTTTCAGTCCGTAAATTATAACCCTGCAGCTGTGACACAAAGTGTCTACCTATTTATTAGTAAGTTCATCAGGGGAGTAATAATTCCCCGGATTTTGTGAATACAACTTTTCGAATCACAACGCATCACTCGCTGATAGGATATATTGTTAAAAACAGGCCTCCTAATCGGGGATTAATAGGAAGCTCTAGTGATCTGATAAATCAAGGATCAGAGTATTTCCTCTATACTAGTATCCCTTACGCTGGTAATGCTGCCAACTTCTTTCCGAACAGTTTCAGAGGGTCTTAGATGTGTGATTTGCGCGTGAGACCAACTTTTTCTCTTCTTAGTACGGTTTAGTTTCTCGGATCAATGTTGGCAGCATCAGAGCACTAGCGTAAGTAATACACATCCTCTATAGATTCAGGTCTACACGGAGTATGACTCCTCAATCAATCTACAAATCAAAGTCCTCTTCTCTACCCCCCGATCCCGTACAAAACAACACACACGCCCAATCCTAACGATATAGTTTCTGGATCTTAATATGTAGTATCTCTTTTGACTCGCCCAAGATTATTGATTCTTGTTCTTCTCAGTTTTACTAACTCATGGCGTAGCAAAGGCCTTGACAGTAGAGCTAGATATGTATAAGAAAGAGCTCTCGCCCATGACCAAGTAAGAAAGCCACCAGATACTATTCATTCTCGCCAACACTTGACATAAAGGTCGGCCGGTCTTTGTACAGGACCTAACTCGGATAGTCGTATCCTTGCCCTTAGACGGCTTCACGCCTACTATATAAGATATTTCTGACAAAGCAGGGTTCCATGTGAAAAAAAGAGATGTCAAGTTTGAGTTCAGCTCCGGATCGCGAGGCTTTTCCAACCCTTGGCCCACATACCTTTGGGGAAGTATTTTTGACACCCAAATCCAGTGGTCCTTTTAGATAAGTGAATACCCAACCCACCCGTATGATTGGCCAAAACCCTAGGGTGTTTTAGATCGCCACCAAACCTCCACCCCCAAAAATTTTATGACCCCAGAATGGCGTTAACATCCATGACTGTACCCAGAGCATTATTTAAGCTTAATGCAACGTCAAGAGTCGACGTCATGAATACCAAAAATTATCCCTTCGGGTCTGAAGAAACTGGTTGGCTAGCTGCAGGCTCTCACCGCAGCTCTCTGATATGCCAGTCCATAATCACCCCCGGCATCTACGGTCCAGGATAGATAGAATAAGGTAACATGGTTGGTTGGTAGACTTAAAGATATATATTGGGATAGCTCCAAGTACTTAGTTCGGGGCTTTTCCCGCTTATCCTCCTCCATCCTTATTACTCTGCACTCACCTTCGAGGACTGGGCCAGAAAAGACCAAGACCATGGAATTCTAAAGCCATATCTAGGGTCAGGCCCCTTCCCATCGATCAGATGTGCTACGATATTTCTTCCTTCCTGTCACCTGAAATTCATCCTTTCTTCTCTGGGTTTACCATCGACAAACCCAATCTTACCATTGAAAAAGCGGCTTTGGCCGCCCTCCCTCACGTCCGAAACAGTCTAATAGAGGACTGGAATGATTCTCTCCCTTCTCCTGAATATTATCCCTTTCCTACTTCTTTAAAACCTCATCTTTTTATGAGTCTTCCAAGGTTCGCCTCAGGACGTATTCATCAAATGCGCGCCCACAAAAGTTATCTCAGAGCTCACCCCGACTGGGCCCACTCCTTCCCCCCCCTATGTCGCAGATGCAAATCTGATAATGAAAATATGCATCATGCCATCCTCACATGCCCCCAACGTCAAGAGGAACGATCCCGACACATCCCCAACATTGTGTCTCTGTCTCCTGACGCCCCCGTCTGGTCAAACATGCCCATGATCATTTCGCTTTCCGAATATATCAAAGCATCCCACACAAACTACCCGCCCTCTTGGAACAACTGGGCAGATTTCATTTCAACATCTAGACCCTCAGATATATTATCTTCGGTGTCTGTTTCTATTTGAGTTCTTTTACGTTTACTTTCACTTACTTTTTAACATTGTTGTTGTTGATTAGTATAATTTCTGTTCTCGGTTGGTTTTATAGGTTATAAGTTTAAAGTGTTGGCTGGAAAATTTAAAAATGTTTTTATTTTTTCTTCTTTCCTATGTTAGTTTTGATTTATTTAAGGAGGGTTGTTGGTTGGGTTTTATTAACGCCATAACTTCGGTTGCATGCGATATTCTTGTACCTTAAACAATGAAACTATGAGTTAACAAAAAAAAAAAGTACTTAGTTCGGGGCGTAGAGATAACACGTACGGTAGGATAAATGTGTATCTACCACACGTATGATCTAGGCAATAGCGAAATAGACTAAACTAGCCAGTTCTGAATTGATCGAGCTCAAAGGAGTTTAAAGTGATTGTTTGACCAAAGGCCACCGTACTAACCAACCACTTGCTTCATGAGGTAGTTTTTATTAAAGTATTCAGATTTTGCCTAGCCCAGGCCAATTTATTACTCGCAAGGCTTTGCATGATGTCAACCACCTACTTTTTAAACAGACTTAGTCTACATACTATACAAGATGCAGTATGCAGACGCAGTCCATTTTAGAAATTTCAGCTGCTAATGAGTAGCACTCATTTCGAAAGCCGTATCTAACAAGGATCATAGCCAATCGGCGTAGAGAAAATAAGAGACTCCAATAGGTCACGATCAATAGTGGCAGCGGTACGGCCCACGAAGTACTCGTAATTGACTGACGTTTGTGCACCGGGCTGGGCCTGCATATCATACAAAATCATAGGAAATGTATGGGGCACGGGCCCAGCCCGGTGCACAAACGTCAGTCATTTACAAGTACAGTATGCTACGCCCAAGCTACATGTATTTCCCTTTCTGCGGCTGGCCAGAACCCCTGCACCTAGGCTCGTCCCCACTCCCCACCGCCTGAGGCTGCGCAGTATGGGCTAGGCACGAGACAAATCGGCACCACAAGTCCTAGATACCAGACCTATAACTAACTTACTCTTATGTGAAGTTTTAACCTAAGAACCTACAAAAATCAAAGATCTGTTGTCTCATCGGCCGATGGGGAAACGCGATGAGAGATCAAGACACTATCAATAAATCAATCGGCCAATGAAATTGCCAAAACACTCCACTCCCTCCAAATCATATATACATGTATAATTGACGTTTTCTTAGTTAGCACGCAGTATGGATTCCTCCTCAAGCATGACCGATAGATCCCTCAGACGATTACTATTGGAAAGCTTCCTAATTATATGGGCGCCTTTGGGTGGGGCTTTGGAGACGGAGATTAGTGAGACCTGAGCACGCGGACTACTTCACGAATATATAGTTAGGAGAACGTTTTCAGCCTTCAGAGAACATGTAACCTCGTTCCTACCTTCCACGTAGTAAACTATTTTCAACAATTACGGATGGATACATGTATGTACCGAGTGATGCATAGTGATGTATAGTGATACGAAGTAGCAACTCCTCCCAATTGGTTTTGTTCAGAAACCCTAAATTGCTAAATGATTGACTTTTTATTTCTTCTCAAGGCATCCATATCTACCGCACCAGGTGATATCTGCAATTTTAGCCCCACAACCTTTGTGCACTTCACATAAATACCCTAATTACAAGACCTATCTATTTGATCAATTTGTCTTTAGTTCCAGAAACATCAAGGTTATAAATTTTCTCGTTCCCCAGTATGAATTCACACCCCCATTAGCGACTATTAGGCCTAGATATTAAACCACACCAGTACCAGCCCACCAAAATATGACGAAAAGATCCAAAGTTAAGCCGTCCCTATTACTTCTGGGTACACTCCAGCAATATTAGGGCAACCCTAGAGCTTTCTTGCGTTCAGAAAAGATCACTACTAGCAATCACTACTAATCCTCCAGCTTTGAGGGGCCCCAAAACCCCTGTGAATTTATGCCCCCTTCAGCTTCGCAAAAGTGCTTCTATCTATAGCTAGTCTGAGCCCCTCGGTAGTACTCTAAGAATACCGTCCCATAACTAGAACTTGAAAGAAGAAACAACAAGCCCACGGAAACGCCATTTACCAAATCGATAGCTTACTAGTCATAGCTTAGACCAGTTACTAAGTGAGGGCTATGCAATTTCCAATCGCAGGTGAGCTCTAGGCCTAGACTAACGATTTATGGAAAGGCTACTGGGGTATTAAGGCTGGCCAGAACCTCCTACCCTGGTATTCTCGTGCGGCTTCTTACTACTTGACATCTTCCTCAGCTCCAGTCAGTACATTAGAACACCACCCAAATTTTTAAAGACCCCTCCCATTAACCAGACGGCTGTATGTGTACCCCTCTGTGGTGTAGTTGGTATCACACCCGGCTGTAATTGAGTGCATATACCGGTTGGTCACCAGTTCGACTCTGGTCGGAGGGACATATATTTTGCACTTTATCGCCTCAAGAGCGATACCCTGGACGAGATCTACCATCACTACGTCCCATGGGTAGTGTAATTTTCTCAATACTTGATCCCAGAAGTGATCATCACACTATGGAGTCAAGGTCCGGAATTTTTCTTCTCCCAGCACCATGCCGACATCCCTCGCACGCACCGACTAGCCGTCGTTTCTTGTATCCACCATTTAAGTTATCCGTACGGCCGAACATGTTTAATCTATTCGCCAAGGCGAAAGTTAGGACGCAGGTTGGACCCATGTGGCCGCTCAATTTGGCGTGAGGTAGTTCGGGAGCGCTAGAGATAAGAGCCAATAAACCCCCATGCGTTGCTCAAAACGCCACCCCGCTGTCGGGAGTCCTCCGACAGACGTCCATAGTACGCACACAAGGGCTGAGAAGTAAAAATCCAGGCTAAGGCAAAAGAGCTCTGTCGTGGCCCCTTAGGCACAAGGCTACAAATTGTAGCCACGAACAGAGACCCAAAGATGTTTCTAGTTACAGCTAGAAATAACTGTCCAACGGGACAGAGTGAAAAATGTTTGGTTAATGATGATGATGTGCGGAAACGATAAGAGATATTCCGCTGAGTTCTCACTGGAAGGTTGACCGTGCGCACTGAGAACCCGGGTGGTATGTATCATGCGTTGTATATACGTTCCCCCATAGATCGGGTCGTCTACGTAATAAGCCTTCGGAAAGGTCACACGATGAAGATGCGCGAACGATTCGAGGCCGAGATGTAATAACCCCAAGCGCACCTCTTCGCCGAGTGGCAGGTTCTTTCGCCCCGGAAGCGTGTTGAATCGGAGGTACTTCGTTCTGGACTAGCCATAGCGAGCCGTGCGCATGTAGGCTCTTGTCAATGTCTTGAATCGGAAGTACACACTTCGTTAATCTGTCAATTGCTGTATGGCGCGAAGGACGTTTTATTCTTAGCTTGTGCTAGAGCTAAGAATATATGTAGCTACACTTCCGGAAGTACAGCACAAGCTTTGGTTGCTCATGGCCATCAAGTTCCCTAAGCTTACTTTTGGATGTCTTGGATCCATACGAAAATATACTCTATAAACAGTCTACTGATTAAGACCAGCCAGCTGAGACATCTCGTATTGATTGGTGTTTTTTTTTATCCGAGGCATCCATGATCTACCCATTTTGGCGGGGGGGAAATTGCGAGCGGGAAGTCCCTCGTATGACCGAGTGACGGTCTATGAATGCATGTGCCGAGCAGACAGAGTTACCGGGAAAATCGAATATCCAGCAACTATGGTTGACTGGTATCTACGGGCCGGTATCCAAGAGTAAATAAAAGGTTGGTTCTGCCTTGCTAACATGGGCACCATCTGAATACCGTGCGTCTATAAGCCAAACCCCATCGAATCAAGCGAAAACCTATTCCCAACGTATTCAAATTTTTTAGAATAGGATAAGGTAGTTCTCTTATTGCGTGATCCTGGCCCACGATAGCTCAATTCATCTTCTTTACCGATGCGTTGGTCTCGCTGTCGATGGGGAGAAGAAGATATAGCAACACCCCGCCTACTCCGCCCTCTCCAGTCCGCGGAATAAGATTCAAAACTCCCCTATCAGAGTGTGGGTGATAAAAATGTCAATATAATTCGTTAAAGTACCATCCACGAGCGCAAAAGAAATCCTAAGAGGTTTTTGTGAGCTACATGTTCAATCTTTATTCTCACTTTTTAGTACTGGTGTAATTATTATGTGGACACCTATAGAGTTTTGCCTACATATACTTATAAGAAGTCGGAATATAGTGTGGGGTCCAGGATTATAGTGAACGGAAGTAAAATGCCGATGTCAATGCCCTTGACAGGCAGATAGCATAAGGCCGATCTTGACTGCCTGTTTCACGATGGTTTAACCTTTTATTTTTGTGATGCGCTGGACAAAGCAAATATGGAGAAGAGTGTTGTGATTCCGTTTCATCCGTATATTCTCTGAAATCGCAGAAGCACTGGCTGCGCCGTAATAGAAGCTTGAGAGTGTTTTTTGCTGTGAGTACTTCTGTCGGCAACTTCCAGACGCCCTGGAAATATAGTATACGTACCATGGTAGGCTTGCACTGGATGGAAAAGGGTGTGCTGATATGTAATCTGGCAAAGCCATCACCTGCTCTTGCCTGTTATAATTTATTTTTTCCGTCAGTTGATCGAATTCAGCAGAGGAAATCACATTTGCAGCCGCCTAAGAGGTCAATCCTTATTCTAATTCGTGGTTTTATGCAGGCCGATTTGCCTTTAAGGTCTTAGGTATCCTATCCTTTTGCCGCAGCGATAGAGTACACGCGTCCCTACTTCGTGGAGTTTTTTTCAGCCGGAAGGAAAGCACAACGGGCCGAATATTTATGCTCGAGGATGCAGACCCCATATTGTGAATAAAAGGCCTTGCGTGACGGAGAAATTTCTCTCAGCTAATCCCTAGGATGCTTTGCTGATGAGAGCAAATATGGGGCACTATATAAATTATCACACCGGGTTTTCGATCGGCGGTAATCGGTGGTGGTCTGCTAGCTACTGAAGTAGGAATGTTGTTTAAATTCCCAACGCCAAGCCGGCATGGAAGCAGAACCAGGGGCTGGTTTCACGCAAGTTTTAGCCACAAGTACCTGTCTTGCCGCATCCTCGCAGTTATCAACGTCATTTCCTAGGGGTTTTGCTGCTCTCGTGCTTGTCATCTGGAGGAGCTTGCGCGGCTTCCCCACTGCCAAGGAAGAAAATGGAGAAGTAACTTGCAGCAGTCACACGTACCGGCGAATGGTGCCGACCGGATAACTTCCGGATTCCCAAATGACGAATAACAGTAAGCAAGAGAATGGGTTGCCCACCTCCGAGATTTTATGAGACCTCGAATTGGTTGAATGGAGGGGAATCGTGAATCTGACGGGAGAGGGTAATTCTGGATGCGAAAAGCCACGCGGCTCAGTTGTTATGTTCCTCGGTAATGATATGCCGTTACCCCTGTCAGTGCATTTACAGTAACAAAAACAAAGCATTCGGTGGGAACCGAGATGTCATTGGAGTTTGGTAAGGACTGGGCTGGGGAGGGGCTTGCTTTTGGGCGAAGGTCTCTGGGAAGGGTCTTTTTTACTTAGTGAGAAGAGTTAAGCTGTATGCCTCATAGGATTCTGTTCTATTCCCCTCTTCTTTGGTAAAATCGTGACTTCAATCGAAACTCCACTGGGATCACGTCTAACGCCTATCGACGCCAATCCCGCAGCCGCTGCAGAACCCCGTACAAATAGGAGACGCCTCGTGCTTTAATACCTGTTTTGGAAGTAGCAGCCCCATAAAACCTACCTCCCTTTTTCTCACCCGCTTCCGGTCCAGGGTTGACGTCTTGGAAGTCTTGGAGGCCTCAAGGCAAAAACTCTTGGATTCTTGGACCGGTTACCAAAGAGGGCCAACAACCTTGTCCGAATCGAATTATTCGTTCTGCTTCAAGTTTGCTTCCTTCCCCCCCAGCTAGTCAGGACTTAGCACCCAGCACCGGCACTACACTCGTTTACTATCCCCACCCCCCGACCAACGCCCTCGTGGCCCTTATCTGGAACTTCTTCCTCTCTTGCTCCTTTTTCTATTCATTTATTTATTTTTTTCTTTTCAACAAACCCATTCTCTCGTTTCCATCTTGTTTCCATCTTGATTCTTTTCAGTAATCAACCTTAATTTCTCCACCACCATCACACGACAGCCAGGGGCTACTTGCTGTTCATAGCATCATCTCTCAGTAATCCTGCGGGGCGAGCGACAAGTATCAGTTTAGCTTATTCAACACTCTCGCTACCTTGCACCCAACCTCGCTCAGTATATATATAGTTGCAGCCATCCACCTATCGCTCTCGCTCGATTTTGGAGAAGGAGGATACCGAAAGCAAAGATAATTCAGTACATTAATACAATAACACCACCATGCGATTCCAAGCTCTCTTCCTGGGAGTAGCAACGCTGAGTTCAATAGTCTGTGGGACACCGGTGAAGGTACACGCCGTCCACGACAGGCAAGAGCCTCCTCCACCAAGCACAAAATACTTTCGTAAGTTTGCTCTCCATCTTTCAAGAAAACATGGGATGTCTTTCGTAGGGCTGTTGGGTTCACAAGTATGCTGACGGATGCTGTGTGACGTAGACGAACCTGGGTTAGTTTTCTTCTCTCACGATCCTTTTTCCTTCCCAACGGTGAGGTTCTGGCGCAACGGGAGGCGGGAAGAGTTGATTGGTCATATTTTTGGCTAGATGTGTTTTTGTGCATGAGACGGTTCCCGCTAGACCAGAATTCCACGATGGTGGCTGTTGGTATCCACGGGGCTTGAAGCTGACAGGTGAATAGACAGGGCGACTTGACTGGACACTACGATGCACGATACTTTAAGGAAGTGCAAGAATATGATGAGCGGTTAGACACCCTGAAACATCTATCCAAAGCTTGGCTGCAGACAACCGCGAAGGAGGGAATCGAGACATGGATAGCTCATGGAACGCTGCTCGGATGGTGGTGGAATGGGAAGGTCAGTCACCGGTGGATAGGCGCTTTCGACCAGGGCGAGAATAGATGCTGACAGAATATAGATTCTTCCTTGGGATTGGGATCTAGATGTCCAAGTATCTGCGAAGACTTTGACCATGATGGGCGAGCAGTACAACATGACTAGACATCAATACACTTCGGACGACGGTAAAGTGCAGCGAGAATACCTTCTTGATGTAAATCCATGGATCTGGGAGCGGGTTAGAGGTGATGGGAATAATATCATCGATGCGCGATGGGTGGACGTCAGGAACGGGCTGTATATCGACATTACCGGTATTGCCGAGACTAGACAGGACCAACCAGGTGTTTACAACTGCAAGAACTATCACTGGTATAAGGTAAGCAAAATCAAATCACATTCCGCAGGTGCCTGTTTTCGGCGTTCGGGAAGTCCCGTGTAACTGCGATCCTCAGACAAAAATAAAAAGGCACCAACCTTAATGAGGAATATGACTAATGATGTTTTTATAGACCGATGATATCTGGCCGCTCCGCGATACTCTCTTCGAAGGCGTCCCTGCTAAAATTCCATACAATTTTGATGAAATCCTCCTGAAAGAGTACAAGACTAAAGCGCTCGTTGTCACCGAATACGAAGGCCACCGATGGAACACCCAAACCAAGACCTGGGATAGAGCGGATGATGTTCCGGCTGGGAAGAGCGCAGAAGCGCTTCTAAACAAGATCCGAGAACCGGAGAAGTACTCAACAGTTGAATCTGGCGGATTCTTTTACAACGCCTTCCGATTACTGCATTGGTGGTGATGAGTTTCCTTGGTTCTGGTTGTAAAAAGAAAAGCGATGTTTTATATTTCCTTACTGTTTCTATAAATAGTGATCTTTGGGATTCTGTTAGATTGGGGTTTGTATATTCTGCATTTCTACTTGGACAGCGGTTTCAGCTTCGGGGACTCAGCGCGACGACTCGGCGGTTGGATCTTGCATCGGGAAGGGTATGTTTTTTGGGCGGGCAGCCTGTGAGTTGTCAGGCATGCGTTTCGTGGGTAAACTGGGGTACTCGCGATAGAAGGAAACGGTGTGGGTTGGCGGTGTCTTATCAAACTCGGGTTGTTTCACTTGAGCATGGAGTTTTTTTTTCCTGGTCTTGATGACTTTCCTTATTACTTCTGGCTGGGATTTTTTTCTTTGTTGCGTTTGTTCTTTGTTTATTCTTCCTACTGCGAGTTTTAATTTTCTTTGTTTTCCTTTTGGTTTTGCGACGGATCCATGCTCAGATCAAGTGTACAGTTTGAATTGACTGGAAGGGGTATTTTTCCCAAGAGCCATTATAGTGAACTCCGCGATAATGACTAGCACTATGGAATCTCACGGTAACAACGTGGAATTTGGGTCGAACGAGCATGTCAGTTGGCAGTTGAGTATCCCATAAACTCGAAGAATTTTAAATGACCTTAACTACGCTATTTGGTCTTCAACTGCTTGCCTGCTGTCCACAATACTTCCGCAGCGAAACATCAGTGGTCACTCGAAATTTTGCATATCTTGGCATCACGAGTTCCACCGTTCTTGATAATTCAGGTACAGTATAAGTTCTAGCCGGGGTCCGCTATAGCTGGTATACATGGTACTGACCAATAATTGCCGTTCATTACAAAGGGGGGGTATATAAAATATAACCACCAACCCAAATGCGCGCAGGTACGGAGAGAACCCCGGGTGGGGGCAACTTACGCTGCACTAAGAAGCCTACACTGAGAAGCCTGCATTGATGCAGACTTCCGCTGAGATGAGATTCGAGATCCTCGCGGTGTAACTTTGGACAAAAGCGGACGGCTCGATGGTTATAATATAGTAGGGAATTATTATAACATACATGTAATATAACGAGATTGCATAAAGAGTTGAGATCAAATCTCGGGAGGCTACAGTACGGCTTAACGGTGCTTGGAGGTGGAGGTAGGATAATGGATTGGTGTAGGGTGGCGATGGTGGGTGTAAAGGGGAATGCTCCGGCTGTAATACTAGATTATAGTGGGGTTAAGGTCGTATAGCACAATCGCCCTATAATATGAAATTGAGGTGAACCTCCGCATGCGTTTTATAGAGTAAATGTTCTTATAAGAAAGTACCGACACATAAAATAATCCATACCCAATCCGGACCACATATTTCTATAATGCGAATACAGTACCACCGGGACCAAGAATACAGAAGAATATTCTTATAAGGGTAATCTAACCCAATAGAGAAGGTTTGCAGGGAAGACTTTATCAAATACGGGCTAGGGAGGTAGTTTCGGGGGGGTACTCCGCTAAGAATATTCTTATAAATAATATTCTTATAGGGCGAGTGTGCTGTATCCCTATATCCCGAATTCCCATAAGGCAATTGCACTGTATTAAAGATCCCATATTGACAAACATTTCCCTCAACTAGCCCTCGTCATAACCTGCAACCTATCCCTATCCACTACCTGGCCAGAGTGCTGAATATGTCATCGAAGTCGTACTGGCTGATATATATCGCAATATCCGTTTTCCGCCGTTACCGTTCCCTCCCTGGGGAATTCTAGCAGCCTGCATGTCTCTTGAATCTAGTCCGAGCTCAAGTGAATCACTAGGATGATATCAATTGGGTTTGAGGTAGGTATTCTGTAGGCGGTTGGTGAATCGTTTCCATTGAGGGATCTTCCTATATGTGTGATTATTTTGTGGCATTGAACTGTATCTCCCAGTCTGAGTGAAGGAGTAATAGTTGGTGTATAATTATTTCTTGAATCAATATTCTTCAAGCCGACCCATTTGAAATACTTAATTGCCGGGTTTGGGTCGGGGCAAATCATCTTCTTCCAATACACTGTTGGTAGAAAACCGCAATCGGCGCAACGATACGAGCATCGGACGCCCTGGTAAATGAAATGGGGTGAGTGATGATATAGTGGATTCTTCGAAACAAATATCTTCTTTGAAAGCTTCGTAGTCAATAAGACTAGCATCAACCGTGCTGTATGCATGCATTCGCTTATGTCGTCTGCTGTGTCGGGAGGCATTTGTGGAATTATCTCCCATCCAAGTGTGGTCTCCCTTGCCAGGTGCTCTCTTTTCTTTTGACGATTGTCACCGTCACAGCTGCTCTGAACTTGTTTTGGGGGTAGGTCTCATGGCGACTTGACACCGGCGTGATGAAACATGATCAGTAGTATCGTTGACGGCCCATTTTCACCATATAGTAGCATCGCTTTATAAGGATGTGAAATCGGAGTAATCCATGTCCTAGGACCTTTGCAGTGAAGATCCCCTGATATGGAAAGACCCATTGCACCAGAAAATCTCTCCCGGGGCCAGAATGTACCCTTAAGAGGTGAGTATCTTCATAACGTGAACTCTCATAGCGTGCTGGTACTGAAGCGACCGTAGATGGCGTTTAATATTCGGAGAGGGTTATGCCGCACAAACCGGTAGCAGGGCTAGATCACAACACAAAAACTCCAGTCACCGAGATGTTGCGCTTGAGAATATCTAACAGTTGAATCAGTCAGCGGACGCTCCAAGGGCGAATCGTGATCCCCTTCCTGGGTTCAAAGGGATAAGGGGAGTGAATGACTTTTGATAGACTGAAATCCGTTCTATTCGAAATGGGCTCTAGTAAGCTCTCCAGGGACGATGTAAGAGAGCATGGTTTGGCTTTGATATTAATGCTAAACCTCGGGTTAGGTTAAGAACTTGGGAGCATTTTCCAATCCTTGGACTTGCAGATTGATCTGTGATGTTAGTAGACTGGTATCACTGTAGGCTGGGATAGAAGCTTTACTCACAATATCGGAGATGGTGTTTCCCTACTGCAAACAGAACTGCTGGACTCCTTCTCATCAGCGATCATGTAGTAGGCCAAGTAGTTTTTCATCAAAATACAGTTTCCTCTCAAACTGAAACGATGATGTCGATTGGTACGTGGGAGTAAACGATGATCTTGGTGATGTGCGCCAGTGACGAAACCACCCCGCCAACCCTGCTTTAAGCCTCAAACTCCCCTCCCCCGCAACTCCAACCACAGCCAAACATCCTCACCACAATGCCCATCCCCCTCCACCGTCTCCGTCCGCCATTGCGTCCTATCATAAACAAAACCCTCTCCGCACCATCTACTCTGCTTCTCCGGCGCTCACCTACGCCACGGGTGCTTCGACACTACTCGTCGCAGCACAGACAGTCGTTTTTCGAGAAACTAAGACACTCATGGAACGACACAAAGGTAGAATGGTACTCGATACCAGTAGGGCTCGGAATCGGCGTAGTAGCATTCGCCCATCTCCGGAACGTAAAGAACCGAGAAAGCCCCGAAGACAGCAGCAGCAGCAGTGACGGGAAGAAGATCAAACCCATGGGATCATGGTAGATATTTCCCCTCCACCCACATCCTCCTACGAACTACACTAACAACCCCTAGGCAAGTCCAAGTCCTTTCCACCCTCCCTCTCAAAGCGCTATCCTACTACTGGGGTAAATTCAACGAGATCCCACTCCCTACATTCCTGCGTATCCCCGGCTTCAAACTCTACTCCTACATCTTCGGCGTCAACCTCTCTGAAGTCGGCGAACCCGACCTCCGCTCCTACCGCAACCTCGCGGAGTTCTTCTACCGCAGACTTAAGCCCGGATGTCGACCAATCGACCCCCGTCCTGAAGCGGTGGTGTCGCCCGCCGACGGGAAGGTTCTACAATTCGGTGAAGTCCACGCTGGAGGACGGGTGGAGCAGGTGAAGGGGATGACGTATTCGCTCGATGCGCTACTAGGCGCGCAGGGGCCGGCTGATAGCACGGGGAAGAGTGTTAACCCTGCTGAAGCGGTGAAGGCGAAGCTCCGGGGTGAGGGGGTGGAGACGACTGATGCGCGCTATGGGAAGGGTGGGGATGCGGATGCAGCGCATGTTATGAGTGATGAGGAGTTTGCGAATGTTAATGGGATATCGTATACACTGCCGTCTTTACTATCCGGGGATGTGGAGGATAAACGACATGTGCAGACGCCGGAGCAGGATGTGTCGATGCCGACGGACTCGGGTGCTGTTGCGGAGGTGGGGAGTGATCTTGCGAAGGGAGTGGTGAGTTCGTGGTGGGGTGGGGATGAGGAGAGGAAGAAGAGGTTGTTTTTTGCCGTCGTGTATTTGGCTCCGGGGGATTATCATCGGTTTCATAGTCCGGTGAATTGGGTTGCTGAGAGGAGGAGACATTTTGCTGGGGAGTTGTATAGTGTGTCGCCGTATCTGCAGAATCGACTGCCAAATCTGTTTACACTGAATGAGAGGGTTGTTTTGTTGGGGAGATGGAAGTATGGGATGTTTTCTATGACTCCTGTTGGGGCTACGAATGTTGGGTCTATCAAGATTCATTTTGATAGAGAACTACGCACGAACTCTCTCACTCACGATGCGACGAAGGCGGATAGCGAGGGTGGGTTTGCGGAGGCGAGTTACAAAGGAGCTAGTGCTCTACTGGGCGGATATCCATTGACGAAGGGGGCGGAAATTGGAGGTTTTAATTTAGGGAGTACGGTGGTATTAGTTTTTGAGGCACCGGGGAGTGGAAGTGTGCCTGGGAAGGGTGGATTTAGGTGGGCTGTAGAAAGGGGACAGTACGTGAAAGTTGGACAGGCATTGGGGGTTGTGGAGGACTCATAAATGGGTGTAAAAGCTGTATTATTTGCACATACTCTCATATATAATTGAATATTTAGTTGTTACCAATGAGACAGTGGCTGATACCGGTGCGTCATTCGCTCTCAGCCTCAACTCCCACCATTTTTTAATCCCACCGTCCACCACGCCTACACATCTCCACAACACCAATTCCCACCCCGCGAATGTGGAAACTCCACCGTCTCCAGCCACTCGCGGCCCGGCCCCTGATGGCACAAGGGCGACAACTTCAGCTCGCATTCCTAGCCAGCGTCCGACCGCAGCTCAGCTCAACCTGGTTCGATTCGACCCCACCCCCGGAGAACACCCCCCCCGTCCCCAAACCAGTCGACGAAAGAACCCTCAACATGGGAAGAAGTACATCCCCCTAGCACCCACCACAGTAACATCCAACCCATAGCTAACCCCGCTCTTCCGAAAGCACAGCAATCAAAATCCTCCAAGACCGTATGCCAACACTCCTACAATCACCTCTCCCATCCGAGATCCTCTCCCCGTCCATCAACCTGATCCTCTTCCCGTCAACCCATCCGAACCTCCCCACGGTGCGTGGGCGGGTGGCTTACATCGCCGCGTTATGGACCACCCCGGTGGCGTGGGGCCGTCTCCCGTCGCGGAATCTGCGGCTCCAGGTTCTGTCGGAGCGAATGATCAAGGCGAGTCCCGGGTGCGGCGAGAAGCTGATTGTAAAGTGGCGTACGTCATCGAAGGAGGATCTGGAGGAGAGGGGGGCCAGGGAGATTAAAGTCCAGGGAGGGACGACGGTGGTGGACGATGGCGAGTTTTGTGGGTTGTTTTTGTTTGAGTTTGATGAGGTGGGCAGGGTGCAGACTCATACGATTGAGAATGCGGATGAGAATTTGGGGGGGGATCATACTAGTAGTGTTATCACCGTGACGGAGTGGCTGTTGAGGAAGGCGAAGGGACAGGAGGTGCCGGGGGGGTTGGCGTGGCAGTTTGAGAGGGGGAGGTGAGGAGGATTGCGGGAGTAATGGGGGTTACTCTCTCGTGAAGTTTGGGTTGAGATTTCTACATTAGGTATATTTACCCTCTTTGGGTATGGATTGGTATGGGGTTATGTTTTTTGTATTATAGCCTTTGCTTCTGTGTGTATTCTTCTAGGGTTTGGGAGACGGGCTGTCTGGTATCGGAATAAATCTCCTCTAACAATTCTGTCTCATTGCCAGAGACGATATTCTAATCCCTCATACTAATATCGACACTTGATGCAAGGCTGGTCTCAATTTACGAGAGAGATCGAAGCATCCAGTGTGGCCACAGAAATCTTTGTTGATTGGCGAGAGTCAAGTTATTGGACCGCAGAGTGGAGAGTCTACGTGGAGTTGGTCCGATGGTCGACTCTGGATGTCTCATCGTTGAAGATATCACTTCATCACCACCTGAGGATCTCAAAGACTGCAGACCGAATGAATCCTCAGCATCAAAGACAAATGAATCTCCACCGCCGTGAATATCCCCCGAGTGATAGCTCATGTCCCCTCCGATCACTTCCCAATCAGATCGCACCTCTCGGCATCGTAAAGCCCTAAGACTCAGCGACGTAGATCATCCCCACCGATCCCCCCCAAGCCTCGTAGATCCTTCAATCCTCTCCACAACCACCATGTCCCTCACCACCCTCCCCAACGAGATCCTCTTCCTCATCACCGACTCTCTCTCCGTCTCCGACCTCCACTCCCTAATCCTCACCAGCCGCGTCCTCTCCATAGTCCTCCCCCCAATCCTCTACCGCCTCGCCGCAACCGACCCAAAATACGTCCTCGGCGCCCTCTTCCACGCCGTCGTCAACCGCAATGCCCCCTTAATCATCACCATCCTGTCTAAAGGACAAGACATAGCAGTGATGAAAGACCACCGCCGTCTCATGCTCCCCTACCACACCGCCCCCTCCCCATGCACAGACACGACCTTAAAATTCGTCCTCGCCCAAGGCGCCAACCTCGTCCTGCGCCAAGGCCTCGGAACCTGTCAATGGCACGCTCTCCACTGGGCCGCCTGGCGCTCCGACAACCGCTTCCTCCGGCTCCTCCTCACCCACGGCGCAGACATCAACATGAAGGACACATCCGGACGAACCGTCCTCCACGACACCGTATGGCGTCGGGACCCCACAACCGTGAGAGTCCTCCTCGAAGCCGGCGCCGACCCTACGATCCGAGATCTGTACGGCCAGACTGCGGTCGATCTCGCAGACGCCTACCGTTACTACGAGATCATCCAGATCATCCTCGAGCTGCGGTCCGAGTTCTTCCGGGGTCGGGAAGCGGGGGACGGGGCTACGGGGATCTTACTGGCTGCGGCGGCGAGAGGGGATGAGGAGTTGGTGAGGCTGCTGGCGGACGGTGGCGCGTATTTGGAGATTAGGGATAGGGATGGGAGGACCCCGTTACATGTCGCTGCGTATGAAGGTCGGGTGGCGGTTGTGCGCACGCTGATTGAGTATGGCGCGTTGCTGAATCAGAGGGATCATAGATATAGTCAGACGCCGTTGCATTTGGCGAGCAGTGAGGGGAAGGAGGAGGTTATGAGGTTGTTGGTTGAGAAGGGGGCTGATGCCCAGTTGAAGGATATGCGTTGTCATACTTCGGATGATCTGGCATTGGAGTATAGGAGTAAGGCTGGGAAGTGGAGGGAGTATGAGGTTTATACTATGGAGGGGTTGATTACGAAGAGGACGGTCGTTAGGTGTCAGGTTTAGAAATCCTTTCTTGTTCTTCCCTTCTTTGTCTTTGGGGTTGTGCGATTTGTAAATATTCTGTGTTGGGTAGTGGCAGCTGGTTACTTGCATGCTGAGTGGTGTATTCCCGTCGTGGGATTCCAAGATCTTGAAGGTCTTGCTCTTGCAAAAGAATATTTGTTTAGCCTTTTCCGGCCCTTTGTCACGAATCACATTTTCTCACTCGTAGCATACCCCATACGTAGGAGCTTCCTTATTCGAAGTAGTTCGGAGACGGAGACTGGGATGCAGACAGAGCACACGGAAATTTGCAGGTGCTAGACGTTATAAGCAATCTGCTTCTTTGTCTACTGTTTCAATAGGTAGTATATGTCCTCTTGATATTACCAAGTGACGCCATCGCGAATTAGTCGGCTAATATAGACGGCACTAGTCGGTCGTTATTTGAGGAGATCGGCGGGATATTATTACTCAGGGCCTTGTGGTGGTTCCTGAGTTAGCGCGCAACGGTGGCTGGACGCTAGCTTAGTGCGAAGCTCTAGAATTATGGCCTTGCGGAAGATACCATTTTGTTGGGTAGCAGGGGTGGAACCAAATGGGGGAGGTCTACAACTAGTATTGTGACTGATGAGGAATATTCTCGTCTCTTTCACTTGGTACGTTTAATGATCAATTAATCGGGGTTGCTTGCGTGGCAAGAATTCTAGTCACTGGACTCAACTAATTCTGCCCATGTAACTAATACTTGGTGAGATGCACACAGAAAACCAAGTGGAAGCTGTACAACACTGAAGATAAGCCCGATTACATGCTTCATTCCCGCCTAAGAAACAACAAAACCATCGCTAAACCCCGGTCTTGGAATCGTTATGATACACTCGTAAGAGATAAAATTAACAAGTAACCGCTCCCGAAACAAACAAGCAACACCACACTAGCTATCAGTCCTCAGAATCGTCTCCACCATATCGGATAGCGGGCCGTAAAAGTCCTTCCCAGACTCGAGGTCAAACTCCTTAATGAACAACACATAGTGTTTGAAGCTGGTATTCATGTGGGGGTCGAGTCCCAGTGCTACGATCACGGGGTAGTGGTGGCAGTAGATATGTGCGTAGACACGGAAGAGACGCTTGACGAGTTGGCGGACGGTTGTCTGGAAGTTCTTGGGGAAGTGGACGCCTGTGGATGTCAATAGATCGTCGTCATATAGGAGAAGGGCGAAATACCTATTCTTGAGGGAAAAACCGACTCGTTGTTGATGTAGTCCTGCACCCAGGCCATCAAGTGTTCAATGTACTCTGGTGCTGGCATCTTGGTGGGTCTTTTGTATTTACCCGAGTCCTGCCAGAGATACTCGAACCTATCTCATGAACATTAGCACCCGTTAACTCTTGTGGAAGGAAGTCTCGTACTCATCTGTAGCCTTCATCTCCGGACACGTAATCGGTGAGCAAAACTCCGTGATCGATCCATACAACAGATTAATCTGGTTATAGAAATCCACAACTACCTCCCTCATCAGCCCTAAGTCCCAACTCCGTGTATCCCTGCACCAATTTTCTACTTTTCCTTCTACCTTCTACCTCCGAGTCCCAGAGTGGAGCTCACGAACCGTTCACAGCTAACCACTCATCGATATCCTCCCCTTCCGGTAGCTTCACTACTTTCCTCAGACTCCCACTTCCCAGAGTCTGTTCTGCGTACTGTCTCAACTGGTAGCTACTCGAGCCACGACTGGATGACTTGGGTTTGAAAGGCGCACGGGTCTTCTGGCCTCTGGTGGTAGGAGCAGCCCTAGGACAAGCTTAGCTAACTGTCTAGTAAGCTTTAGGATAAACAGCGGGGGGAACAAACGGTGGTGCCATTTTCTCGTGATTCTGATAGCTTGGTATGCGTTATAGTTAGATCTGTGATGATCGATGAGGTGAGGGGTGCTTCGGTGGGGCGACGTGAGGTTTGAGAGACAACAACGGGAGATCGCCGGGGAAACCGAGCCGCGTTGTTTAGCGACAGCTCGGTTGCCGCGAGCCTTAAATCATAACACATCACGCGTGGCTTGGCATTCAGGCACACAACATCCCCACAAGTAAAATCATGAACTTGGAGCATGAATCCTTAAGGTACAGATAAAAAGTCGAAAGGGCCAGTATGAATAGGAAACAGTAAAGTTACAGAAAAGGAAAATAAAATAAAATAAAAATACGCATGCCACTACTCTCAGACCATTTTCAGCCCTTCAACAGGGACCGCCTCTTTCTAGTAATAACATGCAGAAGTAGAAATCCCGAAGAAAAAGGAAAGATTAACTTCCCTGCTTTTTGCCATGAGTAGAAAAAAAATATCTAACGCCAAAAAATACTCGTATTCGCACATAAGCCCTTTCGAGCTGCCCCAATCCACGATCATGAAGATGAAGTATCTGAGGAAAGAAAAGTAGAAATCTGCACACAATTAGAAGACAGACATGATTTAGGCTGCCATGGAAGAGAGCTCTCTTGCCCTGCGTGCAATGGACGGAATCCTGCGAAGGATCGGATCGCCCATGTTTCGCTCCGCAGTGCTCATATACAGCTGCTCAAGTCTTTGAACAACAACAGCCATGATTCGGTGGCAGATCTCGTGAATTTCGGGGTCCTGAAGATTGAGAATATTAGTTTAAATTCACTAGTAATTTACGTGATATTGCGGGAAAGGATTACCATAGGATCAAGAACCGCTAAAACCCCCTCAAGCCAGCTCAACCTCTCAAACACCTTGTGCTCAAACTTGACACTAACTGCAGCCGAAACCGACAGCAGCACAAGTTGACTCAAGTTAGGCAAGAAGTCGTATCGGTACCGAACAACCACCTCGTCAAACAACTCTGCCTGGCGTTCCTTGGATTGAAGCCACTGGATGACACATGGACGTTAGCATGGTGTCTTTGGGGATTCACAAGTTTCAGATGTTTACCTTAATAGTTCCCTCTTCGTACTTTCCGTTTCTCAACAACCTTTCAATTTCCTGCGCTTCCAGCTCCTCGGGTGATAGTTGGGGCGGTGGGGTAGGAACCCTGGGAGCATGGGCCTGAACTTCCTGTTCGCCTCTATCTCCTTCATATGCTTGGACATACTCCGCCTGCGCTCTCTGTACTTGCTCCTGGAACTCTGCTTGAGATTTGGCCATGGCGGTGATATTGTCCGACATAGCTTTGACCACTCCCATGAGTTGATCGATCTTCTGTGAATCTTGTTGATGCACTCGCTCCATTGCCGCGATTGTTTCATTCTGCTTTCGTTCCTGCTCCATCACAATTTTCTCGGCTCCTTGAACGGCAATCTGTTGGAAGGCCGGAATGATTGCCGTTTGCAGGGCTCGCGTCAATTCGTTTTCGACAGCTTGGCTGAGCGGCTTTGCGATGGAGTCGGAGATTCTGGCGAGAAATTCTGGTTGGGACAAGGTTTTCTTGATGACTTCCGGAATAATAGCATGAAGCTCGGCTGGAACGGTACTTCCCACAGATCTAGAAAGGCTTTCTCCAAGTCTCCTGTCAAGGGCCTGGGAAGTCACATCTGTAATAGCAGGCAGTACTGTTCCTTGGATGTTGTTCATGACAATACGCCCAATTACTTGTTCAACGTTGTCTGTGAGAGTGCTAGAAAGAAGTCTAAGGACAGCATCCTGTTTTGCATCGCCGGCAGCTTGTTGGATTCTTCGATCCTCATCGAAACGACGATCTGAACAAAAATTAGTCCAATCTCCTAAACTCCACAAGAGGCAGTACTCACACAAAACCTCCAATTCCCTATTTATGACCTTTGAAAATTCAGAAGAGACTGTCTTTTCAATTTTCTTGATTTCGCGATCCAAAAAGGCAGCAGAGACACCAAGACTCTCGTCCCCTGCAGGTGTGGGTCCCCTCGATGCGGCCGAGACAGCTTTTGAACCTTCGGCTGAAGTCGATGTCGCCACCGAAGATGCATTAGCGTTTGCCCTATCCTTCCTCTTCTTTTTCGTGCTTCCATTGGGGACCACAGGAGGCTTCTCCTCGGCTGGTTCAGCCTTTTTGGTGGTGGTAACAGGGCTAACAGCTTCCGACTTTGGCAGCGGCACTTCTGTCGCACCATTTTCAGATGCCTGTGCCGTGGGCCTCGGGCCGTGGCTTGCTGGGGGTTCAACAATCTCAGTTTTCTCAATCTTATCGCTAATACTCTTGTCACTCTTCACATCCTTTTCAGATACCGACTTCTCGCTAGCTTCCTGAGGAGGTGGTGCTGCGAGCGCAGAAAGAGTACAAATTCCTGCTTTGACTGCATCCACAGAAGCTTTGACAGTGTTTTTCGTATCCCAGCCTAGATCTTCCTTATAGACACTCAAAGTCGTCATTCCTTTACTATGCGCAACATAGAGCTCAAACAGCGGTGGGATCTCTCCCTGCGTTTCAGTCTCGGTTGAATCAAGGATATCCAAGCTCATCAACTGCCCCTTGGCAGCGAACGAGTATTCTCTCAGCCCGCTTAGAATGGCTGTAGCGTCTGGCTTCGGGATATTGGGGTCTTTGATAGAAAGCCCACGGACGTACTGTGCTTGGGACATAGACGGCAAGTTGTATTTTGGGGCTGATAGATGGATGAAGTAGATAGAATTTCTGGTTGGGTTTCCGACAACAATGATGCCTGACATTGGATGGTAAACAACCGAGCATAGCGCATCAGTATCGCTCTCCTGGGGGAAATTGATCTCTTGCACAGGTCTACCCAGGGCAAGATCCCAAAGTTGAAGTGTATGGTTCTGCTTCATTCCCACGATAACATATCTCAACGCTAAACACTTGTGGTACGGCCTCCACTTGTCTAAGAACATGACCGAAGTAGCTCTGTAGGATTCTCCAGCCGCTACAGCTGAGAAGTACAGAAGTGGAGTTGAGAGAACCATGGGGGGTTGTGGAGGGAAAACTTGTTGCAGTGAGTTGTAGGCATCGTTGCCGGAAAAGTTGATCAATTCTTGAACATCCCACAACTTGAGTTTGCCAGCTTTGTCGATAGAAATGATGACCGAATCATCATCGGAAAACGCATAATCTTTGGACGCTTTCCCAGTATCGATTGTGCGTGCGTGCTCTGCAAGATACTTCTTGGATGCAACCTCATTGCCTCTTCTTCCATTTGCATAAGCCTTTGCAGTTGGTGCATGGATGATGCTAATCGTCTTTCCCCTGCCAATGGCGAATACGTCCATTTGCCTTGAGGTTTTTCTCGCACGTGACTTCAAAACGCCGTTGCTCTGACCTTGTTCTTCACTTGGCGGAAACACAAACATGCTGTTCCAATCTGGTCCTTCGAAGTCACCACCAAGTTCGGCCCAAACCACCGCTCCGGAAATTCCAGTTCCTAAGACCCTCTCCCCTTTGCCAATAGTCACATTAAAGGTTCTATCAGGGCTATCCTTCATCAAGACTTTGTCTTTCCCATCATATTGCCTAAGCACCCGGATCCCGCCACGGCCATTGCTCTTGCTGATAGCATACACAATGTATTGGTGAGACGCCGCAATCAAATTACGATCGAGTTGGTCGAAGGTTCGAGGCATGCGGGCAATATCCGAAATCTTCGAGGTAGGGAACTTAAGACGTTGGACAGCAGATGGAATGATAGTGATTGAAGAGAAAGGCTTCATTGGGAAGTTGTAAACAACGACAGGTGTCTCTCCAGACGCTGTTTCAGATGCCGATTCGTAATCATCTTCTTCATCCTCTGCTAACTCTTTGGAAATTGGGGCAGGGGGAACTTCAGTGTTTGGTTCTTCTGGAGGCTCAGCAGAGGTCTCAGCAGCAGGAGGTTGCGTGAGTTCCTCAAGTCCCAAGGATTGAAGCGAAGGTTTCGTTGGGACGGATTGCTCTTCGGCTGGGGTTGGTCTATCTTGTGGGATCTGTTGGCTTGGTTCCTCATCTGCCTTCTCCAATAACTCCTCCTCTTTTCGCAGAGCTTGCTCTAGACTTACTGCATCCTTGGCAGCATCTGCTTCAATCACAGCATCGAGGGGCACCTCTCCAACAACGGGCGAAGGTGCAGAGGAGAATGGCAACGGAATGCTCTCAGCTTTAACTTCCTTCAAACCTGAAGCACTCTTTCTCCCACTAGGACCAGGAGTTGAGCCCCTTGGCGTTCGATTACGGGGGTTGGTGGCATGCAACTGCTCGAATGGGTTGACATGGGTGAACAAACCTTTACTCGGGTTAGGAGTGGATAAGGGCATTGAGAGCCCCTGAGGTGGAGGAGGAGATTTCGAGGGTGCAAGTGGAGGGACAGATGAGGGACGGCCGTCTGAAGTAGGTGATCTTGTCGTTGCAAACATAGTATTTGGCGAAGGGCGGCCATTCATAGTTGTAGGAAACTCCTTAACAGGCTCATTAGACCCATCCATTGCCTGGCCTGGAGCGGATTGAGATGGCAGATCGTCTTGAGAAGGCTTCGGGCGGCCAAGGAGCTGAAGAACAAGGTCCTGAGGGTTTACAGGTCCTGCAGTAGGCTCTTTAACAAATCCTGGCGTAGACGCTCTAGCAGGTTGTGAGGGCTGCATCTCTGCAGGCAACTGATCTTGGCGGAAGCTTGGGCTGTTAACCGGCTCCGTTGCAGAACGTCTCAGCAAAGATGCTACCAGATCGGAAGCGGAAATTTGGCGATTGTGCGCCGGCTGTTGATGAGAAACAGGTGGTGGGGACACAACCGTAGGTCGAGGAGGCGGCGGTGTAGTGATTGGCTGTTGCGGGACCTCGGCAGCAGGTGCCGTTGGGACGGCTTGAGAAAACTTTAAAAGTTGCAAGAGGCTAGCCGTTCTGGTCGCATTTGTACCTTCAACAGAAGGGGACATAGGATTCGCATACGGTGGAGGAGGAAATGATTGAGGTGACTGAATATTATTATGATTATCTGATGACATATGCGACATTGAATATGCACGCTGGGGTGGAGGAGGTTGTTGTTGTTGCTGTTGTTGATGTTGGGGCAGCTGCTGATAGGTGGGTAGGCCAGATGGCGATTGGTGCCGAGCAGGACTATTACCAGCCGGTTCAGTTTGGCGATGGTACTGCTGGGCAGGAGGGAGAGGAGGCAAATGAAGAGGAGGTAAAGGAGGAGGATAGATCCCATGGACCTGTTGCTGCTGCTGCTGTTGCTGCTGCTGTTGATGTTGCAGTGGCAATGGTTGCTGCTGGTGGTGAATTTGTTGCTGCTGATTGTTCAAAGGCACTTCGCCGTGCTGAGGGCTCATAGTAGCCTGGCGCCTGAGACGATCAAGCAAGCCTTCAAAGCTTTCAGAAGACATTTTGTAAAATTGTCTTAATTTTAATTATTTTTGTGTGATGATATATCTGATGGAAATGAAACTTTTTGCAGGGTTCGAGTATATATGATGTAAGGCGGTTAAAGAAGAAGCGCGATGAGCAGCGAGATGATGGGGGGGATGGATGAATGATGAAGAAACGGCGGGTCTGCCGTGGTGTGTTGGCCGGGGGGGGCTCTGTGGAGAGGTTTGCTGAGGGCAGGAGACAGAGCAGTGAGAGATTTACAGACTCGTTTGGTGTGTGTGATTCGTGGTGGTTGGCCTGGCTGTGGCAGTCTTGGCATATGCAGTCTTTCTAACTGCCAGTGTTACATTGGCCAAGTCATTGCGCGAGTGTGTGAGTGCGTGGGTGGCCTGTGCTAAGTATGCGGTGGTGGCAAGAACAAGACATCATTAAAAGTGAACCTGGCTAGTAGGGCTCGATACAAAGGCCTTGTGTTTCTTGTGCACAACTCTAGGTTTCCTCGGTACGCACCGAAGAGCTTTCAGCGCGACCCCAGGACATCCACTACCTACCGAAGATCTCTTCAAGGAACTGATATTTTCACTCTCACTTGCTAGCGACTCGCCTGTTGTTAGTGGTAGTAGCGACTAGCCATCTGTATTTCGATCTCTATCGCCAGTAATACCATCAGCAGACGACACCGATATCTCGATCTCCTTTGTCTTCGGCTCTGTCGCTCGCTGTCTACACTGCCTATCTACCCTCAACTCGGCTTGACAAGACCAGTCCCTACGATCACATCGACGGCCAGAGTAGGATAAATCTGCATGTCCTGTGAACGTCACCCCACACTTCGCCACGAAATACCGACCACAGTAGTGACAACGGACCCGCACGCAGCTCTTAACTGAGTCCCGTGCCCTTCGTACATCGTGCAGCCTTCCCTCCCAACCTTCGGCCACTTCACAGTTCTACCATGTTTTGTTTGCGCAGGTTAGCTTCTACTCGGTTATCATCTATCCCGTCTTTGCATCCGCTAACTACTATCATCAACTGCAGCTGGTTGCCCCTGCTCTTCATCCCCACCTCCGCATCCCCGGCATTCATTGTCCTCTTTCTCATCTCAACATATCTCTTCCACAGGCCATGGTGGGTTCCTCCCTCTCCTTTTAGGCTTCACCCGCTAATTTCGGCTCATCATAGTGTTTATTGCTCTTTAATAATGCTTACCCTTTTCTCTTCCTCCTGTTACTGGTCTGACCGGTGTTTTCTCGACTCCAATAACGGCCACTGGTTTGAGCCTCGCTTTCTTTCGACTGCAGCCGGCACGGTGTTTAATGCCGCCGCTGGTGCTGTGGGCGCAGGTGGAGGAGCCGCCATTCAGGCTGGAGCCGGAAGTGCTGCCCAGGTATGGACCGGTATCGGATTGGACTGGCTGAGGACCGCTGTGGGCCGAAGGGAGTGGCGGTTGCCTTGCGTTGATGTCAATATTCGGCTTTGATTATGGTTTCAGGACAGTTTGTTGTATCGCTTGTTATAAAAATTGGGGGTTGCATTTTCGGGACGGATAAGGGGGCACGGTAAGCGAGTACATAATGGCGTCAACGGGTTGGCTTGAGTCTTGGATATGAGAACTGGGGTTTGGTGGTCTAATATTTCCCTTAAATTCTCTCCTATTAATGAATTCACACATAGTTACCACTTGATTAGCTTGTCCTTATGTTTCCTATAGATTTCATAGATACAATGATACCCCCAAATTGCCCGAAGCGAGAGAACTCCATGGACCAAATCGCTCTAAATCTCTAAGTGGGGTATACTCTCGAAAAGGTAGCCTTGTGCCCGTTGGGAACTTGCATGTGACTCGTTCCTTTCCTGGTGTTACCAGGGTCCTCTATTTAACAAACACAGCAACTTCTGACAACCTCTCCAGGCGGGGTGAAGTGTTAGTGCCAGTAGTAATGCAAAAGCTACATGTACATGTAGTCAGGATTTGGGTTATCGATTTCTGCATTCTTATTTTACAATGAAGAATGAATCTAAAGCAACTAATGCCCAAGATTGACTGAGGTAAAAGCCCTCTTAGCTGTTGATTATGCAGAAGCATTCTGATATATAATTTATTTTTCAGCGACTCAGGTAATTCATTACCGGGTTACTGCAGGAATACGTGTAAGTAGAAATTGCATACGTAACAACTACGCTGTGATTCTAGTTTGTCAAAAGTCCGAGATCTCTGAAAAGGATCCTCGTCCCAAAGAAGATCTCATCATATTAGAGGTTCGTGCATAAGCGATTGTCTTACATCTATGACTCCACCCAACTTATACATGTAGCCTAGCCTTGCGGCCTGGGGGAGGTTGGGCGGTATATCCAAGCATTAATGCCAAATCTTACACTAGTAGCAACACAAAAAACTCTAGCCATCATTTTGCGTTATCTCCCCAAATACACCCTCCCTATATCTATACCTAACCTTGATATTAACTTTCTTCAGCATGATCTAGGCTCGTTCATGTCTATACTTTCTTGCAACTTGGCAAACCACGCGGCCTCGACTATTCGCAATTACATTATCTATTCCATCTCCAAGTGGTATCTCAACTCTATCCTTAGCTTTAAATACTCACTACTCAGTGAGGTAAAGCTTCGTCTTGGTTTTCTTAATGAGAAAAAGGACGCCCAGATATCCAAGTCTTTGGTAGTTAATTACGGGAAGTAGACCGTTGAGAAAGCCCCGAGCTGTCCTTAGAACTAGAATGATATTGATAACTCCAGAGTGAATGCAGGCAATCCGACTACACGGTTTCAGTGTCAAGTGTAATTGAGTCATTGATTCATTGCCCCTATTTCTAGAAAAAAATCGTTAAGCTAGTGCTGATTTCAGTTCAGATACTAACTGTAATTGCCAAGACTACATGTATAGTGAGATCTCATGATCCAGAGTAGCCCTTGAGGTATACATAGATTGGATTTCGCTAGGTATTCTCAAGGCCTTAGGCATCCACCACCCCTCACCTCAAACCCACCCAAATCTAAATAAACCCAAACAGACCCTGCTAGTCTCTAGAAACCTTTGATTCCTTCATCCAGCTCGGAGGCCTTCCGCGATTACGGACACGAAGAATCAACACTTACTCTGATCGGTTCAACCGACAGGCCTCAATCAACGTTTAGTGAACTATTTCAATCTTACATATTACATACTGATCCCGGAATTCATCTAGCATTAAACCTACATGTACGTTGGCCCCCTCCAGTGGAATTTTCATATTCAACCCACCTGATCCTGGCCCTAGTCCCGCTTGTTCAATGGTATCGGTCTGCATCTGGGCTGCATCCCTTTGCTGCAGCCGATATAGGCAACAACTTCCTCTCAAATACTCGAGGATCCCTAGTTATCCTGGCGGTTCCTTGTCATCACTTAGTTCTCCATGGGATGGATAGCTTGCCAACCTTCGAGACTCATAGCTGCAGCCATGAATATGATAAGACCTGCGGGCAGGAACATCATTGGCTACATAGAGTGGCCTTTTGTTATTGTTTGACCGAGCATGTGGCACCGCAGCATCGGCTGCCTGATTCTTTGAAGCGACTCCCGTGATCATATCAATGAGTTCTGTTGGTTCCAGTAGCATCGGTTGGTAATCTAAGCAGTGGAAATATTGTAAATCCGCCTAGGTTCAGGGAAGGTTATTGGATTGTTGACATTTAGGTTATTAATTTTTAATTTTTCAGGTTGTGGGTAGCAGCGCATTGTCACTGGGCCCCACTAAATTTCCGCGGATAGTCCATTAACAAGCACGTTCATCTACACCAACCAAACGGACTATATTGAATCCCGACAAAGTAGATGTAGCACTACAAATACTCAGTTCTGCGCCACAGAAAAACACGTACTCAGGGCAGGCATACAGAACCCGAAAATGCAGGTGTAAATCGACCAACTAATATACTAGTGTAACTAGGTGAAGATGAATTGGAAATCGTTATTAACAACGAGCATGTTTGGGTTCTTTACGCCTATCCCGGATATTCACGAAAACAAGCTGCTTAAGGATAACATGCTTGATACGCAGCAAGTACCAACAATATTACTCTTGAATTACTCAAAGAAAAGAAAAGGAAACGCTGACATACACCAAACCCCCAGGAGTAGGTATCACTAAGGCAAAATCAAAACATTTTGCCATGAGAAACAAAGCGAAAAAAGTGAAATCTGTCATTTGCTCGAGGAAGCGCCAGTTAACCTTTTCATCCTTTCCTCAGCTGCCCGTGCCATGATCTCTCTTCGACTCAACTCCTGTCCAACAGGCTTTTCGACACCCGTTGTTGTGCTCTTTGTTGAGCCACCACCACCAAGCTTGAAAGACCCGCCCTGCCACCCGGCATCGTCGACTTTTTGTTCTTGTTCTGGCGGGTTGTAGAAAACTTGGTTTGTCAGAGCTCTACCACCAGTAGTCCAGTCACCCTCTTCACATTCTTTCTCAAGTTGATCTAAACCACAAATCAGTTTACACCCTGCAAGGATAGGCCACAAGGCAGAAAAGAGGACATACTCGTTAAATCCCAAAAGTTGCGGTCATGGTCCGAAAATTCGATGTGACTAAGTTCGTGCATCAAAGTCTTCCGAACAGTCTTGTAATCTCGCCACCCATCGTACCAATCCGTCCTCAGCCTAACCTCAATAACCTCGCCTTTATTTCGATTCAACCCTAGAGTTTTGCCTTCGCGTGTCGTGTTTCCTAGGGGTTCCATCTCCAAAAGCAAGCCCACAGAATATTTGTGTTTTCGCATGACCCTCTTGACGCCAGGATCGTCCCGCAAACGTTCGAGGAACTTCATGGACCGTTCATGATTAGGGATGTGCTCAAGTACGCGTAGGTTTGCAAAAGTATAAAGAGCTTCTTCGGAATTTTTCTTCCAGTCGCGAGAGGCAGTTGGTTTGGCGGGCTTTACGGGACCAGACATGGCTGCGTTAGTGAAATGCGTTGAGGCTGATTTGCGGGAAAGTTGAGGTACGAGATGGATAAGGATAAGGTAGTTGAGGAGATGGTAGAAGAGATGGTAGAAGAGATGGTTTGGATGATGCGGGGGACAAGATATATATGCACTCGGAATCAGAGCTTAAGCTCGGACACTTTCTGTGAACTTCGTCGGAGCTCCAAAGGTTGTTTTACTAATCCAGTCGATTCGTCATCACTAGTGTTCCTGAGTCTCTGGAAAAAGGTTAATCCGACTACCAATGAGATTCACCGATCTCGCGAGTCTGTCCCCACCCTTATGACTTCACTCCGCGGGGCTTTTTATTGTTTTGCGGATTTCGGGAATTAAAAACTACCGGATGTAGCTGTATCTGGTTAGACTGGATGCAGGAACTTGAGTTTATACCTTGCACAGACAGAAGCTGGTTGGGACCATAATTATCTATCAGTTTTATGATTGATACTATTCCTAAACTAGAACTCATATTATCCTATGCCACTTCATTTCTATCGCTCTTGCCCTAGTTAACCTAGCTCCTCGAGCACACTCTCAATATCACTCATATCAAATGCATCCAAACACTTCGTGCCTTCACACACTTGTACAACTGGTTTCCCGCCTTCCCTCGTCGCCATCCTCAACAATTCGCTGTGCAGCGGGTTTCTGTTCAACAGCCACTCCAGTGACTCCTTCTTCGCAGGGTCAAGCTGCACAAGCGTTGTGTTCGTCAACAACTTCAACCTGAGTTTTTGAAGATGCATTGCGATTGTTGGGTCCTCTGGGTCCCCGGCAAGGACTACGGAACGCATGCCGAGATTTGAGGCGACAATTGATGGCATCAGGGACGAAAAAAGGAACGGGTGCTGTAACAATTCCGTTGAAAACGCAGAGCAGGTTTTATGCCCGTGTTCTTCAAGCTTCGAGTCCCCGAGGATTGTGGCGAGACGGAAAAGGTTGTTCGCCGAGATTCCATTTGTGGAGGGTTCTTGCGAATCAAGCCCTGTCAATCAGAAATATAGTGTTAGAATATCACTGCTCATAGTTAACAAGAAATAGGGTTCGAGGCTTCATACCATCTTTAAGCCTTAGAATCAAATCGGATGCATCCGCTGTGGTTGAAAAAAACCCGCCATTCTCCGTATCCCAGAAAAGCTCAATCTGCTTCTGTTGCAGCTGGTCCGCCCACTTCAAGAAACCCACGTTGAATGTCGCCTCGTATCTAAATAGATAAATCAGTTGGATCATTCATAAATAGGGTGTCATTACCACATACAGATGCAACAGCCCGGAAATCAAAAATGCATAATCGTCAGCAAAACCTGGCGTCTCTCCCGGACCCTCCCTGTAGACCCGCTTCAAAACTCCCGTTTTCTCATCATAAAGATTCTCCCTGATAAAATTTACTGCCTCCTCAGCGTTCTCCACACAAGTCTTGGCCCGTGCCGGATCTACCTCTCCTAAGATAGCGGCTGCTTTCGCCAGCCCGGTAATCGCAAGCCCGTTCCAACTCGTGATGATCTTGTCATCGAGATTTGGCCTCGGTCTTTCCTTCAAGCGGTGGTTAAGAAGCTTCTCACGAGCAGTGTTAATTATATTAGTTATCTTCTCTGCACTCATCCCGTACATCTGGCTGAGTTTCTCGACACTCGAAACAACAGATAGGACGTTCTGCGCAATGAATTCATCGTGAGGGTCTTGTGCAGGGTCAACATTGCCGTCGCGGTGGACGTTCCAGTAACGGGCACATATCGAAGCTTCCTGTTCGCCAAGGATCATGTCGAATTCTTTGCGGGTCCAGACATAAAATGCACCCTCTGTTTAAGAGAGATTAGGCACCACAGTTCTATAGTATGTCAACAAGAGAGATAACTAACCTCGCTTCTCAGTATCTGCTTTCCTATAAAGCGAATCTGCATCTTCTGAGGAGAAAAAGCCGCCCTGAGGATTTTTTAAGGCGTCAAGACAGATATAATCCGCAATGTCTTTAGCAGCATCAAGCAAATTTTCAGAACCAGTCACTAGCCAAGCATCAAGATAGATGCACAAAAGCTGGGCTTGATCATAGAGCATCTTTTCAAAATGAGGTAAACCCCAATCTCCGGTCACTGAGTACCGAGAGAATCCGTGACCAATATGATCGTGTATTCCGCCGCTCGTCATTTTCTTCAGAAAACTTGTTAGCAAATACACACTTTAAAGCTCAAAAGAGACATAACTATACCTCAAGAGTCGTTATCACCATCAACTTTGCATGTTTACACTCCATTTCGCCAACAATATCCTGCACAGTTGCCGGGAAAGTCCCCAACCGTAGAAGAAAGGCCAGGTTTACAGGTGTGGGAAACTTCGGTGCGCTTCCAAATCCACCGTGTAGTACATCGTAGCGGGCCATAAAGTGTTGGTAAGCTTCTTCCAGCAAATCTAACTCGAGGCCTTCACCCTCACCGCCCTTCATGCCTTCGTCTGTGAAGTCTTTCAACTCTTTCAGAATATCGGTGGCGGATGCGAGACATCTATCTTTCTGGTCTTTCCACACATTGACTATCTTCTCCAGTACTCCGAGGAACCCGATTTGGTCCTTTACTCCACCCACGGCGTGTGGGCCTGGCCAATATGTTCCACCGAATATGGGCTGCAAGTCGGGCGTGAGGAAGACATTGAGAGGCCATCCACTGAGCATTTACACGGTGATTAGATACCTGATTTCTCTTACTTAGAATAGGAAAATAAAGGGGGTTCCAACCCAGATCCAGTAGTAGCTTGTACCTGATAATAGATCAGCACATTTTCTACAAGGGGCAAGTAATGATCTCATACAAAGTTCATATAGATGCGATCAATGTCTGGTCTCTCCTCTCTGTTTATAAAAGGTCAGAGCTTCCTTGGGACGCCGATTGTAACGAGCGGAACAATACCGATCAATCTTGATAGGGATAAAGTTCTCATTGAGGACGCGGGCGATCTCCTCATTTTCGAAGCTTTCCCGTTCCATAACCTAGCTCAAAGGGTTACTCCAAAAGTTCTATTTCCAACCAGTCTCATCCAGTTTATTATAATGGGTTTTCTTACATGGCACCCTATTTTCAATGGCAAGCCATCGTCAGCGTTGCCTTCGATTTAGTTGCCTCATATTTGCTTGTTCCTGAGGCTTCAAATTCGTGCTTTTCGTATCTGCTACTCACAGTGACAAGCTGCATACCCAATACTAACAAACACGATCTTATTGTGCTTCTTTGCGAGAGCCAAAGTCTCCTTTGTCCATAGTTGCCAGCGTACCAAATTGCTCGCATGGCCACGGACCTATCCTTGTCAGCTCGCTGCCCTAGGTGAAAAAGGCGAGAAAAAAACCATACATAGGGGCTTCGACTCCCGAAGAGCTGACCCGGTTCCAAAATCAGCCGATCCTTATCAACAGGTGATGAGGAAGAGTCCTGGTGCGTATTTCCCTTCGATATACCCCCTTGACCTGTCGAGATAGGTGTTGGGAGAGCTACTGCCTTTGCTTTGCCCGTTGAGGTCATTTTCCTCACAAGGACAAATGTCAAGCTTTTTAATAAAAGAAAAGATAGGATGAAGAAGCTAGCAAACAAGCCAGGTGGCTCAAAAAAAAAAGCAGTTGCTTCAAATTTTATGACGATAAGGATAAGCCCCACGCCACTCCTTCGGTAGCGAGTTCGCGGAAGTAAAATACCCCGCGAAATGGAGATGAAGGTTAATAACCCGATCGGATGGAACGTGGAGTTCTCTTTAGCCAGATGAACCAATGCAGGCGAAGAAAGAGACGACGTTCTAGAAAGACGCACAGTTGGAAGAAGGGTGGTGGGGAAAGAAAAGGAATAAAGAGGGTCGCAATGCGGGATGATGAGATGAAGGCTGAGCGAGAAGAGGGGCACTTAGTATATGGTTAGCCTGGCATTAAGAACGGATCCCCAGATGGCGATGCAAAGAAGACACGCTTGCGCAGTAAACCCATGATTCGGAATAGCTGAGAGCTCTCGCATGATCGATGCACATGTGTAACCTTCGTATCTTACAGGCCCGTTCAGCATGCTGACGCAAATCCTTACTTTTGAATTTTCCTACCAGGTCCACACCAGCCAAGATTCTGAAACATTCAAACGTCGCTGGCCCACACAGATGCATGATGTCTAAAGCAATTGCCATTGCAACTTTAATCCCCATGTGATTTTTTAACGCCATGCTTGGAGAAAAAAACACGCCGAACCCCGATATTTAGACACAAGGCTGAGGACTTGCCCGAAGAAAACAAAAACTTACATCTAAAATAACCCACACTGATATAAAAATTGCGAATAATACCTAAGATTTGGTTCTTATCTCGCTCAACCCGCCGCCGGCCCAGTTATCATACTATCTAAGAGACTAAAAGCAAGCACAGCCAAATTAAGAAAGGCGCACCGTATCACAGCTTCAAGCACTCGCTCTGCCTCGGCTTTGGTCGGTCCCCTTTAATCTTCGTTGATAACGGCATCAAAACTGGAGCCGCAAGACTTCCCAAACTAAAGGCACACGCAAAAAAATAGTCTCATTCCAAAAGACTTATACAAGTTATACATCACGTTCCTCAGTTTATGCTATCTTTTTATTTCTGTGCAATACATGTCCCGAACAAAACCGGGTCAGGAAGATCACATAATGGGGTGACTATGGATTAAGGTATCGAGTTATTGACGAAATACATGTAGCTTCCTCCTACGTTGGCGTTAGAAGAATATACTTGAACTGTAGAACTAATGCAGAAAATATTTCGGTAGTAAGAATTGGAGTAGTGTTTGGGTGTTTTAGAAGGTGAGTTGTCTTAGGAAATCCGCATCGTTCTCGATTCAGGCATGGCCTGGGGCAGTTGTTTGGAAAAAACGTAGTTTTGAAAGCGATATGTATTTGAGCCTTGAGATCCCACAACCCCGCCCAACCATAGACTTCTGCCTCTCAGGACCACCGACCAGAAACTCTACATACAACTATAACCAATCTCACGTCCCGATCACTACCCATAACTCACGCTGTTTCCCACCGCGCACTCCTAATTTTTTTAACGCCCCAAAGGTACAAAAATGTCATAAGTCGCTACAGCAGCCACCGTAGCAAATTTTCTTCCCCCCCAATCCCCTTTGTCAATTTCTTCATCTCGCTTACCCCACCGAACGCATACAACTAAATTCCCAACTTACTTAGAATATTCACCATCCACAATTTTTCCACCCACCTCTATCACCCCTTCGGAATGAACTTACCCAAGATTTACGCCCTTGATAGGAGATTGACCGTTCCTTCAGCTATATTGATTTGGGTGACCATCGACGATTCCTCCCCTAAAACGCGCTAGCAGGGATGAAATTCGAGTGATAATTAATGACTCAATTTAACAGCCGTCCGGAAGTGGGCCAGACCTCCAAGTAATACCGATGGATCCAAAAGTCTACTAGGTCGCACATGCCTGCCCCATGATGTAGGTACAAGCAAGCCTGGTTTTAGCCTCTCGAGTCGCCAACACCCGCGAACCGTAATTATACCTCCTGGGGATTGTTCCTCTAGCCTTCACTCGGAAAGCTGCTGTCCCGTCCTGATCTTGGGGGAACACAGTTATGTCTGTATTCCTTGAATTTTCACTAGCATGTTCAATTTCTCAGTGATACCGAACTAAGTAAATGACAGGATATATTCGAAAAAACTGATCTAACATCTCCAATCCTACAGCCCGCCAATATATGCTATAAATGACACGTGGGATGAGCCCAATAGATGTTACAGTAATGTTTCTTTTTCCTTTCTAATCATCCATCCGCGAGTCCATCATACATTCTCACTCGATTTCTGAAACCTTCGTGGAGTGTAGCTGGAGCAAGCAACTTATTTCGCCTTCAGCTTTAGCTGCGCTCTCCTATTCGCTAGTGCCGTCTGCGTCAAAGCAAAAATAGCGTCCTTAAATGCAAACAAGAATGCCGCCGTAAACACACTCTGCACAAGTTTAGGACCGATTCCTACGATACAATTAGTCTTCCCGTCTACCATCAAAGGGATAATAAGTTCATACCATTATAAAGTCCCGCCCAACCCTCCTCCTTCACTATTTTCCGCATTCCCCCCATCAACCCTACCCGCTTCCCCTTTTCTGCAACATGCATCCGTGCCTTGACCGTGATATACGGATACGTCAACGACGTCGCCACCAACTTTCCTATCGCACCCAACACAAACGCGTCCTGTGGCGTCACACTCCGTTTCCGCCGCCGTTCCAAAATGTTCTTAAGCTGCTCAAATATCGTGTATTGCAATATCGGATTGATCACCAACACAAGTGCCGGGATAACACCAGCAAAGAAGGCGCGCAGCCCACCCTCGCTGAAAAGGTCACGGATTGTGCCGAGCGTAGTTGGTGCCTTCGGCTTCGACAGAGGTGCTCCATTGGGGTGTTGTAGTGTTGGCAGACCGCCAGAGCTGGAGGGACGGTCTGAGGGTGCAGCTCGCTTCCGTGCTGTCATGCGTGTGTTGACAACCCAAATGGGGTTGGTGATGAGGACAGTGGCAGAGCCGGCAAGAGCACCAGCTGCCATAGCTTCTAGAGTTGTGAGTTTGCTGCGGGAGCGGCCGGCTTTGGTGGCGGCTTTTTCGAAGGCGGTGCGAGACCATTCGTACCCTTAGGATAGTAAAGTTAGGTATGCATATGTAGTGGTTAAAGGGCGGGGAGAGGTACAGTAGTAGTAAACAAAGTTGGTGACGCTGATTCCAAAGACAGCACTGTCGAGGCCAGCATATAGACCAGAGATACCTTCACGCTGGATGATACGACGGATGGCATCTGGGACGGATGATTTTGCACGTTTTGATTCGACTTGAGAGCGAGTGGAGAGGGTGATGAGGGGATATGTTAGGACCATAGAAAGAACTCCACCACCTAGAGTTGAGTTGGTCAGTAGTACTCTTCATTGTGAGGTTGAGCTGGGAAGTGTACCGGCGCCTGCAACGGCGTGAAGAACCTGTGACAGATTTGTTTAGTATGTGTGAAAAGTGGGGATTTATTAGAGAGGTGGAGGGGTACATTATCACTGGTGACTGTAGACATTGTAGATGACGTGGGGGAGCTGTAGCTCTTCTGTCAAAATGCTTGAAGATAGAGGATAGATTCCTTAAGGAGTTTAAAGAACTTAGGGATGAATATAGGAGTAAAGGAAGTTAACTCGATAATAAATGGCTAGTCTTGGTAATGATTCGGACAGGAAGAGACATCTGAAGTTAAGAGAAGAAGGTTTTGTTGTTGAAGCTTGTGATCGCGAGAAAGGCACCGAGACAACCGGTAGCCTAGTACGTAATTGGACAGCCGAGGTTGCGGGGAGAAGCCAGGGGATTGTCTGATCGATCTGGGACTGATAAGATGGATGTGATAAGATGGCTGACTGTGGCTGGTGTGCGGATCAGTTGCCGCTGTGCCTGGCGCCAACCCAATCGTGTGGGTCTGTTTGTGCGTGGAGACCCAGACATCTGGGATCACCGGCATGACAGGAAGACGTTACCTGTCCTCTCCTCTCTTCTCTTCTCTCAACAACTGCAGCTGGCCTGATATCTCTAATTGCTTTCTCGTCTTCATCTATCTATCTGTACCTTTTCTGCTCTTCTGCTTCTGCCCCTGCTTCCACCTTGTTCTATATCTAAGTTTTGGTTTTCCTTTCTCTCCCCTGTGCAGCCAATCAGCCAGGAGGAGCCCATAACCATGGCCCAGCCACCTGCTACCCGTTCCCCTGCATACGCAAAGTCTATTCTCAAAGTCTTGTTCATTTCGCTGATATTCGACTTGGTACGAGCCACCCTTCTCTTCCCCTCCTTCCCCCACCTTGCATGCATTAATTCACTTGCTTATTCGTCCGAAACTCATAGCTATCATTCACATTAATCCTTCCACTCTTCCCCCGCTTGCTCGACTTCTACAAAGCACAACCTAATAACGTCATCCTCGAATCAATTTTCACACACCTCAACACCTTCAAAGCATCCTTCCACCGTCCGATTTCCAGTCGCTTCGATGTAGTTCTCCTCGGCGGAGCTCTCGGCTCACTGTTCTCGCTCCTACAAGCTATTTCTAGCCCAATGCTAGGTGCGCTGAGTGACCGCTATGGGTTCGTCTCCAAGCTCTGCCCGAGCTCTACAATTAGGTCTACAGCTAACCTTCAATCCCGCGACGATGCAGACGAAGAACGGCGCTTCTCTACTCTATGCTTGGAAACATCGCCTCTGTCCTTCTCTGGGTCCTTGCTACCGATTTCCCTACTTTTCTCGCCTCTCGTATCGTGGGTGGACTCTCGGAAGGTAATGTACAGCTCGCGATCGCAATCGCAACAGATGTCTCAACTCCCGAAACCCGCGGCGCTACTCTCGCGCTCGTCGGCGTCGCATTTTCAATCGCATTCACCTTTGGGCCCATGCTCGGTGCGCATTTGGCGAGCAAAACACTCACGTTGAAGATCAGCTCCGAAAATCCGTTTGCGACAGCAGCGCTGTTCAGTTTAGCGCTATTAGTGGTCGAAACGGCGTACTTGTATGTGAAATTGCCAGAGACGCGGCCAGTGCGTGAGGTTAAGGATCTATCGAACGAGACAAAGGCGGAGGAAAAGGTACGAGTGGAGGCCGCTGCAGCGGACAAAGCAAAGACTGGCTCGACTTTGCTCAATACGGCGCACTTTCTCTTCTTATTGATCTTCTCGGGAATGGAGTTCAGTCTTCCGTTCATGACTTTCGACTTATTCAACTACACTTCCGTCGACTCTGGCAAACTTCTAGGCTTCATTGGGTTGCTTGCGTCGCTCCTTCAAGGATCTTTCGTGCGTAGGGCGAAACCAGCGACGGTGGTGAAGACGGGACTTGTGAGCGCCGCGGCGAGCTTCTTTTTGCTAAGCCGTGTGAATACTCAGAAGGAGTTGTATGTAGCAGCCGCGTTTTTAGCGGTGACAAGCGCGAGTGTGGTGACGGGATTGACGGCACTCGTGAGCTTGAAAATTGGGGAGAAGGAGAGGGGAAGGGTATTGGGTGGGTTTAGGTCTGCTGGTATGTACCAAGTTTTCTCCATTTTTTCCCGCCCCGGATAAAGAGGAGGGATGCAGGCGAGTAGAGTTGGGCACTGGTGGGGTTTGTTTAACTCTGGTTGAGTTTTTTGGGTGCCCCAATTCCACCCGTGCGCTTGTAGCTACGGGTGGTGATAACGGCCTTGTTGTCACCCACCGGTGTTTCTGGATTCTGAGCTATCGATGCCGACTCATTATCGTCCTCCACTAGTGATTCTAGACTTCAGGATGCGCCAACCAGACTAGTTCCCACATAAGCCTAGGCACGGGTTAGCATAGGTCAAGAACCTGGAAGCTAATCGTTTCACTAAAAATTTAGGTCAGATTGGACGCGCTACCGGACCTCTGCTTTTCTGTAAGTTTCTTTTCTCTCCAATATTTTTACGTCTTTCCCTTACCCCGCACGTCTTCTCCCGCTATTGTTGCTTCTCCCGAAAGATCACCGCGCCACTTGTTCCAACCATCGAGTCTCTTCCCCGTTGCAATAAGCCGTGGACTCGGGTTCCCGCACCTCGTTTCACAATCCCGGCCTTTCGTAGAGTTGCAGCTAACGGGGAGGTTTGATAGGCACACTATACTGGTGGGCGGGACGGCAAACGGCTTATATTGTTGGTGGGACGGGAATGGTTGGCGTTGCGACGTTGGTGTGGACTGGGTTGTCGGCGTAGGCTAACGGATGGGAAATTGGAGGAAAGATAATATGTATGAGTTGGTAGCGGGAGTTGGGACATATTTTCGAGACATTGACTTGTTGGCATGGGATTTGGCATTGCATGGTAAATATGATACCTATTTTAGCATTTACGAGTTGGATACCTAGAGAACGAGATATGGAATACATAATTTGGTTTATTATCTTCTGTTCCTGCAGATTATGAGTTTCAAAGGTGTCCAAAGTCCTATCCCGGGTTTCTTCTAGGAGCGAAATACGTTCACCGGTCTTGCATTGGTTGGGAAATCTATGAGTTTAACTGCCTCATTTTTTTTTTATGAGATCAACAAATTAGCTGCAAGAATATGCAGAGCCTTGGGCAAGGACAACGCAGGAACAGATACATCGTAGTTGTTGGCTCGATAAGAGAGTCTCATCATTACATGTGCCTGTATGCAAAGATTGGTAGCTTCCCGGGTCGCTTCAGGATTAAACTCAAAGTTGTGATGGACACGCCTTCCCGTCCCATACATCTCTCCAGAGGAGCAGCGAAGACTGCAGTCGATGCTTTCAGAATGATTCGTTATTACTGCTACCCAATAAGAAAAAAATCTCGCAATCAACAGTGCCCAGTGTCTAGGACGTTCTTACTCGCCCAGAAAGTAAGATACTTACTATTTGTCGCCTCACCGCCTCTACCACGTCTACAGTTACCCCGATCCCACCTCGCACGCGGCATTATACAACCACAGCCCCCACGTGATGGTAGTACACATTATTATGCAGGTCCGAGATATTCAATCAAGCGCGCTGAACCATCAGTGCAGGCTGGACGAATCATCCCCTCTACGGTTACGTAGCGAACCAAAGCCATTTCCACGCCTTCAAGGACTTCTCCTGCGTCGGCCCGACCACGAAATAAATACCAGTCCTTTCACTCTATTAAGAGGCTTGATCTGGATAGGATCGTCCTCGTCGGCTTTCTGGTTTGCCTCGATTAACTGTGAGATAAGATTAGTAGGTGTCTTTAGAACCTCTGGCAAGTATCCTCGGCGGGAGCTAGCATATAGTAGGTTAGGTTCTTGTTATAGGTTTTGCTTCTTCAGCTATTGATGACGATCAGGCTCGGGAAGGGGCCCAGGTCTAGGGACGGCCGTAAGTTAATTCGGTGGTTTAGACTAAACTTCTGAGTGATCTCTCCTGCAGATCAAAGGGTATGTACTCGATAATAAAAATGAGACCCCTGTTGTGGGGTAGTATCTGACGCTATTAGACTTATTGATGCCTGTAGCCTGTAGCCTTGAGATCTGGTTGATGCGGGGGCTTCTATAGAGTAGCAGTGCTATCAGTGTTAGGGCATTACTCGTCCGTTGGAAATTACTTGAATTTGCTTCAGGGTTGTACTAAGTCCTGGAGTCTAACATAGTGGAGTTTATGCGTTCTCGATGAAGGTAGCAATTTCGTCAGTTCCAAACTACTCATTCCAGTATCTCCAAGGCTATCGTCGTCATGGCATCGAAGACGATAGCTTGGAGTGTCTCCTCCTCAAAACTCAAGGTATCTCGTGCCCAGTACTTGGCTCCCATAACAATGAAATTACCTCCCCATTATGTTTTACGACGAATCTCAAGCAACCAACTTTTAGACAATTTGGAAACACCATTTAGTAGAATGGCAGGTGTTTTCCAAAAGGCTACTGTTAGGATACTCAAGCAGGGTAACCATCGAACAAGGCACAAATTCTCACTCGATTCAGGAGCACTTGGTAGTTTCTTCACGCTAACCTTGATAGCAGGTGTGCTGTCCCGCGTTGACGTCCCTGTGCTCAAGAGCTTAGAAGTAAACTGGTTTATTTGCTTTTGAAGTCTAGGAATTTGTATGTAGGGGAAGTGAGAAGGCTTTCCGGTGAACTAGATTGTGTCCTATCGTAGAAACGTATAGTAAACAAAAGAAATATCAGTGAGACGGGACTACATACCAGTGAAGGACGAGGGGTTTATGATGCAAAAGACTCCAAAAGCTGGATTGTTGATGTTACCTATTGGTAGTTCTCGAACATTTCACCCACACCATTGTAGAGTAGCTTCTATTCGAGTCTAAAGAAGACTAAAAAAAAGAAAAGTGAACTAAATCTCCAAGACGGCCGTCTCCGCGGCGTTTCACCACTTAAGCCATCCGAAGAGAAAGCTTCGCGATGTGACACTAGGCCTATTTAATCATACCCGGAAAACCTTCCGACCGCCACAGGAGGCATCAGACACGGGTCGCGGGATAATAAATTTGGGAGTTCAGGCAGGTTTGATTCAGCTCAATGGAAGCGGTGGAATTTTGAAATGGTAGGACTAGGGGAGTTAGGCTGCAAGGCATGATAAACTTAGGGAATCAGGTTCAGTTAAGGGTAAAAGGGAGCGGGAAGTGATTTGCGCTCTTTCTTATCCCTCTCCTAGAGAACGGGTTGCTTTAATGGCCAGAGCTTATTTACGAGGTTACTGGTAATAAGATAATAGTTGATCATTGCGAACCCCTTAGTAAAGTGCAAAAAGAGATTTTGCGAAATTTCAACTCATCCCTGCAGCGGTAGTAATTGGGTCATTGGGTGCACATTCCAAGTTGAGCCGAGGGATTGATTGGGCAGACCCGCTGCTTTGTTAAGGGAAGCGACATGGGATGTGAGTTGGAACCAGGTACAGTAGGCGATCCCTGATGCGCTATGCAGCCGCGGGACAGTTTGTTTATTTCGGCTTTGTTTCGTGAAACGGTTGGCGGGGACTAAAAGTGAAGAACTTGATACGAAAGCCATCTCTTCTACCCCGTTTTTCGGTATGTGCACGAGAGAAGTACTGGTGATGTCGTCCATCAGCTTATGATGGCGCTGAATTATTTGATCTTTCGAGGTACTCTACATGAAGAAATTGGGCAACTTGGCCCGCGATCTGTTTCAAAAGTACATAATGTCTTGGCGAGTGCAATTGGTCAATTTGGGCGCAATTAAAAGTCCGTCCTCGCTAGATCTAATCTAAGCGTTTCACAAACATTGCTACCGCTACCGAAGATGCTCATTACACACCCTACGCATGCAAAGCCCCTTCAAACATCTTGATGTCTATTTTTCCCGAGCATCGTGCCCCTGTCGCCAGCCGAGACCTCCCGGGGCCATTGCTTTGCTGACGCAGGTTGACTGGTGGTGTTTGTTAGAGAGGGAGGAAAGCATCGTGGAGCATTCTATGGCCTCACCAACCGCCGTCATGTATATATGGCGCCCACCCCCTCCACCTTTACACGTTTCTTCTCACTACAACTGCAGGCGCCTTCGTCTTCAGTTTCTATTTTACACATTTCCTCTTGGACAGCAATCACTCTTTTGTGCTTTCAAAGTGCCAGTCACTCATTAGAACTATATTCTTCCCATTTTCAACTTAGCTGCCATAAAGCAGTGCTTTAATATCGCCCCCGTTTCTGAAAAATAGAAGGAAATCAGAATTCTATCTATCCTTGACGTTTGCTTGCAGCCAATTTCCAACTTCGTCTGAAGCATCCTTTACGATCATCACTATCACTACTAGGCCGAGCCTATCTCAACCACAATGCGTTACTCTTCCACTTTTGCTGCTTTTGCAGCCTTTACAGCGACAGCTTTGGCTGTCCCCGTTCTCGACAGACGTGCGAATGTCGTGGTGACCGTTACTACCACTATTGCGTATGAAACCCAATCTTTATATATGAACCTTTGGAGGTGAATTAGATGCTAATGATCTGCTGGCTATAGCACGACCGTTACGAGCCTTGACCCCTCCTCCTCTATTTTCCCAGATCCTTTCGATGATGGCTATTACAGGCCTAGAAGGTCCAGATCCGCTATATCGACAATTACCTACACCCCGTCTGTTCCGACTACCCCGACCACTACCCCGACCACTCCGACCACTCCAGCCACTCCGACCACTACCCCGACCACTCCAATCCCGACCACTCCGAGCACCATTACTTCCTCTTCCACAACCCCAGTGACCACCCCAACGACCACCCCGACGACCACTCCAACGACCACCCCGACGACCGCCCCGACGACCACCCCGACGACCACCCCGGTCACGACTACTACCCCGACAACTGCTCCGACTACTCCCGTCACTCCCTCCACTACTACATCCACGACTCCAGTATCTTCTCCTGTTGGTGATGCCTTCGCTGCTGAAGTTCTCAGTGTCCACAACAGTCTGCGTGCTCGCAACAGAGCTCCTCCTCTCACGTATAACTCTACTATAGCTGCGTTCTCCCAGACTGTCGTCCAGAACTGTAGATTCCAACACTCTGGTGGCCCATATGGAGAGAATTTGGCCGCTGGATATAGTACTCCTACTGCCGCCATCAATGCGTGGTATGCCGAGGGCGCTAACTATGATTTTTCCAATCCGGGATTTTCTGAAGCCACTGGCCATTTCACACAGGTAGTCTGGGTTGCTACTACACAGTTGGGATGCGCGATTCAAACCTGTAATGGTGCTAACGGCACTCCTGGTCAATTTTTGGCGTGCGACTATAATACTGGTGAGTGACCTCCACTTCTATGATCTCTTTGGTGCAGGGAATTAATACTTTATGTCACAGGTAACGTCATCGGACAATTCGCACAGAATGTCCTTCCTCCTGCTTAAACAGCTTCCATCATTACCGTCCATCGTGTGCGTCACTACCACACAACTCTTATTCTGCAAGGCCAACTTTGATAGTTTCAGAAAAAGGGAGGGGGAGGGGGAAAAAAGCGTTATTGTTATGTGCCGGAACATTCCGCAACGGCGCTTCTTGTTTGGGGGGTTTCTGGGAAATTCCCATAAAATTTCGTTTATTGGTTTTTTTCACACACACATTCTTTCTGCATCTTGCACAATCTTGATTGGGCTCGTTGTTTTTTGTTTTGTTTTACTTCACTGTTTATAGTTTTTTTCTTCTCTTGGAACTTTCTGTGTGTGAATAAATTAGTATTACTTTTGCGACTGGGCTGCTTCCTTCGTTCGGTTCTATGGTCTGGAATTAACAGATTCATAGAACAAAAAGCGTGCTTTGTTTCAATACCTGCTTGAATCTGTTTCCCGTTCGGTGAGTTATGAGGAACTTGAAACATGTTTGCCATGTTAATGCTTAGAGGTTGAAACAAGTGTTGTAGAGCGATGATAGTACCATATGTGGGCATAATCGTTTATGCAGCTGTTTTAAGATAGGTGCGTAGTTTACTCGTAGGGAGGTTCCCAATTTGGCAGTTTTCGGGTGGTTGGGTTCTGCATGGAACTACTTGGATACTGCGCTTCCGAGTACTTCTACTAACTCCTGCTGGAGAACTACTATCTCGGGTCGTATTGTTTCAAGATGAATATCGTAAGAGGATAGGTCCGACGTACTCATTGTGCAGGATTTAGTCGGGATAATATGCCATTGGCTATAGACTGCTAGAACTTCGGCTACGCTTTAGGCCCAGGGTACCTGATTTCGAGTTATGTTCTAACCTGAATTATGATAATAATGATGTGCCTCATATGGGTTTTGGTTAGGTCTATTGTACCAGACTTCATAAATACTAGTCCAAACTGGGCTTGTGGTTTAGCAGGGGTTTCGCTAGCATACTGAAGGGTTGGCCCAGGTGTTTCTTTACTGATAGTGATGGAAATTTTACACGAGAGTGCGAATCTAGAGATTAACACCTCTATATGAGACAGTGTGGAGGATTAATATGATGTGACTGGGATGGACGTGGTTTGGAGTTTTTTCGAGGCTCACTCGGCAGTCCTTCGAAGGAAATTCCACGAATATAAAGGCCGGGTTCTTGGCAAACGTTGAAAGCGTGATTAAGGAAACCCAAGTTCACGGGTTAATGGGCACCGATGCTAAGCAAACGGATACTATGGGGGAAGAGCGGGAAGATGGAAATAACAAAGGTGTTATGTACTCTGAATCAGTCATCAAAGCCAGGGGTTTTCTGCTAATGCTTGGGCTTAATACGTTAGATAAGAAACGACGTGATGCATTCAAGTGGCTGTCCATTTTGGAGGAACGAGTTCATGGCTCCTCAAAGATTGGAGCTTTAATGACTAGATGTATCTAACTGGTTTAGGCCTCCTTTAGGCCTGGGTACGCGTAAGCTTGATTTTACCTTGGGGTTGTGCCATTAATGTTAGATAATGCTTTTATGTTTGCAGCTGGTGCGGGAAAGACAACCTTATGGTACTACCACCTGTCACTCAAACTTCATAGAATAACTTTATCTAAAATGGAGAATCTAATCTTAGTCCTAGAAACAGTATCAGAAAGTTTACTTTATCTAGAAATTCCACGATTTCTTTAACCTACAACGACCTTAAGGAACAGTATAGTCCAGTAACATTCGTGGCAACCTTTATTAAACAGATAGCTTGCACAAAGGAAGATTTACCGACAGAGCTTTTCAAGCTCTTTAACTACCACCACCACCACCACCAAAACGCCAGAAAGCCAAGCTATCCAGAGCTTCGTCAGCTATTCTCGGAAGCTGTAAACCCTTTTGACCGTGTCTTCGTTGTACTGGACGCCTTGGACGAATTTGACAGTCGACAAAGACCGGACTTCATATCGTTTCTTCGCAACATCGTTAAGTCTAAGGACGCGTCAAGCTTTTCGTCACCAGTCAAAAAGAACCAGATATCGAGCGGTCATTTACGGGTGCGCCAACAATTCAGATCGAGGCAACTAAGGATGCTGATGATATAGAGTCAATACCTTTGTTTCAATCCAACAATTATGGGAAAAATAAACCTTACTCTATGATCTCACCCTCTACCATCGCAAAATTTCTTAACCTGCCATTGGTATCAAGTCGTTTGGCTAGAGGAAAATTAGACGAGAAAACTCAACAAAGGACAGTTTAATAGCTATTCACCGGGCAGTGGGGATGGACTGCTTGGGAAGAGTATAGTGGGCTTGAAGGGCGACGAGGACCTAGTACAGCTTCTATGCGAAAACGAAGCAGATGTCAATTCTCCAGGCGGTGAGTATAGAAGCGTCTTGCAGGCTGCTTTTGTTAGTGGTAATGAAAAGCTGGTGCAGTTCCTATTCGAGAAGGGTGCAGAGGCTAAAGTGCAAGGGAAAACATTTATACAAAAGTTAGTGGAGATGTTGCTGGAACGCTCCAGAATTCAAACGCTCTAGAAATTGCCGCAATTACTGCTGGATAATGGAGCAGATGCGAACTCACGGGTGGCAATGTGCTACAACTCATGGCTTACATGGTAACTTGGAACTAGCGAAGCTGCTGCTAGAAAAATGGGGCGGATGTAAACATGAGGGGTAGGCCTTGGATAAGCAGCTAGAGTTACACGTAGTGATAAAGTGGTTAACTTGCTACGGAAGCATGGTGTGGCCGGGGACTCGTGGTTTGCCGAAAGACTAGGTACTTGCCCCAACTTTGTCTGGAAAGATGCCCTAGATAATTGTGAGCTAATGATGATTTTGTCTTGAAATTTTTGCGGGTCACGAGTAAAAGGGGATTGATGTTAATTATTTCGGCTGACATTATTTCTCGGGAGGTTGCTCGGCGGGCGTGATATAATGCGTCACGTATACATGTAGTTAGGGTGACCGAGAGGGCGGCTAGAGAACGACATGTGCTCAATATAGATGCGCTCGAGAAGAAAGGCTGCGAGGAGGTGTGGTTGAGAGTATTAAGTCCTGCTTCACAGATAGTCACTCGTAAGCCCACAAGACGGATGTATCACATGCAAATTCGCTCGAGGAATTTGGCACTGCACGAGTGATTTTTCTCTATGTACTCATTGTTTAGCTTCTTTATTATCTAGGAATCATAGGCCCTATTTCCATTGCATTTTAGCAGAAAGTGACATCGTAATTGGTTTAGCGATGTGCTGCATTTTTTTTAAAAAAGTGTAACTACGGATTTGAAGCATCTGGTTCCCCTGTGGCGGGTCTTCTCATGACAGTTACATTGGGGCGCGGTTGGATGGGAGGCTTCGCCTATCGGTTATCACCTCGGGTGTTGACTTCATTTATTCTCCCCAGTCACAGAATCAACCCCACAAAGCACCAAATCGCATCGCTGATGTTTGTGGGGATCGATGGAGGCTGAATGTTACCTCCAGTGGGGTTATCCTGCACCGATACATACGGTGACCCCTTCTCCCGACGCATCTGCAAGGCAAAGTACTCATTGATAGGGCGGTCGTGATGACAGAACATTCTAAGAGGGAAATAAAATCTAAGACACGATCAAATCATGCAGTTACTCCGGTTGACCGGGCCAGAAGGCGTAGACGTTCAGTTGAGAAGCCACTTGAGAAACGCACATGCTCAAGTTGACACTGGTGACCTCACCCCCCACTCTCCGGATCCCCGCCTTAGTCACTTAACTCCCTTCGTCCGCGCGCCCAAAAACCCACTCGCTCGCAATATCGTTTCGCCCTCCACCGAGATAGGGTTGTCGTATCTTTCCTCTGGTCCGAGATCGAGGTGCCCAAAAAGACTCGGAAGCTGAGAGAATAGAGGCGGAGAAGTGGGTGTGTGACCGTTTGAGTGAGTGATAGTTTATATTAAACCCTCTTCTACCTGTAATGTCGTATTTGTAGGACCTACCATTCTAGTCTTTAAGATATACTCCTTGCATATTGGTTATTTGATCCCATTTGTTAAAAAGCCATGCCGTCAAAGATAGCAAGCTCTAGCGCAAAGGTTATTACCATGCCAAAGTCGCTCAACGAGTCGCTCACGTCCACATCTCCTCCAATGTCTGCAGCTTCTTCGATAAAGGAACCGATAGCTCGACAATCGCCTTCTGGGGACGCTAAGCCGGGCTCAACCTTTGCCTCCCAGGATAGGCTACCAAAACTACCTATACCCGAACTACAAGAGACGTGCCGGAAATACTTAGACGCTGTGAGGCCGCTGCAAACACCTAGAGAACACCAGGAAACCAAAGCGGCAGTCAGAGAATTCCTGAAGACTGATGGGCCGGAGTTGCATGAACGGTTGAAGAAATATGCGAGTAGTAAGAGCAGCTATATCGAACAGTTTTGTAGGTTATCTTCTACGAGAGTGCTTTAACTCCCCTCTCGTTTGATTTTTCGCCCCTCGCTAATAGAGTATTTAGGGTACGACTCATACTTGAACTACGACAATCGTAAGTATTTACTTCTCACAGTTTTCGAGAATCTAGACTGACAATCATTCAGCTGTCGTCCTTAATTTGAATCCATTGTAAGTCTCTTTATTTTAAGTGGTCTTCTGACTTAGCTAACTAGATCACAGTTTCCTATTAGAAGATGACCCGACACCAGCACGGAACAACCAGGTCACAAGGGCAGCCTCATTAGTCATTTCAGCACTCTCTTTCGTCCGAGCCCTCCGTCGTGAAGAACTTCCACCAGACAAGATTCGTGGTACACCACTATGCATGGTAAATGCCTCTCCACCTTGATTCACAGAATCAAAAGCGCTGTCTTGTAGTAAGTGTGCATGAGTTAATTTAATGTAATAGGACCAATACCCACGAATCTTTAGTACAGCTAGAATACCTACAGAAAATGGCTGCGAGATGCACTCAGACTCCTCCGCACGCCACCTTGTGGTTATGTGTCATTCCCAGTTTTATTGGTTCGATGTCCTAGACGACAACTCGGACATCATTATGACTGAGAAAGATCTCGCCCACAACTTCCAAGCCATCGTCGAAGACGCACAAATAACACCGATGCAGGAGGCTGCTAAAAGCGCTTTGGGTGTTCTATCGACTGAGAACCGGAGGATTTGGGCACATCTACGGCATGTTTTGACATCTGATAGCAATAATGTTGAATGCCTAAGAATTGTTGACACAGCACTCTTCGTGCTATGTCTTGACTCTACATCACCTAAGACAGGGGCGGAATTAAGCATGAACATGCTTTGTGGAACTAACGTTGTGGAAAAGGGTGTTCAAATCGGAACATGCACAAACCGTTGGTACGATAAACTTCAGATCATCGTATGCAAAAACGGCAGTGCGGGTATCAATTTCGAGCACACTGGTGTCGATGGACACACTGTCCTGAGAATGGCCAGTGATGTCTATACAGACACTATCCTCCGATTCGCAAGGACTATCAACGGAAATGCACCAAGCCTATGGGCATCCACATCACCTGATCCTAGCAAACGCGATCCAGCAAGCTTTGGAGACGTTTGTACAACACCCCACCGATTGGAGTGGACTATGGTTCCTGAAGTTTCCTTGGCTCTCCGTTTCGCGGAAACTAGGCTTGCAGATTTGATCCAACAGAATGAATTCGAAGTGCTAGAATTCGAAGGATACGGCAAAAACTTCATCACTTCCATGGGCTTCTCCCCAGATGCGTTCGTACAGATGGCGTTCCAGGCAGCTTATTACGGGCTTTACGGGAGGGTGGAGAGCACTTATGAACCGGCAATGACCAAGATCTTCCTACACGGTCGAACGGAGGCAATCAGGACGGTGTCGGACGAATCCGTTGAGTTCGTGAGAAAATTCTGCGAAAATGCCCCAGCTCGAGAGAAACTGGAGGCGTTGAAAAAGGCTTGCGTCAAGCATGTTGCCCTCACGAAGGAATGTGCTAAGGGGTTAGGGCAAGATAGACACTTGTATGCCTTGTTTTGTGTCTGGCAAAGAGGTCTTGATGAACAATCGCAATCTGTTTTTGGTACCGAAGGTTCGACAAATGGTGCCAGCACCGACGGATACGGCTCATCACCAGTTGACGCCACCTTTGAAGCTAGTCCCCCGACAGAGGGCCGATCCCGAAGTTTCTCCGACACCAGCTCCATCTCCGGATCCACCCGAGACTACGCCCAAAAACCACCGCAGAACATTCCTAGCATTTTCTCTGACGCTGCATGGGACAAAATCAACAACACCATCCTCAGCACGAGCAACTGCGGGAACCCTAGTCTCCGGTTATTTGGATTCGGCCCTACAAGTGGTGACGGGTTCGGGATCGGATACATCATCAAGGCCGACAGTATATCCATCTCAGTCAGCAGTAAGCACAGACAAACCAAGCGGTTCGTGGATACCCTTCAGAGCTACCTTTTCGAAGTACGTCACATGCTCCGAGCGACACAACGCCGTGCCACGAGTTCCGGATCTCGTGCTAGAGAAGCTGAGCAAAACACCGAGGCTGCCAGTAGGCCGACAGCGTTGTCGGCATCAGGGAGAACCAAGAGCCGGTCTGGTAGAGCGGTAGGTACGACGAGGACGCAGCTAAAGTCCAGTCTCATCAACTCAGACGACAGCAACTCTGTCACAAGCAAGGAAGAGAGTGATGGCGAGGGAGGTATGCTAGGAGGTTATGGTTACTTCGATTCCGGAAGTGTTAGGCATCTATTGAACCAAGAGGCACACCGGAAACAGGCTGAGAAAGCAGCTGCGTTATCCAAGAGGGCAGTAGGGAGGAAATTGAGACTCGCGGAGTATTGAGGGATTTTGGGAACAGTAGTTTAGTTCCGTTTTACTGGTTTTATGTCTTGCCCATGGGTGGTGAGGCCAAAAAGGACCTATAAGATTGATGCGCTTGTATGAGTATCTAGATAGAGTGTTTGGGGTTTTGGAGGCGGATTAGTTTTTTCGGTTCTGTTTCTTTTCTTCCTTGTTTATTACTGTGTTAGTTATACCTAGGTGACGTACTGTATGGCAAGCGAGATATCCATTTACCTGATGAGCAAGTAATACAATGTGATCGTTCACCAAATAAAAGCGCAGTAATCAGCATTCCAGCAACAAAATATGAGAGGCTTTGGATTGTTAAGTACTCTATTGAACTTGAATCTAAACAAACACCTTAACTCCGAGGTATGTGAGAAGCTAACCCGCTCATATATGATAGTATCACCTCCAGAAACAACAAATTACAGACAGAAATGCTCTATAGACAATGAGAAAGACCTGTCTCACAAATCTTCATGCCCATTTATCTTTCCCCAAATCAGTTGACCCAAAGTTTTCCATTTCATCCTGCCTGCAGCCCCACTCGCAGCCAGGAAATCGTCTTTGTGACCCCAAACCACCTGTGCGGCCGCTTCCCAAGTTGCTGTAATGTTGACGATCATATCAGCTGTATACATAATTCTATAATCCGACGGTGTATAAAGGAACTCGATCGGCAAAGTTTCGTCGTCTTTACGCCAAGAGTTTCGGAGATTTATAGACGAGCTGTCGAAAGTGTTGAAACGGAAGATTTCCGGAATGAAACTGAACTGTAGTGAGAGCAAACACCATATTAGCTTTACTGAAAGCCCTGAAGGGAAGGAGCTTTGGCGGAAGTCATACATCAGATACACGGTCACCGAGGAGCTTCCAGGCCCATCCAGCGATTTCATCAAATGATAGAACCTGTGATCCTTTGATACCTCCGACGGTCTGCATAGGGCCTTTTATCGGACGTCCTCCGAGAGTCACCGTATTCACACCGTGATTCTCAAGTGCTTCAGCGAATACTGCGCAGGTGCTCCCACACATTCCCGATGACAGCTATTAAGAGTTAGAACGCGTATCCCAAGCCGAGAATTCGGGGGGTTTTCTCCCCGAGAACTTACCAAAATGATATTCCCCGTGTCAAAAGGCTGTGGCCCGCTATAGGACGTTGGCAATGGCTCTGGGTCCTCCTTTTCAACCTCAACACTATCATCTACAGCAATAACTGTGAATGAATCACCGTCTCTTCCTACTGGCCCCAAAAACTCGTTATAGCTCGTGAAAGCACTATCGTCGGAAGCCTTCCTATACTGATCCAAATCCCAATAGGTCGAATTTGTACCAGTTCCCTCAAGCAACATTGTTGCTAGCGCAGGATTCCAGCGCATGTTAGTCGCAAAGAAAGTGGCCTCGCCCGGGAAGAACTGGCGGACGGCATCCCTGCCCAGGCGGATATAACCACCGCCGTTGCCGGATACATCAATGATGATTTTGGTGTAGCTCTTCTCACGTAGGTAAGAAATTGCACCCGCAACCTTTTGAGAGAACAGTGGGATGAAACCAGTATCACTCTGGTTGCCTAAAGGTGTGAATGTATTGAGCACAAGAACACCAATATCATCTGTGAGGCTATAAAGTTCGAGTTCACCCCACTCCATCCCATATACAGCTTTGGTTGCTACCGCCGAGTTTGACGATGATTCAGCACGCCGTACAGGTTGCACTGCATCAGGTGCTATGAAAGGCAATATGTTTCGCTTTTTTCCAACCTGGGAACCATCTGTCGACGACGGCCCATTGGAATTCTCACTAAGTTCTGGGTTGTTGTATTCCTGGTATAGTCCCGCAATCGTGTCATTGGAGCGTAGGCAGATTTTTTCATAGAATGAGTCTACTGAGTCGAAAGCACCAACCGAAATCTCTGATCGAAGCTGTGCGGTCCATTCAATTTTCGTCGTCGTCCCGTTCTCCCATGTAAGGGTAATATCATCGTCCTTGTCATCGTCGTATGTTGATCTACTGGCGAAAACTCCCCTTAAAACCTCCCCGTTCATTTTACCAATTAGTAGTTGATTGTATCTCGCATCCGGATCCACCCAAATCAACTCAGGATGTGTATTTGCCATCGTAGCCAGATAGTCGCTGGGCTCGAGGTTATTGATCTTCACGACCCTATCCCCAACGCTGTATCCACCACCAAATATATCGAGCGCATGGATTTCTGGCAAATCCTCCGCTGTCTTGGCTACCGAAACAAGTGGGTACTTGTGCTGGTAAACAAACGGCATATAGCAAGCTGAGTCGTAAACGACATGTCCATCACGATAGTATCCAAAGAGGTTATGCACCGCTTTGTCGTAGGCATAGTTATTCGCGTACCCCCCGGACTTGATACTGGCTTCAATGTCGTCCAAGGTCTTGTTCAAGTCTACCGGGGTGAGTTCGAGCTCTGGTGTAGGCGGCTTCGCGAAGTAGGTTTGAGCAGAGTAAAACTGCAGAAACAAGCGAAGCTGCTGAACGGTATAGAGAGCATCATCTTTGTGGAGTGGGATGGCTTCTAAGCAGTCATGTGCTATATTCGCGGGGATATCTAGTCCTATGAGCCGGATGTTAGCATGGAAATCCCAATACTGAGAAAAACACGGGAACGAACCTTGTGTCTTCTCGAATGCGGCTGCTGCAATGGAACATGGATCATCATCCCGTGCTATATGTGAATCCGCCTGATATGAGAGTGAAATCAACGAAGATACCAGCAACAGTGCTGCCTCCCCTAGATTTGTCCGTGGAATCTTCATCCGAATGGCAGTCGCGAAGGTGTTTGGTGTTTGGTGTTTGGAACTGGAGAGCTCCCAGAAAAATGGTTCTTAAATCGGAAGGTGAAATCCACTTCAGAACGGGGCGCAATGACGCCGAGGAACCAAAGGAGTTTTAGGTGCACAGACGACGATGCGATCGTTCCAATGCGCCCAGAAGAACTCACCCGTTTAATAAACATTCCGTTTGCACTCAGGTTAAAAGGGGTGTTAACTAAAGAAACTGATCTGCCACGCCCACTTTGGTTCAGTTTGACGCCGGCATTCACCAGGATGTTTTTCTTACCTACGAACTGATGCGGTATGAAAGAGGAATAGGAAGACCAACACAATTACCAGCTATCTGGTCTAATTGCTGTGCTGTGGCGCTGTTGGCATGTTATGAACCAATGAGTTACACAAGATGAGACAGGGTTGAAGTTCAGTCTTCAGGTTGTCATCCGATATTGAAACTATTTTTAGATTTAATACAACCTCTAAAGTTTAAATTTTAGCCTAGCGAACTTATTATTACCACTCGCGAATGAATGTTAGTGAAAGGAAATGCTTGATAGCGAGCTTGATGATAGCTTTCCGATATTAAGTTGCAGTGCCATTTCTGTCGACCCGCGATCAGCTATGTGCTGGGCTGAAAGCCAGGCGTCTGGTGGAAATTAGCATCCCTTGGTTATGTACCTGCATCCCACATGTACGCTGACGCGTTCTGCTGAGACAAGAGCAATTCAAAGTACATATTTTAAGCCTGGCTTATACCCGCTAGAGACGTACGTTTGGATGCAGGCTCGTAGGAGACGTAGCTGTCTCGAAACGAGGCTCAAGCATTCGAGAGGTAAAGGTTAAGATATCTAGATAATCGCCAGACTCTGTTCGAATTTAGATCTAACCAAGTAGAGAGTAAAGCTAACGGTTTTGAAAAACCGAATGGAAACCAGGTGGAGCGTCACGGAACATCACTCACCTCAATGGAACACTCCCGGAAAGACACGTCTGATTAAACCTTTATCACCACCAGGCTCACAAGCCTAACGACAGCTGCCAGAAGAATAGTATCGGTTGTTCTATGCTTTCACACATTATATTTTGCGATGAATGATAAAGGATGTTTGATTAATTCTAGGCTAAACAGAAAATTTCTCTAAGGATGGAAGAAAGGGGTCCCGAGGGAACCCCCAAGCCAGTGTTGGCCCATACTTCGACAGAATTAAAGCCTAGCTAAACCTTACAACATCCAAAAACCCGCTTTAAAATCCCCCGCACCCTCCCACGTCGACACATCTCAGTGGGTTGGTGTAAACGCGAGAACCATTAGAACAGCCATCCAGCCCTCTTCACAACCTTCGTCAAACGCCTTTCCTCCTCAGGCATCTCCTCCTCCTCCCGCTTTCGTTTGTTCGTGGTGTCAACAATCGCTGGTCCTAAGAGGTATGGTTGTTCCCACAAGGGAAGTTCAGTGGAAGGTTCCTTTGAAATAAACCCTTTTATAATGGGCCTTCTTGGGGGGTTGTAGGGGGCCGGCTTGTACCTGTTGGTACTCTTATACCCGCTGGTGCCCTTGTTTTTAGGCTGCGGAGCGGACATTTGGGATTTTCTTCGGTGAGACGGGCCTGAGGTGGTAGGGGGTGGAGGAGGGCCCGAAGGCGTGAGCGTGGATTTTTCCTGGCCGATATTGCCAAGTACAAAATTCAAGAGACTCCGATCATACTAATTTTCCAAATATTAGCATTACTTACGTAATTACTGCCAGCTCTATAGAATAGGAAACGCGTACCTGAGACGCTTCAAGGGCCTTCTCTGCAGCTAAATATTTGCTGTTTGATCTTTCATCCCCCTTTGCTTCGTGCTTCTCCATTTCTTTACGGAGCGCAATACGATAAAACAGAATTGGACGAAAAGGATCTCCATGATATCCTGCCTTTCGGACTTGATCCAGGACATTGAGGACAGTCCAAGAGTCAAGTGCGTCAAGCGAGATCATGTCAGGGGAAAATTTGGGCTTCTTTTCTGAAGGCATAGTTCTTAGGAAGTACTTTATGGAAAGAGGAGGATGTCTTCGTGCCAGAAATTTGTGGTGGACGAATGTCTGGGCTGGTGGAGTGGTGATGGAGCTCGAATTTATACCCACCGAAGCTACATGTAATGTTCATAATTATAATTCGGAGCCCCCAATATGAGGACTTATACTAACCCAGGTGTAGATACATGTAATTGGAAAATTATCCTTAGGAACTCTAGCGTGTGTATATGTACGTACACATAGTTTCTACGTCTAGGCCTATATACCCAAGGCTGCTTAACGAAAACAAACATACGTAAATCCACACAACACTTTCAATCCATTACTTCACTCTTATAATACACTTCATGGTGATCGTGGTGATGTCTTATGGGCTTTAATAGGGTTGGATACGTAAATGAATTACTACTACTACTACTTGGAGTGAGATTAAATCCCCGAAATGCATGGCAACGAGAATCTACACTTTACGACCCCGACAACCAACACAGAATCACCAATTCAACCACAGAATGACATTAAGAGATAATCCACTAAAGAATAGCGGTGCGGAGCCGTTCTTTGCATAAATTCTCCCCATTTTGGTGTCCAGCTTCTTTGAATACAAGTTATGTTCTAAGGCGTCACGGTTGCCATGCATTTCGAGGATTTAATCTCACCCCCCCAAGTACTACTACTACTTATAGGCTTTGTTATAACCATAGCTTATCACTCGAAGCTAGTCCCACCCGCCACTCCACTTAGGTTTTTATTTGCTCGCCGCGTCCTGAAGCCAGAGCGCACTTCTAAACCTCAAAGCCTTATTGATTTTATATATTCTGGTTTCTAAGTCAACCAGGAAAGCGTCCAAATCATTGAATATGAACCACTTGTCGAGTAATTCTACGCAAGCGAAGTAATAACTTCCTATGATTTTAGATCTATTGGAGTGCTTGTGGATATATTCTACTAGTCTTGCAGTCGACTTCCGCGTGACCATTCAATAAATGGGACATTTATGGACTATATAGTCTCAAGAACTCTAGAATATAAGTGCCACGTTTTGCGACTCGCCGCAAAGCCAATTGTGCACCCAGTAGCACAAACGTGCTCCCTAGATGGAGAAAGGCTGGGGGGGATGTTTGGTGTCTTGGACCTCGAACTCTAAATAAAAGTATAGGCTCATTCCCATTCCCTAGTACTGCCTGAGGCCTACAGTGCGCAGTATAGGCTAGGCGCGAGACTAATAAAAGTGTCATGTTCAAAGGCTTAATTCCCTTCAAGCCTATAAAATCATCTCAAGGCTAGGTGTTGCTATTGCGCACTCCAGCACGCTGCGCAGATGCATGTAGTATTTCTTTGATTCTGGGGTGTGCAATTCTATTTTTCTTATATTTACAGCGCATTTCCCACCCTCCTAATTCGCAGCAGTTTTGTTCATACAATGGTCTCTGCCCTTGAGAATATCCTCTCTTTCTACCCAGTTGTTTCAATCCTTGTCTCAGCTCTCTGGCAAGAAGATTTAGTGAACCTTGCCCTCACTTCTAAAACAAACTACGGCACACTTCAGGAATCTTCTGCAGAATATTGGCACCTACTGCACAGTAAGACCCGAAAAGGATGCAAATTCGAAGAAACCTATGAATACAACCACGGATCCGAAGACACACCTTTCCAGCTGTCGTTTAGGTCAAAAGAAAGCCATGGGGGCTACTGGAGGCTTGAATTCCCAGAGCTGAAGATAGCCGAGAGGGAGGGAGTTTGCGTCAAGTGCTATGATCGCATATGTAAGGCAAGTTAAATGATTAACCTTTGTATTTCGTTTTACCCACGTTGTGTCGTTCTCTACAGTTGCTAATTAGAGACAGGGCTGCACCTATTGGAACAAAATCTCCGACGTACTTGAGCTCTCATCCTTCTCTCCGCTAAAGAGCGACCTCCTTTGGCGCCGTGTTCGCTACCTCTGTCCTGGCGAATGTAGTAGTAAGAAGCTCAAAATGCTCCACTGCAAACGTGCTGAGCTCAAAATTTGCCGCTGCGATGTGGCACCGTTAATGCAAAATGTGCCTCCATGGGTTTGTCCACCATGTTCGTACAAAAACGATGACGAGGATAAGCTTCACAACCAGTTCCAAGAGGAGTGCTTGGAAAAACTTAGGGGGGATAAAGGTGTGAGAATGAAGAAAGTGGAGCTTTGGGAAAATCTGTTGGATCTTGAGGGTGAGATTGAGAGGGAAGAGAAGCGGTTTTGTGGATGTGGAGCTTCGGGGAAGGATGTAGCGGGCGAAGGATTTATGATATGTAGTTGGTGTGACGGAGAAGCGAAGATGGAATGGTGAGAGCCAATGCTTGAGCAATGGGTAGTGGACGGGTCTCTGGTGCTATGGGAGCAATCTGTTTGCTTCTGGTTTTGTTTTTAGGTTAGTGGGTAGGTAACTTCGTACATGGACAAGGGTATTTCTAGCCCCTTATTCTCATTTGTTCTTTTCCTAACTAGAATTTTTATATTACCTTCTTGTGTTTATGAAATATCTCTGTATTATTATACAACTATTGATGTATTTTACGGCTGCCAAACCACAACCAGCGTTTGGGGAGAATTAAACTTGCTTTTATGCTCTGGGTGTGTACACGGAAATATTGTTCCTTACAAGGAAGCTTGACCTATTATAAGCAATTGAACACACAGGGCCGAGGAGTATAGGCTGGTGTAGTACGAGTGATCTTCTGTGATTGTTCCGCGGAGCTCAAGGACTTGCCGCTCATGTGATGAAGGCCTCTCCAGACCCATACGAAATTTGTATATTTCTACCAGCATCTTTTTCTAACTGCTTTATTTTCTCGCTTTCGTCCAAATTCCCTGATATTCGGCCTCACATTGTGCTTTAGATCTTGTCGATATTTTTGTTCTCCACTCAAAAGAATACACGATCGACTAATTAAATGTATGAGCCCAGCCCTACACTCCCAATCCTTCTATCCCATATGCCGCCTGCATGCAGTCACGGGTTTGCTTGTCGAAATTGGCCTACAGACCCTTAGCTCTCTGCCATGTAATTAAGCCGTGCTGCACAAGTATATGTTCGATTTCATCTTATTATTTGCCGGCGGCTTCTCGCATGACTACCTGATGCACCGGTCTTTTTACTATCCACTGCTTAAGGTTTCAGGTAAGGAAACTAATCACGTCAGGGCTAGGTCCTACTGTTGGATCACCAACTCCCCCTTGTGATGAAGTTTCTACACGAGAGATACTATATGAACGCGAAAACATCACCTTTGATCATCCAAACATGCAAATCAACAACTTCAGGGTCTCTGGCGAGCCTTTGTTTTCTATTAACCAATCGAAGAAAAGTCCAACATTCAACGAACCATGTTCGCTGTCTTAGAGTTGGAAAGGGGACATCAACGGGTTGGCAAGCATGAGATGGATCAGGGGAGTTTGCTCCCCAGCACAGTTAAAAATACTACTCTTCAATTGGAGATCCCTGCTGAATTCAACAGACTCAATCACGAAGGGATATAACGGCTCTCAATATACCTTAAATTAGAATGTCTGGTATCTCGCCCAATGCCATCGACAGGTGGTGGCGGATAGATCTGGAGAATCAGCCCAACTCGGTTCATTTTGTGAAGGACACGCGGTAAAAAATATTCACTAGGTAATGTATACTGCGTGGCCTCTTGGTATACTTTCTAAATTATGTCCGCCAGAATGAAACTAGATATCCAATTGTCTTCAAGCAGACAAAAAAAAGAAGCATCATCGAATAGATGTTGGCTGATCGGGTAAGTTAACGAGCTGGATGGCAAGGTGAAACCGCATTCTTCGCTGGCTCGGCTATGAAGGAACGTCAGACAAGAACTTGTCAGACTCCCAGGTCATTCAAGACTCGGAGAGGGGCATTGCTCTTCAGAGTAGTCACGACGCGATTCCGCTGATGCGAGGTCCAAAAATCGAAAGGACCTATCGCATAAGGCGGGTCCTAAATATGGCAACAAGCAGAGGGAGCTGTAAGGGGAAGGCCATAAGGAAAATAAACGCCCACACGGATGCGGCCGTATAGCCAAATGAGCCAAATGACCAGCGAGTGCTAGAAGGACAGATTATATAAGAAATGATCCATTCACCCACTTCATGGGGTAGGGTAAGCGTTCCTTTGATTCCTTCTTGGGGCATAAAAAATAACAGCATAAAGAGACGACTCCCTTTTACAGCTCATTTTGGTCAACTTAACCCTCATTCTTCGAAACAGCGGGATAGCTGCAGAGGCACCCACCATGCAGCAGAAAGCTGTCTGAGGCTGATAATTGACGTTCACCCAACAGACCTCTTTCTCTCTCCCTCTACAAATGTATGTACCGTATAAGCTGCCCCACTCGCTATTATTAGCCGAAGAAACACTCTTCCGGGCGATCATCTTCATTACTATTCTCGTCCATCCCGCTATCATCCTCGCTGCATTTGTCTCGCGGGGGTCGTAAACATGTACATATGCTTGATCGACGGTTGACTGTTTCTCCTGCTCTCCTTCTCCTGTTCTCTTTTCGGTTCAGTTTTGAAGCTTCGTATCCGATACTACAACTTACTCCTGGCTCCCTCATTCGTCTACCCCATGCTAAGAGATACTTATTGTACATGGCAGAGCCTCTTGCGCGAAAAGCCTCCCGAGACAGACCCTGCAGAACACTGCGCTGATCCACTACTCCCCTAAATTTCGCCCCAGCCGACTTCGCGACAACTTCCTGACAATAACAATACCCATATTTAGAATCAACGACTCGGCAAGTCGAGTCGTTCCCCCCGCTACTCGTTCTGGCGGAATCCAATCCTGAGGAAAGAGCTCAGACTCTTTTGTTCACTCACCTTGACGGCATGGACACAGAACAGTATCCAAACTCACTCGGCGATGATGAGGAGGAGGAAGACGACGATGTCGACGAGAGTAGTTTCGTCCAGGGTATTTCAGACAGTGGACATGATCATGACCATCACGCGCAATCCGCGACTACCCCAAGCTTTGGGTTTGGGCGACAGCAGAGTCTGATAGATCCGGCGCTGGACACACCCCCGCCGGAGAATCATGGTGATTCGCACTCCCCGCAGCATCACCACAATCACCATCACCAGCAGCAGCAGCATCTGCAGAACCCATTTGTGAACTCACAGATACCGCGACAGATCTACACCGACCTTGCGCGCAGCGCGAACCAGTTCCCGCTGCAGCATACAACACCAGACCAACTCTCAGCAGGAGGTGTGCGGTTTGCATCCTCAAGCCCTGCGCCGCCGAAGATACTCCCCGCGTTTACACCTACAGACCGGAGTTTACCAGACCGGTCTGTAACAGATGAGACGCTTGACGATGCCTACGTCGCGTTTATTCTCTACTGTAATCCGTCCGTACCATTGAATTGTGATACAATGGAGTTACGGAAAGCGTTTAGACAGCCGCCGAAGAGCGATGGGAAAACGTTCAATGTCTATCATCTACTGCAGCTCATTGAAAAGTTTGAAGGGCGGGAAATTAAGACGTGGACGCGACTCGCAACAGAGCTAGGAGTGGAGCGGACTGCAGATCAAAGCGCGCAAAAAGTGCAGCAGTACGCAGTACGGCTAAAGGTGCGCCCATCAGTCCTTGTCTATTGGCGAGGGTGTGGATAGCTAATTCCCAGGCAGAGGTGGATGCATGCCATGCATATAGATGCATTCTTCGAATATATTCTTAACAAACCACACGCCTACTACCAACAAATCCCACACCTGACCTCTTCCCCCACGTCTGATCGTGATGGTGTTCCCATTGAAGAAGATCTTGCCCTCCGCGCTCTGCACCCGGAAACCCGCCCAAAACGTGGCCGTCGAAAAACAGATGACAAAGATGACGGTGGTTCTGACAAGGACATGCCCGACCCTAAACGTCCCCACCTCGACACTCCGACCCCATCAACAGCTGACCCTACAAGTGCTATGGACCACTTCAGCAACTCCCTATTCCCGCCGCACCCTCAATCTGCTGTTTCTTCTGGTGGTGGTGGGGACGGCATGGACCGGTTCCTCGATGACCCAGACCCATGGGCTGCTGCAACCCAATCAGTTTTGTCTGGTGGTGGTAGCAGTGGCGCCTCTGCAGGCGGCCAACAGTTCCGCTGGCGCGCCTTTCCTCGCGAAGGAACTACACCAGTGACCACTCAACCCCCCATAACAGTCCTCACCTCTCACGATGGCAGTAACACTCCCGTCGACGAAGTTCCCACTCCCACCACCCCTTCAGCCTCAAAGGCACGTGCACGACGGCGCCACGGCCCTGCCGTATCTTCTGCTTGGCCAAGCTCTGGGAACCCACTCACCGGTAAGCTTCGCGGGCGCCCACCAAGCAACCGCTCGGTCCGCGATGGACCTTTCTCGACATTTCCTGCAAATCCAACAGGGAAAGGACATACAATTGATCTTAGCCCTGGAGGGGTAGGGATCACATCTACTCCAACACCCACACCAGTAGCTAGTCATGCACCGCCACAATACACGTTTCGCCCGCAACAGCTACATCTAACAGTTCCGGCACGGACAGGTGGCCACATTAGCGTTGCATCTCCAGCGAGCGCAGTGACACCGCACCCACAGATAAACGGGAATGGATCCTGGAAGCGCGAGAAGAGCCCGCTTGGTCGAGGGGACGGGATCACGTATTCAAGTACGACAGAAATAGTGGATGATATCGAACGCAAATTCTCCGTTGCGCTCCTTCAAGCCCAAAGCGACGATGGTGGCTTGCCAGTCGTAGAAGACGCGAAGAAGATCGCAGGAAGAGTCCTTGCAAATCTGCGACAATCGTGGCCAGAGTCCGGCGATGGCAGAGAGGCCGACGATAGGGCCATTGCAACACTGATGGGTTGCGGCGATAACAACGAAGGTGCATGTAGAGACGTGCGGCTCACAAAGATCGGAAGAACGGAACTAGATGACCTAGGACTGGAGGAAGATGTGGACGACCTCAACGACGATGATGGCTCGACTCGATATGAAGTGCGCTGGAGTGTACAGTTTGGCCCTGTCAAGGCTGATTTCTCGCAAATCGTTTCGTTGCCGGGACCGGGAAGGTTTCGTGGAATGAGTGGCGGACTGAGTACGTTAGGAGATGATGATGATGACGGAGGATTGAAGGAACTGGATGGATTGGGGTTCGACGACGGCGATGGTGGGGTGGATGACCTGAGGAAGAAGGTAGCAGAACTAGAGAGAAAACTAAAGGAGAAAGACAGGGAGATTACAGGGATTAAAGAGAAGGTGCTGAAGGCGGTCGTATCCTAGGGATTCATTCGAGCAGGAGTAGGAGCAGGAGCAAGAGGTATGTCCAAAGGTATACCGGAGCGATGGTGGTTAATAATGGTCTTTTGCAATAAAAGTTACCCCTGGTGGGTTCTGTCTAGGGCGGGTGTCTGCTTTGTTTTTTCCCTTTTTTTTCCGAGCGCTGTTGTTGGTCTGCATTCTTTTCTTTTTTTACTGCATGGTGTTAATGTGGGAATGGTAGTTTTTCTGTTAGGTTAAAAGTGTAATCGATACTTACCTGTATGTATGTATTATGGGTTTGGATATATAAGTTTATATTAGCGAAAGTTGAGTATCATGAGTTGTCACTCGGCATTTTAAATTGTCTGTGGTTGGTTAGCGTGTAACATATTTGCTTTTTAAGAGCGTGTGAATGCAGCTGTTCGCTACGCTATGCAGCGTCTAGAAATACGTGCAGCACATAGCACGTTGGTCAAAGAACCCGGACCGTGGGAACCGATCGTGACACGGTGGGCGAGTGATCATGGATGATTGATGACAGGAGATGCAGCATGAGTCTCTGGAATGCCAAACGGTGGATCATCAATTTCAAGTAGAATGTTCTTCGGGCTTGGTGGGGATCTTCAAGTTTCCTAACAGATTGGCGAGAAGTTGGGATTCATGGTCTCGGGAAGTTTTATGCTCGTTGAATTGGAATTCCCGAAGGATCCGTGAGCTGGCTGGCTGGTGCCAAGTACCAGGAACCAAAACGCCAATAATTAATTTTAGATACATGTAGTGCCCGCACGGTGGAGAGCTGCCGATACATCGAGAAGGTGCACGAAAAGGGACTGTTCTTTCGGTTATAGCACCAAGGCCATGTGAAGTAGCCGCATATGTACCTACTATCTACTCTATATACAATCAATGTCTAGGACATCTCCAAACAGTGGTGGACATTTGACGTCGGACGACGCTGATTGTTCGCTGATACGATAAGGTGCCGTGAGGAAACCGTGTCTCGTTCAGCCGCGTTGCTTGTTCTGAATTGTACGCGGCTTGCAGGGGTCGCGGAACAATTTCCTGGGCCATCCCTCCCACAGACTGTCCCCCTGCTTCACACATAACATGAGTCCTGTGGATTGCTGCTATTCATAATTCTTCTCCTCTCCTCTCGTTCTCCTTTAATTCTCTTCGTCCGGGGGGTTTTTTTCCTTTCTTTCGTTTGACAACCCGTGGTTTTTGCCCTTTCTTCGACGATCCTATTTGTTCTTTCTTCTACAGTTGAGAATATCGCGGGTTTCTCCATTTCTTCAAGTTCTACTCGCTTCTCACTCGCGCCAGAGGAGAGAAACAGCGTGATATGGCGACGTACGGAACGGGTGCCCAATTTGACGAGGCAGCCGCTAGGAGGAGAATAGTAGCTGCAGATCCCAATGGAAGCCCTACAGTAGTGGTTACTGATCCCGAGGACACGAAGAAGGAGCTAAAGGCTGTAAGTTCACGACAAGGAAAAAAACCACCCCTTTCATCGCTGAGGCTAACAAAGACTCTCTGTTCTAGAGACAAGCTGGAGATGTAGACATCGAGGCTATAGTAGCTCCGATACTGTTCACAATTTTGTCTTTCTTCACAAGGCTGTATAAAATTGGACGTTCTGACGTTGTTACGTGGGATGAAGCTCAGTATGTTGCCTCTGTTCGGTGGTGGGGGAGGAGAAATGGTCGATCACGATAACTTACAAGGGTGCCATGTATAGCTTTGGAAAGTTTGGATCTCACTACCTTAAACGCGAATTCTACTTCGATGTACACCCACCGCTCGGAAAAATGCTCGTGGGTCTTTCGGGCTATATGGCTGGCTATAACGGATCGTTTGAGTTCAAGTCTGGGGACCACTACCCGGAGGAAGTCAACTACACTTTCATGAGAATATTCAATGCTGCTTTTGGTGCACTTTGCGTTCCGGTTGCGTATTACACTGCGAAGGAGCTTAAGCTTTCAACAAAGGCAACTTGGTTGGTTACTTTGATGGTCTTGTGTGGTATGTAGTGGTGGAATACTTCAGTGAAGCCTTTTAGACTGTATAGCTGATTATTTTGTGGTGTATAGAAAACTCGTATGCTACTATCAGCAGATTCATTTTGCTCGATTCTATGCTTCTGTTTTTCACTTTCACCACTATGCTGTGCTTTGCACGATTCCACAATTTGCAGAAGAGATCGTTCAGTGCTCAGTGGTGGCTCTGGTTGATACTGAGCGGATTGTCTATTGGTTGCGTGTGCAGGTTGGTTTTGCTATTGGTTATTGGCACGGGGATAATTGCTGATCTAGGGAAACAGCGTGAAATGGGTTGGTCTGTTTGTTACCTCGTTGGTTGGACTCTACACGATTGAAGATCTCTGGAACAAGTTTGGAGACCTCAAGATCAAAAAGGTTACTTATATACAGCACTGGATTGCCCGCATCATCGGCCTCATGGCAGTTCCAATGGCAGTCTACATGGCCAGCTTCTGGCTCCACTTCCTTATCCTCGAGAATTCCGGCCCTGGTGACGCCCAAATGAGCTCGCTCTTCCAAGCCAACCTCAAAGGTTCCGATATCAAAGAATCCCCTCTCGAAATTATAATTGGCTCCCGTGCCACCATCAAAAACATGGGATACGGTGGTGGGCTTCTTCACTCTCACGTCCAGACATATCCCGAGGGCTCGACTCAGCAGCAAATCACCTGCTACCACCATAAGGACACCAACAACGACTGGCTCTTCACCCCTGCTCGCAATCAGCCCGATTATGATCCTGAGTCCCCAGATCTCCGCTATGTTGGCCATGGTGACGTCATCCGTCTTATCCATGCACAGACCGGCAGGAATCTGCACTCCCACACTGTTCAGGCTCCGGTCACAAAGGCAGACAACGAAGTGTCTTGTTACGGAAATATGACTGTCGGTGATGACAAAGATCACTGGACCATCGAAGTCGTCTCTGACGCCGCCAGCAAGGACCACAGCAAGCTCCGCACACTCACCACTGCATTCCGCCTAAAGCACAGCAGTCTCGGCTGCTACCTTCGCGCCGGTAACGTGAATCTCCCGCAATGGGGTTTCAAACAAATCGAGGTCACCTGTACTAAGAAGAACAACCCGCGCGACGTATTTACTCACTGGAATGTCGAGTCTCACTGGAACGACAAGCTCCCCTCGGCCGATGTTGGTGCCTACAAGTCTCCATTCTTCCGCGATTTCGTCCATTTGAACGTTGCCATGATGACCTCTAACAACGCACTCGTCCCTGATCCGGATAAGCAAGACGACCTCGCATCGCAGTACTGGCAATGGCCCCTCCTCCACGTCGGTCTCCGCATGTGCAGTTGGGACGACCAAATCATAAAGTACTTCCTCCTTGGTAACCCAGTAGTGTATTGGGGTTCCACCGCATCCCTCGGTATCTTCATTTCTATGGTAGTATTCTACCTCATCCGGTGGCAGCGCGGTTATGATGATCTTAACCAAGAGGGGATCGACCATATTCACTATGCAGGTCTCTACCCGATTATTGGTTGGTTTTTGCACTACGTTCCTTTCATCGCGATGGCGCGTGTCACCTACGTACACCACTACTACCCAGCGCTGTATTTCGCAATTTTGGTGTTCGGGTTCACTTTTAACCACGCTGTCGGAAAGCTACCCCAGGCGGTTGGATTAGCAGTGTACGCATTTGCGTATACACTTATCATTGGTGTGTTTGTATTGTTCCTTCCGATCTCATTCGGGATGGAAGGAAGCGCGGAGCAGTATAGCTATCTGAAGTGGTTCGACAACTGGAGAATTTATTAGACTGGGGAAAAATGAGAGATGTTTCTAGAATGGGTTGGTTGGAATAGAGCGGAGTTGGCTGGACAAAGGATGAAAGTTAAAAATGCAGAGCTTTGGAGGAATTTTGGGGGTGGAAAAAGAAGAAATATTCATAATTCTGCTCCTGTTTTTTTTATATTTAGCAAACGCCTTGTCAAATAGCTTCATATCTTTTTTTTATTTTCCAAATGTTTTTTTTTCTTTTCTTCTATGCAAGAGCGGGAAGGAGTGAGGTGATTTCCTTTGGATGTTAGGGCGGAGACCGGTACTTAAATGCGGTCGGGTTTGCTTTTTTTTGCTAAGTAGGGAAATGTATGGGAATAGTAAAAATCAAATTTTGTTTTTCGCTTTTGGATGCTAAGGCAATACTCCTGTTTCTGCGTTCTATGTGACTTATAATGCAAGATCATCAAGTCTAAGGCGATGTGGGGGTGCTTTGGCTGTCCTTGTTGTGGTGATCAGCGCCTAATGGCTACGTCGCGAGTGAGATCCCATGATTACGGTATCAGGGCTATATGTACTCTATAGCAGATTCGAAGAAGTGTGGCTAATCGTCACAATTGTAACTTTCGGGGAGGAGTTTCCTAGGTAGATAGTGGGATGGGATATTGCTGATGCCGCCAATGCAGCAACTAAGCTTGTATATTTTATTCTATAGCGGGTGGAGTAGGTCTCATAGGCTGGGGTAATTACTAGAGGTACTGGTTTTGAGTAAATTTTTGCCAGTGGTTTGCCCATTGGCTAATATGATCCCGGCACTCGTCAATTTTGGTCTCTGCTATCAACAGGAAAAAGCAAATAGGTAGGTATAAGTAAAGATACCGTTGTATTTGGCGAGTAAGCCCATGGGCTTAAAGTAAAGTGGTGAGAAAGAAGGCGTGAGAACAAGCTAATTGGAACCTCAGGGTTGGGATTACTACCAGCACTTTCCTGTTTCAACGAAGTCAATGCTATTTGATTGGCTCTCTCCGCCGCCCTCTCTTTCACCACTTTACTTGAAGCTCATGGGCTTACCCGCCAAATACAGCGGTATGAGGTCTTCAACTATGTGCTTAGGACATTGGATGAGTTCTAAACCAAGCCTAAGGGGGATTATCGAATAGTGAATATCTCCCACTTAGGGGAGCCAAGTGCTGTTGTCAACTACATGTATCCTTTTCATACCCTTTTCCTGATTCGGCGTTGAAACTTTCCGCTCGTATGTAGGGAAAATGGATTCCGTAGAATATTTCATACTTTTGCTTCTCTATAAACACTCGAGAGCTCAAGTTCAAACTTCAAAGCTCTCGATTAATAACATACAAGTGTCTATAGATCAAGCTGGAATTGACATGTATTTATTTACCGTTGTTCGCGTCGTCGCTAGATAAGTTTTTACTGTCCAAAAGCAACTATTATATTACATTTATAAACTATCACTCGCAAAGCATCTATCTAAACCGCTAAACTATATCCACTGCCTTGAGAACGATATAGAGGTGGTTACATACGAGAAGCACTTAGATACGGGTTAGAACAGTTGTCTGATCGTGAAGTACGCATTGCATGATCTTCCCGAATTCATCCTCGACTCCGTAACGGGATTAAGGCTACTGAGTATCCAGTGCGCGGGGCTAATACACCAGCTACTAACAATTTGGTTCTTTTAGGTTGTTGATGCATAAAATGAGGGTACATTGTTTTTTTGGTCGTATCAACTAGGGTTTGAGGCCAGTTTAATCATGACAACCCTTCCTAGTTTCCTCCCAACATTATAAATATTGTTTCTGCATCTTATTCATTAACTTCCACCTTAGATTTATGGGAGGTTTCCCTGAAGCCTGTAAACCGGAGGATCCACCAATAGCCCAAAAGACCTCTAGTGAGGCAATAGCTAGCACCTGTACTCCCTCTGCTCGAACGACCTTCCATGCCTGTATCAATCCTTCAAGTCGCCTCATGAAAAATGTCTGTCCTATGCGCCCAAGAGCTCAAGGTTAAATAAGATTGGTCTTCTGCATTCGCTTTCGTGAATAACTCCTAAAACAATCCCAGGAATTTGAGGGATCTCAAATGGTCTAGGGTGGGCAATTTGCTTAAGCCTGTAAACGCCCGATATAATAACAGGCTTTCGTCTTCAGGGTGTCTCATTTACCCAAGACGTATCTCATACTTCAAGGAGTGCTTTTGAGATATCGAATGTCTGGAAATCCAGTCTGGCGAGACATCGAAATATTCTTTTAGTAGCGTCGTTGCTCCTAGCCGTTGGTTACTGGACTAGAGCATGCCACTTTAATCCTCGAGGCGCGAAATTCCATTCCTAGCATCCCCGCGGGAATGTGGGAGGGATATGTCGGTTTCATGCCTAACCTAACGCCAAAATAGAGAAGCCCGGTGACATCTGAGCTTTAGTAAGAAAATGTGATGCACCTCAAGATGGGAGCTATCAACTAACCAATGGGCGACTCTATTTCCATCAACCTCATCTTCTAAGCCCGGGTACTAGAAGAAGTACGTAACCTCTACCGGCTAAGTAAGATTATTTTAATACGTTTGTTCATGATAGCAGTCCGATTCTCTCTAGTAGAAAACGTATAGTTTTAGCGTAATTCTATGGTCGGGGAAACGAATACTTACCGTCTTGAAAACCCTATACAAATTAAGACTAAAATGAACCCTCTTGTTTAAAATGATCTACCCTTTGGCCATCCCAAGTTCTCTAAGCATGATAGTAAGCGCAGTCATTGAATCTGATATACCAAAACAGCGACCCAAAAACACATAAAGTACCGGTACCGATCCGAAGAGCTGTCGAATATGATATACCAGCAATAAAGGTTTTTGAGATCCAGCCTCTACTCGCTGACGCGAATAGCTCGTTTAGAACCCCATTCGACATCATGTATAACTACCATGTATGGCTCTTAACTGCCAAACTATCAATCAGCGTCACCTCACCACCAGAGCAGGAATACTTACCTTTTACCGAAAGTAATGTTAACTTTCAACGACCTCGTGCCGAAACCCAGATACCTCATCAAGAGAATATCAGGCAGTCAATCACATAGGGAGAAGATACCCCTCCTCCCACAGCACCATCAAACCAGCGAGAACACCTCACTCATACCTCAACATTCTCCATGCCATCCAACATAGAACGTCTGCAAACCAACATGCGCCGACGAAAACACGTAAACAATAGCAATTTTATGCCAACATTCACATCCACCAGCTGAGGCAACACAACTGATCACCATCTCTGCAATCACGGATAATATCTCCTAACCAATTCTTCGAAGACAGCGAAATAGCTATCTCGACCGTACTGAGGGAATAAAACATCATCGACACCCAAAGTAACTGCGTTTGCACACCCGTCTCCAATTCACTCCACGGGAGAATACCTAGGAGTTTCCATATAGTGCATAATATGAAAGTCGAATTCCCGTAATAAGCAGAAAAGTTAGGAAGAGTGAAGTACTAATGACTTGCTTTGTTGATGGGCTCATCGGCTGAATAGCGGCTGGTGAATGATCGTTCAGCGGATGTGTAGAGGAGGTATTTGATTTGCTGGATGTTGGAATACAGCGTAATTCTGTCTTGAGAGCGTTGAGAAATATAATCATCGATTGGAATTTGGTTAATGATCTTCGTAACTGAATTCATCGCAGTGAATCTCAGAACCTCGCTCGCGGAAGAATAAAGAATTCTTCATCTTCAATGTTGATACGAATGGTTGTGGTTGAATGTTGATGGATGATGAGAGGATGAAGGAACGTTGCAAACAAACAGACGTTCGACATGGGCTAAATACAACACATCGAAAGCCGGGTGACATCAAATGAAGGCACAACCAACAACCCACTACCAACCTCACAGAAACGATAATAACCCCCACTTTACAATAAAACCCCCACACCCATCTATCGAATTTTTATTTATTTCACTTCCTATCCTGCCTCCCCCAGCCCCAGGAGATATCCATATTTTACTCTTCTAATAACCCTCCTTCAAAAAAGCCATCTACACCTTCAACCCAATATCCTCCGCATATGGAAGCAAATGCAGATCCCCCACAGCCGCAAACGAAGCTTTCCCTCCAAGAACCGTCTTGAGAGCCTATCACCAACGCATTAGCACAGCCCACCCAACAGGAAAAATACCAAAAACCTACATTCTTAACGCTATCCAACGTAACACCTTCCAAACTCTTCACAGTATCCTCCACCTGTGGTGCCTTCCCACTCTTAATAACTGCCTGTCCGACCGCCTCCAATCCCACAAACCTATCCTCCGCCGCAGCAAGGACATCGAATTTAGCCTGCGTAATAGCCTTCTTGACGTCCTCGGCCTTAACGCCCGAGAGGCCGTTGATAGCATCAACGACGGCCTTTCCAGCCTGTGTGAGCGCAGTTGGGGGGCCGGAGAGAGTGATATAGAGGAGACCAGCATCGGTGTAAGCAGCATGTTTGGCGACAGCAACGACACCGGGGATGGCAGCGGTGGCTTGAGCTAGGATAGAGGATCCAGGGCTCCATTTGATGGTTGTTTCCCCGCCAAGGAGGTAGGCGAGGACTGTGTACTCGGCCTTGAAGTTGGGAGCGCTAGCGGAGCCGGGGAAGGCAATGGCGAGGGCGTTGCCGTGGGTTGAGTATGTGCGGTTTTCACCACCATGGTATTTGGCGGGGATGGTGGAGGGGCTGGTGCCGGCTGGGACGTCGGCGAGGAATTCACTGGTCCATTTCTCGAGGGCGGATTGGGGGGCGCCGGAGGCGATCACAGCGAGGTTGGATCGGGTGTATACTGTTTTGGCGTACTCAGGGACGGTGATGTTGGAGAGGTATTTATTCGTGAAGGCGACGGTGGGGGAGCCGAGGCCTTTGTGGAAGGCGACGGAATGCACGGTAGAGAGGGCGAGGGCGGATGGGGTCTTGTGGAGGGATTCAACCTCGTAGGACATAGTGTTGGCGACCTGCTCGTTGAACTCGTGGGCTGTGGGGAGTCAGATGCTTGGTATTGATATGTGGGGGTTGATTGATTGATTTCTTCATAAAGTAAATGATATATGGGGTTGGACATACGGGTGAATTTAGTCTTGGTGAAGACATCGCCGAGAGCCTCGACAAAGTATGGGAGGTCATTGCGGAGGAATTTGGCCCTCAGGACAATATTCTCTCTGGAGAGCGAGGTGGTGAGGATACCGCCGAGGAGCTCAGATTCACGCTGTAGACGTAACGAGGAGCGTTTTGTAGTGTTCTATGTAGTAGGAAGAAGGCAATTGCGGTTGTTGCAGGGTCAGCGATATATCACTCGATATTATATTTTTATGTGTGTGCATATAAATTTGTGGTATAGATAGATTGATATGATGTACGGTATATACCCCGCCGGGTCTTATCGGCTCTCGGACCAGTTACCTTGAACGCAAACTTTTCCAGGGCATGGGCGACGCCGGGGGCGGTCTCGTATCTGCTACCTCCACGGACGACAATGGCCAAGTTTGTTGTAGGACCGCCGTCATCTCGGGATGCGACCTTGATGCCGGCGGCTTCACCGACGGTGTAATGGAAGGGATTAGAGGCGGCGGCAGCGAGGGAGCGGCGCTGGGAGGCCTTGAGAAGGCATTGGGAAGAGCCCCGTGAGATGGTGCTTCGGGCGAGCATTTGGGGTGGAGAGGGGGGGTAGTTGAGGTAGAGGGGAGAGTTGGATGTTTCGTTTGGTGGGGGGGGTGAGGTGAAAATGGAAATGCCGGGGAGAAACGGGCAGCAGCGAATGGGAAGAATTGGATTAGGTGGGATGAGGAGTGCGCAGGGGAAGAGTAGTAGTCAGCACGGGGAGTCTATAAGTCTGTAGGGTGCTAAGAGTCAGTGTGCAGAGAGTAGAGAGCGCAGTAGAGTAAGGGTGGGGTCACCAGCTGGGGGAAGGAAGCAATAGGGATAATTGCTTTAATAGGCAAAAAGGAAATAAAAAAAGATAGGTAATTAAAAATAATTAAAATAATTAAAATAATCGGAAAAAGAAAAAGAAAAGACCCCACCACCACCGCTAGCAACCGCGTCTTCCCATTTCTCTACCCAAAAGGAAAGAATCAAGACTCCCACGAATGAATCTCTTCCACTCCACAACTCCATAACACTTATCGACTCGACTTCCATTCTCAGTGGGCAGTTAATGGGATGTCGCAGGTATTCTTCTTATCTTGTTCCCTTTCAATTCCTCTCCAGCCTCTCCAGCCTCTCCAGCCTCTCTCATGACTCCAATGCAGATGAGCATTACTAACCAGCCTCTAGCAACACGCAGCAGAACTCTGTACTCTTCTCGTGAATGACATTTACGGCGAAGTCTCATCTGTTAGTATTATCTTCTCTTCTATCCCCTCCTCTCTCCTCTGACACCCCTCCAGAAAGTCGTCTCCATCCTCCTCCAACTCGGCCGTCTCCCCATCCCCCAGATCTGCCACCACATCAAGCTCAACCAAAAGATCGTAAAACAAACTCTCGTCGTCCTCATCCAACAGCACCTCGTCACCCACTACACCCACTCCGAGAACCACCGCGATGTCGTCTACTACGAATGCGAATGGACACAAATCTACGAGCTCCTCCACGCTGGACGAATCATCCGCGCCATGGAATCCCGATTCGGGAACGATGTACCCTCCCCTCCTCCCCTCCCTCCAACCCCACTAACACCCCTAGGGCGCCCTCATCATAAGCAACATGCTCCAACTCGGCCACGCCAAAGTCTCTGACTTCATAACCGCCTACGGCTCCACCAAGCCCAAACCCAATGGCGCAATCTCCGATGACGCTCCAATCTCTTCTATCGACTCCCTCAAATCCGTCATGGCCGAAATGCTCAAATCGCGCTTCCTAATCCCGGTACAAGACTACCACATGCACCCGCGCACCGACACCATCAACACCATGCGCGCGCAACTCACCTCTCAATTGCGCGGGAGTTTCCAGGTCGAGACAAAGCTCGCCAAAGAGGTAGACCGGCAGATGAAGATCAAACTAGCAGAAATGGCAGACGGCGATACATCCGAGACTGCAGGGATGAAGAGGAAGGCCGTGGCGCTGAAGGGGAGGTCGAAGAAACGACAGAAGGTGTCTGTATACGACGAGGAACAGGAGGAAGAAGAATGGGAGATTGATGTGGGTTCACCAGATCTTATTATAGCTCAATTACTAACTCTCTACAGGAGGAAATTGTCCTTCGTGTAAATCATGAGAAATTCCTGGTCCTCTTTCGGAATCAGGAACTTGTCTCGTTGGCTGAGAGGCGACTCGGCAAGACTACCGCTCAAGTTTATGCTCAATTCCTCGCTCGTATAGAACCTAGATACCTCCGATGTCACCCCATTGGCGATGATGACGAAAGCGAAGACCCCAAGAAAAGTACGCCCTCCACCCCCCCCACCCTAGCAAAGCTAACACCCGCAGAAACCAAACTCTCCGTCCTCGAGCTCTTCAAATCCTTCGACCCCACTATCGAGCTTGAAAACACAATAGCCCACCCCCCCAAAGAACCCACAAAAGCCCGTAAACGCACCTACGACTCAGACGACGAACCGCGAACAAACGGCAAAAAACTAAACGGCAAACGAAAACACGAAAGCGATGAAGAAGACGACGAAGAAGAAGACGAAGAAGAAGACGAATGGGCCAACAATGAAGACGACGCAGACCCCGAAGCGTCGCGGAAGAAAAAACGCATGTCCATGATCAAACAACACCTAGAACTCCTCGCCGAAGACAGCTTTAAATTCATCCGCCTCGAGAGTAATCGCGGCATGGGGGAGTGGAGCGTAAACTACAAAGAGCTTGGAAAGTTGATGAAACAGATTGAGATAGAAAAAGTAGTCGAAGAGCGATTCGGTAGTATGGGTACCAGACTACTACGGATCATAAAAGAGAAGGGTCGAATCGACGAAAAACAAGTCACTCCCCCTCTCCCCTCCTGCCTCTACAACCCACTAACATACCGTAGATCGCAACCATAGCCCTCCTCAAACAAAAAGAAATCCGCGCAACCCTCTCCGGCCTCCACGAAGCAGGCCACCTCTCACTCCAAGAAGTCCCCAAAACTGCAACCCCCCAAGTCAGCCGAATGTTCTTCCTCTGGTTCTACGACGCCGACCGCGCCTGCTCTGCTCTCATCGGCGATATTTATAAAGCCATGTCACGCGCGCTCCAACGCACTGCTACGGAACGCGAGAAACGGAAGAGTTTACTCGAGAAATGGGAGCGTACAGATGTACAGGCGAATATGGAGGAGTATTTGACGAAGGGGGAGAAGAGGGAGTTGGAGATTTGGGGTGCGAGGGAGGAGAAGCTGTTGGCTGCAGTTATGAGGTTGGATCGTATGGTCTTAGTTTTACGGGACTTTTAAAGTAATAAGGGGAGGGGGGTGTATGATTTTGTATTTTATGTTAATTTTGATGGTTGAGTGTGTTTTGGTGGCTCGAGTGATCCTTTGTGATTGTAGGGTTACTGGGTTGCGGGCTAGTAGTCGTAGAATATTAGATGCTGGGATCAATGATTTAAAGCAGGTTTGTTAATTGTATATGGACAGGGGGCTCTACTCTGGATTTTCCAGTTAAATTCCCACCCCAATTATCCCAACATTACATGTACTCCACAATATCCTATACTGATAAAAAGAAACCAAGAACCAAACAAAAGTCTCCAAACCATAAAATGAGCGCCCCAGTATGTTATCCTCCTTTTCATCATATACCATACTAACCCTCAGACCAAACACAACCACCTCACAACCCAAATCTCCATAACAACAACTCAAGGCATCCAAGCCGGCGCCATAGCCCTCCAAGCCGGGGCTACAGTACTAAAGCTCCGAACCATGGCCCTACAAGACAGGTACCTCATGAACGAGATCCGAGAGCTCGCAGAAAGTCTCAGACGCGATGCGTTGAGTTCTAATAACGCGGCGTTCGAGAACCCGACGGTGGAGCATAAGCTTTGGGAATTGGAGAATTCGTGTTTGGAGATGGAGGCGAGGAGTAGGGAGTGGGATGAGGTGAGGGTTAGGTGGTTGGTGAAGAGGAGGGAGTATGGGAGGAGGGTGGAGGAGATGTTGAAGTGTGGGTGATGGTAGGTGATGGTGCTTTTTATTTGGGGGTGCTGTGGAAGTTGGGGTGATGGGTTTGCTGTAGTCGTATCTATCCGATATTCTGTGGTGTTGGGATGTCGTTGGAACTTACCAAAGCTGTTGGTTTAATGCGGGTAGTGATTAATAAAGGCGGTTTTCGTAACGCAGCTAGTGTTGAGGGTAGACCTTCTGGATCATGTTCAGCTCTAGCTTTCGTACATGATCTTAGCCAACCTTCAGTGTTCCCGAAAACACTCTTCAAATCTATTCGATAGAGCAATTGCTACGATAAAACTCATCTCAACTGAACTACACAATGTCTACAGTATAGCTTCCCCCTTCAGCTCACCAGTTTTCACAGCTCCAGACACTTACGATTCCCAGACCAGCACCCCATCTTCATCCGAATCCCCCGAATCCCTAAGAAGACGGGTATGCACCTCACCCGTCTACCCACTGCTAAACAAAAACAAATTGATCCTAAGACACAACCACAGATTGTAGCCCTACAAGAACTGGCAATGAAAGATGAAGAGATCGAGGAGCTGCAGGACAGGATCAATGAACAACAGGAAGAGATAAATAAGATTAAGGAGCAATGTGAGAGTATTGCTGCTACGAGGAATGAGCTCAAGGAGGCGAGGTACAATGTCAGGGCTGCGATGCTGGGTAGGAAGTTTCGTGAACTAGAGGATGAACGTGCTCGGGGCGGGTAGGTGCTCGTTGTGAGGATTGAATAAAGGGTTCTGTGGGTGGGGTACTCGCAAACTATGTGGGAAATGATATGACGAGGAAGGTCGAAACTGGCTGGGAAGTTTGGGGCTTTGCGGTTACATGATAGATATGTCGATAGCATGAAGAAGTGTCTAGACTACATGTACATCAGACGCTGAATTCATGAAGTGCTTGGGGAAAAGTACTACATGTAGTATTACTATCAAGAATGAATGGATTATTCTTATTTCATAACTTAAGCCCTATGGAATCACCGCTCCTAAATGCGTGTGCGGATAAAAGTCTGCCTTGTAGTCATAACCTTTACCCGTACCAGAGCTTAGGAACCTCAAACCAAGTCTTCCTAAATCAAAGAGCGGTGGCTGGTAGGAATTACATTGTATTTAGTGGATGTATGAGCTATTCCATAAACGTATTCCCAAAGGTGATGAAATACACCGAGCAGCGTGTAGCCAATAGAACCAACCCACCTAGAGATTATAAATATAAACTTAAATAAAGCATTTCTTTGTTATCGGTATTGGGTACCTCGTCTATTGCGCAACAGTCTAGGCTTGGTCCCGGGACTCCTTGAATTAGCTCCACCAAAAGGTCCGGCGTTCAGATCCCCGGCTCGTGTCCGGAAAGGTAAGTTGCCCTAAGATGCTGGGCAATCCCTTTTGTCACGGAGCACAACAGAAGTTTTATTTATTAGCTTGAGTTTTTTCTGACTTTTTCTTGTAGATTTCGTACTATATTTGAGCTTACATACTCACTTTCATCCGAAGTACCTGAGGAGATGCAGTGTCCCCTATCATGCTCCCAAGTCTTGTTGTGTACGTGCAGTAAAAGGATAACAAACTGGTCGAGACGGCTCACCCAGCAATTTTTTTCACTACGTGATTTATACAGCATTTCGGCCGAGCAGAAGATCTGATAAATACTTAATCGTCTGCTCCTTACAATCCACAACTTAGAGCTCTTTCCCCGATAAAAACCAGGCTGAGCGATACCATAAGCATCGAAAAATATTTAGAAAACTCCTGCATAGAATTCGTCAAATCCTTGACAAAGCAATTTAACCCCCAAAAAACGAGGCAATAAGCACAGGATACCCACTAGCGGTGACTGATAACCCAGAAGAATCCCTTTTTCCTCCATCGTTTTTCGTGTTTATCGACTACCACTATCTGAAAGTAACAAATACGAGGTGGCCATAGCTGAAACTATCACCCTCTGTATCGAGCCAAGTACTCGTCAGGCAATCACGAACCTCCTGCTGCCAGATATAGAAATCCTTCAATTTATTTCCTTGCAAAATACTGTGGTCGAATAAACAATAACTCGAGAATTCACTGGAGAGTTCCCAATTCTCAACCCACTTCAAACACCCGGCTAGGCGCCTTCCATAGAAGCCTCCTACTTATAATCGTATTCCATCAGAAGATAAGGTTTTCATTAGGTGCAGCCAGGCCATGTTACACCGCCTACTACGCTTCACTACAAAAAGCCTAATGACAGAAATAAAAATAAATAATCCCGCCACAAAAACCCCTTCTCGGCCGAAACATCGCCGAGTGAGATACTATGACATAGGTATCAGCCTCCATGCTAGGCGCCAAATTTCGTGCGCCAAAAGATTGGGGTTGCTTTACACATTTATGCAAGCGCCTTCCTACTGCTAGTTCTGCAGAAATCAAAAGCAGTTAGGTTTGTAATGTGATGCCGTCATCTTCCAGCCCAATTTGTCAGCGGTTATTGATAAAACCTCCCCCGAACGCGCTTTGAAATCCATTCCTAGTGTCATTACCAAAACCCAATTTCACCTCTAAAAAAATCATCACCGTGGCTCTAAAGCAAACTGCTATCAGAATGACAAAATTCTCCATTGACATCGTGTCTGGTATTGCTCTCACTTGCTTGCAGGAGGTTTAGGGATTATGTTACAAAATGCTAACTTTCACTTCAATCTAGACACTGTTTGTCCTTGGTGCTATGTGGGCTATAGAAAGCTTTCTAGAGCCATCAGCGAGTTCTCTTCCTCCAATCCTGGTCACACCTTCGATATAACCTGGAAACCCTTCTACCTCAACCCCAATTCTCCTAAGGTCGGCGTCGACAAAGCTGAACACTACAAGGCCAAATTCGGTGTCGAACGTACTTCTATGATGTTCCAGCGTCTGAGCGCTATCGGCGAAGCAGAAGGCATACACTTCAAGTACGGTGGGAAAACCGGTAATACTAGGGACTCCCATAGGATCATTCAGATGGCACGGGAGAAGGGCCTGCAGACAAGAACCGTCGAGGAGCTATTCGCAGCTTACTTCGAGAACGAGAAAGACATCACTTCACATGAGGTTTTGCTTGAAGCTGCCAAGAAGGCTGGGTTGGACGAGACGGAGGTTAAGGGGTGGTTAAGATCTGATGCAGGAGGAGAGGTGGTTGATAAAGAAGTTCGCATAGCTCACCAACACGGGATCAGTGGCGTACCCAACTTCACTATCAATGGGAAGTACGAGATTGGAGGAGCCCAGGACCCAAAAGATTTTATCCAGATCTTCCAGGGGCTGGCTAGCACTAGTACGACGGCTGCGGGCATGACTTGCTAGAAGAAATTTCTTTTCTGGGGCGTATGGGCTGCTTGGTCTATGTACAAATATACCCCTTAATACCACTTGCAATTGAAAATTTTTGAATCAACAGACATCTTCGATTTCAGTATCGTCAGCGACGGCTTCGCCCAAGTCCGTTTTCAAAGTCCTAGTGAAAAGCTCAAGGAGGATTTCAAAGCAGATCTTGGAAAGGCCAGGGTCATATCGCCCTTTAGACTCCTCGTCCCTAATGAAGCTAAAAATCCCAACCCGACGCCATGTCAGTACGAGTTCAAGCACATAAGAACCATTTAATAAGTGTGAACATACGCATGTTGAGCCCAAGTGAACTCATAGAAACTAAACTTCGTCCCTGCCTCGTGAAGTGTCTTCCTGATCAAATCGCGTCCTGCAGGCGGAACATGATTGTCCTGTTTTCCAAAGATCTAAATCGGCGGTCACTCACCCATCAGTATCAACCACCACCTGAAACAGTAAGGCAGGATAGTATATTCACCATTGCCAATTCTCCCCTGATCTCTGGAATACGGGCCAAACTGTTATCACTTTTCCCCAACCCCAGGGTAGAACTATGAATATCTATACTCCAACCAACCCTTATTAGACTCAATTCCATCCCATACTTAAAGTTAATATTGAAAAGGGTACTCGCCTGTAGCAAAGTAGCACACAGCGCTAGAGACCCTAGGGTCAAGAGCACACCTAAAGGCTAGATGACCTCCGAGGCACATCCCCGTAGCTCCAACCCTGCCTGTGCAAGTCTTCAAACTAAGCAACAAATCCAGGCACAGTTTTGCGTCTTCGTCGTATGAGGTTACGGCCTATCAAATTTTAGTCAGCTTAGTTCCCATGACGTAAAAGGACTCTGGTCAATTCATTCTTATCCAATTAATCCACGGGTTAACAGTCACATGCCTTCTTGATCTTATAGTCATTTCCCTTGTCAGTTCCTGGCCCGTCATAAGCCAATGCCTCTGGACCTTCAAAATCGTGATACACGCTCGGTGCAGCACAGATGTAGCCATGTCCTGCAATCTGTCTAGCGAATCTGGCAACCGGGCCGGTCACTGTTATTGAGAATTATCTCGGGTAAGTGGTTAAGTCTAATAATTAGGCGCTAGCCCCAGAAATGCAATTGCATGCCATAGTGAGACACGATTGGTACCTTGATAGATTTCACTGAACACAACGACACCGGGGAACTTGGCGTTGGGATACCCAGAAATAACTGGATGGAACAAGAAAACACGCATAGTCGTACCCCCAGAGGTCTTGACATCGCGGTGAAATTCTTTGATGAGAACCATGGTTGAACAGCAAGTAAGTGACAATTGATGACTGGGGAATGTTTCAGGTCAAAGGATTGGACGAATGGGCCAAATTTCTAGAAAATGTGGGGTACGGGAGTGGCTTAACCCCGCTTTATATAATTCTAGCCTTGGCACAGTTCGGTCCGCCATATCCACCATATCGTACGTTACCTACATATTATATTCTCTAATTATTGCCAAGTCGAGAATAATCATGTATCGTACGTTTTTTTTCCAGGCCCCGCATACCGTCTAGCACGAAAAACAAATATCCTTTTACCTTGAAGACCGAATTAAAACTACATTGACAGCAGCAATAGAAAACCGAAAAGAAACATGAAGGAGCACAACAAGTAGGCCTCATACTACATGTATCATATCCTACACATTCCAGACGCAGGTGCATAAAAATAGCAAGAAAGCATCAAAAGACCCAAAAACCATGACCATGTTCATATCCAGCAACAACTTATGGTGAATACCTGTGCATGGGCGTCTGAAAATTACGCACCTGAAATACTCACCACAAGTCACGGCTACCAGTTTACCGCTTTCGCTTTTTGGTTTTTTCCTCGTCAACTAAGCCACTTTCTTTATCTTTCCTTTTTGCATCTTCCTCGAGATCATCCCAATCCTCTGTCCGCCACAGATATATCGAGTTAGTCCCCACCCAATATTACAAATAATAATAGCAACGAGTTTAATCTGAATTCTCACCCCCAGATTCGATATCCGAGGCTTCAGAGCCTTCATCAGCACTGGCATCATCATCATCGAAGTCACTTTCTCCCTCGCTCTCTGATTCTGAGCCGAAATCAGATGCCTCAAATTCCGACTCCTCGTCCTCCTCATCGTCGTCTTCCCCATCAGACTCGACAGACAAGAAATGCCAACCACCTAGAGTAATTTGAATGTTAGATCAACTTGATGGCCATAAGAATGAAGTATAGCTTACCATCCTTGAAGAACTGGTGAGGATCAGCAATCACAGTCTTCATGATTGTCGGCCAGTTCAGGTTCAGAGGTCCTTCTGTGAAAGGAATATTTGAAGAATCAAGCCATTCCTTCACGTTCTCAAGAGTCTCCATGGGGATCGAATTAATGTGAGAGACCGGCCGAGCATAATCTTTGTAGACAAAGACCATATCGAAGTTTTTCAGACCGAACTAGATCATGGCGCAGGTCAGAATATTAAGTCGTAGAAATTTATCCAGGTAGTTCACGAACCTGAACTCTCTCCAAATGTGCAACTTCGATTTCGTCAAGTGTGATAACCAAGAACGGAGGATCAGTAAGTTGGACCAGGGCATCAGTCGTAGGCGCGCAAAGAACATTTGCACGGAACGGAACACCACTAAACCCAAGTTCACGGTACGGAATATCAACATCCACGCCGTTCTCAAGTTTCTTTCCAGCCTCCGATATTTTATCGGCAAATGCCTTGAATTCTTTATCCAACAGCGCTCTCCTTCGGCGTTCCTCCTGCTCCTGCTCAAACTCCTCCTCATCTCCGTACCTGTATTTCCTCTTTCGGTTACCAGTTTCATCGAATTGAATATCAGTCGCTTCACGGTAGAATTGCACATCCTTCGTCTTCTTCTTCCCCACCATGATAGGATCCTTGAGATGGACGTGAATCAAGACGATCAATTCGTTCGTGCAAGGCTGGAAAAACAGGTGCTTAACGTTGCTGAACAGAATGTCGATACGTTGATCATTACGCACAGGTGACTGATAGCGGAGACCATTCTGATGGATCTCAACTTCACCGGGTACACGTTTACCATCAAGGGCAGGGCGTACATAGACATCTCCAAGGCGCTGAGGACGGCGATTTCTGATCTCAATTAGGTTGTCTTGCGTTACGACATCCTCCAATTCCTTACGCTCCTGTTCACGTTTAACGGCGTTCTTCTTCATGTCCTGAATGCTTGCACAGATCTCAGCCATCCGGTCATTATCTGTACTTCTATACGTCAAGCTGCGCACAAAGTGGGCGCCGGGATCCTCGAAGGGCTTTAACTAAAAAGTCAGCATTTCCAAGGAAATTCTTAAGGATTGGATGGAAGTTGACACGAACCAGGTCATCTTTTCTCCCCACACCCTGCCCAGGGGAGAGAAAGTTGATACGAAGATACGTAAAGTCGCCTTCGTCGTTCTTGCTCACGTTTTTCAACGTTGCAATGTGGAAGGGGACTGGCCGCCCAAAGATAGGAACAATGATAGTCTGATTCCTTGGATCCACCACGATCTTCAAATCAGAAACAGCAAGAGGCAATTGATTCTCACGCTTATATGACTCAAAGCGCTTGATCAGCTTTTTACCCTTCCCATCTCCGACCGCACCTCCCTGAGCGTACCGGGCCAACCCTTGCTCTTGCTTTTGCTGAGCTAGCTCCCTTTGGTGCTCTCTCCTCTTTTGCTCCGCTCCTTCATCAACCTCCTTACGCTCGCCACGCAGCTTCGACTTCAAAACTGCCGTATTCTTCGCTGGTGCAGGCTTAGGTGCAGGTTTCTTGGCCTTAACCTTTTCTTCCGGCTCGTCCTCCTTAAAGTAGAACGCAGTCTCCTTCAGATCCTTCGGGCACCCACCAGTAAATACAACAGGATCGCCGGTAGTGACCCTAATCGTATCTGTCAAAAGCAGACTATAGATTTTGCTCTTGGTATCCTGCGGTTTCGGGTTCTCGAGTTCATGGAAACCTAAAGTCACACAAAGCGTCATTCCATCCTTTAGAACACGAGTGCTCTTGGGACTTAGAACGAGATTTGAATCCCGAACCTCGATACCAACACCAGCACCGATGTTTTTGAGAAAGTGCTTCTCGAGTTCAGGATGTTTCGCTTTGATAAAGCCAATCGCTTTATTATAGATGTCCTTACAGACGACACCATCGCGGACCTCTGATAAGACCTTCCATTGAAGATCGACCAAGAAGCTATAATATCTCTCTTGTGCCTTATTCGGGTCAATGAGAAAGGTTCGAGCGATAGTTGAACAATAGCTCTTGTATCGCAAACCCATGGAGGACAAGATAATCCCACCATGAAGTTGATTGTCGTCGGCAACGGCACTCGTCCTCAGGTCATATTTTCCACCACTCTGAACCACAGGCCCCACAGTCCAATCAAGTTGCATCGAATCAAACTATTGCAAAGTCAGCCATGTATCGCATAAACAAACCAATCGCATTTCATGCTCACATCTGCGCCAAGTTTCAGCTCTTTCGATTTAAAGAACTTGTCGTCATCAATTTTGTCCTCGATCTTTTTACTTAGTGCGGCGTGTGAGATCTTTTTCTCTTCATCGATGATTGTAGACATTTCGTCAATGAAATAGCCTTTCATAATACCGACTAGAGCTCTGGAGGAAGCGCGCATAGTTTTCTAAAAAATTATGATTAGTATATTTCTCCTACTGCGCAGCGATTGGGATCTGCTCACTAATTCTGCGTCATCCTTGATAGCCAAGAAGGCTGAGAACGCAGGAGCCACGTCCACCTCCTCCACTCCCTCGACTTCCGAGGGGTAAACCTTCTTCCAGTCATTGGCGAAGGGCCCTTGTGCTGAGTCCTTCGCGATAATGCCGACTTTCTTGCCTGATTTCTTTATGACCTCCGCGAGATCCTTAAAAATTTGAGAATTGGCCGCCTCATCCTTGCCTCGAACCAAGATCTCGACGGGAATTTTACCACCCTTCAGAGGTTCAAGATGCTTAGCTGTAAACACCACCAAGTCAGTACTTAGCTCCCAGTACCTCCCCCTTCGCAAATGTAAGACAAGTAAAACAAACCTTTTTTCGGGGTTGTAACGATGTAGAACTTCTCTTGGGTGAGCAAAAACAGAGTGGTAGGAAACTCGTATCCAAGCAACCAGAACTATAAACTAACGTTAAATTTGCCGCCCCAAGACACTTCGGGAAAAAAGCGTGTAAAGTGAAAATAAGGAGACAAAGAGCAAGCATACATGTAAAGAGAGACTCTTCGAATACGGCCCTTCTTCCGTCTTTCCCAGAATCACGACAATCGATCCGACGCCGCCAAAAACTTCATTCTTTTTCGGATCTTTCCATGCCGCCACAAGGTTACCCAGGCGTGAGTGGAAGAGCTGCTTGTCAATGTTGACCTCAGCTGCGTCACCCATGACTGACTATCTCGCGATTTTCGAGTTCCGTAAATCCTTTTCGTGATGTTTTTGAACCGCTGCAGAACCAAAAAGGGGCTCGGTGAAATGAAGAAAGGGATGTTGTAAGGAAAAGGAAGGGATGGCGAGACTGGGAAGATGCCTTGGGGGGTATTTCAGAAGGAAGTCGCGTCGGTCGCTGCCATGTTAAAGGCTTGGCAGACGCGACCCTTCTGAAATCTCCGCTGCACCACAGCGCTACCCAGAACGAGCCACCACCCCAACAGCCCGTCAACGTCTTGTGAAACACCCAAAACTACAAGTAAATACCACGGACAACAAAAAATGCCTATCACTGCCCTCCGCGCCGTTTCAAAGGCACAAAATGGTGTCGGGGCTTTTGTACTCCAGTGCAAACGTTTGGATTTCCATTATTGCGACTGGGCTGGCGCTTCAAGGGGAATGAAGTAAAGTTTTCCCCCACCTACCCCACCAAAAACTCGTCCAACAACTAACGATATACCCAATTTCCCCAATAGATCATTCTTAGTCCATAAGCTCCCGCAATTCGCCAAAGAGAACCCCCAAATCGAAATTACCATATCTCCAAGACCCCATCAGCACCCAATAATACGAGGCACTTATAGTATGTTCACCATCCCTCCCTCACTCCTCATATACGTCAAAGACAGCAGTTATATCTCAAACCGGGCCCAGAAAGCTAACCAGACCTCCTTTCCCCATAGTCAATGGCCGTGAAAAGGTCATCTGTGTCCGAAAACTCGACTACCAACAGATCCTCAAAAAAGCCGAACTCCTCCGCAACTCTTCGGGTCAGAAGCTAAGGAGGATGAATAAGCCCGTCAAGTCCATGAACGAAGGTGTAAGAGGAATGTTTTCGCCATTCCACGGGCCAAAGCATGCCGTTTAGGCGATGTGGGATGTACATACTGGCGGAACTTTTGTATTTTTTCTTTTCTTTTGCATCCCCAGATATATCACCAAGTGCCCTAGCGGCGCATTTACCAAGATTCACGAACAGTAGACAAAAAATTGTTAAGCTTTCCCTCCTCACCAATAAGCGATTCCTTCCTTGCCATCAAACCCTCTCACCCCGCCAACAGATTCCTCCCCTGTATCCCCTCATTTCTCCCGGAGGGCCACTCCAACAAAGTGGACCCATGGACAGGCCACACCCGTTAGAACGACCCCTCCAAGCTTCTACGACGACCGGAGAGACATCCCACGGTTCCATGTAAATTCGATAAGTGCCAGACTAAAAAGATATGACCGATGATGAACTATTATGGTGGGGAAATGGTGAGATATAAGACAGGGTGGCCTTGGTAATGACTAGAAATGAACACCAAAACCCCCCAAAACACAGAATATACCAGGACCCAATTATAGGCTCCTCAGCAAATTTCATTCTCCCATATAGCTCCACGCTTTATACGTGAATATCATACACAAACTAATAAAGTACAAAGGCGTTCCATAAATCCTCCAGACTAAGAAGCCCGAAAAAATTAAGGAATCCACATAGAAAACGAACCAACAGTTTCATTACTCTATCAAAATACTTGTACAGTAACCTCACCCAACAGCCTCACGCTCATTAAAAGACATTAAGCCATGACCAGAATTCAGGTCACGATTTGGAATCAAAAAGCAAACCTCTGCTACCCCAATTCAAACAAAACCAGTCTTCACCTTACTCCGCAAAACCCTAAGTCTATATAGAAGTAATATTTAAAAGACGTACTAGAGTGCATAGGTTAGTTACATTTCTTCTAAAGACGACCCAAATAAATGAATGATGAATACTCACAGGAATAAACAGATAGGGAACTTGTCTCTTATATTCTTCCCAATCGGCACCATATTTCTTGGCGCACCTCTCGGTATCCCTCCATGCGCGATGAAGGATCATGGTGATGAAAAAGCAAGGCAAAAACCATGGAATAGGGCTGTTGAAGCCGCAAATGAGGCCCCAAGATGACATCTGAACAAAGTCGGCGGTATAGTGAACCTTGCGAGCCAACCCATCTACAAAGCAAAATAGTTAGAAAAATGTCTAAAAAAAGATATCTGGGAGCAAACATACACCACCCGCTAGTAAGAAGAGTCCCCCCGTTCTTGCACTTGATGAAGGTCGGGTTCTCAATCGTTTGCCAAGGCAGTTGAGGGAAGGCCTTTCTAGTAATCAAAGTACCCTTCTCCATTTGCCTGAATCGGTTCTTTTGGCTATTTTCCCAATATATTAGAGACGGGATGAAACATAGGTCAAACACAGCCACTCACCTATTGCACGTATCAAATACATAGTATGCGGTCAGGAGCATAGTGAATATCCCAAAGTTGACAAAAACAGGCCATTGGTAGACATCCGGGGTATGGTTAACGAGGTAAAGAGTACCATGGCAATAAGTCATGGGTACACCAGCCATGTTCCAGAAGATAAGCATATATCCCCATTTCTCATGGGACATATCGAAAGTTGTGACAATGAGTTCCTCGCCCTTAGCACAAGCATTGGCGTACAGCCAATGTGCCAAAACGAAGAAAGCGACCTGAGGCGTAACATAGCCATAGGTATCGTACTGCTTAACCGCAGCAGCAGAAGACAAAAGGAAAAGGATAAACCACGGCAAGCGAACCTCGAAAAACATCTTGAGGTCCATTATTCCGAAAATGCGAGGGTTCAGCTCAGCACCCATGAAGAAATCGTAAACAAAATTGCCAGTCATTGCATGTTGGGTTCCTCTCGCCAGACTGCTGAAGTAGGCGATAAAGCTAACGCCAATTCCAGAGAGAATCGAAACACTCAACAATGGGCCGAATTCATCGATCAAGGTGGTAATTGGGAAAATACCGGTCACATGCAGGGCAGCTGCGGTGACGAGCGTGACGTAGAATGACCACACTGCATTGCAATAGTAGTCGAGACGGATATTATTCCTGTGTGCAATAGGGTTGCCTTTGGTCCAGACACCGGGAAGGGTGATATAGAGGATACTTTGGTAGAAAAGAAAAACCCAGTACATGATCCAAGCCTTAAGATTAGGGAACGCGGACTACAATCATAATCAGCAATGTTCATGTAATACAATAGGACCGCAAGGAGAAATACCTCATAAGCCATGTGATAAAGATTCTTTACGAACTCTCCGATAGACTCCCCGGATTTTGGTAATGGCAATTGAGCATTGTAGTACTTCTGACCAACCCACAAATACCACATAAGTACCGGGAAGAAGACCATCACGAAACCAGTTCCCAACGCGCCTCCAAATTCAAATTCTCCACTATCATCAATCTTGTGATCAGGATTCCTTGGCTTGCCATTGGCATAAGTTCCATTACCGTTGGCAGGCTTGGAACCATTAACGCTATTGCCATCTACGCCGTTGGCAGGCTTCCGCTCCTTTAATATCGATTCACCCATTGTGGCTTCGACAGGCTCGATCTTGATTGAGGGCTCAGGGCTCTGTGTGGGTGCTACGGAGCGCCTAGATTGCCGGATAGGAGGAGTCTCTACAAAACCTGGATTATCAGGTTTTCTGCTAGCTTGTAAGCGACTACAATGAAATCAGGGATATCCGGGGAAGGCTCGAGACAAAATAAACTGTATTTACCTCGGTGTTTTGCCTGTCTGAGAACGCGTCACAGAGACCATAGCGGACAGCAAGTTATGAGGACCGACCGAAGCTTAAGTAGCGAAGTTGAATGTGGTTGATGGAGAAAAGGTTTGGGAGGGAAGTGGTGTTCGGAGGAGAAAAGGAGAACAGGGTATAAGAACCCCAGCTAGACTCTGGTGGGCGTATTCGTATATTGTACCAGACGGTAGTCAGAAATCGGACAGGCTAGGGATCGTAGGACCGATGTGGCAGGGGCTGGTAATTTTGCGGTTATAATTTGCCCAATTGCCTCAATTCTCATTTAGGGCTGGAGCGACGATCAGGGTCTATGCGAGCCAGTCTTCTTTCCCGGAGTCCCCCCTTTCCATGATGCCGATTGAGCCGCATCCACGCGCCAAGATCCACGATCCAGGAACGAAACTTTGTTCACCGCGGCTTACCCGTGACCTTATAGTTACCAATCTTGCATGTAACCATCCGATATTATTTACGTTGCTACCTTAAGCTAATCTCTTACGACTTGAGCTCCGTCCCACTCCTGAATGAAAACAATGTGAACAACTTGAAGTGATCCCCCGATTTGGTCACGCTGATATGCCTAGGAAACCTATATTAGATGTGCTTAAAACATTTGATGCCCAATCGGTCAAGAGCTTGTCACTCCTGCCCCGTGACAGTGGGTGTTCCTAGCTGAAGGTTTAATTAGGGAGAAATTTGCGACGAGTGACTTAAGAACGGAAATAACTGCGGTTCATCCTCTAAACCCAATCACAGCACCGACTTCCCAACATCGACTAACTGGCAATTTACAAAAGCCCAACCAAGCAGCGATTTATGAATACAGGGACAAATATGCCTATGCAAAGCCGCGGCTCCGAGTTCGCGCTTAATCACCGTTGATAACCCCCACTTCCCTTATCGCTTCAGGACACTCCGCATCGCTAAAGATAAATACCCAATCGACGTAATATGCACGTGCCATATACAGGTACCATCTCCAAATCATTCACAAAGACTTCTGAGTATATGACGTGACCCATGGTGGGAAATCAAATAAGCCTCATACCTGCGTATACGATAATACCCGAGCCGTAGATCACATATTACCGTCGTTTTCGTGTAAGCCTCTCCATGTCATCCCGGGTACGAATACGCCTGGCGAACAACCGCCTGCTTGGCTGCAGCACGTTTTATTAACTCAATTTGTTAAGGACAAACTTTAATCGACCCCAATGGAATATTCTATCCAGTCTTCATTTACGTACATGTACATGTAGTTATTGGTAATTTTGGATTCTGGAGATAACCCTATTGCTGGAGCATGTAGAAAACTCATGAGTACATATATATTCGTACCAAGAAGTTCAATTCTCACAACAGCCTTCTAAATTTCGAATATTTCTAACTGTGGCGACCGCCTTCGAGCCAGAGCAGATATGCACTATACTGTTAGGCAACTCAAGTGCAGGAAGGTACCCAACTTTCAGTTTTCGGCAGCACGTGCTTTGGGCTTTTATTTCTGAGCTGTGAGTAAGAAAGAAGCGCACGTGGGCCAGGCACATGTCCGTGCCATGTAGAGCATCGTCGAAGACTCCTATTCTATGCGCCCTCCTGCTTTCTTCAATGCCTCTCCATACTCGCCTCCCTTATGCAAGATGTCCCCTTATTAACTCGCTTTCTCCTGTAGGTAAGCTGTTGATTTCTTATCATAAGTTGGTCAAATTCCGATCCACCATTATGTGCCCTGTCGGGCCCAAAAATTGCTAAAAACGTGCGCACTACATATAGTATATCCACAGGCTACATGTATGTCATGGGGTGCCCTCTCGATGGATAAAGAATACCTTCCCCACCTCTTTCTCCAGTCTTACTTTCCCTCAATTCGCCCCAGCTCCCCACAATCTCTCATCCCAAACCTCTATATAAAGTTGGCCCACGTCTCTTTTATTTCAAGTAATACCATAAACTTGATCTACAAGTTGCTCCACTTGTAGTCATACCCGTGGAAACCCCCTCATGCTTTCGCTAAGCTTAGCAGATCAGAGACGTTCACTCTATCTGAGAAAAGGGGTTGTGGTTACCCCTTCATATTCAAAAACTTCTTAGTTCAATAAAAAATTGAGTGACTAACCCCTTCTTACTAATACTAGCTATTAACTATGGAGGCACTATGACAGTTGCAATTAGGGCTGCGAACGGAACACTGAGTGATATTTCGTGTACGAGCCTATCGATTGCGTGCTCTGGGGAAGACGGATGACCCCAGAAAATATTGAAACTCGAACAGACTTTCTTTTTTGGAGACATTTGAGCGTGGCTGCTTTCCAGCCTGCCACGATGTGTCGTGGCGTGCGCTAAAGTTTATTTAGACTTTTCAGCCGCAACGCCATTCCCGCAATAGCTTGGCCTAGAAATTGCTGTGTAGCATTCGAAGATTTGCTCGCGGTCTACCTCTGGGTTAAAGCTCTTAGAAGCCTAAAAACCTTCTGGTCCTAAAAATACTCGAGCCAGACTCCAAATTTATTGAGATTCTCAAATCTCGGTTTTCATAATTTCGGCTATTTAGGCGTGGCAGTGCATCGGGACAGCAATCTTGGCTTAACGAACAGGAATGATATGCTGGCAATCCTTGCAGCAACCCTTGCTTTGTAGGGACAACTTGGTTGTCAAGCCAAACGCTTGACGTCGTATCAGCAAATAATCTCAAATATCGTTAGATCTGAGACCAGGGAGCGTCGTCAGTGGAGCATTGCCCTGCACGGCGCACATACGTCAGCAAGAAACAGTGGCGGGGTGTGGATTTGTTACACATGCGAGAGAGACCCCTAGTCTTGTCGGGAAACGTGTGACAGATAGAAATGCTGCGCAAAAAACATTGAAAAACAGCATCGTTCGTACTTGATCTTCACTTTCGTTCCTGTCCTCGTATTATTCTCTGTGAGAACGCGTCGCCTTTTCAACCTTATCCAACCCAGCCCCATTTGTGTACGCACTCCAAGACTAGGCGCCTAGATAGGTAGATCACTATTACTAAATTGCTTAGGCTTTGACTTATTGCGCAGCAGAAATCGCGCTGTCGCAACTCAAAGAGCGATTGTGAGTGCTGTTCTTCTCCCATTTCTGCACCGCGGGGTGCTGTGCTGACCTGCTGACCTCGGGATAACTTGCGTTGCACTGGTCTAGGAACACCATTCTTAACTTAGCGGCCGCGCATAGAATTTTTGAGGAAACATTCCCGCAGTCGATTTCCAAGGCAAGAGAGTAGCTATCCATCCTTCTATCTTCCGTACTACATATTCCTACAAATCTATCCGCCTTCTGTTCCTGTTCCCGCTCCTGCTCCTGCTTCTTGTTCTCCACCTCCTCCACGTCACACAATTCTCTACTGCTCATCTTCCTATCTTTCACTCTCCATAGATAAGTGAATAGGAAGGCTATAAATTTCCCAGCCGAAGAACGACTTAATCCCACAGCTAGAAACCTAAACAACCAGAAGACATCATGGTCAACGTGATTCTTACCCTCAGGATCGTTCAGGCGGTACTCGCTATTATCGTACTAGGCCTCGCTGCTTATGTCGTTAACTTCTACAACACTCACGGGTATACTCTTGATTCGGCTAATTTCCTGGTGTTTAACGTATGTGCATGCCTGGTTTTCGTTGCCTTCTTCCCCTCACTTAAAATTGGTCCGTGCAGCGAAAGCTCGTGCATCATAGCTTTGGGTAGGGTGGAGGTTTAAGCTTTAGTTCCTTGCATAAGGCTGACAATAGAAAATGCACAGTCCATCTGGACATTCCTAGCCTTAGGGTATCTTGTGGCTACGCCAATGTTCTTCCCGAACTTCCATAATCGTTGGGCAGTTCTTGGAGTGGAGGCAATTACCATGGTCTTCTGGTACGAGCTACCCCAAGACCTTAGCTATAGAAAAGGAAGCATTTGTACTGATAACGAGTGCATAGGTTTGCTGGATTTATTGCTCTCGCTGTGGCGATTAATGGTTTGGCTTGCATTGGCCCCTATGAGTGCCCTATCCCGGCTGCGCGCGCAGCAACCGTTTTTGGAGCATTTGAATGGTACGCCGGAAATATTCAACCGTCTAATGTCTTGAGGAATAGATGAGGCTGATAAAATTTCACAGGCTTGCTTGGTTAGCCACACTTGGGCTTGTCGTGCACGCTTTGATCCAATACAGGAAAAGCGAGCCGAGCGATGCAGGGATAGAATCAGGTATTACTGACCCAGCCGGTGCCCCGGACGGCAATGCTGTTATTCCTTCTGGTTCGGATGTTGAAATGAATGGTGGACCGCAGTTTGAGAATAAAATCGAATACGACCAACAGCCCTTGGAAGCACCACATTTGCCACAACTATCGGAACTCGGAGCTGGGGATGAGGAATTTCAGGTTCAGCATTATGGACAGCCGCCAATTGATGGGAGTGGGACGCTTCAGATGCCGGATGTTGGTCAGTATGGTGGAAAAAATGGTGCTCACGTTGGACAGTTGCAATGAATAACATTTAGGGCTTATTTTACTTTTCTTTTGCTATTTTTTGTGCGTTTTATACCAATTTCTCTGGGGTTTCGGTTCTCATTTTATTCTTTCGGGTTGGTGGTATGATAGAGTTCGCTGGCTGTACAGGTATGAAGGTTCGGATTTTCGGAAGATGTTTCAACGGGAGCATGCCCTTTACTTTTTCTACTTGATATTTCATGATCTCTTATGTTGGTTTTGCAAATCATTTCTGTATAATTTTCATGGTTGCTATTTTTTCTTTTCGGGTGTCTATGTTTCTCCTTGTCGATTTTCGGTTTTCCGGGAGACGTTTGTTACCGGTGTCTATACAACTGGGCCTACGTTTGAAATGAGGAAATAGGTTGAATGATACAAAAATCAAAGTTAAACTTGGTTGCAATTGTCATTGATGGCTTATTCTACTCTTCAATAGGGCAGGAGAAAGTCATGTGATACAACAGGTTGATGCTGGTGGATGTATGGGATACTCTAGGAACCATATGTGTACTATGGGAATGGGCGATACCGATAGGCGCAACGACAACCCGGGCATACTCATTAAGAGATCTTGCACATCTAGCCAGATGGGTACACTCCATCCGACTTCAACCAACCGGACGGGCTATCACCACAGCTCGGGAATGATTCACATGGGTACTTGCACACATTAAACCTCGGGTAATCACATATTATCATCATTAACGCTTTATTTTTAGAATTCAAAATGACGAACGGACTAGGCCTAGTCGTGTGATGAACGGAATTTAAGTGTTCGCCTGGTTCGAGGCGGAGAAGTTTGGCTACGGGTTCATCGATTTTTTAACTGTGATGCGATATTGGTGTGCGAGTAGATACCCACGTGAATGAACATACTATGCTCACTCAAATTTCCGGATAAACTTTCTTCTCCTAAGCCATTTTCGGTGTTGTATGTGGTAGTAAATCGGGACAAAGAGGAATGGCGATATTTAGTAGAGTTTTTCAGCCACAGCGAGCCAATGCCTGCTTCATGCCAAGTTTTGAGATGTCAATGATACATGTACTCTATCTGGTGCCTTAACCAACCGAACAAAGCATCGCGTTTTCAATCCCAACAATAAATAATACATGAAAGAGAATAAAGAAATGAAACCCAGCTCCGTTCACATCCCATATATTTTAGATATACCTTTTACTCCCACCCAGCGTCCAGCTTCACTTACCTTTCGGTGCTGAATCCGGTCTAAATGGCTTCCCAACAACACCACCAAAGTGAAATAACCGCTGCGGTAGCTAGGACTCTTGGTCTAGGTGAAGATCCGGACCCTGTGGGTATGGTGTATACAGTTGCCAATGAAGGGCTGAAGGGCGTTACGGTATGTTATTTCCTTAGGGCTATGTATGATGTAGTGCTGACTGGGTATTGAGGCGTTCTATGATGGCAAGACGAAAGATGGGCACGGCTTTGTTGGCGGCGATGGGTGGAGTGCGGCACCAGCATACTCGTGGCGGGTAGTGGAAGGTGGGAAGAGAAAGCTGGGAACGGATGATGCAGAAGAAGGATGGAGAAGGGAAGAGGAAGAACAAGAAGCTTCAAACAACGCAGACCAGAGAAACGGAGGAAAGAGACCGGAGAGAGTCCCAAAAGAGTGTCGGGATCTCATTAACGACATGATGGAAGATTCAGATTCAGATGTCACCTTGGCGAAGGAACCGGTATCCATATCTACCACAGACGTAAGCCTAGATGTCTGATCCTATTTGGCACTCTACTAACACCTCTACAGATCCACCACCCCACCCCTTACGATGTGACAATGAATAACCTCAAATTGAGGGTGCGTCAACTGGAGTGGCAGGTGGAGGCCCTTAATCATACTAGGTCACAGGCTACAAATTCGAAAGAGGCTCAAGATGTGGAGAGTAGTAATACAGGGAGTGTGGTGATGAAATGTACAAGATGTGGTACACGCGCGCCGAAAAGGCGGAAGAAGGAAAAGAAGAGTGTGGGTTGCACTTAATGTTTTTGTAACTAGCTTTAGCTATTGTAGGGCCTTTTCTCTCACTAGAGAATGAATTATGGACAGAAACGGTATGCTAGAATACATTAGTGGTGCTTCATGTGAATTGAAAGTAAATTTTCACACCATTACGTATGCGGCGCTCTTTCCAGAAAGTTATTTCACTTGAGAAACGGGTGCTATGAATACCAAGACAAAGAACTGGAAAACCGGTGGTAGAAATGAGAAAGAATAAGGTTATCTGCTCCGCATGCGTCAGGCCTACCGCACTTATCCAACCAGCCACAAAAGTATGTTGATTGATTGATTGATAATTCATACACGCAATAAAAGTATGTTACTTAGAAGTAGCAATTGTGGTGTGAGCTCATCGGCACAGGATACTTCATAGGTATTTTTCGTTCGTAAGTCAAAAATTTCATTGCTATGATATCCATATGATGGGACAACAAAGAGCTTGGAAACAAAGAGTAGAATCTATAAATTCTGACCCCTTCTCTGTTACAATGCACATACTATTCCCGGTCAGTAGGACGAAACGCAGTTCCAATCTTCATAGTAGCTATCAGCGGTGATGAAACTAGAATATAAGAATGCACCTGATCCTCAGGTCGTTAAGGCTTGGCAAAGGCAACAGGCCCTAGCGGGTCTTAAGGCTCGCGAAGAGAAAATCAAGGAAGCTGCCTCGGCTGCCCCTGAGGGAGAGGGGCGGGAAATAGAAGAGAGAGAAGAAACCCATGGAGAGGAGGAGGAAGAGCAGGTAGAGCCCCACGAGGAAGAGCTCCACGAGGAGGAAGAGGAAGAGGAGGAGGAAGAGGAAGAACGCGGAAGGCGAGGAACCGTTGGAGAAGAAGAGCAATATCAAGAAGATGAAGAGCTAGCTACCGTTCCAGACCCGGAAGAGTACCATAAAGACACGCAGAACCGCGATTTAGTACGCCCTTCCTTCTCATTACTGCCTTTCTAGTTACGATTTTCAATTAACGAAATACTACAGGACTCCTTGGGTCAATCTGTCGCACTTCTAATCGATGAAGTGATAGAACTTCGTAGCGTTACCCGTTCGAAGCTAGACGTTATACTCGGGTTGCTTACGAAAACTCCAAAGAGAAAAGGGACGTCAGTGGTGCCCGGAGCCCCAAATTTCAAAAAGAGAAATCTAGTGCCAAACAGGGCATCCGGAAGAGAGGACCAGGATTAAGAGTGGGGAAGGAGAACTTGGGTGATGGAGAAAGCAAAGATATACAAATGGCAGAGAAAGCGACTGGGTGCATACATCACCACCTATGTTTGATTGATTGATTGATTGATTAGTTCATTATGTCATTTACGTCGTTATTGATGTAGGAATTGACAGTTTACTCTATGACGATTATCCGGCAACCAAGCCACGCGTGGGTATCCACCGAGGGCTTCTGCGAAGTATGAACAAAGAGTACCTCAACGGTTGCTTCTAGTTCACATGCAATGGGTGATACGCCATGAAGAAAGGAGAGCGCACGTGCCACTCTTGGCAGCCCCTTGGCAATAACTGTCTCCCCCAGCACTGGATTAATTACGAGACACCGAAAGTGATAAAATCACACTAATATCTCATCTCCCAATGAATTCATCTACACGGTAAGAAGTAATTCGTCTCACGAGCTCTCTCGAATCCACCTCATAGACGTGTTCAATATACAAGTGTAACCAGGTGTGCAGCTCCTGCCGAGCGCGTGATCGTGAACAGGACATACGTAGGCGTTAATTTCCCTTTTCTCTGGATGCTGGTCAGGTACATACATGTAGCTAACCCCTTCCATGGAGCCCCTTTTTGCTGAAGGACGCGTAAAGGCCAAAGTGAATAACATCAACCGTCTCGCCTCTCAGACATTCGGAGAAGGAGTAAAAGCAGGAGAAAATGCTGCATCGACCCCGTCGCTGAATAAACCTAATCCTTCCCGCCATATGTCTGCTACATCACCGCATCTGTATCGTCCAAGGTCTTACTCCCGGTCCACAAACATGGTACACGACGAGACCACCCTCTTCCGGCGGACGCTGCGGAAACTTAATACGTATTATGGCCACTATACAAACCGAAACTGGCGGCCTCACCAAAGACGGAGAGGGGCTGGGAAGAGCTGGAGTATGAAGGATGTTATGAGTATTCGCAATTTGGTCAGGATGATGTGGGTGTTGCTGGTATGGTGGGGGGAAAGGAGAGTGTTTGACACAGCAATCCGGAACTGTGCCTGGGGGAATTGGGAGGAGTGGGTATGAGTACTTTCTTCTCATCACTTCTATCTTTACTTCATGCTGAACCTAGCTTCAATATAGCCTGCAGGCGCAACCCCCCATCGCATGGTCCTCATCGCTGACCCCCAAATCATCGACCCCCACACCTATTCTCGCCGTGGTTTCTCCCTAAGAGCAACAATCTACTACACAGACCAGTTTATGAGACGCTCCTACTACACGATTCAAAACTCGCTTCTCCCCTCTACAACTCTCTTCCTTGGAGACCTCTTCGACGGTGGTCGTGAATGGACCCATACCCCGCCGTCTCTCTATGCTCAGGAGAATCATATACACACCGAAGATCCCATCCCTGTGCGAGAGGACCCTCATGCAGAGGCGGACTGGAAATTTTATAAGGATGATTTTTGGTGGAAGGAGTATATCCGTTTTGCACATATATTTCCGAATTTTCCGTTTAGGAAGACGGTCAAGTCACTTCCCGGAAACCATGATTTGGGGATTGGAAACGGGATTAGAGAGGGTGTGAAAGAGAGATTCACAACCTACTTCGGTGAGACCAGCAGCGTCCTTGAGGTAGGGAACCACAGCATCGTCCTCATAGATTCTGTCTCGCTGTCCAATGACGTCAACCCCCGCATCTGGGGCCCATCACGTGAATTTCTCGACGAGCTTCCGAAGCGGCTCTCAGAAGGAGAAATTACTGCCGAAAAGAGCCCACACAAAATCATAACTCTCTCCGAGGCTAGAGCAAAAGCAACAGAGGAACCGGCAGAAACCAAGGAACACGAGGGAGAGAAAGAACCCCATCTAAAGAACAAACTCCCAACAGTCCTACTTACTCACGTCCCTCTCTACCGCCTCCCCAAGACCCCCTGTGGACCCCACCGCGAGTCCGATAGTGCCATCTCCATCCGTGGTGGATACCAGTACCAGAACGTGCTCACCCCCGAGCTATCCAATGAGATCCTCCGCAAGACATCCGCAAAATACGTCTTCTCCGGTGACGACCACGATTACTGTGAGGTCGAACACATGTACACCGGCGACCAAGGTAAAGTCAAAGAAATTACCGTCAAGAGCTTTGCATGGACAATGGGGATTCGGCGTCCTGGATTCCTCCTCGTCAGCTTATATAACCCTGCCAATGGTGGGCTAGAAGCCGCGGGGGAGGCCCCGACGGCGAAGAGTCACCTGTGCTTACTTCCGGACCAGATAGGCACGTTTTTCAAGTACGTGCAGATGTTAGTGTTCTCGCTCTTCTTAATTATTGCCGGGGTGATCGTGAGGCGGCTTAGAGGGACGAAGCGAGACGAGGATGATGGGCCGATTTTGCCGACTTCGAATAGTAGCACGCAGAGAGAGAAGGCGGCGTTTGGAATGTCGAGTTCTTCGGCTATGGCAGGGTCGTCGAGGACTGGGTCGAGGGCGTCGACACCGAGCACGGGGTACAGGAGGTATGACGACGATGATAGTAAATATCTTAAACCCGCAGCACCTAGAAACGAGGGCGAAGGAAAGGCGAAGGGTAATGGGAAAGGATGTATAGGCGGGTTGAGGGATGTGAGGGACGAATTTGTTGCTGTGGCGTGGGTGGTGTTAGGATATTACATATGGTTGCTATGGAGGTGGTAGGAGGGTAATAGATGTATTTCTATTAACACATTTTTTTTGGGTTGTGCATGGTTTCATGGTTGGAGTTGGATGTCTGTTTCGTTCGTTTCGTATGTATAATTTACTTGAAAATGCGGGGAGTCGGTGGCCGGCTTTTTTTTACCACGAAGGGATGGGGATAGGATAGAGGACTGGGTTTTGGTGATGCTGTAAATGCTGTAATATGAACTCCTATAATATCTGCTCGTGTGGTTTGGGGGTTCGATCCCTTAGTGCCTCATCCCATTTATGTCAATATCCCAATGGGTGAGGTATCGTGTACTCTGCTATAGGTGGTTCATCCACACCTCAACACGGCCCCGGCAAAAGCGGATTTAGCGATTACTTAGTACGTCTTTTTTCCGCACTGAATTCGCTCTTGGGAACCGAAAATATAATCAGAGCAGTGACATTCAAATCTTGATAGAGTCGGTGTTTAAGTCATGTATTATCACTCGCAAGCACTACGATTTGTGGTCAACATTAACATAGACAAAGCGGGTGATTAGCAGACAAGATTTTTTCCTTAAAGAAGCAGAAGTCTCGTACCGGTGGCGGCTGGATAACTGTGTTTTCGTAGTATTTTGCGTTTCTTTGTTCTAGCGATGATTCATTGAATGTTTATTTTCTAACAAACATAATGTAGCCCAATAATGACTGCTCCCTCCGAATCTATTTACTCCCACCTAGAAGTCGAATCCCTCTTAATTTCCTCCCACCGTCCAGACTTCCAACACCACAACGCCAAATGGCCAAAAAAACACCCAAACCCAAACCCAAACCCTCCCCACCAACCGGAGCACTAAAACCAAAAGGCTACAAAGTCACCAAATGGCCTCCCTCCAAACCAGCTCGTCTCCCAAAACCACTCACCGAAGTAGAACGAGAAATCCTAGGATTCTATGACAAAACGCGGATAATCTCTATAGACCGCGCTTCAGGTCGCTTCATCTACAACCCTAAAACACCCCCTCGAGTTCGTCAACCCCCTCGTCTACGACGTAGGATTGGGCCTTTGGTAGACCCACGTCCGGTTAAGGTGGGGACAAATGAGTCGTTGCTGTTTTGGCGGTTGAGGGTGTTGAGGGTGAGGATGAGGTATCTTAGGATGACGGGACGGTATAATCCTTACTTGAGGTGTGGTGCTTTGATAAAGTCTTCAAGGGGGCAGGAAGTCGTGGATGAGGAGTTGAAATCATATTTGCGGTTGAGGCAGGAGGAGGACGAAAGGGAAAGCATGGTATTGGAAAAGGCGGAGTTAGTGGATTATGTCGAGATGTTGGAAGATAGGGAAAGAGCTCGACAGGCTGAGGAGGCGGCGGATGCGGTTGAGGTGGAGAAGCTCCTGGAGGAAATTTGGCCGAATATAGAGGGGAGTATGGGTACGGGGGGTACGACTGTGAGTGCGAGTAAGGACGGAAACATGCTGGTGCGGGAATCAGCGAAGATCGAGAATAAGAGTCGCGACGGCCATGGAGATAGTGACTCGATTTCCCCGAAGGATTCAAAAACCAACGGGATGGAACATGGAACGAAACATAAAACTAAACGCAAAGTTAAACGAAAGACAAAAGCACATAAGGTGGAGTCGAGTAGAAAGGGCAGGAATTCATTTCAAGGAGGCGTGAAGGACTTCTTTTGTCGTCTAATTTAAACTACATGTAGTGTAATCATATAAATCAAAGAATTAAACCATCTTTCTGGAAAGAGTTTTTTTAGGACTGCGAGGAACTCTTCAGGTCTGGCGAGGAAAGGCTATGGCCCCAAGGCCCCCTGAGATTTGACAGGAGGTGGCTGCGGCTGTATCAATATCCCAATTCACGGTCACGAAACCCACCACGTTTCCAGTTTAGTATATACTTCTTTCCTCTATCACCCGCCCCAGTAAGCAATATCAGGAATCTGCACGCCTATTTCTTAGTCGGGGGATATCTGCAGGTGGATGAAAAAGCAATACCTTAGTCGCTTTTCACTTCCGCGAGGCTAACAAGCGAGAAGAAGCTCCCGCGTCTAATAGAAGGTCTCCAGGTCGCTGATTAGCTACCTTTTAATTTAATGTAGATGGTTTGCAAAAGTAAACCATAAGATGAATTATACACCACAAAAGATAATTCAGCGAAGCAATAAGTTTCTGTGCATAGAAGTTCAACAGTCTTGGCGGATGGCGGTATGAACCTATCCACTACGTCATCTATCATAGTCTATAGAAACCCATTGGCATGCAATGATTGCAGTCAGTTACCCGTAATATACCACGCTCCCAGCACTTACACTATCCTGACCAGAGGGAGAATGTCGTCCCCGGGAGCGCTACGCTTCAAAGCAGCGAGGTATTAAGTAGGTGGACCCCCACACTAAAGTGCTCCTAGTTAGGTCTGGATCTGATACCGTATCGTGGCTTCTAGTAGATAAGTATTTTCTAATCGAACTGGTACCTTTTTTGATTAATGATTTCCCTGACATCAGTATTTAGAGCGGAATTCCGCACGATGACGAAAGGATAAGACATGTTGCTTGTCTTCGGGATATCGAAGAGGCTCGCCCAAGCTTGATTAGGCGACTTGGTTCGATTCCTTCGAGGAGTCTTGAGCTATATATGTAGACGAGTGCGTTTTCATGATCCGGTAAATGAAAGTTGACCTGTCAGGCACCCAAAAGCGCCCGTACCTGCATAGAGAAGTGAGACATGCTTTGGGGAATTTTCGTGAGAGAAATAAGAAAGTTCATCATTGGTGTGATGAGGTGTGCGTGTATTGCCGGTCATCTTGCAGCTAGACATTCCAACTGCCAGCGAGAAATTGACCAAAGACGAGTGCATACTTCGGATGGACAGACCTTCAGCAGATCTCGCGGGAAAAATTCCCGAGCCATTCGTTTTAGCTGCAGACAGACGTAAGACATTTTTATCTAGAGACCGACCGGACTCGTGAATGGGCATGGGCTTGCGGTATTCGCGCTTGTTCGCACATGGGGCTGATTTGGGGAGCCGCTGGTTCGTGATCGACAGGGGCTGTTGTATGATTCTTGAGGTTCTAAATTCTCGCTAGATGGAGTAGTTCCAAGAAATTGGCTGTACCAGTGTTGGTTCCTGTGAGGTGCATCAGAGAGAAGAGGCCTGGGCAGCATAATACACGTAGGGTTAGGGCAGACAGGCCATTGGCAAGGGTGGCCCTGTTTTTCCACACATTGGCCGTTCCTTGCCGCCCACAAAAGATCAGGATCAAGAGCTTTGACCCACAAGTCGTGGCAAGTCACGCATAAGCATCTGCAAGTATACTCGGAAAGTACCTCCAACCACAAGCCATTCGTGAATTGTCACAAAGCAAGGCAGTTGTTTACAACAGCGTTGAGGCATGGATACATGTATGGGTGGGAACATTCGAGTACCCTGAATATGCTTTAGTGCTCTGGAAGAACACCTTACTTTATCTGCCCCGCATTTCATAGTTGGCTGCCTTTCTGATTTTCGGTAGTAGGAACATCAATCTCCGACAGGGGTTAGCAAAGTGACAATCAAAAACGTCGTCCGATTGATTGCAATCTGGTTGGTTTGTGGGGGATGGAGAAGTCCCAAAGCGTGATTAGACCCCGCAGTTTTTATCGGGATTCGGGAGCAAGACGACGACGTCCGATTCTGTCCACGAGGCTAGCGTCATATATTCGGCTCCTGGGCACGCAGGGCACATTGCATAATGGGCAGGGTGAATGACTCGACTTGAGCCATCGTATGGTACCCATTCTGCTGTTACCGGCATCAATTTTCTCGTGCACCGAAAGTTGATGCCAAAGGAAGGCTGTTCCGAGACATTTCGCATCTCGTTGCAAGAAAAAAAAAGGGTCCCGTCTTGCCCGTGCAACGTCCAAATGTGTACCACGGTTCACTCAGTCCGCCAAGACTGTTTGGACTTCATGCCTGAAACCACCTTTACTGTTAAGCTTCCCGTGCTCCAACTCATCGGCATGGCACGATCACGTCTTGCAGATGTACTGTATTCAACGAGATTCTCTGCCCGTGGCATCGATCGCGCGCAGTTAGATTCTTAACCGCGGCACGCTGCGTCCGTAGCTCATCTTTGGGTTGCTAGGCCCCTCGTTGGCTGTTCAAGGTCATGATAAGGGAATCACGAGAAGATTCTAGAGTTTTGCTTCTCTCCCCCAGCTGTGAGTATGTATGTACTTTCTCTGCTGTGCTGTTTTCTGTTTTCTGCCATTTGCATATCACGCGTTTATTGCTTGGTTGAGTCCTCAATTGATGGAAAAAAAAGTACCCCGCTCCAGTTATCATCCATCCTCTGTTTCTGCATCGAATACCCGGAGGCTATGCAATACATCTCAGCTGCTGCATCATGTTGTTTCCCCCATGTTTTCCCGTACTGAGCGTCTCCATGCTTAAGCGTTATCATTATAGTATCTTTTAATATCTCTGCCTTTGCTTCGTGAGGCCGTATTATGGCCTTGTTATCTAGGTGCATGTTTTGGAACCCTTGGAACGTGGGTGGTTTATCATTCGCTTCACAAGCCCGCATCGGAGAGAATCACATATAGGGCAGCTCGGCTGATTGGATTTACTGTGCTGCTGTGCGATGATCTACTTGGAAGCTCTTCGCCCCATTTCTACCCAGGGTTCGAACATCCCCTCCCCCCGGTTTTGCGGAGAGACATATTTGTGCCTGGCGGTACTGGCAACGCATCTGAAGCTTCTAAGCTTCTTCAGACCACATACGCGTGGGGAAGTGACCCAATTGGGCGAGGGCATCACTTTCTGAATAAGGCTTTGTGTCAATATACTCCACAACTCACGTGGAGAGATGCGGCATTGACGAGCCAAGTTTACCTCGTTGGTCAATGTAACCGACACTGCTCGGCCTGCTCTGCACACATTGTTAATCCAAGAAAAAGGCGGTTCGGGGTGGATAGAGCTGGAGGAGTATATGTACGAGCAGGTGTTGGGGAAGCTCGCGGTACCTACCTAGTGGTTGTCGAGGTGCAATTCTCGAGGTTGGGGCTGTCGGCGATCCGTCTGACACGCATGGCAGAATTCCCAACCCCAGTTCATCCACAGGCGAGCGACTCGGAGGCGGTAATCCACTGGTGGCCAACGGTGGGTGGGAGAAGCAAACCCAACGCATCTCCCAGGCGTTCGGTTACACCTTCCTATCTTATCGTTAGCCTTCCCCCCGACATCCCCCTCCCCAGGATCTGCCAGAGTTGAATGCACAGCACAGCAGCCTGCCAGCGTCCACTTTATGGCTACTATCCGTGGCGTGGACCTTCCGTTTTACCGTAGTAGACAGTGTGTGCTGGTGGCCGTATTGAGCGTGGGATCAGTGACGAACAATCATCTCCGCATTTTATGAGCTCTCGCTTCTGCGCTTGTCGGACATTTTGTAAATACACTCAGTCTCCCCCTCCCACTTTCCTATTTACTCCCACCCCCTTCGAGTCCTTGTTCCTTCGCCTTTTGACGAAATCGCGGTACCCCCGGAGTCAGCTTGATCCCCACTTCTTCAACGCCTTCTGGAAAAATAAGTAAAAGAATTTATTAAAATCTGATAGCTGGTCTCAAAATCATTTATATTATATTTCTCCAACTCTCAATAGCCAGTCGCTAGCGTCAATATCACTGGGTATCACCAGCAATGCCGGCTGAACTCAGAATATCCGTTACACAAACGAAAGTCTCAGAAAGGCTTAACAAAATCCTATCATCACCGCAACCGCATCCTCTAGATCAATTGTCCGTTGATGAAATCAACAGAGCTCGCAATGTCATCCTCAAATCCCATTCTGCAGCTTCAATCGCCTTTAGAACGATTACTCTAGAGGAGCCTCCCAAATCGGACCTGGTGCTATTTCTACAGGCTGAACACAAGGGTGAATTGACTAGCAGAACAAAAAGGCCTCCCAGGCGAGCTAGGATTTTATTCGAAGCAATTGCGAAGGATAGATCAGTCGAATTACGTGAATCAGTGGTCGACGTGGTAGCTGGCGAAGAATGTGATCATAAAGTGATTGATAAGAAATGCCACGCTCCCTTGAATGCGTATGTTCTCCACTCCATCCTTCAAGGGACCGTATCAATCTAAATTATCACAGTGAAGAGGTTGCTATGTTCCCAGAAGTAGCATTAGCATCACCGCTGTTCCAAAAGGCTCTTGCTGAGCTTTCACTACCACCGAACACTGTCATCGTCATTGATCCGTGGATGTATGGCGGCTGGGAGAATCCGGATGAAAGCAGTCCTCGTTATATGCAGGGACTAGTCTACGCCCGTGACCCAAAGACCAACAACCCAGATTCGAACCACTATGCGTTCCCACTACCTCTAATACCGGTAATGGATGTCGTGAAGAGGGAGATCGTTAGGGTTGATCAATTGCCCACCGGTGGCAGGGAGGATGCCTTTGAACATGGGACTGGTCCAAAGGACGCCCTAGCACATTGCAAAGCTTGCGAATATATACCGGAGCTAATCCCAGGCGGGCTAAGGCAAGATCTTAAACCTCTGAACGTCGTACAACCTTATGGCCCGTCATTCACAGTTGTTGGGAATTCATTGGTTGAATGGCAAAAGTGGAGGTTCAGGGTTGGCTTCAACCCTAGGGAGGGGGCGACAATCCACGATCTTTGGTACGATGGAAGAAGCGTTTTATATCGACTGAGTTTCAGCGAAATGTCAGTGCCGTACGGCGACCCTAGAGCACCTTTTCATAGGAAGCAGGCCTTCGATTTTGGGGACGGGGGTGCTGGGAGAGCAGCCAATAATTTGGAGCTTGGGTGCGATTGCTTAGGTCTTATTAAGGTATTTGGGGTTAATTCTTGTCCAGTGTTGATATGAAGCTAATGGTGGAAACAGTATTTTGACGGCGTAATGAACGATGTTCATGGGAAAGGCGTGGTTTCGAAAAACGTCATTTGCATGCATGAACAAGATGATGGTATCTTGTGGAAGCACACGAACTATCGAACTGGGCGTGCGGTCGTCACTCGTAACCGGAAGTTAATTATACAATTTATCATTACGCTTGCCAACTACGAGTATATTTTTGCGTACCACTTCGACCAAGCCGGCGGGATCATGATCGAAACGAGGGCCACAGGTGTCGTGAGTACTGTTCCAATTGATCCTGGAAAGACCAGTTCGTGGGGAAACGTGGTCAGCCCGGGGGTATTAGCACAGAATCATCAACACCTCTTTTGCGTTCGCATTGACCCCGCAATTGACGGATACAAGAATACTGTAATTCAAGAGGAGTCTCACCCACTTCCGTACACCCCGGAAACGAATCCCTACGGGAATGGATATGAGGTTAAGCAGACCATTCTTAAGACTTCTGGTTGGGCGGATGCGGCACCTCAGAACGGCAGACTCTTCAAAATCGTCAATCAAAAGGTCCGCAACCCCGTGAGTGGGAGGCCCGTGGGTTACAAGCTGGTTCCTTCACCCACACAACTTGTACTAGCCCACCCCGATAGCATAATGGCAAAGCGTATGGCATATGCTAGTCATCATCTTTGGATTACTAAGTACCATGATAATGAGTTTTGGGCGGCCGGACAGTTCACGAATCAAAGTTCTATTGAGGTTTGTGGCCCCTAACGATATAAATTGTTTCTAAATAACTGACGAAATCTTTAGTGTGGTGGCGTTAAAGATATGGCAGATCGCGAGGAAAACATTGAGAATGAGGATGTTGTCGTATGGCACTCGTTTGGCTTGACACATAACCCTAGGGTTGAAGGTTTGTTCCAACAGACTCTTGTTTTTTTGTATCTGGTCACTAGGCTAAACTTTTACAGACTTTCCGGTTATGCCAATCGAGACGCATCAGATTCACCTCAAGCCGGCCGATTTTTTTACTAAAAACCCGGCTATTGATGTACCATCTACCAAGAATCAAACTTCTATTTTGTACAAAAAGGGTGGTATCGTTAGTGGCTTTGTTGCTGAGGTTCCTCACGCCCACGAGAGCGATCGTAGGAAAGGAAAATTACATTTGGAGGATACTGGTGCTGAGACACTTGTCCCACAGCCACAACAGCGGGGGATAAAGGCGTGTTGCATGTAAGGCGCAATTTTGGAGTTCTAACATAGGATTTTTGTTGGGCATTTTTTTCACGATTTTTTTTCTTTTTTTGGATTCTTTGCTTCTTTTTCACAGGGGGTTTGATTTAAAATGCATTTCTAAGGGTGGGTTCTTCCGGATGTTTTTGATTTTTTAAAGGTGGGGGTAATGTTTTTTTCTTCTTTTCTACGATTATTACGACGCAACGCAACGATTTCACGATCTCGATTAGAGCACTGTTTTGGGGAGTTTTTATCTCATTATTTCAGTCTTTCCTGCTTCTTTCATTCGCTTACTCTAGGTTCCGGCGATGAGGGGAAGATCTGTGCCTCTTTTTTTTCCTTCTGATTATCAGGTTTTGGTTTTTCTTATTATTACCACTTTTATAGTTCATGCTCTAGATCGGACTTTCGTCTGGTTTAGGGTTGTACAAAGCCGGACTTATGCGGTGTACGATAACTGCTCTTCGTTTAATTCATCATTCGTACATATCCAGCATTCTTGGTTACCCCGGATTTTAAAATCCTATGATGCTATGTGTAATGGACCAGGCTAGCTGTTCGGACATGTCGAACATACTACTGGCACACGTGGATAATCCGGCCGCAGCACCGCGTCCCAGAACCGTGGGATGGCGAACGAGGCAAACCGGTTCGAGGATGTTTGCCAGCAGCCGGAACTTAGGTAAGCCCGAGAAGGCGAGGGGTATGATTCGTTCGCCGCTCTAATCACAGAATATCACTCGGCAGGGACCACGGAACTTTTCGGCGCGGCCCGCACCGGATTATCTTTACGCTTTTTCGCGGCTCCTTGCTCGCATCCGGTAGCCCGTATATGGCATTTCAATCAAACCCCGCAAAAAGACGTTTTTGGACGCCGTCTATGCATGTATGTTGGGGCTGCTGTATGTAGATATCCGAGAGGATCCTCGGGGAACGGTGCCGTCGAACACGCAGGCAGATAAGACAGGGAGGAATATGGGCGATACCAAAATTCCCATGCAGATTCTCGAAAGAAAGGTGTCGAATACCCGGTACCCGAGGACCTGTCAATCGGAGACAGCGCAGAGTATGTAGATAAGGTGTAATCAAGCCACAGGTTGAGATCGCGACTACGATCGTTTGGATCAACTTGGAAGCGAGAGAAAAAAGGAAAAGGATGGATGGGTATTGTAATGCACAGAGTTTTATCTCAACTATCAACAAGGTAAAGAAAAAGAAGGAAGAAAAAAAAATAAACGCCAAACACGATAGCCCCCCTCGTCTCCACGGAGCGTAACAAGAAATAGAGAAATAGACAACTCTTCACATTTTAAACATCGACCCTCGAAACACCTTCTGTGATGTCTCCAGTAACGTCCTTCGCACCCTCGTCACCGCCAGTCGAACGTGCGGCAGACTTCTCGAATGCTTGGATGAAGTCCTCGATGATATCATCAATGTGCTCGATTCCGACAGAGACACGGATAAGATCCTTGGTAACGCCAGAGGCGAGCTGTTCCTCCTCGTTGAGCTGCTCATGGGTGGTGGAAGCAGGGTGGATAACGAGGGTTCTGTTTATGTTTGGTTAGCAAGACACTTAAGAGTAGTCCACGGACGATCATTGACTTACTTCGCATCGCCAACGTTGGCAAGATTAGAAGCCAGCTTCAAGTTATCGACGAGGGTAGTTCCAGCCTTCTCCCCGCCCCTCACACCAAACGACAAGACACCGCCGAATCCGCGCTTAAGATACCTCTTCGCAATCTCGTGGCTCGGATGGCTCTCGAGTCCAGGGTAGCTAACCCACGCAACCTTATCATGCTTTTCCAACCACCTCGCCAGGTTCAAAGCATTGCTCACGTGTCGCTCGACTCTCAAGCTCAGTGTCTCGAGTCCCTGAATAAGCTGGAATGCACCGAACGGGTTCAAGCAGGAGCCCAAATCACGGAGAATCTCAACACGGACGCGAATAGCGAAAGCAATGGGGCCGAAGGTCTCCCAGAACTTCAAACCGTGGTAACCCTCAGAAGGCTCAACGAACTGGGGGAAACGCTTGGCGTTCTTGCCCCAGTCGAATTTTCCGGAATCGACGACGACACCAGCGATGGTGGTGCCGTGGCCGCCAATCCATTTGGTGGCGGAGGCAACGACGATGTCGGCGCCTGGGATGGAGTGTTAGTTTGTGTGAAAGATCTGGATTTTAAGGGAAATGGTGAGTGACGAACCATGCTCGATAGGTCTGACCAAGAACCCGCCAGCGCCAAAAGTGTTATCCACGATCAACGGCACACCCGCCGCCTTGCACACCTTCGAGATCGCCTCGAAGTCTGGGATGTTGTACTTCGGGTTCCCGATACTTTCAATGTACACAGCCTTTGTCTTATCATCGATCGCGGCGGCAATGTCTTCAGCATTGTCACCCTTGACGAACTTGGTCTTGATGCCGAGACGCGGGAGGAACACTTTAAACTGGTTGTAAGTTCCGCCGTAGAGGAAAGAGGTAGAGACAATGTTATCGCCTGCATGGCAGAGGGCCGCAATAGCCATGAATTGCGCAGATTGGCCAGAGGAGGCGGCGACAGCGGCGACTCCACCTTCGAGGGCTGCGACACGCTTTTCGAAGACGTCGACAGTGGGCTGGACATCAATTCAATTAGTACTGGACTAAGGGGGTTTAGGCTTTGGGCGTAGTTACGTTCATGATACGGCTGTAGATGTTGCCTGGGTCCCATGTTAGCACTCAATTGCATCACTGGAGAGTTCAGGAATTCTTACCAAATTCCTTGAGGCCGAACAAACGAGCGCCATGGGCAGAGTCATTGAAGACGAAGGACTATCACAAGGAACTACTCAGCGCTTCAATTCTTGATTGGAAAGAAACACAGGAGAGTGGCTTACGGTGGTAGCATAGATAGGGACAGCTCTTGCGTTCGTCGCAGAGTCCACTTCTTGGCTATAATTACCTCCCCGTATAAGTAAAGAGAAAAAAAGGCGTCATCTCCGTACCTGAAGAGCCTCAAAATACAGGGATGGGGAACAAAGAAAAAGGTGATGTGGAGCACAACATACCCAGCGTGTAAGCAGAGAGTTTCAAAGCGCGACATGATGGATCGATAATCGCAAGAGGAAGAGTTTCAATAGAATTTAAAAAAGACACTTGGTCTAGGTTATCGTTGTGTAGAGAGCACTTGAAAGGGAGGAGAACGAAAGATCTCAGGGACGGGCCAGCAACATAATAAGTAGTACCCACTACTAGTGCGGGGCACATGTAGGGAAGGAAGAAAAAAAAAATTGGCTTCGAAAAGCGGCCGAGCACGCCATCGCGAGTTTTACCTACTCGAGCTATACTGTTTCATATGAGGATGCTGTTGGGAAGTCTATTATTCACAGGATGTGATTCTGAATTGCTAATTTTTTTACTGTTTTTGGATGTGCGAGCACGCCTCCCGAGTGGGATACGATGTTGTACCAAGGCATCTCGTATTCCCCCAATGCAGTTCGTCCCACTTGCCAGAATAGAATTCAGTCTCGAAAGTGGGAAGGGAATCCTCACGACCCAGATATGAATATCCTCAGGTCTTCAACGAAAACATAGACCGCCCACATGAAGGCTGAGCAAACCCCACATTCTCTGTGGGGTGGGGGTTGACTTTACGTTCTTGCAGATCTTTATGCGGGGGTGATCAATTGCGCGACTGACCAGGATCCTGTCACGCAGTCACTACTCTATTTTTTGCAGAAGACAGACTACTGCTATCAAGCACTTCCGTGACACTCCAAAACACAAACCGTCACTCGTTCTCTTCTCCCCTTCCAACACTTTTATAATACTATGCTCGATTCCTCGTCACATAGATCGCATCTAACTGAGAATAAAATACCTTGAAAATACAACATAACTATCATACAAACTTGTTTATCAATTACTAACCAACCTAAGAAACCATCCACTTTTATCATCTACAGCCCCGTCCCCGTCCCTCCCTCCTCCATCAACCCCAACCCTGGGATCCCCGTATCGCCACCCTCCTTCTCATCACCCAATCCCACATCCGGTATATCTTTCTTCTCCTCCGCAACTGGCGTATCCGGCTTCGAATCAACATTCATAAAATCATCCATAATCGTATCCCCCAGCTCCTCCCCCGTCAACTCACCCAGCTCCTGATCCCCCGACTGAAACCCCGCAACCAACGGCACATCGTTATCACCGCTAATCCCACTCTCCGGAATCCCCACCGATAAATCTAAATCAACATACTCATCCCCCACATCACCCACATCTCCATTCGTATGGCGCTCCTCACCACTCATAACCGTATCCATCGCGCCATTCCCCCCCGCGACTACACCCCCCATCTTTTCAATCTCATCGACAGGTAGGTCCCAGCGGAGTAGCATATTCTTCTCAACAACCTTCTTCCCAATCGCAGCTTCAACCTCAGCAACAATCTCATCAACAGTTTTACTCGCTGTTGCGGTATCCGCCCTCTGGACTTCCACAAGGAGGGGATCAGTCGGGGGCTCGTCCTCCGAGGTAGCAGTAGCCGGACGCTCCTGTGAACCGAAGCCCATTCCCGAGCGGAGCTTGCGTTCCGCTTCTTTCGCGATACCGCTTTTGGATATCTTTTGGAGTCGCGCGGCGTGTAGCATCTCCATTCTTTGGATATCAGCTTCTATATCCGCGATCTTCTGCTCCACGCGCGGTCGGAATAGTTCCAGTATCTCCTTTTGGTCTTTGTCCTTCTCGCTGTCTTTGTCCTCAGGTTTAGATGGTGGAGTTGGGTACACTGGCGCCTCCAGTAGTCCTTTCGTGACGCTCTCCAGCTCTCCACGTAGTCCAAGACCTAGGTCGACAGGTTTAACCCTGTTAATGGCGTACACACTCCCCAGCACCTCCTCCATCCATTCGTGGTGCTGGATATACCGTGTTGTAGCGATCTCACGGGGGGTGAGGTGGTCCAACATATCCCCACGCGAGGTGTCTTCCTCCTCATCAATCGTCATCCCCGGGTCACCAACACCAAGAGCAGCAGCCTGCGCACCCGATGCGCCCGGGTGAGAGCCAGGCGGAGTAGGTTTGAGACGTTTCGCGGACGGTGGGACAGGACCAGCGCCTTTAGGAGCTGGACCAGCGCGGGCAGGAGTGTAGTATCCTTGTGGAACGGGTGTTGGCCCAGGCTGGGGCGTACCGCGCGGGTTCATGGGACTGATGTGACGGTTTTGCTGAGGTGTTTGTGGCTGTTGTTGTTGTTGTACCATTTGGATTCCTTGGACTTGTGGTACCTGGGTTGGTAGCGCGATGATGGGCCAGGAGCTGCGGTCGCCGAGGTAGAATTCTTTTCGTGGGAGTTGGCCGGTAGCGAAGAGCTGGGCGATGTAGGAGCGGGCGTTGAAGGATTGGCGTGCGCCTTGAGTGATGTTGATTTGGGTGACTGGGATCTGGTTTTGGCGCTCGGCGGTGAGGTAATGGAGGAGCCAGAGGCTTGAGGCTTCGGCCGGGGTCGAGGGGTGTTGCGGTTTAAGGCGGTAACACCGACGGGAGAAGAGGGCGTGGGTTTGCGGGCTTTGGAGGTTGGGGTTGGGGTTGAAGCCTGCTTTGTGATAGTAGATTTCAATCGACTGTGGGAATGGTTAGCAGGCAATTCCCTCTAGAGCGAGTCTGATAGTGATACATAGAGGGGGGGAAGAAAATAGTAACTAAAAGAAGGAAAAGCAGGAGGATATGCGGAGCGGCTAGGTGCACAAAGACAGGTCGTATTTTTTTTAATAGGACGACTGCCTTGTTTGACAAAGCCCCTCCAAGATAATCTTGGTGTGGGGCTCGAAATTTCGGATATATTATCGCGAATTGTAACAGGGAGACGCGAAAAGGAAAAAAAAAAAAGAGAAACGCGAAATCTCCACCGCCAATAGAATGCAATGTAACGTAGCAGGGGGGCACAGTATAAGAAGGTAGAAGAGAAATGACGAGGATAAACATTCTACACGATACACACACACAAATAAACATTTTAGGAGGAGGGGGGGTGGGGATCACAAACATAGCCCTTAACATCAACTGTATGCACACTCTCCGCATCAGCCCAGACATAACCATCGCTCGCACAGCTCGTCCCCATCGCCGGGGGATGCCACGATAACATCAACGAGCCCGGTGGAGGCGCCTCGATCATGGTCCAGGTGAACGGATACTGCTGTACCATGGTCGGTGTCTTGAGCAGCATTTCGACCAGTAGCTCTGGCTGGATCGATTGGTACAGAGGGTACTTCATCACGCAGAGCGCGTGCAGGTGGTGCAGCAGCTGCGGCGAGACGGAGGACGACGGGTCAGACATTGTGGGTGGTGGTGTCTGCGTGGTGGAATCGAATGAGCGACGAAGGTGAGAATGGTGGGCGCTGGAGGCGCGATGGGGGGAGGTGTTGAGAGAGCTATGGGAAAACGCGCGCGGGTTGCTCGTGAGGCTTTGGGGACGTTGCTGACTGTGGGACATTGCCGTTTTGGGTTGTGCGTCAACGGGGTACAACCCGGAATGTAGCAACGTAGGAAACAGTATCGCCTTCGTCTACTATATCCTAAGTATCCACCCCCAGGGGCTTTTTAAGTGCTTCTCGAGGTGAACATAGAGATAATAGCCGAGATTGGGTTGGGTCGGACTTATTCCAGCAGTGCTGAAAGTCATACCCTACGAGTGATGTTCTATGACCTCAAAGTCTGACGAGTCTTCAACCGCAGGATCATAAAGATTCAAGTCTGGCTGAGATTTTGCGGGCAGAAAACACTACGATTCAAAGGTAATTGAACACGGTTTTGCTTGTAAGACTAGCGAGCGGTTCTAGAGTTGGTAGTGACATTGGCCGTCTGGACGAACATTCGAGAACTACAACCGGTATTATTGCTATCCTAGATTTACGATCAGGTAAGAGGGGCTACATTTATTCACCGAGATAGAACGGAACTGGATACGCAAACAACGCTTGTGAGCGTATCGAGTGATACTGTATGACAAATATTCCGAAGAGATAGGAATGGAGGAAACCAGCATCACGCCCCTAGGGTGTGGTGAGTAGAGCGTAATTAGATTATTTTGCCTTCAACTTAGTATCTATTACGAGCATGGGTGATGGGTAAGGGCGGAATAGCCTAGACGAGATGGGCTCCTGGCAGAGTATGCAAAATCTATTTCACGCGTAAAAATACCAGAAACCAATCGTTTAATACTATATTGAGATGACAAAGCAAATACATAAAACTAATAGGACAAACCATTGATCGATAAAGAGTCATCCCCAGCTACATATCTCTCAGAACTCAACCAGTCACATACGGGCCGAAAAAAGGTTGATAAGATTGTACACACCACAAAATCTGCCTCGTCGGGAAGCTATCCGTTTCATTCCATTATTATTCCTTTCTTCCCTTTCCCGCTTCTTCTTCATCCTCTCAAATGATTCGGCGAGGATCCTCTCCTCGACCTCGATTCTTCGCCGTTCATCCCCAGCACACTTAGGACATCCACCACTTGCGTAGTTATTTATATCTCCAACTGAATTTTTCCTAAGATACAAAAACAGACTTTAGTAAGCACTAATCTATATAGCTTGCATCTAAATGGTGGTAAAGGCGTAACCTACGAATGGTATCGGGTGCATGGTGTTGTTGCTTTGATTGTTCTATCAGAGCCGGTAGGCGATTCCACGATAGCCTCCATGCATATGCTTGTGATGTAAGACCGTTCAGAGTGTTGGGGAACGTATTATAGGTCCCTGATCGGCGGGCTTTATACTAACGGAGGACTTCTATGGCGATGATATTTAATCACTCTCGCTATAGGTTTGCTATACTAAAGGTGTCTTTTGCGAAAGAGATTGTAGAATGATTATGTCGAGAGCCAGAGGTAGGAACTGGCGATAGAATGGAAAAGCTGCACGTCACGGGAGTATCTTCGTCTCCTATAGAATAGGAGACTGTGGGAAGAATATTCTATTTCAGTAAGTGAAAGGGTAAAGATAGAGGGGACAGACACCCCCAGGTGGTAAAACACGCAATTCCAATTACATGTATGCGTCTTCAAAAATCAGTAACCATGATTGCAATTTTCTATCGCTAATACCTGGAGAATTATTTTTAGCAAAGCATTGGGAATCTTACTTTCAGACACCGTGATTAATTTCTGCAATATTAATTTACCTCATTATTTCACCTCAGCAGCATTGATAACACAGGTACGCTCTTTTCCTGCTATCTCCTGGCAGCCGCACCGCTAGTTCCTTCCGCTTTTATCTTGTTAATTCGACAAGCTAGCCTAGTACTATCAAGCCATGGGAAATGCGACCAATTAATGCTAGCCTTATTTCTTTCATAGTCTAGTATCGAGTGATGTTTCATGAGTGTATTCTTGTTAAACTTCTAAAGTAAATAAAGGGAATATAAAGAGAACCGCCAGGAGATTCAAAAAAACTACGGTTTCCTAGAGATAAATATCCTTCATTGTCACACGACTTAGCACATACAGAACGTAACATACTCAGCATCATGCATTATCACTCAGCATTCGGTATTTCATCCTTAACCACCCCAACCCCACCTGGCATCGAAGACCCGAACCACCTCATCGAATATTTTTGCCTAGAGGCCCGGTCTGCGGGTTCCCGCCACGGTTACTTATATGGTTGGGTTTAAGACTATGCGACCATGGCTGGGGATGCCAGAAAGGTAACCAACTTGGCCCACGCTATTAAATTCTATTACCTGAAACCTAAGTACAACGAAACAAGCTATTAGGGGGTATAAACCGTGTACGGGTATGAATTGAGACTCATTTGTTAGGGTATGATCGATGTTTGTTCAATGCAGGTTTAGACTTAGTAACAGCAGCCCTTTAGGCATGACTAAATCCTAATAACGAAGTCAATATCCAGATCAGTAAACACAAAGAACCATTTTAAGATGCGATGGCATCTTAATGCAAAACCAGCTGTTGGCCCAGAGGAACAACACCATCACTGCAGGCTAAGCGTCGACACTACATGTAGGCTCCGGACTTCCGGTGCTAGATGAAACAGCCAATCGTATATGTACTACTAAAAACATGCTTAATAGAATCCCCATACCAATTCTGATCGGAATCGAAACACGGTCGGCTCGGAGAAATGCGTTTCCGATATATTCCCACCACTTAAGCGTAATTGGTTCGTCGTCAAGCACGTGACCTGGAACCCTGCACTTCGCAACCTGTCCTCCAACCTTAATCCCTTTCCGCCGTTGGATCCCTTTCCGCATTCCCGAGCTCCCAAAACATCATCATGTCTTCAAGGTTTGTCCCTTAGATTATTCCTCTTTTGATTGCTTCTGGTCCTGTTTTTTTTCCATGAGCTCACGGAATAGTAATAGATACGGCTCGCATCTCCACCAGCGAGATGCGCGTTCGCAGCTGTTTGAAAACAGCGGCTACGGCTATCCCGGAGATGGCCGAGCTTCGCCACGAGTAGCGAGCGCATATCGTCCCGCGACGCCCAACTCGAGAGGACAGTATAGCGCAAGTGTGTTGGAGGAGCTAGAGAGCCAGAATGATGCGCATGTGGAGGGGTTGAGCGCGAAGGTTAAGATGTTAAAAGATGTATGTCGCACCTGTGGCGCCCCTGGGAGTTTCTTGTTCTTGGCTATTCGCTTCGGCCACCGGCTTGCCGGTGCTTCTGGGGGGAAGAGTGGGAAATAGGGGATAGTAGGTATGGTACTGACTGGATTGATTTAGATCACAGAAGCTATTGGTGAAGAAGTACGCTCCTCTTCGTCCCTTGTCGCGTCCATGAATGACTCCTTCGACAACACCCGCGTACGCCTGCGCGGCACGATGAACAATATGATGCGGATGGCAAAAAGGACTGGCGTTGGTTGGAAAGCATGGCTATTCTTCATTCTGGCGGTGGCAGGCGTTTTTTGGTACGTTTGGTTGTTTTAGAGCTTTGGTTTTTCTTGGACTTGTTGGAAGCCTCTCTTTTTCTTCGATTCAGCTTTGTTGCTTTTTGTTCTTGTGGTACTGTACCAAAAATACATTTTTTATTCACGATACATGAGTGAGTGCGTGGGGGAAATGGGTGAAGGAAAGTCGCATAAAGAATGCAGTTTTTTTCTGGATTGGAGTCTGGCCATTGAATCTCGAATTTCGATGCACATGCTTGAGGCATAATGCCTCTGTTTTCGTGAATCGACGAATTACACATGTTTCATTACCTTTCCAAGCTTCAAACATTGCCAGCCAAGATATGGACACGGAGGAGGAATAATGTAACATGAGACGATAAGAAAGGAAAGAAAGATTAGGCGCGAGAGAAAACCAAAGGCAAGATCAGGGTCAACAAAAACTCGAGAAAATAATGGGAAAAAAATAAAAGAGACAAAGAAGCAAGACGACCGACACCCCAACTAGTATAAGAGCTCCTCATCCAATGTCTCATATCCGTCGTGACCTCTTGACAAGCTTGCTCAATCTATGCTGTAGCTCTCCTTGACAACTCTTCAAACCTGGCGGTTGTAGTGTACGTACAGAGAAGTGGAAGAAAGGAAGGAAAGAAAAGGTAAGTAACCCGCCGCCCATCCGCTACCTAATCCTCGGTTTGCCTGCATACCATACCTAGACATAAAACGTAATATCTTAGATTAACAGCACTTTCCGTCCTTCGAAGGTGCATCAGCGGAGCCACTGATTATGATAGGCTGACTTCCACCGACAGGTGGTACAGGGTGTACATCACCGCCATCAAGGGCTTTGCTAGATACGATCCGATAGATCTCTGAAGGGATATTAGTCTTAAGTTTGCATTTCCAACAAAAAAGCATGGATTATTGTCTGGTGATAAGTTACTCAGGTGTTCGTGGTACATACCCGTTAGAATATTTTGGAAAGCAAGCTCAACGTTGCTTGCGTCGAGAGCCGAGGTCTCAATGAATGAGAGGTGGTTCTCAGCTGTTTCGTAGGGAGACATGTCAGTTTGATGTTGTAGCTAGGAAAAGTCTGGCAAAACCCAGCAACTCACCAGCAAAGTTTTTTGCGTCATCTGTGGGCACAGCCCTTAGATGCCTCAAATCGCTCTTGTTTCCAACCAGCATGATAACGATGTTGCTATCGGCATGGTCTCTAAGTTCTTTGAGCCAGCGTGTGACATTCTCGTACGTCATGTGCTTTGAGATGTCATAAACTAATAATGCGCCTACAGCACCTCGGTAGTAGGCGGAAGTGATGGCTCGGTATCGTTCCTGACCAGCAGTATCCCATATCTGGGCTTTGATCGTTTTAGCGTCAACTTGGATCGAACGAGTGGCGAACTCGACACCGATGGTGGATTTTGAGTCGAGGTTGAATTCGTTACGGGTGAAACGACTGAGCAAGTTGGATTTGCCGACACCAGAGTCACCGATCAGAACAACTGGAATAAGATCCACATGTTAAAAAATGCCCAACGTCGACAAGGGGTTAAAGACTAAGGGGGTTTATTTCTCGCTGTGACAGTAATCGAGAGGGATCTATTGACGATGTGGCTTGCTTTGGGAGTTCATGTAGGGCGTCGTCATGAGGCTCTAGGTGAGAAAGGAGGGGGGTGGGTTGAGACAAGAATAGTACCTTTGAAGAGAAACTGTGGACGGGCGGAGGGACTGTCAACATTCACGATAGCTTCCGGAACAGGAGAACGAGGAGACTCACATCATATTCATCGTTAGCCATGTCGAGTTAATGGGAGGGGTAATGGGATCTTGTGATAAAGTGGGGGGGGAGGGGGGGGTTGCTGAGACGGGAAAGGGTGAAGACACGGGGTTGAGATGGCTGATATCTGTGGGCGAGAGAGCTGATAGGGGGCTGAGGAGAAGCGTTAACGGGTGGAAACAAATGGGAGTATTAAACAACGGGCGGGTTTACTTTGTTAGGAGGACTCTTTGATGGGTTGTGTGATGGTATGGCGGATGGAGCGGTCAGAAAAGACGGACGTGCTTTTGTTTCTTTTGCTAGGTAGGCAAGCAGTTGTTGCAGTTGGGGGTTGTCTGAGCACACGGTGTGTGAGTAGTTCGGGGCCTTGGTTGGTTTTGGTTGGCTGGTTTCCGAATTGGTGGTGGACAAGAAAGGAAGCCCAGCCAGCCAGCACCTCCGGCCACAGTCTCGGGCCTAATTTGGGAAACGATCCGGGGATTGCTTGCCGTTCATGACTAAGAGGACCCGCGCCGTCTTCAGGGTCCAGCCCTCGTGATGCCTTCTAACGCCACAAAATGGGGCGCAATCTGGAAGGACTCGAACTCTCTCGCGTCTTCACGACATCTACTTACTGCGTCATCCTAAGCTTCAAAAAAATCGACACAGTTAGCGACAAACACATCCGACTTCAGAAGCACAAAGGGACCTCCACCCCCCTTCCCCAGCAGTAGTGTGTGTCGTCTCTGCTGGAACCCGGTAGGGCGGTCGATAGGAGGATCCTGCTGGATGCAGCCAAACAAAGAATTCTTAAACTTAATTGAAAGACACAAACGCGCCACAGTTTAAATTCTTCCGCGTGTTTTCAGCAGGATGTTTCGGCACATTCCAAACGATGGCTCCGATGCCGACTCCGATGACAGCATCTCTCTTACTTCGACCGTGTTCAGCGAAGATGACCCAGATAACACCTACATCGTCGAAAACATCTTGGCTGAAAGGTGGTTTGCAGAAGAAGAGCGAACAAAATATCTCGTCAAGTGGGAAGGATATCCCATTGAACGTGCTTCCTGGGAACCAATCGAGATGTTCGACGACAAGAATACAATCAATGAATGGAAAGCTATTAAGCAGCGTCATGAAAATGGGAATTCGTCTCCAGAATTTGATTGGCAACAGTGGGACGCCGATAGAGAGAAGGAATCTTACGAACAGCACATCCGTAAACGGCGTAGGCTAAAAAAGAGGCAGAGGCTGCAAAAGACGACGAGTAAGCCATCCAGTAGCAGAGGGTCTCGAGCCTCATCTGCCAAGGCCAAAAACTTTGTCGTCAGCGATGATGAAATAGTGATTTCTCTAGAGGAGGACTCTGAATCAGATATCCAGAGGCCAAGAAGGAAAAAGAGAAAGAAAGCTGAGGAGGAAATTGGGGTAGAAGAGGAAGAAGATAGTGGAAACACAAGTGTGGATTCACTGATGGAAACCCTGGCCAAGAGAGCTAAAAAGAAAAGAGGGAGACCAAAAAGGGAAATAAGGGCACCAGAACCAAAGAAGCAGAAGACGAAAACTCGAGGCAGGCGCTCAGTGGAAGTGGAAGAGAGTGAGGCTTCAGAAGAAGATTGGTTTTCTGAGGATGGAGCAGTCAGCAAGAAGGTAATCACTTGTTTGATTGCATGTAACCCTAGGACTATAACTCACAAGCATTTTACAAAGCCTCTTAACGTTTCACAAAATGGGAGATCGTCCAAACCTACTCGAAAGCCCTCAGCAAATCATAGCACCGACTTGGAAAAAAGTGTTGCTGCTGCAGCCTCGAAATTGTCGAGAATGGATGTGCAGCAGCGTAAGTCTATTATGCCAATCAACCCTGGCATACCTTCAAAAGTGACCATGCAACCCAAGAGCGGTCCGAGAAGGCGTCAACCCAATAGTTCTTTGAAGGTGTCCGATCCAGCAATATTGCCTGGAGTGCCTAAGGTAGGGAAATTCATTTCTCTGTCCCAGCAAAACAGAGTGCATAAAAGAGGTCGTAATGAGCCTGCTCCAGACATCAACGCGCTTGAGCTGTTCCATGCTGGCGAGCCAAAATCATCTGCTGCACTTACTAGGAGGGTTTCCGGGTCGGGAGGATTTGCACAGCTTTCTGAGACGAAAGGTTTACTAAATGATGCTCAGCAGGTTAAAGAGGTGGGACAACCTCATGAAAGCAATAATCTTGGCATCCAAGATGGGGATGACCAAAGAGGACCAAAGAGAAGGAAAACAGATGAAAGCAATAAGGTTCAAACCTTATCACTCGACAAATATCAGGCAACTCGTGCGGGGCGACGAGACTCGGCCCAAAAAGCTCCTGAGCCTAATCCCGAATCTAGCAGACCTGAGTTTGAGGACCAAATGGGACTTGAGGCTGGTGATCATGACATGGGCATCACTGTTCATGAGGGTGCTTCACCAACCCCTGGGGGACCTTCAATTATAAACAATGATTCTTGGGGTCTGAAGAAGCCTCCAACGGGTCCGGCTGGGTGGCAAACCAATAAAATGGATGTTGATTCACCCGAATCACCAGGAATTCCAGAAACACCCGTGAAGCCTACATTCGAGTGCGAGCTAGAAATGGGCCCAGTAAGCAAAACTGAAACTATGGGTATCGTTACGTTTACTGGGTTCACAAGCAGCTTTACAAGTTTTGTGGAGGGGCTGAAGGTCGACCGATTGTGGGTGTCACGGTTTTTAGAGGATGCTTATATCTCCAATTTTTTAGTTCCCGTAAGTCGAGGATAGGCGGATTTTAGCCATTTCAGCCCTCGGGTAAGTGCTAATTCAGCGTGATTGCAGGAGATGGGCATTCCCCCCGAGTTCGCTGATATGGATGTCGATCGTGACAAATCTCAGCCCTTTATCAGCGCCCTTGTGGTTCTTCATGGCGCCGGTGTGATCCTTCACGAGGATTTTACACTGCTTATTTTTCAACCCAGCAACGACAAGCTCCGTCAGGCTTTCAAAACACCTATGCAGCAACATCGAACAGCTCTCCGAGCAGTAGCGTACCCACCTTTTGACATATCGATCCCTACCCGAGAATCGCTGTATGAGATCTCCGTACAGAGGGGTATCAAAGAACAGTCTATGAATAGTTTATACATTCATACCATTCTTAATAGGATGCTTGGGGTTAATTGCTCGGAAATACTCCAAAGTTCGAAGGGGAGTGATAATATTATCATCTATTGCCCGGACATCGCACACGCAGAGCGTGACGAGATGGAGCACGCACTTCGGATCTTGAAGAGAGAGTGTTGGCCAGTTAACGAGATTCCAGGAAGGATGGAGAAATATGAAAAATACGGCTCGAAAGTGAAGCTTTGCGTACTAGTATGTATCTAGCTGCATCAATTCGAGTTCTGAAGTAAACAAGCTGACCGCAAGAAGGTTCACTTCTCACTCAAACGTCAACTCCACCTCTTGCCGCACATTAAACATCTAAAGACTCGTGACCACGCTTTCTACTTCTTTGGTGCTAGGCTAGAACGGTCCGGGGACTCTGGAACGATAGCGACACATCCAGTACGATTTTGGAATTTCGGGACGCTTATTTTCCTGACACCGCAATTTGTAATGGAGAATGAGAAAGCAACGCGTGATGTTCTAGGGTATCAGCGAGCAAAAGCTGCGAGCACCACCATTTGTTACTCCGGTACCATGCTTACTCAGGTGGAGGCATACCTAACGAAGAACCCTGAAAAAGCGGAGGCGTGAGTGCAAAATAATAATCTTAGTGCTTTGGATTGCTAGGCGATATGTTCCTAATGTGTCTTGGTTGGCTATAGAGCTTTAAGGAATGTCTACGCCTTGATCGACAAGAAGAAGCGAGGAGAGGCTGTAGAGCTGCAGGTGCAAGATGCTGATGGTGTAAGTTTCGTCGAATAAGCTGGAGTAGGGTAAAAGTAAGGAAATTGACTCGTGGAGTAGTGCGACGAACTTGAGACTATCGCGGATGCGTTTGCCTTGCATCAATTGGAGCATTGTGCGGAGTACAGGAGATTCATGATTGGTCATTCGAAGGATGAAGATACCTCTACAGCCAAGGCAGGTTTGTACGACTGTGTAAGTGATAGCACCTTTCATCCCATACCCGCAAGCCCTCCAGCCCGAAGGATCTAAACTGACATACGGTTGTCTCATTGTTATAGATTGAGTTCCACGATCCGGAGTCCCTAGTGGGGGAACTCATGCTTAGGGCTCCAGGCAAGCCTCCTCCCAAAAAGCGGCCATCTGAATCCGGGCCAAGTGCGACCGAGAGCAAATAGGAGATAAGGGCGTTAACTTAGAGCAATCTCACGTCCACGACCTTAAATAGTGCTCTCATTATTCCGCATCCTTCTCTATACTGCAGATCAAACGTGTAGCAATGATAATGTCTATTTCTTTTGTTCTAGATATCCTCCTTAGCATACCTTTTATATTGCCTGGTCTGTACATTATTCTTGCATTTCTACCTTTATTTCTCTACAGGATTCTTCCATTCTTGTATTTTTTTTAACTACATGTACATGTAGTTGGGGTTATCTATTTGAAGCGGCGTACATTTTGGTTTCTTGGGCGGATGGGCGTTGGCGTTATTTTTTGGTTTCCATATTCTTTTAATCTTTCTATTCCCGGATTCTAGTATTATTTAAGTGTTGTAATGAGTATTATGAGCGAGAGGAAGTATGGTAGAAAGATTCTCTTCGGTTGAGGTGGTTATTCTTAAATGGGTACTCACGGGATGGGTTCTTTTCAGTTGCTCGAAGCCACTACTCCAGAGGTTCGTGAATGAATTTAGTCTATGGAAGGGACATACCTAAGAGGCCTCATAGCATTGCAGAACCCCCGGATGAACTAGGAGTAGCTTGTGAGCGGTGGATTTATAGTGATAGAGAAGCGAATAGCGAAGAAGGGTACAGAGCCTTTATTTACCCATAGTCCAACAGTTATATTGGGAGTGCTGCGGATCTCGTGGGCGGCACGTGTCTAGCGCGGCGGTTTGCAGCACCACAAATATCAGTAGATGATGTGATTTGCGAGGTCATATGATGCGTAGAAAGTTCCTGGAACCAAGGGAATGCTGTATAAAACTGCAATTATGGCCATCTACTTCGGATAACGGCCCAGCGAGATCTTTCAGGGCACTAGTGGAAGAAAATCCAATAATCTCTCTTAGGGATTCTTGATTTCCTCCCCAACAGGTTTTGTGGTGACGAAGATTACGGATATGGATTCAATGAATGGCGTTATCCAGTCACAGGCTGGACAGAGACTTAATTAGGGATACACCAGCCAGAGAACCAGCCAACTAACCAACCAGCGCGCAGGGAGAATCCTGATTTCAAACACCAAACATTGAAAAAAATCTGGGCGACTGGAACGTGGGCACGAGGCTACAGTCAGCCTTATCAGAGGCGTTTCTCAAAAATATCAAGACATTTTAGGCGCTGTAGTGAGTACACCTCTTATCAATGGTGATTGTTAGCTATTAACTAGTCACTTTCCAGGGCATAACGACTTACTTCATGCAGTAAAAGTGCCTTGATATCTTCCTCATATCTCACGCCTGCGTCCCGTTGTGCCTTTCACCCCTATATATGTAGGAGCGAATGTCGTAGCGAGTAGCTGCTTCAAGATCACTGAACTAGAGAAACCTCTCGTATGTTCCACAATCCTAGTTTCCCTTTAACACGATCCAAGCCACTACTTATACTGTTCAATAATGTGGAAAGTGTCTACGGCGGTCACTCGAGCAGTATGTGAAACGCTATCGCGAATAGCGGTTATGGGGTTCAAGAGGAGATGGTTGATCCCACTAGGTAAAAACGTTTTATATTTCGTTCACTTTCTTGTTTCATCCTTTGAATGACTGATTTCTGCTCATCTACTCGTAGAAATTAGGTTTGGGACAATACCGATCGCTACTCTTCGAGGAAAGGCTTTGAGGGATTTAAAGCTACAACTCGATTAATACAGCGAACAGCAATCCATCAGATAACCCATTTGGACCTTGACCCATGATTTGTCTAGAGTTACCGGTTCGTGTCTGGTTAACACAGAATGGAGTTTTCTTGTAGGGAGAAAATTATCTCTCTATGGTCGAATTGTGGTACTTGTTGGGCTAGTGGTAGAAACAGAACAATAATTACTAGACTTCCCTATATTATTTCTCAATTGGCTCCAAAAACGCCAAATTCCACGGGAATAGACTCAACAAGAGCGTAATTTCGGCTGCAAGCCAGATATCAATTGAATTTAGGGTTCATTGATCAACGAACGGCAGAAGCGAATCGGCAGTCAGAGGAGACTCGTAGCTGATGGGATGTTTTAGGGTCGACTTAGAAAGTGGTATGTATTGACTAAAGTGGTTTCAGGGCGAGGAATGGAAGGATGGAAAACCCGAGCCTTTAATGGGGTCGGGGCTAATATGGAAGCAAAGACAAGATCCTTATAGGAAAGGGCCGGAAAATTTAGAGTGCTCCTTGTTGCTGGAATCTCTCGAGACCGGTTTCTAAATTTCGTTTCTTTAGTTTGGCATGGCTGGGAGAACCGAAGCCCGCTGCTACCCACAACATACATGTACTTCTGCTGCACGTCAAATTGTTGAACGGAGGATTGGAAGGATATTAAGGTGCTAGGAACAATTGAAGAAATAGTTGAACCGTTGAACCGTCCACGTGAATCTAGGGGGTAGCAAAGTTCGAATAAATTGCCAGAGAATTCTTCAAGCATGGTAAATTACTAGAGGGCGGCCCAGGAAAGGCTATAGTGTGGGACGAATTAGTATCGCAAATGCGACCATAAGTCACTGGTACAATGCCCAAGTACCATGTGTACGTTGTCAATTCAATCCATAACCAATTGCAAGTCACGTTATGTATGAAAAATATCCCTCAAAAATGCAGCTCCGAATTTGTAAACGCCTTTCAACCCTTCCCAAAATTGCAAAACTTTATATACCCCACTAAATTCACGGCCAAGTACTAAAACATAACTTTCTAAGAGATACTGCTACAACCCAAGGCAACTCAACCCAACAACAATATGTATGACAACTATATTAAATACTCCCAGCTGCTTTCTCCTTCTCAATAACCTCTTCAAAGGAGGAACCGATGGGCGATTTTGAAGGTTGTTTGCGGCCATGATGTATCGTTGCCCATCTCTCCTCTTCATCTGCAATCATAGCGTGGAATTTGTGTTGGTCCCCGCGGGAAAAGTAGATGGGAGGTTGTTTTCGCTGCGCTACAGATTCGGTTACAAGGACGTATCTGATACTTGAGCCTACAAGTCATAAGATTAACGCCTGATTCTCAACGTGCCCCGATATTGGGAGGAGGGTGATGGTAAATACCAGGTGATTCAAACATAGCATCAGAGAGCAGCCGTTCCATAACAGTCCTTAGCCCTCTTGCACCTGTTCCCATCGCAAGCGCAGTCTTGGCAACTTCATGCAGCGCTAGAGAGGTGAACCGGAGCCCGACACCGCTAAGCAGGAGTAGCTGTTCATATTGCTTCAAAAGAGCGTTTCGTGGCTCCGTCAGGACCCTTACAAGCATCTCCTCGTCTAGTGACTCTACAGCCGCAATGATCGGGATACGTCCTACAATCTCTGGGATAAGGCCAAAGTTAACCAAATCCCCCGGCTCCGTCATCTGCAACGGATTAAATTTCTTCTTCTTTCGGACCGCACCGCCACCTGGGCCATCATCCAAATCACTTGCATCCGTATAAAATGGTGTTAATTTCTTCATCAGTTCCTTATCCTCGGCCAGGTCATCCGCTGATGCGCCACGTACTGGAGCATTGAACCCGATAGAACCCTTGGACACTCGTTCTATGATGAGTTTATCCATCCCGATAAAAGCACCGGTAAAGATGAAAAGGATATTAGATGTATCAACCGTGAAAGTTTCCCCCTTTCCAGTGCTACTTCCACCACCGCCCATACCGGCACTAGCGGGGTTGAAAGGGGAGCTAGGGCCCATGGGATTTTGAGGTAGACCCATGGGGAGCCGACGCTCAGGTTTGGTGTTGATCTGAAGAGTAGTGCCTTCTATAATCTTTAGGAGAGCTTGTTGGACACCTTCACCGGATATGTCTTTAGCACCGTGAGAGCTCTTTGGCTTCGCGATCTTATCGAACTCGTCCAGACAAACGATTCCGGTTTCTAGGGTAGTTCGTTAGTTGATCACGTCACAATTTTAGCGAGACTTAGGCACGTACCAGCTCGCCGTACGTCCCAATTTGCTGCTACCAGCAGCCGATGGATACATACATCTGCATCTTCCCCGACATAGCCGGCCTGTGTGAATGGGGTGCAGTCGGACCTAGGCCTGTTAGATGATTCAGGAACTAGGGCTACCATCTGGAGTATACTTACATGGAGAAAGGGACCTCAAGCACTCTCGCAAGGGTCCTCAGCATGAGAGTTTTACCAACTCCTGTAGGGCCGAGACAAAGTACTGAAAAAGTTGCGAGTTAGAATTAAATTAAGAGCTTGGTTTCGGTAAATAATAATTACCATTGCTCTTCTCAATCGTCAATGGAGTGTAGTCCTCAATCGGAGAGTAGTCCCCCTTCGGCGGTACATGTACCGTTCTTTGCTGCCCCGGATATTCATCTACACTCTTCCCCTCAGTTACTGCTAGCTTTTCAGACTCAAAGGTCAATACCTTCTACTGGGTGTATTCCCATTGCCTGGCTCGACCTCAAGAGCTCATCTTGCTCTTCCTGCCGTTGCCGTAGCTGTTGTACTCGCTTATAGTGATGGTATATAGCAGTAGATAATATTCTTTTCGATCTCGATTGACCCACAACGAACCGATCCAGGTGCTGCTTAAGGTTTCTGGTTGAGGGAGTGAACAGGAAGATCAGCCGACCGTAGCTTCTTATTCATCGCCAACTAAGTATTGTCGAGGTTTACTACCTTGGCGTAAGTTTAATGCTTTGGGCATCCGCCAGTGGGCCTGTGGTCGGAGCATTGGACTCAACCGTCGAGCTGTAGCCTGCACCAGTGAAGGAAAAGTCGGAGGGATATGATGACAGCCATCTCCGGGTGATGGTGATTGAGGAAGACTCAATAGCTAGCTGGTGCAATAATTGAGGACGCCCGAGAAGCATCTTGAGTTACGAGCGGGATCCTGAAATGATGGCGTGGAGTTCACATAAGGGACTGTGTCGACTTCCGACTCTTAAGAGGCTCCGGATCCCACGCCACGCGGGGGTTGCTGTCGAGTTTCAGTGGTTAGGCGCGCTTGTGTAACACTCCACACTTTAATCCGGGGTCGATAGCCTGGTAAAGCAGCCATAAGGCGAGTGAGAATTGGTGACATTCCGTACACAGTATTTACAGGTAAGTGTGGGGTGAGCTTTGGCGTTCTACAAAAGGAAGATAATATACGCACCGCTAATGGCATAAAGGTCCTCCACGAAGGTATCAACTCATTTGGTAGTCAGATATTGTGGAGCTAGAGTACGAATCATCGTTCGTAAGTGTGACAATTCGCCAGACTCCAATTTTTCACTCTGGTTTTACTGTGAATTTAAGTAGCTCTTGCTGATCCAGTCTACCGATGCTGAGGCCTGTTCAATAGCGTTGGGGGAGTGATCAAGGGTCATATATTATCACTCGTGTGATTCTTCAGACTCCAATTGTATTGGAGAGTTGCATCCCAAGAATCCCTCCTTGTGTTAATCTCGCTGCCTTACCAATAACACGCTATATTATTATTCCCGCTCGATTTATCCCTTCAGCCCCCATATATTACTCTCATGTGCATTTTGAATCGGCCTGGTTGTCGAGCTCTTTTTGAGTGATTTGGGCTTTGGGGTTATATTAGTAGGGGAGCCCTGTATAGAGACGGGGAGATTTTGATTCTCGATAGGAGGCTATTACACCTAGCTGCTGATCCACGGCACCTTGTCCTCTACTTCATCGGTCATTCACTGGTTCCACATATATTTTGTCCTTTACAACTGATTTTTATCTGTTTATAAGATTCTCTACACAGTGTCCTGGGATGGTTCACAGTCTCTTGGTTACCATGAATTCTATCGTCTGTACACCGCGGGGATATTGTGGCCAACAATTGAGTATCTGTGAAAGGCATATCATAGGGTATCATGATAGTACTATGACTGATTTATGGAATCCTTATTTGAAGTCGATTATTCATCGAGATTCAATGTGGTGGCTTCGAACGAGTAGCGCAAGAATTGAGAATCGAGCTTTGGGGTGCTGTCTCAAATCATCAAATCCGGAAAAACCCTAGTGGCAGGTGATTTCCTGTTAATCACCAGCTGAGATTCCCATCTTGCGAAATATCCTTTTCTGGTATCTCAGTTGGTTGCTTGCTTTGTTAAGAACCTAGAACACTGTCCGTGGATGGTGTTCGTTTATAGGTTCTAGAAGCAACTTTAGTTATGAGACAGTATCACACTTTTTGTTAAATTAAAGTAAGGGCCTCCACTGAAATGGAACACCCAACACAGACAATGACGAGGGCCCATCTGCAGATGTCAAGTTGCGCAATGCTGCTGCATAACACACGAGGCGTAGGTTGACGTGCTGGTGGATAAAGCATGGGCCGTTCCGACGACAAAGCGATTGTCTTGCGTGTTTTTTCGGAACACCACACTGCCAAGGCTTTACCACGGTCCCGACGCAAAGTCTAAGACCAACCACCAGCCTGTTGCCGCTCCATCTCCCCGTTTCGTTTTCTCCCCTCCGCCCGCCATCGTCACTCCCCTCACTCTCTTCCATCCCATACCCCCCCCACTTTCATCATGTTTAAGAGGTATCCTTCCAATTTTTGTTTTTATCATCTAGTCTAAAGAACTCAATTGCTAATGTCATCCGTTCGTTTGCTCTCTAGCGGTCTTGCTCGATTTGTCGCCGGTAGGCGAGTCGGGGCCACTGCCCTCAGATCCGCCCCGTTGCTCCGCAACAATGTTTTCAACATTCCAAAAACCACCTTCGGCTCCCGCCTGATGGCCACTGCTGCTGGGAACCAACTGGAAGGAAAGATCCATCAGGTTATCGGTGCCGTCGTTGACGTGGTATGTGTTGAGAAAATTTTCTTCCAGACGCCCACCGGTTATTCCGGGTGACGTTATCGATATGAAGAAATATCAACTCATGATGGGTTCTAGAAATTCGATACTGAGCAATTGCCTCCCATTCTCAATGCCCTCAACACCGATAAGAACGGCCAAAAGCTGGTGTTGGAGGTCTCTCAGCACTTGGGAGAGAACATTGTTCGTTGTATTGCCATGGACGGTATGTGGGCTTGGCATCATTGAAACTTGTAGCGACAATCATGACTTTTACACCTTTTTGTACTGATAATCTATGTTTCGATATAGGTACCGAAGGTCTTGTCCGTGGTAGGCCTTGCTTCGATACCGGCAATCCCATCATGATTCCGGTTGGCCCTGGAACTTTGGGTCGTATCATGAACGTTACTGGTGACCCCATTGACGAGCGTGGCCCTATCAAGCATACCAAGCGCGCATCTATTCACGCCGAGGCTCCCGAATTCATTGACCAATCTACCACTGCCGAAATTTTGGTCACTGGTATTAAGGGTAAGCCTATATGATACTTGCTTAACCATGGATCAGAACATCCATTGACACTCTTTTCAGTCGTCGACTTGCTTGCTCCTTACGCTCGTGGTGGAAAGATTGGTCTCTTCGGAGGTGCCGGTGTCGGAAAGACTGTGTTTATCCAGGAGTTGATCAACAACATCGCTAAGGCTCACGGTGGTTACTCCGTCTTCACTGGTGTCGGTGAGCGTACTCGTGAGGGTAACGATCTGTACCACGAAATGCAGGAGACTGGTAAGCTGCCACCGCTGCTCCAATAATTGTCACTCAGTTACTGATGAACTCCTAGGTGTCATTCAGTTGGATGGTGAATCCAAGGTAGCTCTCGTGTTCGGTCAGATGAACGAGCCCCCCGGAGCCCGTGCCCGTGTCGCCCTTACTGGTCTTACTGTTGCCGAGTACTTCCGTGACGAGGAGGGACAAGACGTGTTGCTCTTCGTATGTTTCCTGGTGGTCCCTTGTATTAATTATTTCATCATGGACTAACCTCTTTCAATTCTAGATTGACAACATTTTCCGTTTCACACAGGCCGGTTCTGAAGTGTCTGCCTTACTTGGTCGTATCCCGTCTGCTGTCGGTTACCAGCCCACTTTGTCCGTAGACATGGGTCAGATGCAGGAGCGTATTACCACCACCAAGAAGGGATCCATCACCTCTGTCCAGGCTGTCTACGTGCCTGCTGACGATTTGACTGATCCTGCTCCCGCTACCACCTTTGCCCATTTGGACGCCACCACTGTGTTGTCTCGTGGTATTTCCGAGTTGGGTATCTACCCCGCTGTCGATCCTCTCGACTCCAAGTCCAGAATGTTGGACCCCAAGATTGTTGGAGAGGAGCACTACAACACTGCTACCAAGGTGCAGCGTATGTTGCAGGAGTACAAGTCGCTACAAGACATCATTGCCATTTTGGGTATGGACGAGTTGTCTGAAGCTGATAAGGTAAAAACCTACACAAGTTATCTTAGAGTATGAAAACACGCTAATATAGTATTATTTCCAGCTCACCGTCGAGCGTGCCCGTAAGCTGCAACGTTTCCTGTCTCAGCCATTCGCCGTTGCCCAGGTCTTCACTGGTATCGAGGGTGTTTTGGTCGACATCAAGGACACCATTAGGTCATTCAACGATATCATGAACGGTACCGTTGATGACCTGCCCGAAGGTGCTTTCTACATGGTTGGCAACATTGAGGCTGCGCGGGCGAAGGGTGAGAAGATTTTGGCTGAGTTGGAGGGCAAATAAAGTGCTAAGTGAAAATCAGTTGGGGTGATGCTGTGACATTTAGAAAAGCCTAGGTTAGTCAGCATGCAATAAGGGCTTTGTTTGTACAGTTTTTCTGCTCCATTTTTTTTGTTGTAGTTACGTGAACGCTGCTTCTGTGTATTGAAAAAAAATTCCATATCTGTTCAGTTTTTTAATAGCTTTACAGTTAGTACTATCAGCCACGGTGACTTTTTTACGGCTAAAAGTGGGGTTTTTCTATTTCCCATTTACTAGGCTATTAAGTACTCGAGGAAATTAAGAGCTTTACACATGAGATGAAAGGAGTCTAGTATACAAATTATCTTTCTTTGATGCCCTACAGTTCAGTTTAACTATTTGATGACTAGTCTAGGTATTTTAGCTGATATTGTTATCACCTAATGTCACTCGAAAGCCCCCTATAGCTGACAATTCAGGACTAAGAGACATGTTTTTGGGTTGCATTTGGGGGCTAACGCCTAAGACCCAAACTGCTATCACCGTAAGTTTGCGTAGGCAGGCTGTCTCTAGAGATTATCGGTCAATTTCTACCAGAACCAAGCTCCAACTAGCACAGAGATCTATCACGCTACTCCCATATCGGCTTGCCTTAGGTAGTTAGTCTGAATCCCTTACTTGGAGTTTTTACTTGAGGCATGATAAATCGCGGTATATCCTCCTAGATTTTACGTGCTCTCCAGTGCTACTTATCTCACGGGTTCGATATTTGTATCCTCTTTAACAGTGAGGATAATACCCCATTGTCGTGACGCTTCGTGTATATCAAACCTTTGGCTTCAGTTCGTGCTGGTGCAGTTCTAGATTTCAAGGCGCTATTCTGGTGGGTATGTACCTTCTACCTAGACTAGCCATCCTCAACGGTGGAGATCTTTTATGGCCTGGGGAATGGCCGGGTTTTTCGTCTTGTGGCACTTATTAACCAGGTGGGGTGAGGCGCCCACCGTGGTAGACTATTCAGTTAGTAGTGCGGCAGATGTGGCGAAGGGTAGTTGCTGGTCTATTTTACAGTCATGCCTAATAAAATTGAATTAATATGTCTAAACTTAAAAAAACTGCGTTTCTAGCGAAGGGGAGGGCTAAAGTATCTCAAGGATAAGCTGCAGCTGGGATACCTTGGAATGGGCCTTAGGCGCCCAGTGTGGTGTTACTAGTATGTTCAACGTGACATGTTGAGACTACATCATTGCTCTAAGGAGTGTCAGTGCCTGTCAGCCCGTACCACCGCTCCCCACTGTGGGTAGTTTTCATCTCTTTCAAGTCCCTTTTGGAAATTTTGTAGTGGCCTCCTTAATCCTCATATAGGGCTTGATCAAAACCGAGGCACTATCGCTATAAAATGACTTTCTAATGATTGACTCAAGCTAGATTGCCAAGACACTAGTAGAATTTTAAACCAGATCGAGACAAACGTTAAGAGAGCTGATGCTCGCCGGGTAACAGGTGTCAACGCGACACGACACAAGGACACCTTTTGGACCAAGCTCTCTCCTACCTTTTTTTGAAACGCCGTTCAGAGCTCTCGAAATGGTAAAATCAACCCAAATTGCCAGGCTAGACGGTATGCATTTGTTATTCCTTTCTCCAACAGCACTCGGTTCTATTCTGTTACTAACATATCTCTCTTAACAGGTGTTCCTCTAGCCGCCTCCGTTGACGATGATCAAGATGAAGCCATCCTTGCTGAGGTCAAGAAACAAGTCAAGCTTATTTTCCGACGACTAAACCAGAATTCCGAACCACGGGCTAGTATCGAAACTGGACCTTTCACAATACAGTATGATCGCCTTTTCCTCCTGCTAGTTCTTCCCAAAACTCCGTAAGCATGTTGCTAACATTCGACAACCTCAACCAGCTACCTAATCGAGAACCACGTCTGCTATCTCTGCATTTGCGAGCGCTCATACCCACGCAAGCTCGCGTTCACATATCTCCAAGACATCGCTACCGAATTCTACTCTTCGTACGGCAACGAGATCATGAACCCCTCGCTGAGACCGTATGCGTTTGTTCAGTTCGACACATTCATGCAGCGGACGAAACGGACGTACCAAGACACCAGGGCAACTGCCAATCTGGATAAGCTTAACGATGACCTGAAGGATGTTACAAAGGTGATGACAAAGAATATTGAGGATTTGTTGTATCGTGGAGATTCACTGGAGAGGATGGGTGATATGAGTAGTCGTTTGAGGGATGAGAGCAAGAAATATAGGCAAGCAGCTGTGAGGATTAATTGGGAGGCGATGTTGAAGCAGGTATGTTGTGGACCCTTCCTGCTGTGATAGGAATGTTTGGGCCTTAATTAACGTGGACTTTGTTGGTTAGTATGGCCCAATAGGTGCAGTTGGCTTGGTCATGCTCTTTTTCATCTGGTGGAGGTTCTTTTAAGTGGCGGTTGTGATTGGACTGTTGTAATTGATATATGTACGTTTGTTATTCCTGCGGTGAGTAATCGAGTCGAGATTGAGGATTCAAGCGTTATAGTTTTCGGCTTTGTTCGCTTTTGATATCTGGCTGTATAATTTTACGGACCGTTTTTACGAATATAGATATTGAAAATGCGAGTGCGGGTGACAAAAAGATAGTGGGCGATGGATTTAATGATAAGATGTCTCATTCTCATTCCAATTTCATATTTAACCGTGAAGGCCGAGTCGTGACTCGTGAGGTAGTGGAATTGTTTCTCTGGTAGTAATCGTATAGCGGGTCATTTATGAGAACATAGAACTTTTAAGCAAAAAACCGCCAGCACCACACTGAGAAAAGCATCAACAAAGTGCTTTGAATTTAAGCAGCTGCTAGAGCATAGTTTATCAGATCCAACACCATCTTTGCTTTGGGCCCGTAGGCTTACCACAGTAGGTCTAGTTTTTTGCCAAGCATTTCTACTGAGCCTTCGATTTTGTTCCCTTCCCCGGAAAAATTGAGTGCCCATCTACCAATATCAGAATCCCTCCATCTACAAATTTCGCTTATACTAAAGCCCAATTCCAATTTACCAACCAAAAGATAATCTCGCCTCAATAGATCTTGTTAGTTAAATAATAATAAAATTTCGTTTGGGGTTCAATCTTTTTACCAGTCATGCTAGGGACCCTAATAAAGGGTAGCGAATACCTCATTTTTTCTTTGCAAAACTCCTATCCCTGCTGCGTAACTGCCAGCCGTGTAACTTTAACCACACTCGCAATGCCTGCAAATTGGAGATCCACAAAGCAATATTCAGAGTAGATAGCAGCAAAAAAGAATGATCCTACAACAGAAAACCCTAACATCTTTCACGGCCAGCTTTATTCCCTATCGTTGACTCACAAATCGTGCAATAGAAACTCGAAGAACACAAAGGGGGCCGGTGTTACTAACCCAACTTCTCCATTTCAACACATAGCCACGTAGTTTCACCACTTATCACTCGTTAACACCACCTATAGCACTTCTTCAGCCCCATCTCCTCTGGCAAGCCTGGCGGTCTTGGCTTTCAAAGTCCCTGTAATTTAAAATATCTGTAACATTGGGCTGATGTAAACTTGAGGGATTGGGCTGTGCCTGCCCCATATTTGACCGATACAGCACCATCGTCGCGAAATAGTATTGTTCTCGGGTCATCGGACAAACCGAAAAAGCTTTCCCGATACTCATATGTTTCTCCCTTCCACTACGCTAGCTTAACATAAGCATTGTCTTTGACGAGTCGTGCCCCAAAGTTGCAGTGGCTCTGAAATTGCAAGATGGTAAAGTAATAGAACTTGCCTCCTGCATCCTCCCTGATACGGCGAAACATATCCCCGTGAAAGCTGCCAGCTTACGCGAAAAATAGATTCTCGGTAATGCCAAATTTTTCGATATAACCATAACACACAACGACGCTAACTACATACGCTGGGTTATAGACATTGGTATATTTCTCTCCTTATTTCCTTCACCTTCCATTTTTTACCAGTTAGATACTGATTAAAACCATTCGGGTACTCTGCACCTAGCCTCCACTCGGCTGCCATGCCCGTGGTCACAGCAGTTCCGTGTGCGTTTGCCTGGTTTCTAAGAAGAGAAAGGTTTGCTTTGTCGTGTTTTAAACGTTATGTGCTGCTTGTGCATGAAAGGTAGTATCGAAAAGGTTCTAATCAGCAGATGTGACGTGAAGAGGGTAGACTAAGCATAGCGGCTTAGTATATTCCTTATAATACAGAGCTTGTTGTTTGTTTCTGGTAATTTTGTATAGAGAGAGGTGTGTTGGAAACTAGTTGGTGGTACACTAGGCTGGTTTGGCTTTGACGCTAAGTGACTTGAGTTTTTATCTAGTGCTAATCATGAAAAATTCTTGATTTGAACATAAGTGTCCTTGTTTAGCGACCCACTGATGGCTGTAAAACAAATAGTACTAGCTCGTATCCTGGTATTCCCCCGTTAACCAATACCTAAATCTATTATCGGCTACGGACTGAATCACAAACCATCACTCGCGCACTCGCTCGGGAGCAAGAGTATCTAGATAAGTATATAGCACACGTCACAAAGGTACATAAAGGCCAAAAAGTGCCTTTGACAATATTTCGATAGAGAGTTCTACATTGTCCATCTGAAATTGGCGTGGGTCGTTGGGGCCGATCCCAATTACGACTGGGGGGAGGTGGGCGTGATGTCAATGATCCTACAACCTAAACGTTTGAAACTAGTAGGATCTTCGCAAAGCTAGTTTATAACAAAGTTTAAACCAAATACCAACCACCATAATTATATTCGACTTTGCCTTGGGAGGCTTTCAAATCGCTACGGAGCTCTAGTAAGAATCAAAAACAGTGTGAATAGATGACTATTTACCCCTAGTCGGGTCTTCAATCCCTTCAACCAAGATTCAGTATAAATCAGACCCCCTCCCCCAACTTAACATGATCAGTTTCGTAACCCCACTCCATCTCGTATACTGCTCTCACCTCGTATACTGCTCCCGCCTCGTATATCGCTCATCTTCGTATACCGCTCCGCTCCACATACCACCCCACTTCATATACCTCACCATCCTCCTCCTCCTCCTCCTCTTCCTCCTCCTCACATTACAGAAATGTCTTTCTTCTTGTGTCCCCGCTCCAAGTCTTCCGCCTCGGCTCCGAAGCCTAAATTCAACGGCGACCCTTGGTCCGACTGCCAAACCGAGCAGTACCGATCTGCCGAGCTCGACGAGCGATTCGACTGGGGCAGCTACTACGCGCGCCAACAGGCCAAGCAGCGGGCCAAAGACATGGCGGAGGAACAGAAGCAGGAGTGCTCGGAGAAGCAGAAAATTGAGCGGGAAGGGAGGAAATTGGTGGTTGCTAGACTGGGGAGGAAAGGGTTGGATAAGATTTTGGGGGGAGTTTTGGGGAAGTTGTTTAGGAATGGGAGGAATTAGGGGGCTGGTCAGGTGATGGAGGGTTTTTGGGTTTTGGGTTTTGGGTTTTGGTTTTGGGAGGATTTTAGGTGTTTGCGGGTTTGATTTTTTTTTGTATTTTTTTGTATTTTCATATTTGGGTTTAGGCTGGCGTTTTTTGATTTTATTTATTTTTGTATATTTTATCTATGGAAAAGGATTTTCATAGGTAACCTTCTTGACCACTGCTTTTATTCTGGTGCATCGTCTATGCCATCACATCTCCGTCCTCCTAACTTAGAAACCTCCTAAATCAACTCCTTATGCAAACAAACATCGTAGATCCAGCTTTAAATCACTGGAATGTATATATCTGCTAGGCTCCACCACGGTTACCCCCGGGAAAAAACATCACCATACATTCCGTATAGGCAAGTTATAAAAAGAGCCAACAACCCTAAACGGTTACGAAGTAAAGGGCTATGATATTCGGACAGCTTTGTATACACGTCTGAATAATATCCCGCGCAACAAAATTAACACATTCACAAAAAAAGTGGTGCTTAACTCTCGCTTCAGCCGTTTAATTAAGCCAAATTATCATTTCTTGTACCAACCCAACATTTACCAGGAGCAAGCAGCATTAACAAGCGCAGAAAATAGTAATTTCAACATCAGTACAAGCACGAAACCCACCCACTAAACACTTTTCCCTCAGACACATACTCTAACCACACAGTAAACCCCCAACGGCCATCTTTATACATGTAAAACCCTCGTCTCCACCTTTCCATCCTCCATCCCAAAATACGCCATAACCGGCTTTCTATCACCCGCCCAAAACACACCATGCTCAACAACACCCACAATCCCCTTCAAAACCCTCGCCAACTCCTCCACCTTCTCATTCCCACCAACCCCCATCCCCACCGCGGCACCCGGATGTCCACCCTCCTTCCCAAGCAGCTCCAACCCCCCAACCCGCTCACCCCCCATTTGCACCGCCCCCGCATCAACTGCAACCGCCGACGACGTCGGCGAAATCGACTTAAACGGCGAGAATCGCGATGAAGGCGATGGTATAAACCCATCCGGAAAAGGCGCATCGATGATGAAGTTCCCGTTATCAGTAATGCACGGACCAGCCTTCGACAACCCACCCATACGAATCGCGGGAGCAACAGCCCCAAGGGTCCTAAGACGAGCTAGAACGTACGTTGCAGCAGGTGGGACAACCTCGATTGGAATACCAGGAGCATAGTGCGTCGATAAGCTAGGTGACAGCTTCCGATAATCTACATCCTGTCAATACCGTCCTATCCACGAACACTAGAATATGTACCAGCGACGACCACAAACTTCTTCGCATACACCGCGACTAGCTTTTCCTGGAATAAACAGGCTCCGCCGCCTTTGATACAGTTTAGATACGGGTCGACCTCGTCGGCGCCGTCGAATGCGACCTCGAGCTCCGTGTGCATGTCGATGCTACCGAGCTTTAGTCCCGCGCGCAGGATGAGCTCCCGAGACTGATAGCCTGTTGGGACGAATAGGATCTGATCAGTGATTTCGCGCGAGAGCTGCGCTATTCGCTCGACGACATAGATGACGGTGGAGCCGGAGCCAATCCCGATGTGACGAGCGTGCGACGGGAAGTGTTCGTCGACTGCGCGGTAAGCTGCAAGCCGCTTTGCGGATTCAACGGTTAGTTGGGGGGTGGTCATGACGTTGGCTATTGTGTCCATTGTCGTGTCCATCGTTGTAGCCATTGTTGGAGGTTTCCCGAATGGTTTTTTTGGCGGGGGTAGGGAGGAATTGTGGTTAAGGTTAGTGCGGGGTGTGAGCCTCCTTTGTTCTTGGCATGCTATGAGATCATTGGCGACTCTTGTTTCCACAACTTGAGATGATTCTGTTTTGCGAGAATAAGACCCGAAGAATGTCTCGGAAATAATGCTTCTCGAAATCCCTGAGACAAAAGTAAAAAAGAGTTTCGTGAGTTAGTAACATGTTCCACAGAGCCAAAAAAAACCATTCACGCTATCCAAGCACAGAACTACCATCCAGAGATCATCCCCGCAAACTCGTGTGAGACTCTGTATTATAGAGGTTATTCTACAAGAAAGATGGCTTTCTACACCAACCATTTTTATGCCCTCCGGATACCCCAACCAGCGCCTAAATATATGCATCTCTAGTCCTTCTCTCCCTTCTTCTTCTCCTTCAGAGGCTCTTCCTTCCCACCCTTCTCCGCAGAACCTTCCTTTTCTAGTGACGAAGTCCCATTGACCTTCTTTTCCTTCTCCTCCCGTTCCTTAGCCTCTTTCTCCTTCTCCTCCGCCTGGTCCTGACGATTCTTAATCTTATTATCAATAAGATCGTGGAACGCAATAATAGCTCTAATCAACGATGAAATGTAGATAGACATCAGCTGGTCGTTCGTCTTGACGCTCATAGCCCGAGCCAGCTCGTTATTCGAACCGTCCTCACCGTCTATTGATGGTGTCGACAGGTTAGGAAGCAAGTTGAAAACATCTTGAAGATTCCCGAGAATAGCATGGTTGACGGGTAGCTCGCCCTTAAGAACCTTCTCGAGGTAGGCAGCAATATCACGAAGACGAAGATGAAGACCTTGGAGGGATTGGAGCTGGTTGTTGATACGGGTGGTAAGCGAGCCGACAGCAACATCACGGATGTCACGGAGAAGGTGCTCAACACCGATCTCCTCTGCTTCTTCGGCTTCGATTATGGATGGTGTGTGGACAAAGGTTTTTGTTGTGGTTGTGCCATCCTAGATACCCACATCAGCCACAGCTCTCATTTCAAGCAATCCACCCCACCAATCTTTCCATCAGATTTCATCGAAAAATGGCAATCAGAGGTTCCAGACATACATCTTTAATCTCCTCAACAGCAAAATAAGCATCCGTTGGCACTCCCAGTTCTTTAGGCTCGACATCGATGATGACTAGTAGCGGGTTCGGCGTATACCGTTTAAACAGCTCGTTTATCTCCAGATCCGACGCTCTCAGCTTGGGACCCGAGTGATACCATCCGATCAGTTTCTCACGGGCGTTGACCTTCTTGAACATGTCGTTCATACTCTCGACGTAGTTGTGATCGAGGAACCATACTGCCGGATCTTTATCGTCTTCCTCGAAGGGGACTGTATTTCCGGAACATCTATCAGCATCCCATCCTCCATCAAATACTCTAGGAGCTGCATCTCGTTACCGGCAAAGCTGTTTGTAACCCTGACACTCCCACCGCTGTTTTGTCCTAGTAGTACACCGACAACCCGTTTTCTGGTACCCTTGGCGGAACGGCCGTAGTGGTCACAGGCGGACAAGAGGATGAGAGGGGCGATGGAAACGGTGGTGCTGGGAACAGCATCCCCGAGAGTGGTGGGCATTGTGGATTATGCTGTATTGGAGGTGACTAGGGTATTTGGTGAGATGGGAGGTGATGGAAATTCGGTGTTTGCGGGTTGCTGAAAGATGCGTATGATGATGCTGCTTCTTGGGGTTGAGGCGTTCCGCGAACTCCATCCTGAGAGGCTTGGCGAGAGACCCCTCCAGAGCTTTTCGGCGTGAAGTTCAGAGCCGCCCGACAACTCGGGAGAGCGTCACTCGGAGTCCAAAACGCCGTTTCTACAAAATTGAAACACCGAGAACTGAGTTTTTAGTAGATAATGGAGCTCTAAACGTTGGGATCGAGCTCTGGATAGCTTTGAGCTTCTATTCCGTGCTGTACCAAAGCTGTTACCAATCCTATGAACTGTTTGTCCATTAAGAGAATAGCCATATGTACCACCATACTTAGAGACACCCTCCCGACCCGAGATTCCTAGAAAAATACTCTCCTTCCGACCTCGGAGCACAGAAACTGTAAGTAATCATCTCTTCCGCTCCTCCGAAACCTGAGGACTTGAGCGCCTCGGACATGCCTCGGCAACGACCTCCTGGAAGCCAATCACCTTGATCTCCAACATGCCGAACACCTTTTGAGGCCTTTCTTCGGGTTGCCTCTCTCAGAATCGATATCACAGACACTGCTCGTACATAACCTTTTCCCACAACCTCGGTCCCGTTTCCAAGCAACGTGTCTTCTCCCACCTGTTTTCTCCTCTTTCCGTTTTCTTTTCGTTCTCTTGTCCCGTTTGGGGTTTTGTGCTCTTCTGGCTTGGCTTTCTTGCGCGTGAGCCGAACCTAGTAGGATCACATGCCATCACTCGTTGGTAGAAGGGTGGCATCAGCAGACCAGGAATCCACAGCCAACTTCCCTATTGCAGATGGCAGTGGTGACCTTACATCTGAAAACACCAAGAAATTGTCCCGTTTCCTCCCCAGACTCACTCATTGTCACTAGCAACTATCATCTCAAACCGGTTTTCGCTTTTTAGACCTTCTTTCATCGCTCAACCCCAACCCCATATCTATACCACTTCTACCGGCTACTAAGCTGTAGCCAGTCTATACCCTTTTCCGGACCCCCGGCTCAGAACGCCTGGAAATTCTCGGAATTCAAACAAAAAGTTCTGTGCCTGAGCTGTCGTAACCCCCGAATTCAAATGCTCATCGCATGGCTTGGCACAATCACAAAATAGCTTTGGCCCAGGCTGCCAGACCCTGAGTGAGTCGGGTAGAAGACGAATGGATGTGTGAGATCTGGTGTTAGGGACCCTGGAGTGGGTGATTTTCCCTCTTATTCCTCCAGAGCCGCACCGGACGAATGGTTACTTTGTGGTTGAAGACAGGGTACACGAAAACCAACCCCGAATGCATGGAACGCAGCTATTCCATCGTAAATCCACGTAAATCCGCATCGAAAGGGCCGCAGATGCCCCGTTGTCATCTGTATTCATATCATCTGTCTGCGTCTGTACATACTCTATACATGGTCTCCCAACATTCATACCCGCAGAAAGCTATCCCGTGAGACCGAAGTAAAAACCCCCCAGACCCAACAAAAAAAAACCTTGGAAAGAAACCGATTTTCCGCGCGCTGAAAAGTCTCCACCACCAAAGACCCGCTTCTTCCCCGGCTTCTCTTTTCCCCTTCTTCCCTTCCTTCTTTTTCCTCTATCTACTACCATCAATTGACCACCCCCACCAACTACATCCCATTTCCTCTTCGTCTTCTTTGTTCCTCCCTCACCCAAAATTCCCACCATCTCCACTCAACTTCACATCCCACAATGGCTCCCACATTAGATGACGTCGCGTCTCTGAAAGACCTGGTCAGCAAGCTCCAGGAACGGATATACAAGATCGAGCAGAGCATCACCGGCGATGGCGGGGACTCCAAGGGTGGTCCTAGAGAACTCAGGATGATCCTCATGGGACCTCCCGGCGCTGGTTCGTCAAGTTCTTTTTTCCCCCTTCTTTTCTTCTTCTATTTTTTCTTTCCGTTTCAATTTATAGAGGGGAAGGTGTTTCAACTTTCCCCTCCCTCCCCCCGCAAAACCTTGCTCTACTGCTTGAGATCTGGCCTTTAATATAGGCAACATGGAATTACCCCTCGGCTAACGTGGGGCTTGCTCGCTGTTGCAGGGAAGGGAACACAAGCTCCGAAGATCAAGGAGAAATTTTGCGTCTGCCACTTGGTAAGAGGCCCTTTGCATGTTACTCCGGGAGACGCACTCCCGGAAGTGGGGTGGGGGTGTTAATTTTTTTTTGTCTTTTGTTAAAGGCAACGGGCGACATGCTCCGCTCGCAAGTCGCGAAGAAGACGCAGCTTGGCCGGGCAGCAAAGAAGATTATGGATGAGGGTGGACTTGTCAGCGACGAGATTATGATCGGGATGATCAAGAGCGAGCTGGAAACAAACGTGGAGTGCAAGAACGGGTAAAAAAACACCACATTTCCCTTATTCCGATTCTACGCATCCATCACTGGAGGGGCTGTCTTGAGGGGGGGTGGGGGGATAAGGTGGAAGTGGGGGGAAGGTTAGTTCCTTATTTTAACGAAACGGCTTAGTTTTATCCTCGACGGTTTCCCGCGTACAGTAGTCCAGGCGGAGCGCCTTGACTCGATGCTTGCGAACCGCGGCGGAAAGCTTGACCACGCGATTCAGCTCGAAATCGACGACGCCTTACTCGTCTCCCGCATTACCGGCCGCCTCGTGCATCCGGCATCCGGCCGCTCGTATCACCGCCTCTTCAACCCTCCTAAGGAGTCGATGAAGGACGATGTCACGGGGGAGCCGCTAATTCAGCGTTCGGACGATAACGCAGAGACGCTCAAGAAGCGACTCGTGACATATCACCAGCAGACAGCACCAGTGGTTGATTACTACAAGCAGAAGAATATCTGGCGGGGTATCGACGCTTCGCAAGAGCCCGGGGCTGTCTGGAAGACTTTGTTGGGCATCTTTGACGAGAAGGCAGGGCATAAGAGCTCCATTCTGGCGAAGGTCGGGTTGACGAAATAGACGGACGCTAAGGATGGCCCGCCGGCCGGCTTAACACCCCTACATCCGTTTCTTGTGTCACTTTTTTCTTTTCCTTCTCACTTCTGGAAGCGTTGCGGTGCTTATGTTTGGCTTGTTACTATTTTATCTCCTCATCCTTCTTCTTATCTGTCGGGTCCGTGTCTTCTTTTTTGCGAGTTGGATGTATCAGTAGAGAAGGGTTTTGGGCTAGGTAGGTGCTATGGGGCGAAGAAAAGAAAAGAAAAAAATGACACGATGAACGAGTAGCATGGCAATGCTTTGTATATGGAATTTAGGAAGAAGAGAATAAGTAAGAAAAAGAGAGAGACGTAAACATAGACGGCTGCATACATGTAGGTAAAGGGAGAAAAAAAAGGATTTCTGAAGCTGATGGAGGAGTTCCTTATCGATGATAGGTGCATGTAGTCCGTGCTGTCCTGTCTCAGTGCGCACGAATGCTCGGAAAAACAAATCTCCGAAAAAGAAAACCAGTCAGTATCACTCATCGTAAAAAAGAAACCACTTCATGGATAATCCCTCGAGTCTTTGAAACGGTGAGTTTTTTTTAAAGTTTTTTTGTAAACATGTGGGGAGATGTTTCTATCGACCCTGCATATATCGCGTTACGATGAGAGGGGAAGGTTTCCTGTCCCGCTGGGCACGTCATCTCTCGCTTCGCCGGGGGAGGCTCTGGGTGACAAGCAGTCCCTTGTGTCGCGGCAAAATTGCGCAACACGTCCAGAGTACTCAGGTCAGGAAGAGACTTCTCGATCCTTATCGCCAGGAGAGGAAAAATAAAACGTGGGGTTTTTAAGAAATAAAATCCCAGTATAGGAATCCATACCTCTAAAATCTACAAAGATATCCGGCCGATCTTAGATCATTACCCATTTCTGTGAGTATTTTTTTATCTAGAGTCTATCCGCCCCTCAAGATTCCTTTTTTTGTGCCTGGGGGGAAAAACATTTTTCTGGTGGGGTATCCCTGTCCTAGTGTGTCTTGGCAGTATCACGGGCAGTAACGCACAAAAAAAAAAACAACTTATTTTTTTTTCTCCGGTCCCTCGCAACTGGTTTTTTTTTTCCTTTCCTTCTGCTGTGTTCTGGCTTTTTTTCTCTCTCTTCCTTTAGTCAAATACCCCGCCCTATATAGGTTCTTTGGATTTTGAATTTTTCTTGTATTTTTTTTACTCCCTGAGCCTCAATTGAGTTTCTTTCTGTAAGAAGAGAAGAAAGACGAAAGATAGAGATGTCTCCTATTCCAGTTTCCTCAAGTTCGGCAAAGAACATCAAGAAGGAGTCCGGTGTTGCTCGGTTGTTGGGTTCTGGTAGGTGGTCATCTTCAGTCACCTTTCCTCTCAGCAGTTCTGGACTAATTGCGCGAAATGCAGGATCTGCTGGAATCGCGGAGTTGGCGGTGTTCCATCCTGTATGTTATCTATCTTGTCGTTATCGGTTACGAGCAGGAGCTGATAAGCTGCTGTTATTCTAGGTTGATACTATCGCGAAGCGATTGATGAGCAATCAGGGAAAAATCACCTCCGCGTCGACCTTGAATACTGTTATCTTTAAGGAGCACGCCAATTCGGCTGCAGGACGCAAGTTTTTCTCGTTGTTCCCAGGGCTTGGGTACGCTGCGGGTTACAAGGTACAACGCACATGCAAATATTCTGTGTTTGGCTTTGGTGTTGATGTAGTGGGGAAAACAGATCTTGCAACGGATCTATAAATATGGTGGCCAGCCGTTTGTGCGTGACTACTTGGGCCAGCACCATGGTGATAAGTTCGATAATACTTTTGGAAAGGGTACTGGGAAGGCAATCATGCATGCTACTGCGGGAAGGTTTGTTACACCTGTTCCTCTCAATTTAGGGTGGGAATTGACTGGTTTTGCTGGGCAGTTTGATCGGAATCGGAGAGATCGTCCTCCTCCCACTCGATGTTCTCAAGATCAAGCGTCAGACCAACCCCGAGGCCTTCCGCGGTCGTGGGCTGTTCAAGATCATTTCCGATGAAGGATTCGGACTATACAGAGGATGGGGCTGGACTGCTGCCAGGAACGCACCAGGAAGTTTTGCGGTCAGTGGATTCTTAGCTCCAAGCGCTGGAAGTCAATGCTGATGCCATCACAGCTTTTCGGAGGTTCTGCATTTGCAAAGGAGGCCCTCGGTCTCAGCGACTACAACGCTGCAACCTGGAGCCAGAACTTCATTGCCTCCATTGCTGGTGCCTCCGCGTCTCTGATCGTCTCTGCGCCGCTAGATGTCATCAAGACTCGTATCCAAAACAAGTAATCTTCCTCTCCTGGCTTTTCTATTTAGTTCACTATATTGACCTATATAGGAACTTTGAGAACCCCGAGAGCGGTTTCAGGATCGTGTCCAATATGATGAAGAACGAGGGTTTCACATCTTTCTTCAAGGGCCTCACGCCAAAGCTACTGATGACGGGGCCGAAATTGGTGTTTTCCTTCTGGATCGGTACGTTTTGATTCTGGTGTATTGGGTAGATGTGAATTGTTAGCTGACCTAGAATAGCGCAAACTTTGATACCCATTTTCGATAAGAAGTTGGCGTAATGGTAGCGATGAGGTGAAAGATTTAGGGAGGGTGGGAGTAATGTCCTAGACGGTTGCCGCAAAAGTTTGATGGGGGAGAGGGGAGAGAACACTTTGCGTTTGGTACGATTGACTGTATTTCATCTTTAGGGTTTCTTTTTTCTTCTTTTTTTTTCGTGGTAGGGATTTTGTTCTGATAGAGCGTTGGTAAACGTTTTAAGAAACCAAAAAGGCGATCTGTTTCGGGTTTTCTCTTCTTTTTCAATCTCATCTCCGCTCCTCCTGCACCGTTTTCGTGAGCGCAGCGTTTTCTGTATTATAGAAACTACTCTCTGCTAAAGAAAAATCTCTTAGATCGAAATAGCTGGGCTATGAGGTTTCTGGGTACTTTCCTGTGTAGTACGGATGAATTCTGTTGACCAAAGCAGTATTAGGGTATGCACGGAGGCACTGCATAGATCCTGGTCTGGTGCGTGCCTAGGATCTACCGGGCTCTGGTTCGCCTCCTTTCAGAGTCCACCGAAAAGTGTTCGGACTAATTTGGTCACGGTAGAGATTATGTGGAATTCCTCCGCAGAAGATGTGTAAATGCAGACACTACCCCGGTATAAATGGATCCTCATCATACGAGTGGACGAAGTGAGGCATGGGAAATGTTTCTATCCAGATCATAGGGCGACAATGACCTATTTGCTGCAACCTGCTGATACTACATGTAATACCTGGGATGAATCTCCCGAATCCAGCTTGCTAACCCTTCGCCAGTGCTTGTAGTTTCCTAATAGAGGAACAAAATCTCGAGTGATATTCCATGATTGAACACTTCAGTTAAATCACGTTACTCATGCTCTCTCATCCCTCAGAGAAGCGACCCTCCTGTAATCTCGCGTTTGGTGACCGGGTAGTTATCGGGTGATAAGTTTGGAGAGTGATTTTGTTCCAATGTCTGTCGCCAAGCCTTTATCAACTATCACGCGTTTGGCGGCGCCTCTGAGAACAACAGCTTCTTTGCTACGAGCTAATATGCAATTGCAGACAGCACTACTACCATGGGCCTCTGGCTCACTCGCTATATCTCAATGCTCGTCACCGTTAAGTATTTCTACTAATTGGGATATCTTAGGTCCCTTTCAGATCGGAACGCGTGGTAAGTCCTGTACTCCTCATCTCGCTAGATGTAGCAACTGTACTGAGGTGTTACTGCAGAAGCAGAATGGGGAGCAGATCCATTGGAGAAACTCGGGGGGTTCAGGAATTTGACCTATGACACCACATCGCGGTTTAGAAGCTCCCTCCCTATTAACGGGACAGCGCAATGGTCTCAAACACAGTTCAGTGCTCATGACACGGCCCCAGATGCAGCTAAAGGCGCCGTGACTGTTGACTTCGATAACGTGGACTGGGATGGTCTTCGTTCTATCTACGGATGGTCTGCGATACAGTTCCAGGCTTGGGCGCGAGGATCGTTGGATGTGTGTGCAGATGCTGATGCCGAGAGTGGCCAAACAACAATTATTCTACATGTGTGGAACATAGGTGAATTCTGGATTGATGATACTCAGTACTTCGGTGGTGACTTTTATGGATATCGCCGTGCACCAGTAGTCCTACAGTTGGCACCTGGGAAACATAAGTTTGATGTGAGGGTCACACATGACATCAGAAATTTCGGTGGGGGGATGCCACCGAAGGTCGCGTTCGAGATAGAGGCTAGGGTTTCTCCAGGAGGCTTAGTAGCAGTGCCGGAGGGTGCTGTTGTCTCTGATCTTGTTGAGGGGAAGATTATTGGGAAATGGGCCAGTATTCCACTAAGAAATGATGCTGAGAATTGGATCGAGGTGCTGGGAGTTGTGGCAAATGTATGTAAGCCTCTTGCGAATAACCGTGTTTACATAAGATTTCGTTTCTCATTGGTTTTGCGTTCCCATGGGACGATCCATTAGTGAAGAGCTCCAAGCAGTATTTTGATTTTGCCCAAGATAATTTACCTTTGAAATTTGCCCCGGGGCAAACGAGACCTGTCAAATTCCGTGTTGAGCAGCTGGAATCTAATGCGACAGATTTGGCATTGAAATTTCAATATCGTGTTGAAGGGGAACAGGAAACTCAGTGGGTAGCTGTTACAAGAAGACTAAATAGGGTTTCCAACTGGTATTTGCCACAAAAATATACGTACGTAGCTCTCTTTTTATGAGGGGAATGGTGTTCTCATAAAATGTCGTGAATAGGTATCTTCATCCTTCGGGAATTGTGTCTTATGCAGTCATCAGACCACCTTCCCCATCTGCGCCTTGTGCTCCAAGTCCAGACAATAGGGTGCCGATACTACTAGCCCTTCATGGTGCTGGCGTAGAAGCGGATAACCCGCAGTCGAAAGAACAGTATGACGCACTGCCTGACCTTTGCTCATGGCTAGTGCTTCCAAGTGGTGTTACATCATGGAGCGGTGACGACTGGCGTAGGTCTTGGATTTTCCTACAATATTGCTGTTTCATCGTACTGACGTGTATATTCTTTAAGATGTTTGGGGCTTTGCGGATGTAGAAGCTGGTATCAATGCGATCCCGGAATGGATGGAACAAGTTAAGTGGAAAAGACAAGGTATAGATCTGGAGAAATGGGTTATTAGTGGGCACTCGAACGGAGGTATATCGCACCCTGTAAAATCCACCTAAGTTTTTTCAAACGAATACTAATTTAAATTATAGGTCAAGGTACCTGGTACGGACTTACCCAAAGGTAAGTTTATCGGCCAACAAAAGCGAAGCCCCTCAACATGTTGACATCTTATAGAAGTGACAAGATAATTGCTGCAGCACCACTCTCGGGGTATCTTTCGATTCCAGGTATCTCATTGCTCTTCTTGGTTGATCCAACTAAATTGCTTACTCGTGTAGCCTATGTACCGTACCATATGTGGCATGAGGCAGATCCTAGGAAAATAGCAATGATTTTGGCGTCACTAAATACCTACAAACATGAACTTCTCGCTGGTAATATGGTTGGCACACCAATTCTTCAGCAGCATGGACAGGAGGACGATAATGTACCTGTTTTTCATTCCAGGAGAATTTCGCAACTTATATCTGAGGCAGGGTGGAAAACTGAATATTGGGAAGTTCCTGGAAAGGGACATTGGTAAGGCTAAAATCACTGGGGAGGCTCGCTCCAGGCTCTTCCTAAGTCACTTTGGAGTGCTAACTATTCTAAAGGTGGGAAGGTGTGATGACTGGCGGAGGGTTAACTTCGTTTCTTGAGTACCACCTTCAAAAAAATCCTAACATCCAAGCTCTTCCGGATAGATTCTCCATTATCGTAGCGAACCCAGCAGATATGGGTGCCAGAGGAGGGATCGTAGTTGACCAGTTAGATACCCCTGATCAGTAAGTAATTCCACTAGATTCGGCCCCCTGATAAGTTAATTAATCATTTAGTCACTTAGATTTGGTCGTATTGATGTCGAACAATCTAGTGAGATCTGGAACATCAAAACATCCAATATTCGTAGATGGCATTTCGAAAAACCGAGGGCAACCGAAACAAGTTTGCCAAGCCGAGTGATCATCGATGATCAAATTCTTAGCGTTAACATCACCCCGGATTCTGGAGCAAGTGTCTGGTTCGTTGCATCAGAAGACGGAAATTGGTCGGTCAGTGTTGGCCATTTTTGGATTTTCTAAACCTTGAAACGCTTCTAACGGCTTTTGCACATTCAGACAATTGGTAGCCCAGACTGGAAATTGCGTGAGCGAAATGGTCGACAGTTGGGCGCCTTGGACGCAATCTTGAATTCAAAATCCCGCTTCAGTATTATCCTCCCTGAGAAGAGCAATAATTCAACTTTTTATGAAGATGTGGCTCTCGATATCTCAAGAAACCTTTTTCAATATTTCGCAGCAGACTCTGAGATATTTATCGATTCATCTAAGTTGGTGGCCACCGATGGAAACTTGATCGTTCTTGGCCTTTTTGGCAGCATGGGTATTAACACCCCAGCGCTTGAGAGAGAATTTCCAATTACAAAATTAGGGGACACCATAGTTATTACCGATGCTCGGGGTCGTCGGCGAATGTATCCACTCGAGCCAGGTATGGGGTTGGTATACTTGCATCCACTGCCAAATGAAAGACTAGCGCTAGTAATATGGGGAACGGATGAGATAGGTCTCCGCGCTGCTGCACGTCTGCTTCCACTGAGAACTGGTGTTGGCCAACCGAACTTTGTTGTAGTTGGGAGCGAGATGGGGTGGAGCGGGGTTGATGGAGTGAAGGCTATCGGAATGTTTGACTCCTTGTGGAGGGTGTCCCATGCTTCGTATCTGTGATCGTAAACGCAGAATTACATGTATTCGATGGTTTCTAAAAACATATTATAATACATGCATACATGTAGTCCTATATGTTTTCGATATATATACATGTATATACTGATAAAAATTGCGAATTCCTATCATTGTCCTAAGAATTTCAGTGCTCCCAACGTATATAAACCCTATACACTTCAGAGCCCTCAGAGCCTCAGAGACCCCAGTGGCTTCTTAGCTCCAGGGTCCTCGCACCCTCACCCCCTCCACCCCCTAGCGTACCCGCTCCTCCCTTTCCTCCGATACTTCTCTCTGTTCTTGCTTTTCTCTATCTTCCCTTCTCCCTTTCCCTTCTTCTCTCTCTTCCATCATCATTTCTTTGCTTACATACTACCACTCTACCATATTTCGTTCTTCACGCCTGGCGAAAAATAAGTTTGCCTTCGAAGTCCTAAAGCAGCGGGAATCAGATAAAATCCTTGTTGGTACTTTTCTGTTGCAATGTCTGTCGAGCGTGATCTCCAGCCAGTCAATCTTGGCCAGCAAGATTTCGTAATTTATGAAGATACCCCAGACGAAAATAATTCTACAGGGACCTATCAGCAGGTTGATCACAAATTTTTAAGTCCCTTTTATATTTGAGTGATTACTTATTTTTTATTAGTCTGAGATGACTTTTTCTAACGTAGGTAATTCTGGTGAACCTACCGGAATTATCGCTCTTGTCACGTCTAAGATGGCAAACCTCAATCCTTCGGCTACAATAACTCCTAATGATGAGGTCTACTTTCTGCACTCGCTCTCCTTGTGTTTGGCTCAGAGCTTCTTTTTCTAACGATTGAATAGGAGGAAGAATATTCCAAGACGCCTAAGCAGACTAAATCTACTCCCGCCACCGACGTCCAGGAGTTACTTGCCAGGCTGGCTGAGCAGCAGAAACTAATCGATGAACAACAAGCAGCTCTTGATACAAAAGAAAAAGAGCTCTCCAAAGTCAGAATTGTCATCCCAGAGGATAACTGTCCCGGATTCTCTTGCTATAATAATAACACTATCAGAGTGGCAGTGGACTCTAACTCGCCTCCTTCCAACGATATCTCTACTACTATGTCAATTGACAACTCGGATACCTATGGATATCGTCCAGCCGCTCAGTATCAGAGCGTAAATGAGCTCAACCGCCTTCAGACAGAATTGCAGGTTGCTCAAAGCAACATCTCGGCTCTAAGCCAGGAACTCGTTCAGACGAGAATCACAAACCATACTTTTGACCAAGCATTGAGCCCATCCGGAGATGGGAAATTTCCGCTGGGTGGCGACGCCTCCGAGCATGCTCTCGCCTCCATCCAGACAGCTTTCGGACAATCTACACGTCCAAATGCTCACAGGGCTGACATTTGGGCATCCTCTACCTATGAGGAAGCAATTACAGAGCCTAATCTAGACTATCACCAACCTCAATCGCTTTCTGCAGGTCCTTACACGAGGCATTCGGGTATCTGGGGCCCTTCTTCAAAGCCGAGCATTACACAAACTCCTGCGTTACCGTTGCCAAGCCCGGCTGAGCTACAATACTCTAGCTCACTTAGGCGTGTCAGTTCACTTGAGCCTAGTGATGCTTACGGATCTGGGAATCGTGGGTGGAATGGTAACCGTTCGTTTACTGCTCAAGCTGGCCCTCCTGTTGCTGGTACCCCAGTCGGTGGCTTTCGCCGATCCTCATACAATCCACAAGCAACGCCATTTGTTCGTTCCAGCTTTGACCATGGAACGATTGGCATGGACAAAATACCTTCGAGTACAACCTACACTCCAAGCCCCATCGGTACTCCCCTTTCGCCATCCTCGAATACCGATTTTACCTCCGGCCCAAACGCCAGCAATACTATTTGGGGTCCCCATACTCAAGTCAGTCATCCGTCCCAGATAGTCCATTTCTTAAGTATTCACTAACATTAAAGCTAGATGCCACAGCAAAACTCACAACAGCAGACATATGTTTCCACCATGGAGCCTCTGAATTATAGGCGATTGCTCGAGCGAAGTGTCAATTGCAACTGGAAATATATCGTGGACAAGATTGTTTGCAACAACGACCAGCAAGCCTCGATTTTTCTCCAACAAAAACTCAAGATTGGCACAGTAGAGCAAAAGCATGCAATTGTTGACGCAATCGTCGCACAGGCCTATCCGCTAATGATCAATCGATTTGGAAACTTCCTCGTACAGCGTTGCTTTGAACACGGTACCTCTAAGCAGATCGATGGGATATCCAGCGCCATTCGTGGCAACACATTGAGCTTGAGCATGGATGCCTTTGGATGTCATGTTATCCAAAAAGCCTTCGATTGTGTTCCAGAGGATTTCAAAGCCACAATGGTTGCCGAGCTTCTTCGCCGCATCCCAGAAACTGTTATCCATAGATGTGAGATCTCGACTTCTTTGCCTCCCCCTCCCTCTTTTTTAGCCCGTATTTCGTTGCTAATCTGTGATAGATGCCTGTCATGTTTGGCAGAAACTGTTTGAGCTTCGCTGGACTGAGTCTCCGCCCCAGATCATGAAATACGTTAACGAGGCGTTGCGTGGTATGTGGCACGAGGTTGCCCTTGGAGAAACTGGAAGCCTTGTTGTTCAAAATATCTTTGAGAATTGTCTCGAAGAAGACAAGGTTTGTGCAATATTAGCTTTTTCTTTATGTTAACTTTTACTAACATTCTTAGCGACCTTGTATCGATGAGGTTCTTGAGTGCATCAATATTATCGCACATGGTCAGTTTGGGAACTGGTGCATCCAGCACATCTGGTAAGTTCCTGTTGAATCATGGCAGACAACCCTCGTCTAAAAATATCTAACTCGGTTTGCCAGTGAGCATGGCGCACCCCCTGACCGCACCAGGGCGGTTGACACAGTCGTCCAAAATTCGGCCGAATACAGCATGGATCAGTATGCCTCTAAAGTCGTCGAAAAATGCTTGAAGATTGGAGGCAACGAGTTCTTAGAGAGATATCTGGATCGAGTCTGCGAAGGACGTTCCGATCGTCCTCGCATACCTTTGATTGATAGTATGTCAACTTTCCAAACTTGAAAACATGAAGCTAACCATCTCTTCAGTTGCGAGCGATCAATATGGGAATTACCTTGTTCAGTGGATACTTCAACATGCATCACCTCAGCATAGAGAACAAGTTGCTGCTCACATCCGCAAGCATATGGTTTCATTGCGCGGGAGTAAGTTTGGATCCCGGGTGGGGATGCTTTGTTGCAATCCGATGTACAACAGACCAACCCACAGCACTCCCCCTGCTACCGCGCCTCGTTTCAGCAGGTATGGATACCGCTAAAGCTCTCGAAATTGAGTATCGGAAGTGTATGAGCGGAATTTTCACAGTTTAGCTTTTATACCCCTTTCACCTTTTTGACTTTTTTATCATTCTTGTTAGGTTGCTCTTCGACTTCATGCTTGGGGGCGAATTGCAACTTGTTAAAGCAGGGGAGGTGACCACTTATTATAAAGGTCTCCTTTAGGATTGTGTTTTGTTTCTTTTCGTTTTTCACTAAAAATTGGTGGTATAGCGGAAATTCTGTTTCGTTTTCTATTGTTTCTTGTTAAGGCAAGCAGTTATCATTTCTCAAACCTGAGCATGCAGGTGTTTGGTTAGTTAAAAAATCATGCATGATTGTCGAGGGGAAGCAGGCTGCGGCCCTCTGAACGGGGATAATACACTTTGTAACATGGAGAGCATAAGAGATTTTTTCTAACGGTGTTTTTTGCTAGAAATTCTTTGGTTTTCCATAACTGGCTTCGGATAGCAACATAGCTAACTAATGAGAGGGTGACAATTTTCGTGCCTCTGCCTTTAGATTTATTTATCTTATACAATTCACGGGGAAACCTATTTGAAACTCTTTGTTTTGATCAAAACCTGTTTTTTGCAAGGACTTCATCCCAATGATCCTAGTGACGACAATGACAATGTTGACAAGTACCCTGGCAGCCGAGTGACGGATCATGACACGCAGAACTGTGGAAACAATGCGAATCTAGCTTCGTTGGGTAGAATGAGAATAGATTTGTAAAGTATTGGGAAGAGACCAAAAGGATACGTACATGTCATGTAGGTAGACAAGATATTATGAGATTTTGGCGATATCGCCGCTGGAGGGAGCAGTGGCTAGTTACCCCAGATGGGGGAACGATCGACGAACTCTTTACGCGACCCCTCCACAAATAAACAACAGAAGAACCACACACAACACGCCCTCACCCACCACAGCTGCCCCTGTGACCGTCCTCCTGCTCAACCTTCTGCCTTTGACGCCACTGTGCAACATCTCATCGCCAAACCCTACCAACATTTCTGCCGTCCATCTCCCCCTTTCCCCTCTCCCTTAAATTCATCCCATCGCTAAACAATCGACTTTCGCCATCTCTTCGACAGAGCTGCAACAATCACTTCTACAGGTATGCGCTCGCTTTGACTGCGTTGCCATATTCCTGCAGAGAAAAGTGGTGAGGTAAAACGAGCCCCTCGAAACGACACAATCGTTACAGACCCAACAAACACCGAAACGGGAAAACATAAAGAAAAAACAAAGAAAAGAAAAAAACAGTGGACTTTTGACTAGCCACCTGGATTTTCCTATTTGCCCTCGCAAAACAACACACTCTGCGAAAATCGAAATCTGAAATCTTCAACGAACGAAACGAATTTCTCAATCCTTTGACGTGCATATTTTAATTTAGATCATTTTCTCGTGCTCTTACTCGGTCGCTACTTTTTTCCTTTCTTTTTTTTACGACTTGTATCACGACACGACTCCGAAACGAATTTCCTTCGTCACGACCGTAACGACCACAAAAGTTCTTAGAAGGGGCGCAAGGGCAACAAGAAGTCATTCCTTAGGCAGGGAGCATACCAATCAGTCGTATCTCGAATCACCACCACACACGTACATTTTTTTCAAGAGGACTATTTTTCTGTGACGCGACAGCTACACGCACACGTACATTACATACAGACCACCATGGACACCTCACAGGCTCTCCGTCGCTGCGGCGACAGAATAGAATCTTGGGATGACGACCCCGACTTTGCCGACCTGGACCTAAAGCTAACGCACACTTCAACCTCTTCTCCTAAAAGTCCCAAGAACAACATGCGATCGAATTTTGAAAACCACGGTCGCGACCGTCGCGAGTCCATCTCATCGCGTATGTCGGTACAATCCAGCACCTACGATTTCGAGTCACCCGACGGTTGGGACCACGAGCGCCAAGTTCTTCTTGACGATTCCCCTGCAACAGCTATAGCATCGGCTATCAACGCGGGGATTCCAATACCAGAAAATGTTCCGTCGTCGGCACTAATCGGAGGAACAATAAAACGGCTAGGAACAAAAAAAGCGAAACGAATTGCAGCGCATGATGACTGGGGTGAAGATTTGGAGTTACCGATGTCGGGGATGGCCTTGAAGGTTCGGGAACAAGAACGTCATGAGTTTCCAGACTCGTTGCAGCAGGTCCTTGCTGGGTCGCGCTCGAGAAATACTTCGCCGTCAAGAGGGACTTTAGCACCAGTTTTGACAGCTTCATCACAACTAAACAAATTTCGTGAAATTCCAGAAGATGATGATTTCTTCGGTGGCAGCGACGATCTCCCGATGCTCAAGGTTTCACCTGTCAGGCACATGCTACGGCAGCAAAGATCAACTGCATCTCTCTTGATGACGCCACCACTATCCGAATCCGCCACGAGAGGGTCGCCTTCAATAGATGATGACTTCGAAAATGACTTCGAATTTCCAGCGGATGCACCCTTACAATTAAACATCAAATTAGGAGATAACACCCGAGGCCCCCTGGTCCACGGTTTGGATAATGATTTTGAGGAGTGGGCTGAGGGAAGTAGTTTAGGGACACGCTTTGGTGGGACTGGTAGAGAACGTGGCATGAGTGTAGGCACTATGTCTATCGTTTCTGCTAGCGTTTCAAGCGTTACTGCCGAAAGCGAAGATGAGGCGCCATTGGATGGGTTGGAATTGCCGACGGGGCCTTTGCCCAACTTTCATGAGATCCTCGAGAAACGAAAGCGAACATCCTTCTCCGCGGATACCGAAATGATCGATGCTCCCCCCACTGTGAGACCAAAGCCATCGAAAGAGGACTTTCTTGAGGGCATTGAGATTGGGGATGGGGAGGTGTTTGACGCAAGGAAGTTGACTTTGAATCGGAACGTGAAACACAAGCAACCCACAAGGAAAACAAGTCCAGTAAGACGGTCGGCCATGAGCTTAACTTTCACAACAAACAAAGCCCAGCCAAATAATTTGTCTTCGGGAGTTGGAGGGACAGGGAACCGATTACGCCATGGCCATCCAACCTTAGCACCACCGATACCAATTTTAGAACCTGTAGTGGAGAGAGAAAGAGAGAATCAAAATCTCATAGTGAGCAAAAGACCGGAGCAAAGAAGCCGATGGTCCAACAACTCCGGCACCGCTGACAGATGGTCGGCCAAATCTGAGGCTATACCAGCAAACGTTCCACCGCCACCGCCAATACCACATTCGAGATTTTTTGCCGATAGGCAGAGACAGATGGGTGGTAAACAATCGCTAAGGACACTAAAGGCCCCAAATCAACAGGAAAATACAGCTCCTACGACAACAAATGCTCAACTATTGAGGATGAAACGGTCAATGCCCAATATCGGAAGAGCAGCTGCCAGCCCTTCGAAACCCAACAACACTGTCAGGTCACCTAGTAGGAACAGTGGCGGTAGGCCAGCAAGCAGGAGCAGTGCAGGGAGACCACCCAGCAGCACTGGAGGCCGGCCACCGTCAAGCGCGGGAGGTAGATCCACGACTACTACTACCGGCAGGAACGAGACTGGAAGGTCGAAGACTTCGGGAGAAAGGAAGCAAGCACCTTTCTTGCCAGCCGGGGGCACGGTGCGCCAAAGCCATCATATCGCAGCAAAAATATCGCAGCAAACCTTCGAATATAAAGAGAAGATTGCGGCTGAGCGACGTGCCAATAGCCGCCATCAACAACGGACACCGCATCACTCACCCTCTTCATCAACTGCATCGGCAAGGACCAAAAGAGGCACCCCAACTATTGCCCCGGAACCCTTGCGAAGACAAGCAGCCGCGATTGAAACTTTGAAGCAACCAACAAGAAAGCGGAACTTCGGCGATGGGACGGAGTTAGAGATATTTGATGATTTGCCCACTAGCGCAAAGGCAGAAAACCGATTTGTAGTCACACCTGTTGGTCGAGGAGCACCCAAGGCCAAATCTCAGAGCGTACCTATCCGTGGAACTGCAGATAGAGATGGGGAAAGCCCAAAGAAAAAAATAGATCTCTCAAGGGACCTCTCGAGCCGCTTTGCGGAAGTCCCAAGGTTCGCTAGGGATACAAACGGTTTGTCCTCTTTTCTACCCCTATGCGCGACTTAAACGCTAATATAGGGAAATAAAAATAGCCTCCAGAAATGCAAGGGAGCAGAGAATGGGAATTACAAATACCGGCACAGGCTACACAGGCATTAACCAATGGAAGCAACAAGTTGCCGCGCGCAGCAATGTAAGCCCGAAAAGCCGTCGGAAGCCGCAACTGAAACCACAGCTTATCAAGCCCATGGGGAATATCAGCAATCCGCCCAAAGGTATGTGCATTTTTGTGACAATCACATTCGATACCAGACCGATATGTACCAGGCCCAAACTACTTCTCACCCGCCGATCAGTGTTTCTCGCTTAATTACTTGCCCCTGCCTCCGTCGATCTGCGATACGTCATATTCCTATTCATGTGCGGTATGCGGTTAACTAACATGATCTGTCACGTTACAGCAGCAGCAGCGGTTAACGGCATGACATATAATCCGAAGACGTTCAGATGGGAAGGGAACGAAAACGAAGTCCGGGGATTTGGGGCTGAAAAGATCCCTACGCCTCCACGCCCGGCTTTGATTAGTAACGTCAACCACAGTGGATCCAAGCTCGGAATTCAAGTTGTTGGTGGAATGGTGTTTGATCCTGCTAGCATGTCTTGGCTGAAGGTTGACGAGGATCCTGACGAAGACGACCACGATCCCTTTGAGGGGTTTGACGATTTGATGGATCAAGATATGCTGAGCATTGATAGCTATAGCGGTGGTGGTGCGGATTCTGGAATTGGCCCTGTATTTAGTGGCAGGAGTGCAGAAGGAAGTAGGAGTGGAAGATTAAGTGGCGGATTTGGAGAATTCGTTGTTGGGGAGGAGTTTGATGTTGGCCCAGAGTTCGTAAGGAGGCAACGCGAGGAAGAGGACCGGTGGCGCAAAAAGGTGGATGGATGGATCTCAACCGGTGAAGCGACCAAAGTCGAGAACAGGTGGGCGATAAGGGAATTGCTAGCAGAGCATCGGTAATGGTTATGGAGGCAATGCAGCAGAGAAAACGAATCCGGTGGAGAATTGAGATAGGGGATGTGTCTGGTACTCTCCTCTAACATTCATTTCAGTCCCTTTGTACAACCTGGGTGGAATTCTCTTTCCTACACTCCGAACGAGGGTTTCATTTGTTCTGTACTTTATTGTATATTTCGTATCAGGAAGGACGAGTGCTGCACTCGGGGGCGTGGATTTGTGTGGCATAATTTTTTAGCGCTTTCTGGTACCTTTTACTTTGTTTTTCCTTAGGGTTTGGGATGGACGGGGTGGGATGGAACGGATGGAAACTATTATACCCATTACGAATTATGTCTCTCTTATGTTAAGTTCTTTTCGTGTCGAAGGGAGAAAACCACATCGAAGGAGAAGTAGGAATACATAGAGTTAGTGGAGGGTCGAGGGTTGAGGGGTGGAACTTAATATGGTATTTACTTGAGCATTCATAATCGCATTCGAACAAGTTTCCTAGAGCAGAACAACAAGGAAATGTATCAACCCCTCAAACTGTCGTATTATCTCACCGAAATAAGGTATTTGTTGATTTTTATGTCTTTTAGAGCAAAGCTTCGTGAGCGTAACACAGGGTTGGGGGATGCCGTGAGAGGCATCGTCCAAAATTTGTTACTCTTGGCGTTTTGGAAATGACCAAATTGCTGCTTTTCGCACAAACAAGCGATAAATTCCAAATATACGTAGGTGCTAGCATATAACATTAATTTGACTGTTACAAAAACAATGTGGGCCTACGGCTCGAGCTATAGAAATATTAGCTTGCAGGCCAAGTTCAAAGAGCCATGCATATACAGTACAATCGCTCTATAAGAATACCGTCAGGGCCAATGACAGAGAAGAATACTCTTATAAGAAGGGTAGTCTAACCCAATGAAGAAGGTTTATAGAGAAGACTTTACTAAATACGGACTAATGAGGCAGCTTCGAGGGGTGCTCTGCTAAGAATATTCTTATAAAAAATATTCTTATAGGGCGAGTGTACTGTATTAGAAAGCTATCCTCCATTAACCGCTACTAGAAGTCATACTATGAGTACACACTAATATCAGGTAAGAATGAAGATAGTTTGTCTCCTGAAATAAGAAGCTTTCCCATTGAAAAGAGCAAAGCGATAAAGCGCCCTATTTAAACCACTTAATTCCAGAACGTGCTCAAGATGGCCCCCTTAGATATCCGGCTCACACACCTACCCAAAGCTATATTTAGTATCCATGAGAACACTGTTGTGTAAACTTATGTTCTATTAGTGAAGACGTCGGGCCAACTTTAAGATTTCTTTCCATATCTATACTCAGTAGCCAAATCCCATAGCCCAGACGTCTACTGATCCATGCAGCTTTCATGCGTATAAAAGCATTCCCCCAGAGGACCTACAAGAGAAAACAGCCAACACATAAGTCTTTAGTTGTCTCAAATGGTTGACTTCCAGCAGCCAAGACATCGCAAAACCGACGAGCACTCTACGGAACTCACTAGACAAGAAAACACCGTATCAACGCCAGACCTAAAAACAGTAACCATGACGAACCAGCGAGCTCTCACATTACACCTGGTCTTGGCAAAAAAGGTCTTGGCAGAGCCATATGTCTCCGACTGGTTCCCCCACTCTACCTTTTCCTTTCACCATCACAACCACCTGAATCCATTCCATCTCTGCAACTTCGTCATACTTTCGCAACCCTCCTACTCAATTGCCTCATGCTTTACACCTCGCACCGCAGCCAGGATGGAACTACATCGAAGTATTAATCTTGTTGGTGGGGGCACTACAGATGACTAGGGACAGGGCTTGGCAAGATTCATGCTGAGGATCAGGTATCTGAGGTCACGGCAACAACGTGGGTCAATGTAACAGCCCTCTTCGACAATGAATTCTTACACTTTTGGGAGAATGGAAGCATGGCTTGGCACGTTGCTTCTTCGCAAACAGAGCCCTATCTTCATTTCACACAATCACTCCCGAAAAACACTCCAAACCAGAGATCTCGATCCGTCTCGAGATAGCTAGGAAGCCAGTTTTGAGGATGTAGTTACGCCCGTGATTTCCTCTAACGGCTATCCACATGGAGATATTCACCTCGGGTCAGGTTCTGGACAATTGGGCATGATATCGCTTCATGATATCTTTCCTATCTGCGATGAATTTACCGACGGCTTACAACTCAGTATCAGCAATCTATTCTACAAATCGGATGCCTCGCCGACAGCTGCCGAAACTGTCCAGAACTCCTCGATCTGTCTATGCGCCGAGGTTCGTGCCTTGGAAAGCTCTCGTGCGTTCAGCTCATAGTCAAGTGCATTTCGATGCGGTACATCTCCCGGAGTTGTTGTGGAGGACTCCGTGCAACTCTAAGGATCGATTTTGGAGCGGAGCAATCGCGGATATCTGCAAACAACAATGATCGGCATTCCTTACGTTTACACGCCACCATGTTGCTCGGTTAGACAACTTGTTATTGCCACGGGACCAGTTCCTACTCCCTCATCGGTTATTAGTACAATCAGTAACCACATGAGCAGACTTTTTCTTTGGTGGTTGAGGAAGCTCTGAGGTTACACTACCGTTGCCACTGCAGCAGATCAATCCATGAGCCTATCATGTATTAAGGTCTCGAAATATTTAGGGCGGTAGCCTGGAAAACACTTCGAGGCACAATTAAAAAGCATGACTGCTACAGTATGCGCTGGATATCCGATGTCAAGCGCGGCTGCAGGTTTACCTTTTTACGGTAAATTAGTCAGGCGGGGCACTTCATCTACTTCAGCCTTCGTACATGCAATCGAGTTCGGCGAGGGGCACAAATTTATCAATCAAAAGCTCAGAACTTACCATTACAACTCACTCTCATAGTCTGTTGGTTGCATTGATATGCGATCAAATCCCACCACTCATCACCGCACAATCTGATGCGCCTGGTCTTTAGTTGACATGGCTGGCTGCAGTTTTTGAAGGCAAGTCATAGAAAGCTCATTATTCTCACAGATATTACTGGGCGGGAAAGTTAACTCAAGTGAAGACCCAACAAAACGCTGTTGGGAATTAGCGATGCATGCGGAAAATTTTTTCTGTCTGGTTGAGACCAAAATACTCGGAGTTTATGCCGTTTCAAGGCTCAGGTAGTATTAAGTCCTTAAGGATTATTTTTTCTCGTGGGACATTCTGGACTTGAGGGTACACGTTAGTGGGCCTAATCTGAACAAGCAGTGACCAATTCCGACTACCATGATACGCGTAATGCTACTGGAGACACCAAATTATACCTGGAAAGTCAAGTATTTACACAACACTGATACCCTTCCTGAGGAAGACCCTTCAGGAAAAGGAGGGCAGTACCTTGAGGTTATTGCCGTGCGTAGGGTTCTAGTCAGAGTTGATCTCCAGCTCCCCAGACTAGGACGCACAGCTAGCCTACCGCACATACCCTGCGGTTCCAAAAATAAGAACTACCCAGAGGACAAGCTATCACCAACAGGAGAGCAGTTTAATAATGATTACATACAATAACTTACTTCATATCTACCCCGATATGATCTCCGCGTGGCCTTGCACAATCCCCACAATACATAACTTGGCTGCTGGGAACAATATAACACCTGGTTACTCATGGCACTGTCGATAATTCCCCGTGGGGAAGGTCATCAAAAGTAATATCTCACCGCGGGTGCGGCATAAAACCCGACCCACCGTTACCGTGTGCATCACTTTAGTATGAAGTACAAGCTTCATAGGCCACGATTCCAGCTGATCCTGTGAGAATACCAATAGTAAAACCTAAATGTAAGCAACAAGAATAGGAATATTGATTCCTCGGTTTGATCAAAAAAAATATATCCTGGTATACGATGTCAGTGTTCCCAGGTTCTGGGTTGATGCCGTGTCGATGTACTGGGTTTCCACAAAGTGATATTGAGCTCACTTGAACCTGTATGAGATGGTTTGAGAAACTGCTCATAATAGCGCCCGAAATATGGGGTACCATGCCAGATCCCGCAAGGTCATCGCAGAAAAAGACAACCCATTTCCAGAGACCGAGCACGAGACCAGCCGTTCATTGCAATTTTTCTCACCTAAACGTGCAATAAGCATGCACTGCCCATTAGTAACAATAATTGATACCCCTGGCAGAAAACCCGTGGGTTAGACAGAGCTTCCATTCCGGACAAGAGACCATTCCTCCCGGTATTATTATGTCCGTTCGATTGTGGGCTATTAGCAATAAACCTAAGTGTTAGAGTTAATTTCTTAAGTGGTGAAAGCCCATGCTGCGCAATAGTTACACGATTCAAGGTCTAAGCGTGAGACATGTATCGCGCCCCAGGCGCCAACACGATACACACGTCAGGGTAACCATCATCTTCCTCCTCGGACTAGACACCAACATAGAAGCCATGAAGACCTTCTCGAGAACTTCTACGAAATCTGCACGGAAATCATTCTCTCGGATACCCTCCGAAGAACTCCGTTAACAAGAGATCCGACATTCATCTCGGTGAAGAACATCCGATTACCTCCGCACCTATGACACACAATTCATACCCCACGCCCGCGATCACGCAGTGTTGCAAAACAAATAAATGAAAACGAGAAACGAAGGCACTAAAGGATGAAACAGAAAGAGGAGAGAAGTCCGGTGGGGATGTAAATGTTCTAATCGTGGTACTGGTAATGATCGAACAACGACCCCCATACAATCTCTACAACGAAGTTAGTATGGCGCGCCGATAAACGCAAAGTTCGATCACGCTTACACTCTTATCCGAACATGAAAGATAGAACTGGCCATTGTTTTCATTTATTTATCTGTTTTTTTTTCTATCTTTGCCGGAAGTACGGCCGGTGGGTCTAGATCTTAGGAGTCTGCAGCTGGTGAACACTAGTGACCGATCCCCGGCCCCGATCCCGATTTCATCGAAAACCAAACAACACTCCGCTATTACTCGTATAGATCTTTCTTATTGGCAGTCATCTCGTAAGACAGAGAAACACTAACAACCAGTAGTAGCCCTTTGCGCTGTCGCATCCACCAGCGCAGTGGCTTGGCGCTTACAAAACAATCCACTGGGTGCAATCGCAGAAGCTTTATCTCGAAGAGTTACCTCGTGCCTCAAGATCGCAGCCTTTCATAAAAGGAGTTGGGAACGATGAGATGCGTGGGGGAGATGAGAGGAGAGAAACGAAAGAACTGGGATATAGGTAGCAGCTATCTTAGTAAGTATGAGTTGTACTTTATCTGATAGTAGCGCACTGGTGGAAATTAAACTGAAAACGGGGTTTTGGAAATTGAAGTACTACAATGAATTTAACCGGAATATCCCAGACCGAGATGTTGGGCAAATTTGCATCTCGGAAAATGCAGGAACTACAGCTAAGATGCTCTAAAATTTATAAAGAATATTAGATATCAACCACAGCCTCTTAGGGTACAGCCGCTTCAAGAAACAAATCGGAGAAAAACGGTGACCTGGTGAAATGTACTCAGTGTTCCAAGCTCCAAGTAAATATTTGGTAAGAGAAACTGTATCGGCTATAGTTACTCCTAGCACTTGCAAGTGGACAAGACATACCTCGAATACAAGGCACCTGGTATTCAGTATTTAGCAGCCCCCGTCAGCTAACTATGCGTGGTGCTGAGTGCATGGGTGGCGCTTGAATTAGGGCAAGGGTTAACCTTAAATCTTGGCAGCTATGTCTCATCCGCCTTGGGCGATATCTCTCTTCCTTTTAGACACGGATAAGCGGAATGGGCTGCATTATTCGGACATGTTTGATATTAGAAGAAACAATACTTGCCCTAGCCCTACACAGACCAAACGCCGCAGACGCAAGATACACATACTGCCCATTTTAGTCTAGCTCCCAAGTGTTACAGAACATCTCTAAAGCTTAATCACTTGATTCTATTTCTGGAATCATATTGACCGTTGCGCCTTTTGTTTATCGCGTTCGGATATGGCTTATCCATCCCTTAAATCCTGCTGCGGCTGCCACACAGAGGCAAGCCCCGATTCACTTCCCAACCAGACTTGCTTCCCGGTCAATACGTTACCCTGCGTTGTTCTCAAATTGCACTGCATGATGCATCCAGGTGGAGCAAAAAGCAAAAACAAAAAGCAACGGAAAACGGCGGTAAGGGCACGCAGGGGTAGAAAAGAATAGCTGCCTCCTAAACAAACGTACATAAACCTCCATGTACCGTACCTATTCGCACTCCTCTTCGTGCATCGAGGGTTGGTTGCGTGCTGCGCGTTGCGTGGTTTTGCGGAGTTGGCGTAACACGGTATCAAGAACCCCAAGAAAGGAACCTAGCCACACACCAACTGTCACGGCTTACCCGATTGGGACTAGACAACGAAAATATATAAAAGCCCGATGCTATTCTATTTATTTTTCCTAGGAACTGAGTACATGTAGGTGACAAGACGAGGTAGGCAGGTTGGGAGGAGCTCCTAATGGGGGGGTAGAGGTGGAAAAGAACCACATGTACATCAGCCAGCGGCGGTGGCTAGCACTATCGAAACGGGGACGGGGGGCTTGATTTTCAAGATACAGAGCGATAATCAAGATCTCGACGGCCATCTCCCTGGTATTATCCCGAGGTTCTGGCACACCCCACACACGCACCATCACTCAGAAAAGCAGAACAAAAACAAATAATCCTGGGGTGGGTGTGGTCATCGTAGGAGTAGCTGCACGGGCAGGGGTTCGGGTTACTGGGGGTATGACAGGTAGCTCAATGCTCAGGTGTGACTCGATATCGATAGGTCAAGAGAAAAAACAATGATCCAACATCAAATTCCTCGATTTCAACAACGACCGACCGGGGAACGTGGGAAACGGAAAGTACATCAACCGTTAATGGCCGGAGATAGGTAAAAAAACCAGAAACAGAAATCAGAGCTCTGTCAACGAAAAGGTGATTTTGCTGAAGGAGGATTGGAAATTTGGCGATTTGATCGATCTCGTGCATAGGGCCTGGTTTATGCTCTCCTACTAGAGTTAGTTATTCTGTCTGCTTTCCTCTGATCTGCTGCGGTCAGGTCTAGAACTTTCATAGCGAAAATTCCGCAGTGAAGGCCAAACGGAAGAAAATATCTGTTTATGGACTTCTCATGGGGGAGTCCTGCTTGGCTGGCGCCGAGATCGCCATGCATCCCACGCGGTGTCTCAGGCAATAATGGATACGAACCAGAACGGAGCAATGAATTAATTCGATTGATTTGATTTTTTGCTGTAAAAAGATAAAACTTAAAAGCAACTGGACCAAAAGGGTATATTAACAATAATAGAAGCAATTGATGTAAGAAAATATCCAAATTCTTCAATTATTGATCCGACCAACACCGGTCCACACAGTAGACCAGTACAAGAAAGAAGAAAACGGAAACAGGATTTAATTCGTTCGCCCATCAATTTTTTTGGCTCCCAGCGATCTTGCCGTCAAAATTCGACAGATAGAATACCCGATAAGAAACCACCCACACAAACAGAAAGACAAAAACTAGGCGGAAATAATAGATATCCGGGAAGAAAATATGTACATAAGAAAACAGAATAAAAGAAAACATAAACACCTTCTTGGGAAGGAATACTACATGAAATAATACCCCAAAGCATTAGGCAGGGTCTCGGAACCCATCCCGCTCGCCTCAAAGAGCCCGGCAGCGGGAGTAACAGAAGCAATAGCAGAACCCATACAGAACGAGAACACAAGAGGGCCCCAGAAAAATAAGAACAAGAAATAATTTGTAAACTACCTCCACCGCTCGATCTCCCAAGCCAAATAACCAACCTATGTTTTCTTGAACAGAGAGACAGAACCCAGAAAGACAAAAAGCAAGAAAAGCAAAACGTAGCCCAAATTGTTTCATGAAAAAAAACAACCAAGGAACCCCAGAGAACCCCGTAATCAAATTCATAAAAGACATAACCCAAAAAACTCGAGAATTCCTAAACTAGAGGAAAGTCTGTACCCTTGCCAATCCACCTTGTCCTAATTAACACCTATCTGCAAGCTTTTTTCTCATTTCAATTCGTAAGGTCGTTAGGACCAGAGCTCGGGGCGTACATGCGCGGGTCCATCGACAGGTTTTGGGGAAAGGTATATTGTGCGTATGAATCCTGACTGGGAGTAGTCACAAGGGGCGAGGGAGACAGCTGAGCCTGAAGCTGAGCCAATGAAGGACCTGCGACGCTTGAAGGCGAGTTCATGGCATGTCGCTGTGTTGGGCTCCCGCTTGCACTAGACGGGCTACTGAGGTAGGAGGGGGGGCTGGCGGAACTGGCATCCGTCGCTGCTTGGCTTGCGCGGCTGTTTGCTGCAGAGAATTCGAGGGGGCTGCTGCGGCGAAGAGTGCAGCTAGGGCAGTTGCGCACGAAACGAGCAATGAGTTCCTTTGGCACCCTATTAAGTGGTTGAGATATTAGCTTGGTTGTTTTATTTATTTATTCTCCAAAATCGAGTGCATGTGTTTGAAAGATATTTGGCATATATCGCGTTGAGAAGATCTGCTCCTCTTTTTCCCGAGTTATAGCATGGAGAAGGAGTGATGTGCCGGAGAAGAGGAAGAGAGAGTAGAAGTACCATGAGTAGTGCTTTCGAACTTGAGCTGAGGTCTTGTCACGTCCACCATGCTGAGCCTGCCCATGAGAGCTTGTCAAAACGTTATACAGTTCTTCCCTTACGGCGACCGGTTTGCCTTCGTGACAGACAACATCATTATAACCGTCTTCGCTGGTCACCAGACGGAACATCTTTTTCGCCCAAAATCTAAACTGTGCGGACTCAATTGTGGTACATTTAGGGTCTCGGAGAACAGCACGGATGTTTTCGTAGCGTTTTTGAGGAATAAGGGCCTTGTCTCTCTTCTTGGGGGAAAGCGAGAGGATGTACTCGTTCAAGAGGTTTTCGAATTCTGCGGCTGTGGGGAAACCTTCAAGGTTTGTTGGTGGCTCGTCAAACTGGTTGCCTAGCTCAGAAGTGGGTGTGGGCATAAGATGTTGTTGCTGTTTCGGGCTAGAATTGATCAGGGCTGCATGCTGTTCCTAGATATCATGTTAGAACAATTATCTTGAAGACGATACGTTATTCTTTCGATAGGGTGGCTGATTCGCTGTAACTGCTACTTCTTGACAAGCAAACTGGAGCTAAGTTTAGCAGCGACGTTTTCGCCAACCCGCTGCTAAACCTCTTTAACAGTGGTGTGCTAGAAGAAGTTGCAGTTACAATGAACTAGTGGCCACCCTGCCGAAAACTGCAACGGATCGTCGAGACGGATCATATCCCTCTCACCTGCTGCTGCTGCATTTGCGCCTGTTGTTGGTGGTGAACATGTTGAGCCTGCTGATGGTGAAGGTTGTGGTGGTGAGTGTGGGCGTGTTGGTGAGGGCTTGGAGAGAATTGTAATGGGGATGGCATAACCAGATGGCCAGGTGGGGGAGCACGAGTCTGCTGGCCATACATCATAGATCCAGGATGGTACCGCTGCTGTTGGTGCTGGTGATATTCGTATTGCCCGAGATTATGGAGATGACGTTCCATTACCGGCATAGCGTTCATCATGATTGCTTAATTGTTGGAGTAGGTGTGCTAAACGAGCGTGGGGCTGGCCGATTGTAAATAGCAGGACTCAAAGCGAGAGTGTGATGAGACTTTTTTTTTATTACTGTCGAAGTGGGAGAGAACAATGTGGGAGGAGGGGGAGGAGGAGGGGAGGATGATGGTGGAGATATATGAGGGTGGAGATAAAAAGAGTGAGACTGAACTTCTCTGTGGTGATGTGTGAGAAGAAGGAGGAGGAGAGAGGGAAGGAGTAAGAGGGAAAGAGGGCAGTTATTAGAAGGGTGGGCGAAGATGAAGGAAGCAGTCCTGAACACTTAGTTTAGTATCAGCGATAATGCTACCTATCGATAAGTGCGATGTGATCGGGGAACCGAGCGCAGGGAAGGGAAATGTATATTTTTATTTTTATTTTTATTCCCCGAGTAGCAGGCAGGCAGAGGGAGAGGGAGGAAGTGTGGATTTGGGTCGAGGGTGTTTCTTTCCATGTCGCACAGCAGTAGGAGGGAGAGCAGAGCAGAGCAGGTTACTTACAGCGGACAAGCTATCTGCAGTTAGAGGGTTTGAGGATGCTGTTTCTGTGCTCGTGCTGTGGGTGTACTGTACTGTGCGTCTTCTTGGCCTCACGGGAGGCCTTGTGTGGTGGGAAGGTGGGCTGCAGCCGAAGATGGTTGGACGGGGGGTGGGTGGATTGGGTGGAGGGATATGTCCACACCCCCGGAGGAGGTGTGGGGTTTTTAAATCGCGTGGAGGTTGAGCTCGACTTCCTTAGCACCGAGTTTATTCGGCTTGCCGGTCGAAACCCAACATGGACAACTCCTTCAGTGTGATGCCGACAGCGTCCATCATACATGTTTCTTTTTTTAGATCTGAATATCGTCTGTCGAGTAATCTTGGCAACTACTTGCGACAATCCGCCGTCCGTTATCAAACGAACATGAAGAAAGTTTTCCGTCTCAACCAACATGACGTTTTTCCCACGTTGTGAGCTAATCGAGTTGTACTTTCGTACTTCGCAGGCGACGAGTGGACACGGTACATGTAACTACATTATGATCGAAGTGTAACTGCGTAATTCACTTGACATTTCCTCAGACAAAGTCTCGGAGATGTTCCCCTCCAACCAGGCTACGTGGATTTGTTTTTTCTGGAAAGATAAAGGAAATCTTTCTGAAACCCATTTTCGAGAACTCATGTTCAACGGTCTTTTCCAGCGAGGAGGGTTTTTTCTTCATGGCAGACAAGCGAACGAATGGCGCCTTATCTCGAATGAGATCTAGGAAATGATACTTCACTACACTATTGCGATCTTGGAGTGATACTTGTTCATCTTCGATAGCCCCAAAGCCTCCCACCCCCCCGAAATCCTGCTAGGTGCCTGGATTGGATTCGTTTGCAACTGCCTTTTCCCCTAGATCGCGACAATCACCTCTTAAGTCCTAAAACGCCGCTCGATCGTTTCCCTCATGCCCTCCCTGTTTGATCTCCCCACACTAAAATCCCACGCACTTCCATCTCTCTCTCAGATCTCGGAACCAGCCAGGAGTTTGGATGGTCCACAGTGTTTGCACCGTTTCCCAGCATTCGTTGACGCCATTTTTAAAAGAGAAAAGGAGCTTCACCTTCTTCATCTCGTAAGAAACCCGACGTTCTTTATCCCTCCTACCAAAACCCCCACCAAGCCCCCCCCCCCCCCCAAAAAAAAAATTCCTCAAGTACAGAAACAACAATCAGAGTGGGTATTCTCCAGGCTCCCCACGCATAACATTTCCCCTTCTGGTCAAATTCGCATCTCGTCCTTATGTTAGCTACTTACATACACGCCTACATGGCTTCACACCACCTAAACACTACACATCCACGCCTACATACATAACACATAGCATTCTAGATCTGTCTTCAAACCACGAAACAAGCCCTCTCTCTATCTTACAACACACATGCAAATGATGCGGTTGGATTAGATGGATCGAGTGCGCGTCTACATACATGAACTGTGGCTCCCCCCGCGCTTTCGCCTGCGTCCCTGGTGGATGGTACCCCCGTTTCGCCTCTGGTACCCGATTTTTTTCTTGCTCTTCATTCGTTTCTTTTTCGCCCACCTACCGATGATCGACGGCAGCCCTCGCTCGCTAATGGCGCTTTTTATTTTTATTCCCCTGTCCATCATCAAACCACCGACCACCATCCGTCTCGCGTTGCAGTCGTCGACATCGAGTCGCGTTTGCAAATCGGACTAAGCAGGTAATAATTGTGCTGGCCTTGCCCGTTGTGTAGAGTACAGCTCAGCACCCCTCCAAGGCACTCCCCACCGCCATGGCCGCTCGGGGGGCCGAGACCATCCATACCAGAAACAGACCCGGACAGCCCTACCGTATCATCTTTCCCCGTCTGTGCCCTTCCCTCTTCCCCGGCTCTCCCGAAAGATAGGATGAACCGGATCTCGCTTGTGGTTGGCCAGACCATTACTGCTACTTCCATTATTGTGTTTTTATTCGCTTGGCCTACTAGTGGCCCAGTATCTTGTTGCTGGCATGTATTTTTTTACTAGTACGGGCCTTTTTGGTTTTTTATTTTTTATTTGCTTCTTTCCGATTCTCGACCCGGCTTGATCTTTTTTGTTCCCTTTCATCTGATTCTCTTCCTCGTAACCCTGGGACGGAAGGGAACGGTTGAGTACATCAATGCAGGTAGCCTACTTTGCCCCACCGTAGCTTTGCTTTTCCTTGGACGCAAAGAGCTTTTTTTTTTTTAACGGAATGCCTTATGAAAAAACAATTTTTTTCCCTATCGACATAGATTTTCTACCGACATGATGCAATTGAATCTTCTCCGACCGTTTTTGTGTTCATTCTAGATGGATTACAATGTCCACGATTAGAAAAGCAAGGCAGAAGGAGAAAAACCCCGGGGAAAAAAAGAAAGCCATCATGTACAAGTGAAGCATTACAGCTCATCCTCGTCCCCTCCCACCACCACCACCCCCCTTCCCCCACAAGCAGGGGAAAAAGAAAAGAAAAAAAACTAAAAACACAAAACCCCCCTGAGTAACTAACTTTTGGGCCCCAGACTTTTTTCTTTTTTTAGGCGTTCCGAACCCAAAAGAACCTGCTGTACGCACCGTTCTTCAGTGCCTCGCAGCGTCGTGCGAAAGCCGACACCACACACCCTCCAAGTTCCCCGCATTTTGAGCTTGAACCAGCCATCGGACATAAAAGATATTGTCTGCACACCCTCTTTTCTGCCCGTCAAATCTCTGGGCGCAGGCGTACCCTGGGCTCCCACCTCGCCTCATGAACTATTTCCAAACTTGGTGTGTGCCACCATGGTAGACCCCAACGCATGCGCAGCATTCCAGTTTCAACGATGTGGATTTTTCTTTCATTACTTTTTCGGAGCTTTTTTTTTCTTGCTTTTCTCTCCGATTCCATTGCTTCCTTTTCCTTCAAGCCCAGATATAATTTTATTGTTTTTTTACGTCTATGCTCGTATCCCTAAAAAAATGAAAAAAAAAACCTCCGAACCTTTTTTTAATTGTCCTTCCCATCGGCTCACACACCATAACATTCTAAACCACAGTACCGCGGTCCGATAAACAGCACACCCACTACACAAAAACACGCAAGCGAGCTTTAAGCGTGGGAGCGCGGACCCACCCCCCTAGCGGAATTTTTTTTAAACCGGAAGCTCGAATTTCTTGCCTTTCAACACCCTGTTCGTTCGGAGAGCACGGTCCATTAGTCTTGTTCCAAAAGCTTAACCTATCAATCGGTCGATGATCGGCAGGGCCCTCAGGTTTGAGAGCAATTGAGACGGTGATACAAGGTGGGGGGTAGAGGGGCACGGAGGGGTTACGGAGGGGTAGGATCATTCATACTTGGTGTAGTAGATGTAAAAGAAATCCGAGTAAAGGATTGTTTGGATGATACCAGCCAACGTAGCGATGGGATCGACGTGCCCATTTTCCATGAAATAGCGGTAGATCCAGTTCGGGATATACAGGGCCCTGTATGCGCCCAGCGCGAACAGGTAATGAGTCGTTATCGTCTCGGCTTCACCCGTTCGTTGCAGCATAAACAGTTGAGGGAGAATGGCTACGCTTTCGAGCCAGATACTAAACGTCCACAGAATCTACCGAGAAACACAACACCCCGAAATAAATCCGTCAGCCTGAAACTTGACATGTTCGCCAAAACCACCAACAACTTTCCCACGGGAGAAAGAAAACGGCAGTCAGTCGCAGGAACTACCAGCGGGTGTGTGGTTTTTTTTTTTTGTTCTTTCTACACTGGCACCGCGATCTCGAGAAACCGCCGAACCTGACTCCCGGTTCCCCCTTGGAAATGAGTGGGCGAATACCTCTGATGGTATCCACCTATATGGAAACAGAAGAGCGAGAATCGCCGATCCTCCAATCAGGTACTCGACCTTGAAGGTGTCTATGTTTGGATCGTGCGTTGGCTTAAAGTCATTCATCATCAGATAGATTGTGTATGCGGCCGAGGCGATGAAGATGATCTTCATCAAGGTGTTGTAGGTCGAGTGATTGAAAGTCCATAGGAGATCTGTTGTGGTGCGTGGTCAGCACTTTCTTCCCGAGGAACCACGCACGGAGTAGACGCGCGGTATCCATCGCCGGGACGGGAGTGTAAGAAAGTGTTGTGCGTGGGGGGGGGGGTAAGTAGGGGATTTTTTATTTTTATTTATCGCGTACCTAGGTAGCGAGTTATGTAGACCATGAGGTACAGAATTTGGGACTTGAGAGAAATCCCTGCGCAGCTCTTGAACCCCCATCCAGAAGAATCAGCCAGCCGAAACCGAGCGGAACAGGAACCGAAACAGTCCGACGATGAATTAGAATTAACAAGGAATTTTAGTGCACACCTTCGATGTACGCATCTTCTGCAGCAAAATGAAGATGGATATGAGATGGGAGAGATCTGCCGTGACTCGAAAGATATTCATGATGGCGGGGGGGAATTTTTATTATTGTTTTTTTGTTTTTTAATCTTTCTTTAGCTATTTTGCTATAGAAATAACAAAGAAAAATATTACCCCTTGGAGGGTTTCCCTGGATGAAACGGAGATTCGGGAGGCGTATGTACTATGTGCCTGCGTGCACTTCGTTGTCTTTGGGTTCGTTGGCGATGGAGGTGGGAAACTTGTTGCGGTTGGGTGGAAGCTTCAAGTTCGAGAGGACACGTTCCGCTTAGTAGTTTGTGCTTCAGTGAGGTATTTGAGCACCCGGTAGCTCTTCCGGCGCAACAGGGCGGACACGAGCAGGAGTTAGCTTTTGGGGGGGGCGGCGCGGTGAAGAGTAGATGGAGAACTGCAGAGAGCGCGAGCTGGGCGATTGATTGCTCTGTTCGCGAGCGAATCTTCGTGTCTGATGGGCGAGTTGCGATCAATGCGATGCCGTATGTCGCTGTTGGCAGTCCTGCTGGAAATGAATTGGACGCGACGGCAATGAAATCAGGGGTCTATTTTTGCCATCTGGGGCGCTGGGTGGCTTCTTGGCGCTGCTCAAGCCTATCGCAGCGCCGGTTACCCTGCCTGTGCCCGTCGCAGCTCACACCAGCCCACTCGCCGTGACTTACGCCCAGGCAGCCTGAGGACTCCGGGGATGCTGGACCATGCCACGCCGCACGCAGCACGGGGATGTGCATTCGGGCCGGCTTGTGTCCCGGGGTCTCTGCTGTCGGACTGACTTTTACATAAGGCGGAACCGAACAGCACATATGTACATATTGCGATTTGAGCATATTCACCGAGTCGGGGATTTCCGGTCGGTCTGTGTGGCTTGAGCTGGCTCCAATGGGTGCGGTGTTGAGACTTTATGGACGCAGATTCGTCACAGGAGAAAGGAAGGCAAAAAGCAAAAACCGGATTGTCAATGATTGACGTTTCCCCGGACTTTTCGGCTAACGACCCTGTCGTTGGGGGCCAAGGTCTGGGCGAGGGTTAGGGTTTGCGTGGAAAAAGATTTTTTTTTTTCTCTTTTCGGATTCTGGCTGCTCTCCACCACTGCGAAAAACGAAAGATATTTTGCCTCAACTGCTGTAAACCTAGTAAAAATATATCAAATTGGCAGGTAATTAGGGAGAAAACGGCTGTAAAGAAGGAGGTGTTACTCGTCAATTAAACCTCGGTGTCCTTTCTTTCTTCTCCATTGTTGCGTTGTGGAGAAGTATGAGTCTAACTTGCTTGTGAAACGTGAAAAAAAACTTCTCTCTCCTCGGGCAACATCTCCCTCTCCCACTCCTCTTTCTCTCACTCATCACACATACACATCCACCCCCCCCAGTCTAATTCGCTCTTTCCATTTCTTTCATTTTTGTAATTGGATTTCGTTTCGATCGTCTGCCCGCCATGCTTCGAACTGCTGCCGTCCGAGCTTCTTTCAGAGCTGCCCGCCCTCAGCATGCCAGCAAGAGCTTTTTCTCTACCACATCTGCCCCTGCTGCCCTCTCACCCTATTCCAGAGCAAACGGTGTATCACGAAACAAATCCACAGAAGTCTCCAGGAATCAATCCACAGCTGCTGCCACCGCGTAAGTTGCCTTGCATTGACTGTCTCTCAATTGCTATTATTATTATTATCATCGCTATTTTCCCTATACCCCACAATTGTTGCAATTTCGTTACGAATTTTTCTTCCCCTGCAAGGCATTCTGACTCATCGGTCACGGACCTGCAGAAATCGGCCCGTGCCGTCTCCAGCCTTCAACCAAGATCCTCCGACCATTGCTACACCCGCAGCCCATGACTTGCATCCTCTACAACCCAAAAATGGGCCCAAGATGGATGATTCGTAAGTTCGCTCCTGTCGTGGCCAATTGCGACTTTGTCTGACTTGGGTCAATGCAGCTTCGTGGGCATGTCTGGAGGCGAGATATTCCACGAGATGATGCTTCGACACGATGTCAAGCATATTTGTATGTGAAACCAAGCTTTCTGCAGATCTTTACAGCAATTGTGGTTCATTCAGAAACTTACTTTTAGCCGTAACCTGTAGTTGGATATGCCGGAGGTGCCATTCTTCCGGTGTTTGATGCCATCTACAAGTCCAAGCACTTTGATTTTATTCTCCCACGCCATGAACAAGGCGCTGGCCATATGGCTGAAGGTTACGCACGGGCCTCTGGCAAACCAGGTGTCGTGCTCGTGACTTCCGGACCTGGGGCAACCAACGTGGTTACACCGATGCAGGACGCTCTCTGCGACGGCACCCCCCTCGTTGTTTTTTGTGGCCAGGTTCCTACCTCCGCAATCGGCACAGATGCCTTCCAAGAAGCCGATGTCATCGGCATCTCTCGGGCCTGCACAAAATGGAACGTGATGGTCAGGAACGTCGCAGAACTCCCTCGACGGATCAACGAGGCTTTCGAAATTGCGACATCGGGTCGTCCCGGACCTGTCCTTGTGGATCTGCCAAAGGATGTGACTGCTGGCATTCTACGGAGAGCTATTCCGGTGCATTCTGACTTACCCGGGCATCCTTCTGCTGCCTCGATTGCTGCCAAGATAGCTAGCAAAAATCGCCTGGACGCCTCGATCCAGAGGGTTGCCCACCTTGTGAATATTGCCAAGAAGCCAATAATCTACGCTGGCCAGGGCGTGATCGAGAGGCCCGAGGGACCGGAATTGCTGAAACAGTTTGCAGAAAAGGCACAGATTCCTGTTACCACAACCCTGCAGGGGCTGGGAGGTTTCGATGAACTTGACCCGAAGAGTCTGCATATGTTGGGTATGCACGGATCTGCGTATGCAAACTTGTCAATGCAAGAAGCGGATTTGATCATTGCCCTGGGTGCGAGATTTGACGATCGTGTGACTGGTAACGTCGCAAGTAAGTCTCCTTAAAAATCCGGGGTGCTGGCCTGCGCTGCCGACCCAACCAAAAGCTTGAATCGAGGTTTAACATTGGGATTTTTAGAATTCGCGCCAAATGCTAGGATCGCTGCTTCTGAAGGTCGTGGCGGTATCGTCCATTTCGAGATCCTACCCAAGAATATCAACAAGGTCGTCCAGGCTACCGAAGCTGTCGAGGGTGACGTTGCCGAGAACCTTGCCCTTCTCTTACCCCACATCAAAGAAATCGCCGAGCGTCCTGAATGGTTCTCTCAGATCAATGACTGGAAGAAACGCTTCCCCTTCGATTTCGAGAGGGAAACCCCTGGTTCCATGATTAAGCCGCAGACCGTCATCGAAGAACTTAGCAAACAGACTGAGAACATGAAGGAAAAAACCATTATCACAACTGGTGTGGGCCAGCACCAGATGTGGGCTGCTCAGCACTTCCGATGGAGACACCCGCGTACTATGATTACTTCCGGTGGTCTGGGGACGATGGGATACGGCCTTCCTGCTGCGATTGGTGCCAAGGTCGCGATGCCCGACTCTCTTGTCGTTGATATCGATGGTGACGCTAGCTTCAACATGACCCTTACCGAGCTCTCGACTGCTGTACAGTTCAATATTGGTGTCAAGATCATTGTGCTGAACAACGAAGAACAAGGGATGGTTACACAATGGCAGAGCTTGTTCTACGAGGATCGTTTCTCATGGACGCATCAGCAAAACCCGGATTTTATGAAGCTAGCTGATGCTATGGGCCTTAAGGGCAGACGGGTGAGCAAGGTGGAGGAAGTACCTGATGCGATCACGGAGTTGCTCGCGCACGACGGACCGATGCTTTTGGAGGTTGTTGTTGATGTATGTTTCCATCCCATCTCCTCTAGACCAGTAATTTTTGAAACCAGAAACTAACACCTACCACAGAAGAAGGTGCCTGTGCTACCAATGGTACCCGCCGGCAAAGCCCTGCATGAGTTCCTGGTGTACGACCCGGATAAGGATAAGATGCGTAAAGCTGCGCTGAAGGCCAGGTACCCGGATGCCAAGTACAGCGGTCACAAATTAGAATGAGCTACGCAAGGAAATACTTTGTAAATGACTTTTGTTTGGGTGGCTTTATATCCTGCTTCGGTTCAGGGACATCAAAAAAGATCTCTTATTTCTTTACCAAAAATTTCATTATTATGGTTTAGGTTTGTTTTTTTGGTGAGGGAGCGGAAAAATATTTTCTTTTGTGATTTCATTGCTTAGGGTGTTTTTTTTTGAATTCGTTTGGTTTTGTATTTAAGGGATTTACGAATTTTTTGTGGGGGTACTTAAAAGTTACGATGCGTAGGTTATACTCGCTCAGTCTACATTCCATTCTCCAAGTTACTCCCCCCGGCTCTTCTAACTTGGTCTTGTGCTCAGCATGTGAAATATGTCTCCAAGCGCAGCCTTACTTGTTAGTCTTTTTGGTAATCGGCGCGGCGCCCTTATTTTCAGACCATTATCATGCTGCATCACTCGTGTGAGACTGAAACCGGGAAGCATATGTACGTGCTCGGTTCAGGGGTGCGAAGATGGTACATGTCTCATAAAACTTGGAGTAAAGCGGATAACCCCGTAGTTCCAATTTTATGCCCCAACCCGAGTGGAGTTTTACTTCCGCACCAGTGAAAATCACTCGTTTTCTGCGGTCAGAGAGCGGATGTGTTAGTCTTAGAAGAGGCCGTGACAAGATACGAATCGGGCTGTTGTGGCGAGTGCCACGTGCGGTAAAATAATATATATATATATAAAAAAAGTTGAGCCTCAAAACTCTAATCGATCGGCCAAAGTTGTACTTAAAACTTATAGAAGTCGGAAGATATGTATGACTATTTTTCCAGAGGAATTGAAGATGAAAGTAAAAGCGCTAAGTTATTACTACGAGATCCGACTAGCTCTTGGTTCTTTTTCGTATTGTTTCTGCGAGATGGTAAACTGGACTTTTCTGGAGTATTCCGGTGGCACGTAGTATCATTGAGATAATGATATGGACCAATGTACCTTCTTTAGCCGGTCTGTTATGGTGTCCTAGATCAACTTTTTTTTTTTTCCTCTCCTTCTCAGATGTCGTCTGGTTAAGACTCATCGTCAATAGGACTGCTGCTAATAATACCCTAAATAATCGTCTCAGAGGTGGGGTAGGAAGTGTCGGAAGCTAGGCTCGGGATGTCATAACACAATGTTGGCAAGATTTGGCGGGATCTGTAGGCTTAAGGAGAAATTGATGCAGCCCTCGGTCATTGTAGCTGAAGGATGATATTTGGTGACGCTCATAAAATCTAGCCCTTACATTGCGAGTTCAACGACTACTGCCGGGTTGGGGGAAAAAAAAAGTACGCGATTTCTATGCTGAATGACGCGGGTAATAATAGTTAAGAGGGAATTTGTATATTTCCGAGTGAATTTCGTGATGACTAGCTGAGATAATTTGAATTGTTGTTCTGGCTCGATATGAAGAGGCTTGCCGACGTCACCGAGTAAAGCCTGATGACGGTGAATGTATTCTCGTGGAATAAAAGAAAAGATCTGTTGGAGAGAGGCGGAGGCGGCGAGCGTGACGTGGCCGTTTAACCTCTCAAAGCCCGATCAATCGGTCCGATCAGTGAATTTGTCGATAAGAGTTGAGGTGGCCATTTCGATGGCCAATTTTTTCACCTCTCCGCTGGCCTCGCATGCCCGCTACTACTCGACACCATATCTTGGGCTTTCTTGCTGATGTTTATGTTGATGCCTTAATCCCGGAGTTTGGAGGGTCTTGTGGGGGGAGGTTTGATGGATTTCTTATCGCTCTCACGAATCTCTTGATTCTGAACGAATGGGAAGATGGGTTAGGTTCAGAGGTTTTTGGCTTGCATAAGTTTGGATCTCATGCGGTTCCCTTTGTTTGATTACGAGTGGCATTCGCAGTGACCAATGACCATGCATAAATTCACGACACCTATCAGCTTCGCTGCTGGACTCCCACAAATCGACAATATATGATTGATGCAAATTTTCTTGCTCAGAAATTGGCAGCATACAATTTTGGTCACCGCTTTGACCGAAAACTTCTTTCAGTACAATTAGAACGCTTAATCATAGATTGTCACTCGTGTTCTACCTTGTAGCCACTAGATCCTAGAGGTACTGTTTCCTGGTAAGTCTTTTCTTTGCTTTCCAGAACCGACCAAATCTGCGAGGAAGCTGGGGGTGTGGTGAACTATTTCGGAATCTCCGCGCATATTATGGAAATAGGTCAACCCCTCACCCAGGGAAATCTTCTCCGAGCGATTCGATTTGGATTGTATTCTTGCGTTGCTCTAAAGACCGTACCCATACCTACCTAGGTCCTGTTGGCCATTGGCTATTTTGCCAAGACCTGCCTACATACTTTCAACGATAGCAGTTTCACCACCGCCAGGAGAACAAGCCTCGCGCCGTAGGAGCTATGCCCTATCCAACTTATTTGGGAAGTAGCAGAGCACTTACAAGAGAGGCATGGAGGTGTTTGTAGGTGTTGCAATAGTTTCTCGCTCGTAGCCGTTCACTGTCGACGGTTTATTGAAATTAGAGTGATTTCCTGCGCCAGCTTTCACCCTATTGCTCCATCCATACATTCTCTTGGATTCAGGCATGAGCTCTGGAAATCTGCGAAGGTGGTCACTAATATTGCCAAAACTCGACGCGGGGCATGATCTGGACCGCTTGGCCAGAAGAGGGGAACGCATAGATTATAACCCCCCTCCCCAATGCGCCTCTAGTTGCAGCTACTAGGGGAGTTACGAAAGAGATATGAATCAGGGCACCGAATTGCCCTCGATCAACTTATTTTTGTCCAATGGTATCGCGGGCAACGTACCGGAGAGACGAATATGGGTCTGACATTGCACCTTATAGCAGGAAACTCCGAAATCCCAAGGTTTGCTTGGGACGACGTCTCAACACTTTAGCTTCAGTTTTTCGGGTAGCTTAGCGATGCATCGGACAAAATTTTTGGATGCTTCACGAGCACCTGCTGTCAGTGGGTGATTAGCTGAACCAAGTATTACTGATACATACTACTTTTAATACCAACGAGTCTTTGAAGCAGTGGTGGGTGTAGCAAAATCGAAGGAACTGGCGGTTCTCGAGTGTAGTAGATTCTCAAAACCGTATCGGAAGAATGATGTAGGAGATAATACACTAGAGTGGAAGGCAGAACCAACGACGAAGTTCACGAGAAACCAGGCACCTCTTGAATCTCCACACCCGTGAGCACCGTCTTCAGGTCTCACCTACCTCATTCCAAGGTGTTTACCTCGCATAGCCGCGATATCCCCATGGCTTCGTCGTTGGGGATTGCAAGAGATCTCTATCATCAGTCGGTAGCGTAAAACTCACACACCATCGGGTTCCCTTTCTACTACCGATATGCAGCTATTATAAGATGGTAGAATGCGTAAGGAAGCTAGTCTGTTTTTGAGAAATCAGTTCGATGCTTGGCTAAGATAACCAATAGAACCATACTAGAAACCGTAGTTGCCTAGGCGCCGCACCCGATATCCTACTAGCTCGCAGATTTGAGCTTCTTGGGCTCGACCCATGATGTGAGGGTGAGATCAAGCTCCAGGAAGATGATGAACAAACCTGAGCTTGAGGGGTTGAGGTGCAGATACCAGTACGATGTGCTAGTGATCGTACTAGATTGGGGGGCGAGTACAAGTCTGCTAGTGATAACCATGAAGTCGATGGAGATACAGCAGACTACTTTGGAGCCAAGGCCGTAATATTTCATACAGGCATCGCTGGGATGGTTCGCTAGCAATAGAGATTGTTAGAGTGAATAAGGTAGCAGAGTAAAAATAGAGTGTCAAGGAGGAGGTTCAACTAAACAGCATTCATATTAGAGAATGACTTCCAGGAGATGGCTCGACCTTGAACCGCAATACGTCCTCCATATCCGTATCGCCTGTATCTAACTCGTCGACATCCATTTTTCTGGAGTGGTTGGGTATGGCCTATTACGTTAGTCTGCGGCGAGGATTCTCGAGACCTTGGGCGGTCAGATTTGACCCGTGACGATAGATAGGAAGCGGGGGTTTGAGATGCCGTAACCAAACAAGCTATGGGCTTGGAGGGTACTTTACCGAAACTTCGGCATATTCATATGATTTACTTATCATTCATAATATATCACTCGGTACCACATATATATCTTGTTGAAGGTATAAACCTCCTAATATGCTACTCTACTACTATCTAAGGTTATCTTGTATTTGGTGTTTTAGATTCTTCGTCGACCCCCACCATTTGGCGAACATCCAGGCCATGCGGGGGCTGCTCCAGGCTGAATGATGGCATTGTCTCCGAACAGAAGCCTACATACAGTTTCACCTGGGTAGGTTATTTGCTTTATTGTGTAAACGGTATGGAGGGAGAAGAGCAATGTAAATCATATGTAGGCTAGGCTACATATAACTGCAAAGAAGGTATGAAAGTATAGGTGGACAGCTGGGTTCTTTCTATAAAAGACCAATATACATTTGTAAATAAGAGGTTTACTTGCTTATAAATAAAGTTTGGTTTTGGGGTAAGAATGATCTTCGAGCCTAGCCAAAAATTTCTACTGAATCTACCCGACCTTATTGCACACAACTGGTTGTGTTGGAGTGTTTTGGTGGTTGCTATGCAAATGGCTGCCTTGAAGCCGGGCTTTATTTATAAGCGGGTGGAGGGCTTCTGCCAAATAGTTACATGTAGTCTTTCTCCCATTGTAAATCTCCCACTATAAGGCTGAAGGGCGTGCATTATTGATGAAGGATCTAGATCTTGCCCAGAAGGAGGGGAATCTCAGGATTAGTCACCATCTTTATTTGTGGCAAACTTGGTATTCACAATCAATGATTTCTGGCACAAGGCATGTCACTCGCTAGTGACCACCTATGATCAATGACTACTCGTGAAAATCGCAGACATCAACGCGAAAAATCATTCACCCAAAAGCATCAACCTAGGTGGTACCATAAATAATTGCGCCTCTCTGCAGCTGTAAATATTAATATTAAGTAGATACCCAAAACCAAAGATATGCAAAAGGGTTCAACACCCCGAGTAATAAGAAGGTGATTTTCTACAGATACAAACAGAATCATCATGTTTCGCCCCCGAAACTAATAGGTAATCGAAAACACAAAGCGCAAGATATAGTACAGAACCCAGTAGCATAACAGCTAGTGTTAAAGGAACTATGCGAGGATCAGGTTTATAGACGAATATGGCTGTACAGATCGATGTGGAAAGCGTACAAACCGCAACCCCGATGTGGCCGCAGGCGACTATTCTTTTTAATCTTACACGCTTCTTTCTATCCATTATCGTTTTATGATCGCTTTCGTGTTGCTGGGTTTGCACACTGCCACCTGGTGTGGTGGGTTCTTCGGAGAGTTTGGTGTGCTGTTTCGAGTAGGTGTTAGTAAATATCTATAGCTTCGAGTAATAAAAGATGATATTAACGAGGTAGATGGACTTGTGTGCATACCTCAACTTCACTTTTATAATGTTCAAGATCTACAGATATGAATTGTAGTTTCAGATTTTGTGGTAGCATTGAGGATGCCGCGTAAACGGCGGATATATAAAACGCCGCCAGTGAATTGCTTGACTGCTCGTTACTATTGGCCACAAGATGGTAAATGAGATAGAGAACCTACAAATTAAATGCTATAAACAGCTGGATCCGAAGGCGCAAGTCAAAAAATACGGAGTTTAATAGAGCCTAGAAAACTTAGTAAATGAAACTCCAGCCTGGGCCGGAGGGGACGAGATTTACCAAAACAACCCGCAAGGGGTTACTTGTAATTCGCGGGAGGATCACACCCAAGTCCGGGAAGATGGAAGATTCCGAAATTTTGAAGGTGGTAAGATGGTAGTTTAATGTATTGGTGTATATGGCGGACTGAACGGGTGTTTGATAAAAGCCAAGTTCAAAAAGTGCAACAGAGCTGAGCAAACAATAACAACGGTAGAACGGCGGTTTAAAAAGTAGATGGAGAAATCCAAATATGAGGGAGGTAAGGAGAGAAAAAGCTCGAGTTTGACGGAGCAAGTGAGACAGAAAGCTCCCAAAAACCCTGATAAGGCCGGGGATCGTGCTCGGTCCCTCGGACCAGTAGACATTTCGGTAATCGCCTCCCACCAGCCTGGTCTTGTTTGGACGCGGCTCCAGAACGAAATCTCGGGAAGTGTTATCGATTGGCATAGTTACCTTACTTGTTGCGATAGCAGGGCTGAAATTCAACCACCAGATCGCTACTAACGGAGATTTGTTGATCCATGCGGGAAGCTGCGCCCTCTCTTGGCAACCCCCCCAAATCTAAGCCTAGATCTCAATTACCTGTAGGCATTAGAGCACGTAGTACCCCTAGTTACCGTGAGAAGCAGGAAAGTGGTGTCTTTTTTTAGGAGTCGCCGTCTCCATACCCTGAGAAGTTAAGGTTAAGACGCAAGTGACACCCTGGGAGATAGTCTGCACGGTCAACATTCACCATCAGCTCTTCAGCGCCCACCGGCACTTTTCAAGTGTACGCGTAATGTTCTCGGTGTTACGGATCGATGCAATGGACCCGCCAGATACCTTAGCGGTTCAAACATATACCCGTTTGACATTCACCGCACCCCCACAGCACAGTGCACCAAAAATCGGGCCATAGGAGAAAGATACGTATACTCCTCGTCATGGATATAATTATCACATATGGCTCAATGCCAACGGGAGCGGGAAATCGAATCTGCAGCCATTTGTCACTACTTCCCTGTTCGCCAACGCTGGCTGTGCTACTCAATCACCATTGCCAGATCCAAATGACCGCCTAGTCTAGTTCGAGAGTCTCATATACGGCTAGCCCATAATGTCTGACTCGTCTTCGTGGACAACGTTAAGACAGCACATCAGACCAGCATAAATTACTTGCATGTCATCGAGCAGTGTAACAGATGCGAATTGTGGGGATATACGGCTGCACTCCAGCTTGACAGTTAAACCCGAGGAAGGCGCACGGCCATTGGCATACAGATTTAGGATTAAAGTTTTCCGATTTCTATCTCTGTGCCAGAGTAGATTCCTATCAACACCGAGAGTTCGGCCTAGGTATGTAGAACGTGCACGTGGGGGCACTAGGAGTGTAGTGTCTCATATTTCATCTCGAGGTTTTCAACAAAAACACTTGTTTTTTTTTCAAGCGCCGTGATTGTTTCTCTAAGACCTATTTGGCCGCGAGTGATAGTACATGAAACGGATTATCCCCTGCAGAAAGCCAACGGAAAAAAAGCAAACAAACCCCTGACATATGCAAGGGGTAAAATAACGTGTAAAAACTACAACGAAATAAACCGCCATGTCCAAATTCAAATTGTCATCAAAACTCCATACCTATCCTATGATACACGTATACAGTAATAGTAAATGGATAACACTCCATTAATTTTTCTTGCAGTCTAGGGGGCGTAAAGGAAACGGGACCGAATCGTCACAATGTACTAAAAATCAGATTTTTAACCTACCATCCATCTTGCCTAAATTTTGGCAAGATACTAATCAATGTCCATTGGATCCGTCGCAGAAGCGCCAGATGAAGGAGCACCATTTACAACCTTCACCCTTTTTACCATATTTGGGCTAGGGCCGTTTGGTTTCTCGCCTGCCGGTGCGGACGACTGACAAGATGGACAATTGTACAGTGTTTCGTGGCAGAACACGTCACAATCTATACAGAAATGCTTGTGGCAATTTGTGCATGCATATCGGGATGATACCGAAGTTCCATTAGAGGTTTTCGCTGGCGCTTTTAACTCTTCTGGGTCTGACGGGATTGGTGGGAAGGGGATTTGACAAGCGTAGCAGTTCGTGGATTTTGCTGCTCTGGTAGGAATAGTCAGTATATAGGAGCTTACATTTCTTCCTGGATAGTAAAGCAACTGCGTACTCTGACCAAGGGACTTCCACCCAGTTACGGAGAGGGAAGAGATGGTGGTAAGACCGGGCGAGATGGGTCGAAAGAATCAACGTCAGTCCGCAAGCAGGGCACTCTATCGGCAATGCGCAGACTTTAGTGGAACACCGGGAACACAGATACCCGCCTTTTGTTAGTTTGGAATGACTGGTGGGACATTAGCGCAATTTCTCCAAAGTCGTAGGTGGAATATCTTGAGAGTCGGACCATGCACATAAGGACGGTGATTTCTCCACAATTCGCGAAGGGAATCCCATCATAAGTAAGCTCGACGCACTCATCTTTGCTGACCGTGTTACCGGGGGTGTTGTTGTATCTATCAATAATTCACGGAAATGCTTGTCGTCCATAGCGACACCGTATGTAGCTTAATGATGTTAGTATCCGATTTTTCGTAATATTTTGAGGGCGACAAACATTCATCACCGCCGTTCGTCTTTCTGCAGATCTCACGGCATACGGCGACTTGCGCAGATAATCCTACGACGCTGACCCGGATCTTGTCTTCTACGAGATGGTCGATGGTCTGATGAATATCTCCGGGATCCGACGAGAGCAGAGCTCCATACACGATAACCACTTCTCTGGTACCATGCGATGGAGCATGGCTAAAATGTGTCCAAAATCAACTCTCAGCATTTCCATTCCGTCATACAAGAAAAACGCCCTATGAAAAAGAAGAGGAACCGGGAGTTCTGACAACAACGCAGCCCTTGACATCTCCAACGCATTCTGCAATGACGGTGCCCCCTTCGGATCGTCCAATCTAAGCTTCTCGATAGCTTCGATATGGTCATTTGGGTTCCCGCTCATATCACTGACCCTTATAGCCAGCCCATCGCGCATTCCTAGCACCCCAAGCTGTGATATCGGATTCTGCTCAAAGTACTCTCTCACGTAGTCGCACGCGTACCGGATCGAAAGCAATTGTCGTGTAGGCCTGAAATCCTTCTCTGCCATCGCCATCGAAAGATCTAACACAAGCATAACATGTCTGATTATCCCTCGCTGGAGGGGCGTTGTGTCTTTCAGCAACCTTTCAACCGTCAGCACTTGCACCGTTCGTTTGATATCGTATGGCTACGCCGAACCGCTTTCTTTTCCCCGCGTCCAGTAGCCCTGCTACGTCGAGACTCCCATCCGCTCCTTCCACCACATTATCCCAACTCCTTTTGATATCTTCCCATGCTTCCTTCTTCTGGGCTTTTTTCCCCTTGGACTGCTGTCGGGATCCTTTCCGGCCTCCTCTGCTGACTATGTGGGCGCCGGCATCTTCACCAGAGGAGTTGACGTAGTCCTCATCCGAATCGGCCATGTCGAGTAATGGCAGTATGTCCGGACAGGAAGACGCGGAGAGCTAGGAGCTCTTTGTCGAGGTCGCAATCCTAACTCGATTACGTAAACAAAGGAGCCTTGCCGGACGCGAAACGGCGAAACGTTTTTCCGGCTGACTAAAGAGAGTCTACAGAGAGCAGTCCCAGCCCTGCCCTACAGTGCTTGCCCCACAACCACAGAACTGAATCTGACAAGCAACTGCAACTACACACGAAGGTACCCCAAACGCAGAACTATCCCAACGCCAAATCGTCCCAGCGCCCCACTGTAAGTTGCTCCATATCTACGGCTTCGGCAATTCGCGAATCTACGAGCAGCTAATTCGGTGGTTTTTCAGTCACTTTCTCAACTTCAAATACCCCAAAACCAGCCTTCAAAATGGAAAACGATAAGGGTATGAAGCACCCCCGAGATCAACATTGATAGTACTACAACCTAAACTTAAGTAACGTGATAGCTAACTTCAATTTCAATATATAGGAGAACTCGTCGACCTGTAAGCACCTCCTCGTCCCCACCGCTCTCCTAGAACGACCCAGCCCCCGAAGTAAACATACTAACCCAAATACCCGACAATAGCTACGTTCCACGTAAGTGCAGTGCCACCAACCGCATCATCAAGGCCAAGGACCACGCATCTGTTCAGATCTCAGTTGGAAAGGTCGACGAGTCTGGCCGCTACACTGGCGAGAACATCACCTACGCTCTGTGCGGTTTCGTTAGGTCTATGGGCGAGAGCGATGACTCCTTGAACAGGCTTGCTCAGAGGGACGGTCTGTTGAAGAACGTCTGGTCTGCATCTCGTCAACGTTAAACTGGTTAGTTTTGGCTTGCACCTGCTTGGGGATTTTCTGGGTTGAGTGCTGACGGCTTTAATTGGGCGTAGGGTTTTGGTTAGTTGGGACTTGGAGTAAAAAAAAAAGGGGAATTCAAACATATAATTGAAACTTCCAAAAAACAATTGATAAACGACCACCAAATTTTCGATTCTGAGTGATTAAGGGAGCTCGCTTGGCCCTTTGCTTTCAGCTTGTCCATGACATGTGACGTGTCTCAAAGCGCAAGCCCGCGCATTCCAAAAGTTGGTGGATCTCAATGAATCACATTGCGTATATCGTAGAATTTTCTCCTTTTTCCTGATCCCTACCTTGAAAATAGTCGTCTTCAATTTGTGTAATTTCAATCACTTCCTTTTTTCACAATTATGTTACATTTATCATTTCCTACCATACACAGCGGCCATCGATGCCCTCCTCTCTCCCAACCACTCTTACACGGTTAGAGGAGTGGCACTCATCTCTAAAAAACATCTCCTTCGCTTCTTGCGGCTCGGGGCCGTCTTTCTTTCACGGGAAGGATAGTTCTTTGCTTGAGGGGAGTTGGAGGCGTTTTTTCTTCCTTTGGATTGGCCGCAATATTTAGAACCGAAAGGTGATTGGCCTGCTGAAGAGCTATAACGCAGAGTTATGTGTTAAAGCACAGATACGGGCTGGACATGTATGCAACTAGGTAGCTGAGTTTGGTGAAATTTAATATCATATTATCCACCAGAAGTGTCACTCCACCCCCCCCTCCAATCAATCATCACGCTTAACAAATTTTTTAAAGTGTTTTTTATTCTCAGACACCTGCTTGTATGGATAAGACAGGTATCCGGCCAGTCACTACATATAACTACTAGGTTAAATAGATCATGTCGTAAAAATTCCCCTCCCTTCCCCCGCCAAGTGCGCCGAACTTCCAGTCCTGAATGTCCCATCCGTTCCATCCGTCCATAGCCATGGCAAACGCCTCCTCCCCCGAGCTCAAATAGTGTGTATAGAAAGAAACCCCCCCCCCAAACCCCCGGTCTCATTTCGAGATCCTCCATAAATTGCCATTACCGTGTTGTCTCGTACATATCTCCATTCGTATCCGATATCCTCCACGTAAGACGTCGCATCTGCCGGTTGACGTACGCCTCCAGGGATCGTTGAGAGTAGTTGCATATCGACCATCGACCGACAACAAACAACCATGTTGTGAATCCCATCCCCCCTAGCCATAATAGAACCACTGCCCGGCTAGTGCTCGAGAGGATATCAATGACGCCGGGTATAATAACAGTTGCGAGACAAAAGAAAGGAAGGAAAAACATAAGAAACGCTGAAACTACAAAAACAGGCGGCCACACCATAATAGCATCTCATCCTAACTTCCTCCCCACCGGCAAGAGGAGGCATTATAAATTCGTAAAAAAAAAAGAAAACATATATAAAGATAAATGGTTTTTTTTCTAGCGGCGGGGAGATAGCAGGCCAAAAGACACATATTGTACCGATACCTGGGATTTGTCAACACGCAAATTACAAAACACTCCCAAATCCCACCAACAAATTTATAGGAAAGAAAAAGATCATCTAGGGTATATATCAAAAACTGAAAGGAAAGTTGATCTTGCTGTTCACGCATATCCCATTTGTGAATCGGACATCATAGGGTTCAATGAGTCTTCTGGCCACTCATCTTCTGTGATGCTACTCCAGAAGAACCACAACATAACTATTGCAGCTAGCGTAAATGCTGTTTCGAAGAGTGCGCCGTCGATCTTGCCGGATGTGGCGTTGCAGAGGTGCACACTAATGACAAAGTCAAATATTTGGCCGATCGCAAAAAGAAGTGCTGCTGCACCTAGTCGCTCTATTTTTGAAGTGTAATGTCAGCACTGAGAATGTTTTGGGGTATTGGGGGGTAAACGTGGGGCGTACTCATTGGCAACATTTCTCCTAGTACTTTTATTACAAGAACCGATTCAAGGATAAAGTAGGCCACAATCATGATTAGTGGGAACAAGAGGTACATGACGTAGAGGGCGTAATTTCTAATGGTGTCTTCGTCGGTTACGGTGAAAGTTCCAGTATAGTTGAAGCCAGTGTCGACAGCGATGTAAGCTAGAAAATAGACATTAGAACACCATTAACTTACTCGGGTAGTATGCACAAGAACTCACCAGTCCCAATGAAGAAGACAAGAGCAGACCCCGAAACTAGCCCTACTGATTTTGGAGTTCCATCATCGAGCAATTGGTATCCGACAATCGCATTCAACAACAATAGCCATGCCGTGGCTGCTATCGCTCCAATATGAATTGCCGAAAACCACTTTGACCACCAATAGAGTTAGTGAGTAAACATTCAGATCGAGCTAGTCTCTCCTATAAGCATACCACTAAAATTGTCCGGTTGGTTAAGAATCCTCCAACCGAAAATATTTCCGCAATTGACATCAAAATATAACCAATCAGAAAGATCTGTATCTCCCTGTCATTCAAATATAATGGTTAAAAACAATCCTCCTCCGCCAAAGCATACGGTGTGTATGTGTCGTGGGTAAGCCAACCTTCGTCCAACTGCAGCCTTTTTCCTCTCTGCCATCCAGATCAACCCCGCAGACACCAATATTGCGATTGCGCATAGCAGTATTGAGCCTACCATTGGATGCCGAGTCAGCAGCCTCATTCTTAGATGATGGTTTATTCCATGGCTTATCCCACGGGCCATCCCGAATACACAGACGTAAACACACCTAGATTTCGTATACGCCCATCTCCAGTTTTGTAACCGAGGAGCTCACAGCTCTTCTCGAGCGGTTGTGTGCGATTGAGAAAAAGCTAAACATGGTGTCAGACCGATAATCGACGAGATTCGGGCTGGGACGCGAGATGAGAAAGTTGGAACGTACGTTGCATGCTGGCAATGTCGAATCGCGACAAAAGTCCTAGGTCGAGGGTGTTCAGTCAGCATTTTTGAGTTTTGAACTTGGCTCTTTTTCGCTTGGTGTCCCTGCACTGGCGTATCAACTGCGCCTTGCGCGTCGTGATTCAAGCAACCAAACCCAACGACATTCTCAACACGGAGAAGAACGAACTCACATGAAAGTTTCCGAATTGGGACATTGTTTAGTTCCTCACCGCGACTCTCTGGAAGTAGAGCTGGCGAGGGCGATGGAATTGAGGGAATGCGTGTAGTGATGAAGGGGGGTGGGGGAGGGGGGAGAGAGGGCGGAAGTGCGACGGGAAATGAGTAGTTATTAGGGTTCCGTTGTCCAGTCTCGTGGCGGAGACGTCGTCGGTATGCTTGCAGTGAATGAATGCAGCAGGAGGGTGGTGGGCAGACCGACCTGAGGCGGACGCGGCGGGGGTTTGGGCGATAGTGGAGAGAGAGCTGGCAATGCGTCCGTTCACCTTGAAGCGAGCGAAGGAAGAGACGCAAGCAGAGGCGAGATGTCACGGTGTTTCTCGTTCTAGGGTATGGGAGGAAAGTCTCTCTTCTTGTCACTCTCCACCTTACCATCCGCGGACAATCATCTCCAAGACTGGTCAATCAATAGACGGCGGTAAGCAATACAGAGACTCGTGCAAAAGTGGCTGGGCAGAGGATTTGGACAGGGATTGTAGCCATCGAACCCTTCCCCCTCACGCCTGTCGACACAGCAACCGTTACCGTAGGCTCGCCGCAATCCAGGCACGACGCTTGCTGGTCAAACAGCTCATCACGGTCATCCGGTTTTCCAATTGGCTCCCCCGCCCTCGCTCGCCTGTCACCCTCACGTCGGACAGGTTTACTCGGTCTGAGAGGTCAGTGGCTGCTGTAGCTGTAGGCTTATTTCGGGTTCCCCGAGTTATCATATATTGGGGACATGTTTTCATCCTATTCGCAGTCGCATTACATACAGATCGTCCTTTCTGCTCGAGGTTTTGGAAAGCGCGTCTCCCCGTTGTTGGTGTTGCTATTTCCGGACTCAGAATAGGTCTTCTCGGTCTCAATATCACATCCGAAGCAAGGCGTTCGGTGGCCGAGCTGATTGGTTTTGTCACTGATTGAGTGCCAGCCTCGTGAAATTGACCCAACATCACCAGCCAACACCTGTAATCAACAAGTTAAATTGCATTTACCGGAAGAAGTCGAACATCCCATCCCATCTCATCTCGTGGAGGACCCTCATTACCCAGATTGATTGCGGAGAGACAAGGTTGCCCTCGCTTTTACGAGAACAGGCTGGGCATTTCCTATTCCGGTTACTGCGTGTCCCTTATTCGATCTTCCATGCGGCCGCGTCGCACGCACGACATGCGTTCGGCTCCTCCCGCCGTTCAGGTACCCCAATGTTGTGGCTTCACCCTCGCGTCATGCTGTGGCTACAGATACGATCGCTCACGACAAGAGCGAGCCGGAACTTAATACGTTCGGAGCCGACGGTCGAAGCGAAGAGCACAAACTGAAAAGAAATTCCCCGCTATGCGGTGCACAAAACCTAATCTCATCGTTCGTGCATAGTCGGGCGCAATTAGTTCGGATGCCTGTTTGAGCTTGCGTTTCATCTAGTGTTCGTTTGAAACGAACTAAACCTAGGTGGTATCCGGCCCTCGATACCTTGCCTCTATACAGAACCTTTTCATCGCTCTTAAAGTTCTTGCACACCACACTTTGCTTTTTATCCCTATCTTTAATGCCTTTAATTTTTTGTTGTCGTTTTGCTATCAGAAATCACTGAGCAATCATTGGTTCTCCGTGCACATAATAGCCACAGCAACCAATACCAATTGTCTGAATAGCAATACTTCCCAACACATACAGTCATCCGGGGTACACGCTGCACAAAAGCATGAAACGAGCATGAAATCCGTAGAATGCGCACGATCCGATCTTCATCACATCAAAAACACCAGCGGGGAACCAGAACCTAACAAGTCGCAATCGAAGATCTCCCGTCATCGTGTAAGCCCTTCTTTGCATACGGGAGATTGGCCAGGGCCTTCAGCCATTCCCCTCTTTCTCGGGTTTTCCGTATACTCGGTGCGCGAATCGGGCTACGTCCTGTAGGGCCGCAGTTGATTCGCAATTGCTGTTTGCGACAGCGTCGGATCGCAGTGTTTGGCGAACGAGCATCCCGGGCCATAAGCCCCGTATAACCGAAATTCAAGATTTTGAAACACAAACACTGCATAAGCTATTCATTAAGATGGGGCAAGGGAGGATTTACTTCCGGGCTACTGTTGTACGACGTCTCGGCTTTTTCGATGTCATAAAGACGGGGGACACAACAAAAGTGCATCCAAAGTTTCTGCCTTCTCGGAAGACCGAACTATAGCTACCGTATCGCCATACACAATTTTTTTTTAACACTTCCTGTATGGTACTTTGAGTCTCTGGCTGATTGGGATGCCAAGTAAGAATCCACCACTATTTTCGGAGACGTATTTTTTATTTTTTTTATTTTTTAAAAATGGAGCAAATCAAAAAAGAGATGGCTGGGCATTACCAGTACTGTCAATTGGATCGATCTGGTGAAATCGTCCTTCTGATGCAATTATTACTTGGCGGACCGCTATATTTAGTACCGGCTGGATGCGTGCAGATTTAGTCGGCAAGCAGCAAGAATGATGCCTACACGGAAACGAGGACAATAAATCCAGTTGTCGATTCAACTTGGCTCGCGCCGTGTCTGAGGGCCTATGTTTCACTGTAAGCTTTGTAGTGATTGATGCAGCGGTTTAATCACAGCTAGTGTACGAAATGACGGCAATTATTCACTCATCTAGCCTAGTTTTCTCGCAGTGAAGAATTCCATACCTTTAGTGTATGGATTTCTGCACAAGTCTCGTCACCACCAATCACTCGTAATTCTACTTTGTGATAGTGGGTGCCCCAGGCCTTTCTTTCAGTGATGCACTAACTGTAGAAAATTGATAAATAGAATGCTACTAACAAGGCCTCAATATATTGGACGTACGTGGTCGGCATGATTGAGGTTACTAGCAGATAAGTCAGTCGTTCACCCGGAGATGCGGGATATTGCGGGAAAGGCCGCACATACAATGCGCACTCTGTACGAACGCGGGCTCAGGCCAGAACCCAGTAATTCGATAGGTCGATCATCTTTAGCGAGTAGTTGCCACTATCACATCGATTCTGTGGGGTATCATGGGGCTAGAGACGTGTTTTCCACGAGGCAGCTATTATTATCACAAGCACGTCGATGGTGGGGTATACTATAGTTTATTCTTGTTATTAATGTAGAGCTTTTTTTCTTCCTGGCTTCCCGAGTCCGTATTTTCTTCTTTCTTGTCCCCCCTTGGTCATTGGATAAGGGAAGGCTCTGCCTCGTTATGCTTACGCAAGTGGCGGAAGGGCTGGAAACACAGCCCCGATGGTTTCGGGCATCCAACTGTCTATCACCTCATATCCTTAGATAAGAGATTGGAAGTCGAACATGGCTTTCTGGTAAATATTATTCTTCTGTATTAGTACCTCTGCTCCTTGATAGGTTAGTGATAGTTCAGCCACATCACTGGTGATCGCCTTGGAAGTTGGGATTTTGTCGTGGGGGCTGGGAAACTCTGGTGAGAGCAGGGGATACCATGCAGCAGTTTTTAGTGTTGGTGAGAGCTGATTTCTAGTATTCTTAAGGAGAAAGGGTAATATTTGTTATTTTGGAACCAGTCTTGCGAGTGATTTCTTGTGATTAGGATATCGTTTTATTGTGGTCGAAGGGAAGGCTTGGTACATATCAAGTTTTTGTAGATAATGTATATACGTGTCTTATACAAGTTAGTAATAGTGGTATAAAAATCCCTAAAAAGTTGGAGGGAATTGATTGGTTAATGATCATGATCCACCGTACCTAATTGCGTTTCTCGTACGAATCTAAGCTAAACGTAAATGTGCAGGTTTCTGTTCGGATTTTTAATAATAAAAGAGAAACTCTGACAGCTGCAGTGTGTTATCGCCGTAAAGTTACAGCGCAATGTCCTATCAAGTTTTGGTATTTCCCAGGTTTTAGGTATGTTCTGACATGATTAAAATTACAGAGATCACGCGAGCATTTCCTCTTTCTTGGCTCCCCCTCAGAAGTAAATCTGTGTATCCCAAAGCTGACTACCGACAGCAGGGCGATAAGCTTTTGTGGCCAGATAAGTTTAAATGTGGCCCATGCGCTTTTCCGCTCAAACTTTGAGTGCAGGTATTTCCTCGTGACAGAAGGGAACCCTAAGTAGTTGGGACAGATCTACTCGGGTCACAAGATTAAACTTTTTAGCATGTGGTCACGCGAGAAAACTCCCAGGCCTGTTGCGAGTTGCATGCCCTGAATGAAGAACCATATTCAACGTGCCCAGAGTACCGAGCTTTAGGCCCGTAAGACCTACCGTTGCTTGGAAAGCCACCAACGAGTTTTACTGGTTAGATCGAGTGACAACAGACTCGTCACGTGATAATATTTCCTAGGCTGTGTTGACGGATTGTCTCCACATACAAAGTGAATGAATATCGATTATGGGGTTACATGTAGTTCTCTCCACCTCATAGCCCCTTGCTTTTTTCAGGGCATCGCAGTCCACCGTAACCTACATATCGGTGTAGCTGTCACGTTGCGTGTATTGTATCACTAAGGAATCCGTCACGAAGAATAATAACTTGATCAGGAGGACGGGGTATTTCCGAATGACCGTAAACTATATCAACCCCGGATTTAATGCTATGCTAGCTCAAAAGGATAAATATAGATATTGCTAGCTGCTATAATCTAAAGCGAATAGTTGATGTTTACCATCTAGTGTGAGCTAGTGGGGTATAATATATTGCGAGGTCATTATTGAGAACTCCCAAAAATATCCAGTGAGGCTATCAGTTCATCGTGGACGGGGGAAGTCTTAGAAATCTTGGGGATCGCACCCACGAACATGCCCTCTAGGAAACCAGGATGAGAACAGGCAGTTAGTGATGAGAATTTTTGTTTTTTGATATAAAGAATTTAACTTCCTAAGAGTGCGAGGGAAATGGTAAATATGCTTTCAGCGTGCTGTGTAGAGTAAGGATAGGGTGACATAGGTTTATTGTCGTGACACCCTTCGAGTGACCATCTATGAAGCGGGAATGGTAAGACATTCTAGGTTTGGTAATTATAATGCTTGATTTTGGTAGAAGCCTTTTGATCCTGTGCCGTTGAATAAACTCTTAGGAAACGAATAGGAGGGGATCCTTAGCAACAGCAATTCAGGATCTTACGGGACACGCCCTAGAGACACACCAATACGTTCAGTTTAGCGAGGGAGGTTAAACACACGCCTAACCAAGAATAATGGATTCTCTCGGCGATGTTGTTGCGGTCAGGGCCCTGGTTTTCTCTATAACTTGCTACTTACTTGTGGATGGTGATTTCCTAGGTAAAGTGTTGGACACACTAGATTTTCAACTTGCAGTAGTAGGGGATCTTTAGTCACCTAAAATAAGAGACACTGAAGGCCAAGAAATCGCTCGTCTGCCAACCCACCGCCTTCGCAACAGTTTAGTATGATACCTCGGACTAGTCTCTGAGCGATTGCGATGTCAATGGAGCTTGCATGGGATTGTCGTTCTTGGTCAACTGTATCGCAGTGGCATGATAACGCATGAACTAGTACACGATCCACCTAGTCCGACCAGCTTCTGCTGGTTTGCTTTGCCTTAGTTTCCTAGAGATAACCATATTAACACTCTAGTATATCACGGGTTCTTGGAGAATATGATAGCCTATAAACCAAGCGTAGATAATATCTAACCCTGCATGGCAGGCGGGGGTTCCAGTTGAGGAGGTGATGCAGCTAGACTCAAGATCGCAAGGATTGCACAGAGGTTTGTGTGGGCGTAATGCAGAAACGGATCAAACCTGCGAGAGGTAAGGTGATTTATTCTATTCAGAAGAAGAGTGCAAAGATACGGACGTGTAGCTAGGAAACTACAGTCATTAATTGGGATGTGAGGGTGGGGAGCAACGAACTTACGGTTCTATGATCCGTAGCAGGACATTTAAATCCCTTGACCGCTCCCGAGGACGTCCTTCCTATAGCAAGTGACTGAGGGGACTGAGGATATCCAAGACGTTCAAACCCCTCGAAGCTTTGGATCAACTTATCCAACCTTTCTTGTCAGAGCTCTAATCTGGTGGTATGCGCATGGATGGGAGCTTGTTCAAAGCATTGTGCTGTTAGGATCGGGAGGTAGAATAAATGAACTTTGAGGATGATAACCCCTTGGAGAGGTAGTTGTGTTGAGGTGGAAGGTTGGAGACGGACGAAGGTATGTGTGCACCTGACTACGCGTAATATTGAAAAGGATATAATTCCTGAACCTACATATAACTTACAGCGTGTCTCAGAATACAGGTACAAAGCCACATAAAGGCGTCCATTCGGGTTATGCCGTAGCCGTGGGCCAGGGCTACGAGAGTTACTAGGTGATTAGTTTATCTCACACTACACGCCTACTAGAACCCTTATATCGGCGGCCTCGCTGCCGACTTGTTACGTGACAATCCTTTCTAAATTGGGTGTTGGCGAATTGTGTGAGAGAGCTCGACCCAATATCCTATTTAGAGCGAATAAACGTCGATTCCGAGACTATATATCGGCCTATTTTCTCCTCTTAGTCACTGATATTCTAACATAATCTCTGGACCCGAACTTACCCTTATCAAAAACGTAGTAAAAGGTGAATGTTCACTCTTGATGAAAGACGAAGATAACTTTTACCGAAAAAAAGAAAAAAAAAGTCTGCTTTCACCGCCACTGGAACTGATCCATTGCACTTACGTCAAGTTTTAGAACTTCTTCCTCTTGATCGGTTTTTATACATTCCTTACTCCTAAAAACACGGGATATTCAGCGCATGAAACCACTACATGCAGTGGCACAATTAAGCGACTTGGGCAATGTTAAAAGATGTTCTGTATATTGGCTGCTTTAGCTACATGTAGTTCTGCACTCGCTGACTTAGCGATTGCTCGCGAAACCATCCGACAACCCATAGCGGCTCAGGGCTAACAAAAATTACTTTCCAAATACTGCACGTAGAAGTAGGAGTCGAAAACAGAACTTATCTACCACCTCAAGCACTATTTGACGTTGAATATTGTAGTTGTGGTATCCCTGCGGCATCCCGATCCACGAAAATCACATGCAGCTCCGGGGCTCCTCCTTTCCCAGAAAATAACCCACACATTATACATACTGAGATGCGATACTGCGAATAAGCAAATAACTTCGGGAAACTTTTGGATGAGTGGGATAAGTGAGCTATAGTAATATATGCGGGGTAAGCAAAATCAAACCACCGAGGAATGTGGGGAAGTCCAAATAAAGTTAAGAATCCAGGCTGGAGACCCCCGCGACGCTGACGCAGTTGTGATTCCGAGGCTTAGCAGTGTTTTTCGACTATTATAGATCTTGTAACACCTGTCTGTGACTCCAAACACATAAGCTTACGACTAGACTCAGATGGTGATTTAGTCATGTGCAGAGTGTTGTCGAGGTGTGATATGTCGGGCTTCGTCCAAGCTTGGTGGCACCTGAAGCCTGTATTGCCGAGGAATTCGCAGAGAACATCCCTGCGATATTATCTCTTTTCATCGTAGCCCTCTTCAAGGAGAGGTCCAAATATATCGGGTGAGGATTGATTGACTGCTTACCATTTCCTGTTATAGTTGTCACACTGATGTCGCTTTGTCCCTAGAGTCGCTAATGATCCCCTTCGAAATTAAAATCTTATAATTTGGCGCGAAAAATAAAAAATCGGTGTTTAGCAACAGTTTTGGTAGGCTTCGATTGTATCGCATGACATGTTCGATAGGTTACTTTTTCAAGATAATCTATGATGTCATCAATGGTTTAGCGCCCTTTTTTCTTTTTCTAGAGGTCGGAATTGCTGGTTTGACTGTGCATCACTCCCGAAGCTTAACCTTTGTTGTAAACTCCACCCCTATTAGCTACTTGAAGGGTTTTGAGCTAAAAGCCTTTAGTAGTGTGAGATCGCCCAACACGGATAGATGATATGCTGGATGTATTGAGGTCGTTAGTGGAATTCTCCCCACCCGTTTGCATTGATGTCGTTATATTTCCTCCAGGAGCGCTATATATTCGTATCCCGAAAGAAGCTCGATTTGAGTTTTATTAATTTGGACACAAAAACACCCGGCTGATGCCAGCCAAGAATTTATACTGCTGGTTAGTGTATATGGTGTTTATTGGTTTCGAGACTGCGTTTTCTCCGTTCTAGTTGTTCATAGGTAGTTCGTACTATCAGTATCGCGGATAGTATGTGGATGCGACTTTGATAAACTTGCCGCCAGACGAGCGGGTTCACACAGGAAACAGCGACCTTTTTGAGCAATGATTGAACAGGCGGGCTGAAGAAGCAACGGCCCGATTAAGCCGGCGAGACACGGTTACCCGCCCACCTTAGCACACTTGGCACACTTGGCACACCGAATCCAACGGCTGGTTTGTTAACAAATCCTTAACTGCAGCCACCGTTTTTGGTTCCGGGTCGGTAGTCGAAACATCAGTCGACTCCTAGGCCCCTGCTGAAACTTGAGTGCGAGCAAGTTTCTGGAAGTCCCGGCAAAATAGCACACCTTGGCTGACGACGTTCGTGGCGATCCCTCGTCAGCAATGAAAATCCCTAACTCGTTGTTCGGGCAGCTTGATAGCTTCGTTCGGATCACAAATGGTCATTCGGAAAAAAACTCGCTAGTCAGTATCACTGAGGATACTGGTGTTGTCAAGTAAACAGTCATTAGACCTTAGATTTTTGGTATCGTGATCATTGAATAGGTTGGCTGTGGCACAGTAGCGGTAATCCGAATTAAATTTGTATGTAGGTACACATGCTTTGTGCCCCGCACCCCTTATTATGACCCCTCGGTGGGGGTGAAGACCTGGGACTGCTACCGGCGTCTTCCGCGATTTCAGTAATTCTCTTCAGAGGTTAAAGGCGATACCGAAACATCAAGGAACCAGAACAGTTTGCCGGCTGGAAATTTTCTAGCTTGAAGTTCATTGTAGGGGACTGATTGCTATCCTAGGGTGTTGTTTATTTTCTTTCTTTCTTTTCTCTCTTTTTTTTTTGCAACTGTATTTCTTCAAGAGAAGCGACTGCGACAGGCTTCGGTATCTAGTGATGTTCTCCTAGTGCATCACATTATTCGTGAAACATAAAAATTTGTGTTTCTGTGTGGTCACACGCTGCATGGCTTTTACGACGAATTATCTGCCTTGTACTTTCTTTTTTATACTTGGACCAGATCTTGATTTATTCCAAAAATCTCCAGACGGGAAGCGGACGCAGGGCTTCATGCACGAAAGAGTCCTATGATTCTAGATGGGAATCGGGAGTGCCTATATCGACGCTTTTAAGACCACTGACAATAGTGAACCGTGATAGAATCGTTCTGGCTGTGTATTGCTGCCTAGTCGCGGGGGCTGATGATTTTGTTTCTTACACGATAGTCTTGGCGAGTATCCTGTGCGGGAACGGAGTCGCGCGTAAGAGTCGGAGCAAAAACCACCGAAAGAGATAACGTATGTATATCCGGGACTGGGGGTTGATTGGGCGGACGACAGACTTTGTGCTTTGCTGGAGATCATCATTATGGGCCGTTCAAAGTACCGGCCTCTGTATCCCAGAGCGCCCAATTATCCGGCCCTGCCGTTCATTTCCAGTTATCTATCATATTTCGAGCTACAGACGTACATACATCTGCTACACACATACATTTTGTTGCATACTCCCAAGCATTTTCGCCGGCAAGAAATTTTTTACGTTATTTGTTTTCCAGGATAGGATTGCCTATTCGTTTCCGTTTTTACCTGCTTGCATAGGACTCCCACCTCGGCTACTGCTCTAGACGTTGGCCTTTTGGCCACTGGCGAGCAGAAGGACGTGAATTCTAGAAAGAATATCTAAACCACAGTGTTTGAACAACTTGATCTGCCATACGTAGTGCTGCCTGTCAGTAGTGCACGTCGAGTGACAGCCTGAGATTATCATTGCCTGGGCCAACCTCCTCTAGGCACAAGCCTTGGCTAGGGTCTCGTGCCTTGGTAAAGTTACTAGGCGCCGCGCGCGCTCACAATTCCAGGCATAATCTAACAGTACCTGCACAGCTCAGCAACCATCAGCTCCACCACCACTACACGTTCGTTCATCTCATACACCAAGCCTACCTACCTACCTTAACCGTGACCAGGTCTCGAACCCTCACATCCGACGCATAGCAGGAAAATTCTCTCTTTGGACCACCCCCCCGAACAAAACCCACCCCCATCCGCTGCTTAGCCGTGGTTGCCGAGCTGGAACCTTCAAGCCCTGAAGAAGACGGCTGTTCTCCAGCCCAAACACCTTCACCATTCCTTCCACATCATCTTCTACTAACCGTCAGGCCCAAATCCCTCTTCGGAACTTAGCTTTCTCCTCGTCTACGCTTGCGGATCGTGACCGCCAGCACTCAGAGTCCCTTCTCCCTCGGCCTGCTCACGACAGCTCTCACCACGGCCACTCCTCCTATTCGAGGTCGTCCGTTGATTCGGCGGGCTCAGACGACTTCTCTTGGAGTGATACCGGTGACTTAAGCGAACAGCTAGCAGATCAAGAGGACCCCCTATCAAGTAAACGCCATCGCCCTGGCTTAAGAAAACTTCCCAATCATCGCCGAGACTCGACAGACTCGATCCATAACGGGCTACGTGCAAAGGAGATAGTAATCCATATACCTACACCGTCCCCCAGAGCTTCATCTAGAGCAGAGCAAATAATCGCTTTCATCATGACGGGGGGAAGAAATGGGACGTCAATCCACGGATTGACGGGGAAGCCCCTACTGTTTGTCCAACCGACCTTGTTGAAGCTTTGATGCCAGATCTAAACTAATACCTGGAAGGTATTTTACGAGTGTTTTTGTAAGCTTAGGGGTGTTTTTATTTGGTTATGATCAAGGCGTGATGTCTGGAATTATAACGTATGAATATCATCGAACCCATATCTGCAATGTCCAGCACTGATATTAGCTCTAGTGGTCCTTATTTTAAGAGTTACTTCCATGATCCATCCCGACCTCAGATCGGCAGTATGGTATCTATTCTGGAAGTTGGTGCATTTTTTTCTTCACTTATGGTTGGTCGGTTAGGAGATATATATGGAAGGAGGAGGGTTATTCTTTGGGGAGCTGTGATCTTCGTCACTGGTGGAGCTTTGCAAACTTTGGCAATTGGAATGTGGATGCTGATATTGGGTCGTATTGTTGCTGGGGTTGGAGTGGGTGCCTTGTCGACCATTGTGCCCGTTTACCAGTCTGAAATATCGCCTTCACATAATCGAGGACAGCTTGCGTGTATCGAATTCACCGGTAATATCATCGGATATGCATCCAGTGTCTGGGTAGACTACGGCTGTAGCTACATCGAAGGCGACATGTCATGGCGGCTACCGCTGTCGATGCAGTGTATAATGGGTGCACTCCTCGCGGTTGGTTCTTTGATAATCTCTGAATCACCCAGGTGGCTTTTGGACAACGATCATGACGAAGAAGGCATGGTTGTGTTGGCCAACCTTTATGGAGGAGGAGATGTTCACAATGAACGTGCTAGGGACGAATTTCGCGAAATCAAAGAGAACGTTATAATGATGCGTCAAGAGGGTGAAAGGACGTATTCCGAGATGTGGTCACGATATAAGAGACGGCTTTTGATTGCCATGTCGTCTCAAGCATTTGCTCAACTAAACGGCATTAACGTCATCTCTTATTATGCTCCCTTGGTTTTCGAACAGGCTGGTTGGGTTGGTCGTGACGCTATTTTGATGACCGGTATCAATGGTCTTGTATATGTTGCTAGCACCATTCCCCCGTAAATTATCCCCCTCGAACAGTTGATACCAAGTAAAAACGCTAACACTGATTGTAGGTGGTTTCTTATGGATAAATGGGGCCGTCGCCCAATTCTCTTGTCCGGCGCGGTTGTCATGTGTCTGTCACTCTCGATGATTTCTTACTTCATCTATATCGACGTGCACTTTACCCCACGGATGGTTGTTATCTTTGTCATTATTTACAATGCGTTTTTTGGATACTCATGGGGACCTGTCCCTTGGTTGTACCCACCGGAGATAATGCCTCTAAGCATCAGGGCCAAAGGAGCTTCTCTTTCGACAGCGACAAATTGGGCTTTTAATTGGCTAGTTGGAATGATGACCCCGATTCTGCAGGACTGGATTAAATGGCGGCTTTACCTTGTCCATGCTTTCTTCTGTGCTGTTAGTTTTGTGCTTGGTATGTGCCATTCATGATGATCCCTTCGTCTTATGCGGTTTGGTTGCTAATATGATATTTATAGTATGGTTCGTTTATCCCGAAACCAAAGGTATCCAGCTCGAAGAAATGGATAGCATATTTGGTGATCAAACCGTTGTTGCAACACCAGCAACAGCTCGACAATCACTTCTCCATCCAAGCCGTACTGGGAGCCCCGTACCTTCACTCGATATTACCCGTTCCGATAGAAAGCGATCGCCTTCGCCGGCATTCAGCGACCAAAAAGGAACTGGATGGGGCGATTGGGTCAGAGGGTTTTTCGGCGGAAAGACAGAAAATGAGTCTGGGGGGAATTATAGAAGGCTTGATGAGGGTGATGATGTTTAGAGTGGCCGGGGGTTGGTTGTTGTTTTTTCTCTTCCGCATATTAGTATCAGGATCGTCGCGGAGTGAGGGGATTTGTGTACGCCTTGCTTTTTTACCGGGGTATTTGGCCATCGGTGATGGTTATTGGTCGATGGTGTTTCACCGATAAGCACAGACTCTATTGTATTTTTGTTTCTTTATTCTTTTCTTTTTTTTCTCCGTTTCATTTTCTGGTTTTCTTGTTCGCTTTTGTATTGGACTTCAAGGAGCAAGTATAGAGGATTTAGTGAAAAAAGTAGAACATGAGTGCATGTACTTGCTTCTATTTCCTTTTTTTCTTCATTTTCCCTACTTTGAGGGATTTTGGGTATAGAGCCTAGCTTGGTGGTTGTGGTGGTGGTGCTTTTTTCATGTGTATTCTTAGGATTAAGGTAGGAATTCTGTTTGCTGTTCCGGTTCTTTATTAATTTATCTGGATAAAAAAACTCCGAGATGTTATCTTCATCTATCCTTATGGCTAGGAATATGTTGTAAGAGTCTATATTTGAGCACCCTGTAGTGATGATTATCGGTTTTGTTTCATCCCATCAAGTGGCTGGAGTATACTAGAACACCAACGGCTTCTGCATAGAGCTGTCAGAAGGGTTACTAGTATCGTAAATAGCCTTCCCATAGGCTCTGTATCCTTTCTCCGGATTAATGGCCAAGCCGGCAGCGCAAGGACACATCGGGAATTAAAGTTTCGGCAAGCGAGCCAGAGACGCGGCTCTCTCGGGCCTCTCAAGCAAGGAAGCGCCCAGGCTTGCGCCATGAGCCCTAAGGCGCAACAAGTGAACCTCATCCAAAGTCCGAGCTCCCGCAGCTTCCCACGAGATTCTACCGTCACGAGACAGGGCCCCTCCATCAAATCTCCACCCCCGCCATTCGTTTGCTATTCACGAAACGTACCCGAGTCCTTTCTCTTGATCTGTTGTTGCTTTTCAAATTGCGATGAGCGTGGTAGCGAATGTGCTCTTCGAGCTGTTAAGTAGGAGAGCCTCTTTATCCATAAACGTGTCCAGAGGCAGTCAGCTAACTCGTAATATGAAACAATGAACAGAGCGCGAAGCCGAGGATCCAGATACAGATGGTATATATCTCTTATCGTGACGTGCTACCGCGCTTATTTCCCTGCTGTTCTCTGTCTTTAGTGGTGGAGGGATGAAAAGGCGAGGTAGAGATGAGCTTGAGGCTAATCCAGCGAACGCGTTGCAGAACCAACTGATCCAGGTGAATCGGAAATCGTATCGTCATGGGCACTATTCATCCAAGTCACGCTACTTATCTTGGCGCTGTTTTGCAGTTACTATTTGCAGTTGAAGAAGATACAGGCGGTACACGAAACGGTCGTATCGATATTTGCTGGTACTACATTACCCACCTTTTTTACTGCTGGCGGAAGGAATGCGTAGGATAAGGAAGGGGATGGGAGAAGTTGGAGAGTTAGAAGGAGCATCGTAAACGCTAGGCTAACATGATATGGATAGGTATGTTTGTCGGCCTGATAATCAGAGTTACTCCCGGAGAGTATATTCAAAACAAGGTTAAATTTGACTATCAAATATTCTTTAACGTTTTGCTACCTCCGATTATTCTCAACTCGGGGTATGAGCTGCATCAAGCAAATTTCTTCCGGAATATAGGGTCGATTTTAACATTCGCCTTTGCTGGAACTTTCATTTCGGCGGTAGTGCTTGGTATTATATTGTTTATCTGGTCTTGGGGCCCTCTCGAATCGCTTGAGATTTCTTTCGTTGAAGCTATTGGAGTTGGGGCAACTCTCTCCGCTACCGATCCAGTCACTATTCTTGCTATTTTCAATACCTATCAAGTTGATCCGAAGCTTTATACTGTGATTTTCGGCGAAAGTATCCTCAATGATGCAGTTGCAATCGTTATGTTTGAGACTGCTCAACGTTTCCATGGTCATGGGCCAGCGAGTATTGGCAGCTTGTTCAAGGGCATCGGTATATTTTTCCTCGTTTTCACAGTAAGTCTGTTGATTGGGGTATTTATCGGTATCGGGACGGCATTACTATTGAAGCACACTTATATCCGGAGATTCCCGAAGATTGAAAGTTGCATTATCCTCTTAGTGGCTTATGCCTCTTATCTTTTCTCGAACGGATGTCATATGTCTGGTATGGTATTCTCTGTGCGAAATGGGTATATGAACTTTTCTAATGCAAGAACGCTTACCTTTTACCTTTTACCTAGGAATTGTGTCACTGTTGTTCTGTGGTATTACATTAAAGCACTATGCCTACTATAACATGTCTCGCCGTACCCAACTCACAACTAAATACCTTTTCCAAGTTCTCGCCCAACTCGCCGAGAATTTCATCTTCATCTACCTTGGACTCTCCCTCTTCACTGAAACACAGCTTGTCTTCCGCCCTCTCTTCATCCTCGTCACCACCCTCGGCATATGTGTCGCCCGCTGGGCTGCTGTATTTCCACTTTCGAAACTCATCAACTTTGTTATTCGCAAACGCGCACAAGCCAGAGGCCACACAGTTGCTGATGAACTCCCACACAGCTACCAGGCTATGCTCTTCTGGGCAGGGCTCCGCGGAGCTGTCGGCGTAGCGCTTGCTGCAGGTATCACTGGCGAGAACGGAAACTCGCTTCGTGCGACTGTACTGGTTGTGGTCGTGCTTACAGTTATCGTTTTTGGCGGTACAACAGCGCGCATGTTAGAGATTCTGGGGATTCGTACTGGTGTTGTAGAAGAAATCGATAGTGACGATGAATTCGACATTGAGAATGTCGGTGCATACTTCAAGAACGCTCGCGGTGGAATGGGGCCTGCATCAGTACCTCTGTCGTCTGTCGAGGGAAACGTCTATGCAAGTGGACAACGGGGTAACAGTCCGGACCAGAGAGACCGGCCTCAGAGCTTAGCGAGCTTGGGACGGAGAAATAGTGGAAGGAAAGCATCACAGCGAGAGCCAGAGCTATTACGGACAGACTCGAATGATAGTGACGTTGAAAGTGATATCAGTGATTTGCCCCCTATGACGCCTGCCAACCTGAGGGCATCACAGCGGAGCGCATCTATGACTAGAAGCGAGAGTGGCAATGGTGAGGGAAGTTCGAGTCAACAGCCTGCTGCGTCGACGGGATTAACGGCAGGAGGCGCGTTTGGTTCATTGACGGGGATCTTTAGCGGGACGTCGGATGATCAGGCAGAGTGGTTTAGGAAGTTGGATGAGGGGTATATCAAGCCGACGTTGCTATTGGACCCTGGGAAAGGAACGCACAATGGATCGGGAAACGGTTTTGGTAGGGGTGGAGTATAAGACTAGTGGAAATGATGCAGACAGTAGGAGGTTTTGATACGCTGAAACAGGAAAATTGTATGTCTTTAGTGTTTCTTGTTTATAAATTTCAGGCGCCCTTCTTTTCCCTCGGAAAAGGTTTCTCTCGGCTAGGTCTCTGGTTCATTTTTTCCTTTTTGAGATTGTATTTTTCGTTTTCCTTGAGTTTGTTTTAGCATCACCAATTTTCACTCGTGTTTTGCGCTTGGAGGCATAATCATAGACAGACCCTTGAACCTATTAAGTTATTCGAACTACGCTTTGTGTTCTTGATATTTACATGGTAATGATATCGTCTGGTTGATAAAAAAATATCTATTTGCTTTAAACTGTCTTTCAAGGTATGTCTACTCCTTCCCATAGTTTGACTTCCAATAGAGTCTATGATGCTCGGTCGCCCCATCCTTCGTAATCTCCTGTATATTCTTTGCTCCTAACTCGAAATCCAACCCCAAAAATTCTTTTTGCCTCTCCTCATTTGAGGACGTAGTAATCACTACATGCCCCTGCTCGACCACCCATCTTAGCAGTACCTGGGCAGGTGTCCTTCCTAGCTCTTTGGCAATCTTATCGACAGTTCCTGCAGCCGGCCCACTCTTGAACTTGGTAATTGGAGCAAGAGGTGAGTAGGCCGCAGTCACGATATCATGCGCTTTAGAGAACGAGATCAACTCGGGATCGGTACAGTAGGGGTTTAATTCGATCTGGTTGAGAGAAGGCTTGACAGTTGCAGAAGACAGGAGAGACTTGAGCTGAGAGGTATTGAAGTTGGAGACACCGATGGAGGTGGCTAGGCCTGCTTTGTGGAGTTTTTCAAGGGCAGCCCAGGCTTGGTCGATGGTGTTGCCATGGGATTCGGGAGTGAAGAAGGGGGCATGGACGAGGTATAGATCAACATAGGAGGTTTGGAGCTTCCTGAGGGATTCTTTGAGACCTGCTTCGGGGTCTTTGATTGTGCGGAGGATCTGTGGTGTGTTAGCATAGTTGATTTTGTTTCTTCTCTCCTGTATGCTGCTTGTTGATTACCTTGGTAGTGATGAATAGTTTCTCTCGGGGAACTCCAGATTCTTTGATAGCTACCCCAACCTCGGGCTCAGTTCCATATCCTTCTGCACAATCTAGATGACGGTATCCAGCGGCAATGGCACTTTTGATGGATTCGATCAGGTTGCGGTCTAATGGGGCACTCTCGGACTTGTACCAGGCTGTTCCGGTGCCGAATCCGACGGCGGGGATGAGCTTCCCTGTAGCGAGTTTAAGGGAAGGGATTGTAGTGGCTGCCATTGTGGGTATGTAATTGGAATTGAGTAGGATGCTTGATTAAATTAATTAACGGTTATTGAGAGAGAGCTATGGTTTAGTATATATACATGTTTTATGGTGGGGTATTGGAAGATAGTGATTGCCGGAATTGCGCTTCGATGATGCAATAGTGGGGGAGACGGTGGCATCAAAGAGAGAGGGGATGGTCAATGTCAACCCCGGTGTTAGCATCGTGCTCGGTAATACCGTTATTGCCGGTGTTGTATGTAATGGAAGTTCTACCGGTAAGTCCCGCCTGGTAGCGATTGTTTTGATTTCTCAGCAGGTTTGGCGAGCAGAGGTTTAGCTCTTCCGGCGATAGTGTTTCTACTTCAGTTATCAATCATCGTGAAAGAGTAATAGGAACACTAGTACTTGGAGTTGAATTGTCTAAGGGAATGCAGAAATAAGATAATTGATTTCGATTTCCTATCAATTATCTACCCTGGAATTCCAAGATGAGGCTCGACAAAGATCTCAAATCCTTTTTGCGGGGGATTAGCGCGCACGGACCACGTGTTCCTCTTTTACTTTTTGAGCCTCCAACCTCACTCCACCCAACCAAACTCTTACCACCAGCTCATCCACCACCGTCAGACGAACAACACACACCTCAGCAGCAATGGTCCGAAAACTTAAGCACCATGAACAAAAGTCTGTCTCCCCCCCCCACTACACCCACTTCCCCTACTCCCATGTTGCCTTCCATCGCCTAACAATAATTCCCCGGTCTACAGGCTCCTCCGAAAGGTTGACTTTCTCGAATGGAAGTCAGATCAAGGCCACCGTGAACACGACGTGATGCGGCGCTACCACATTCAAGACCCGCAGACCTACCACAAGTACAACAAAGTATGCGGATCGATCCGAAACTTGGCTCACCGGCTGGCCCTGCTGGACCCGCAGGACCCCGTCCGGCGAAAACACGAGGAGCTGCTGCTCGAGAAGCTGCATGCCATGGGCATCCTCGCCCAGAAGACGAAGATGAGCGATGTGGAAAATAAAGTCACCGTCACGGCTTTCTGTCGCCGTAGGTTACCCATTGTCATGACGAGGCTGAAGATGTGCGAGAATGTGCCAGCGGTATGTAGTGTTGTGTTTTGTGCGTGGCGTTTCAATGAGCTTAGTCACATCCCCCACCAACTAGAAAACACTGAGTGAATGTATTCTAGTGGGGATGGCGCTAGTTGGTGCGCTGGAGAGTAAGAGACCCCTTAGCTGACGCCAGGTGTGCAAAACGTAGGCTGTCAAGTTCGTCGAGCAGGGACATGTTCGTGTCGGTCCAGAAGTTATTACAGATCCTGCGTACCTCGTTACAAGGTAAGTGATCGTGTTTCGAGAAATGTTCTTTTTTTGTCTTGGCTCGTAGTCGCACAAACATTCAGCTTTTGTCGTTTGCATATGGCGTTGCTGGGGGCGCTAATTTTTCCCACGAATTAGAAATATGGAGGACTTTGTCACGTGGGTCGATTCGTCAAAGATCAAGCGAAACATTATGAAATACCGAAACGAGGTCGACGACTTCGATCTTCTGTCATAATTTCTGTATTTTGTTGTTTTTGGTTGGGGCGTGTTTTGTTGGGAGAAAAGGGCCTGGGAGGGCATTCTGTATCATACACATGGACCGGGACTGAGCAATGAAAGTATAATCTAACGTCTCATGATCATTCCTACACGTCTCAAGGACAGTTAATTTACACTTGACTTTTGCATAGGTACATAATATATCGTTTATAGGGTCACGTGTTTTTCAGCCACCAAATCTATCTATTCTTTACCCTCAGGTTTTATGAATCAACCTCTGTTTCAATATCAATTCTTCTGAGGAAAATGCTATTTCAGATTAACCACATTTTCTCCCGAATAATTTCTCGAGAGGAGTGCCAATATGGCGAGTCGTCAAATTGCAGATCACTTTTCAGAAAAGGCCAGGTTTAATGCAACGGCTTGTCAGACTAGCCGATTTCCCTTCCAAATCATTTCTCTGGAAAGACCCATAGTCAATATAACGAAACGACTTGTCAGAATGTTTGCTCAAACCGGAGCTGTCTCCGGGGCCGATTCAAAATATATTAATCAGACGCCTAGTCGATCATTGCATGGAGGATCCTATCATTTTTCTTTAAGGCTATCACTTTATTATATCTGTTCTTTTACTATTCTTCCAGCCCCCTGTTTTCCTTCTATCATTGCCCTCCATGTCATCTCCCGTCTTTTGACCATTTCAATTCCTTTTCACCAGCCAGCGCTTCTTGCTTTAAGAGACCTCGGCCCCCTATTCTCCCGCAGGTCTGGATCGCCGCCACCATTTTCTAACTGGCTAAATAAGGGAATTTATTCCATGGCGAACCACCGTTAGCCATTGGCAACCAAGCTTCCTGCCGAGAGCTGAAGGGTTGTCTAGAACCAGGTTTGAGCGAGAGCAATCGAATCTCGGTGGGCGTCAACGTAATCCCGGGTTATGTATCGGTCAAGCAGGTGCCCACATACAGGCCTCATCTCTGAAAATTAGGGTCTCGTGCCCAACTAGTCGAACATAATGCTATCCGAGGGATCCGATTCAGCAGGAGATGGGAACGAGCCTAGTCTAAGCTTTGAATTCGCCCCATATCGTCACTTGTCACTTGTCACTTGTCACTGGTAGTCCACATGCCAACCTCCCTGCTCCGTGATTCGCAAGAGCAGGGCTGCAGACATGCAGAGCACATCATCAATTCGCATATCGATCCTCTCCCCTGTCTGCATTTCGTCCGAGAAAAAAAATACCCGGTGTGAACACACCACCTACCGATGCGCCACGCGGCAGCGTCTAGAATCATCTCACCATTGAACCAGGCAATCTTGTTCATCTTACCTGCTAGTTAGTCAGGACATCTCGGTCACTGCCTCGCAGCCGCTGCCTGCCTGCCTCCCGCCTTCTGTTCTGCTTTTACCTCAGCAGAGCACCAGATGACCTTCATGCAGCTAATAACGTACGAGATATGACATGGTAGTGATGCTCCAACCACATATTCCTGGCTGGGAAATTCCGTGTTCATTCCACCCTCGAATCACACACCCAAAGTCACATTACATCCTCTTGTGGTCTCGTGCCCAAATATGCCCCCAGCTCTGCCAGGGAGGGCAGATTTACAGAGCACTGGGCACATTGAGACGAAGACGAGCCTAATCTAACATCCCATCCCATCCCATCCCATCCTTGCTTGTTCGCTCGTAAGCAAATGTTGGGATCGCCGTCGAGTGAGCAAATGAGTATGCTAGCTGGCCCGGGCTTTCGATGCTCTTCTTCCTCTCGTTTCTTCCCGGAGCGGGAGGGGCGTTCGCTCGTCCACTTGCTCTCTTCTATCTGCTCACTGGATGACGGCATTGAAACTGGCAAGTCTTAATTCGCTCGCTGTAAAAAATATCTGAGTGTTTTCAATCTCGATGGGCACGTCATGATTAATCCGATTAACCGTACGTCAATCATGATTATCAAAAGTACAGCCTGGTAAAGTAACAGTCCCGTCCCGCCCCCCCCAAGTTCTGGTTACGAATTGAAAGCGTATTTCTTTCCGTCACCTTCGATGAGGCGAGTTCTGCCTGAAAAATCTACCAAAAGCTGTAGCACGTTGTTCCGTCTGTATGTACTCATTGCCAGTCTTTGTGGTTTTTCTTCTTCCTCTGCTTCTTTGCAATTGCAGGGTTTTCTCGAAGCTGCAAGGTTCGAGTTGTCAATTGGTGGTTTAAGACTGTTTTTGTTTCTGACGGCCACGCCGTGTGACAACACTTTTTTTTTTTTTGCGGGAGAACACAGCATTAAGCAAGAAGAGGGGACTGCAGAAGCAAGCGCATCATTGACTCCGTTTTCACCCGTACCAAAGATAGCAGCTCTATGACCACGCCCCGCTGGGGGGGTGGGAATTTTTTTTTTGGTAAGCTATCAATTGATTGAATGGAGATAATCATAATTATGTAGGTAGTACACTCAGGCAAAACGCTGTGTACTAGCTGTACCCATGTTTCCACGCTTGTCAAAGCCCTAGGAGTGTTTAAAAGCAAAGAAAAGTAAACTTTAGATTAAGAGGCTAGGATTTGGCTTGTAGCGCTTGCATTTTCTTACCTATTACAATATGCTCTCGGCATTCTCCTATCCAAGTCCCGTTTAGGTGGTTTTCTCCTTTCATCCAGTCGAGAGTACCCTCAAGCTGTCAACCACAGTAATAGCACATACAATAGCTAGCTCGTTCCTGCCTTGATTCTCCACTGTGTTAAATGCAAGTCTTTGGATGGAGGCTGAGCCTCTTTATGCATGCACACGGCTGACAGGCTACAATGATCTAGGTAGTACAGAAATGATGAACAATAGCATAAACGGTATGTAGAAGGAGGTCTTAAGCAAGAAAGCTGGACGACACTCTACGCTTGTAACACCTCAATTCGGCCCGAATCTTCGACCCCTAAGCCACTCGGCAAATAAAAGAAGACTAGCCCTGCATATCATAAAGCGAACCAGAGAGGAAATTGCAAGCAGTGATTGTAGAAAAGAAGCTACCGAATTTTCATGGATCATCACGCGGGCAGCATCTGAGCTAAATACTTCTGCCTTGATTAACCAATGATTCATCAGATCTCTTCTAAATCTCCTAGATCGTCAGCGACTGGGAAGTCGCCCACTTCAACGCGATCAGGCCTCACGAAAGATCCATGCTTCGGTGTGCACTCAAAGTATCTTTTTCCAGCAACAGTGCCATCGTTTTTACCTATTCGGAAAGAAAACGCTCCCATCAAAAGGGAGTACCTTCGGTTAGCAAAGACAAAACCGGGAAGTGCCATATGCGAGAGAAACATGACCAAGCGGGGGATTGATTCTCGGAGAAAATTATACCCGTTGGTTCGTCGGCCGCAACGCCCACCCAGACGCCGCCATTGGGTATCTCGTTGACTTCTCCGACATACTTAACGGTGCCTCGGCGGTCCAGGTCCGCGCCACCTACTCGACACCGCGCACCGACGATGATCTTTCTCGCATCAACCTCTTCATATTGTCGCTTCAGCTCTTGCTGCTCCTTCTCGTCTTTGTTGGGATCGAATCGCCCCAGCTTGTTCCTTCTCTTCCATGCGAGGACGGAATCGTTGAGTTTATCGTACTCCTCCACAGGCATTACGTATTTCTCGACTTGAGAGGTGTCCTGGAAGTTTGGACGAGCGGCCAAAGGGCGCAAATCGGTAACCTATGCAAATGTGCAGCATGAATAATCAGAGACAATGTGTCAGGACTCAGATGGGACATGTATCGGTTTTTTTCTTTTCTTTTTCTGCTAGGCAACACAAGACAGTCTGGCGGGCTGGGCAAACTACGTAACAACATCTAGCAAAAATATTTTTTGGGCGTATAAAAAACGGGTAGGGGACTGGAACGTGTGACGACAAACTGATACAGGCACAAGACAAAGACAGTGTTGAGAAACCGATAAAAAGTTAAACAGAAAAAAGGAATTAATCCGAGAACAAAAAAAAGTAAAAGTGAAGCGGAAAATCGCCGATAATGGGCAGGAGTAGACGGATGAAAGCAGATCAAACCCGGAAGCAATGAAAGATATCAAAAATAGAGAAGGATCGGCGGCTATCGAAGGGGGATGTCATACGTGTAATTCAACGTAAGGCTGAAGCGGAAAGCTGGCTATCTGCGTGGTTTCCTCATCGTGGCTCGAGATGGGAATAGGCTCAGGTGCATGTGGGAGACGCAACGTTAGTTGTTGAGACGATGGAGGAATGCCTGTGACGGGCTCAAGTTTGCCCTTTAAGAATGCGATGGTCCATGATGGGGTGACACGACGCTCCGCGGAAGCATTATCAGAGGTGACCCTGATGGGGATGTCTGCGGCTGTAACGAGACTCATTGCTGCTGCTTTTGTTGCTGCTGCTTTTGTTGCTAATGGTGATGCCCTTTAGCTGTGGTCTGGCTGGTGGCCCTATTCCTGGTGCTGGTGTGTTGCTGCTGATGGTGATATTCGTTTCCTCTGCTCGCTTGGCTGCTGGCGTTTATTCGTCTGGTCCAAGGCACTGAAGCACTATGGGTGAGTGTGATGATTCCACTGGTGAACTTTCAATCATATAACAGGCACAGAATGAGTGACAACTACTCAGGAGAAGGGCATGAAGCTAAGTGGGGTAAATAAATTAAAAAAAAGGAGGTTGCTGTGGGGCTCTGCATGGGATTGGGCAACTAGATCACTTAGTAATGGTTCTCGAAGATGATTGACCAAGCCTTTTCGATCTCTTATCGCCTAGCGAGATCACCATATACTGGAAACCCTACGACATCTGCAATGAATTGCGAACTCTGGCTACTCTACATCCTGCTTCTCCCACGCACGACGAATTCATAAGTGACACATCTCATGTTGATGCAAGAACCCCCTTGGCTGCTTGAGCAATATTGTAACGTCGACTGGGGTCTTAGATTGTATATATCCGTTAACATCTTCCGATATTTCCTCGTATACTGATGTTTCGCCCGTATCAGATCCTTGGGCGCGATCTGTGGGCGTAAGCACCCTGGTCAGACCTAGTTACCGAATCGTAGGTCTCGAGCCGCAAGAAGAAAATTGAGGGGGGAATCCTGTTGCAAATCGCTAGTTTATGCTAACTGAAGAAGAAAGAGAGAGATTCAGAATAGAGGAGAAAGACAGACTGTCGGAAGGAGGCGGGTGTCCGAATTCATGTATGTACAACATGGAGAAACATCGAAACGCGTACCCATGGGCCCCAGTACCAATTATATTGGTGTCCAACCCCCGTACATATTTGTTACCCCGGGAAAAAGATATATGTAGGTGCAGCACCCATCATCATCGGACGAAAGCAAACAGAATCAGACGTCACGCGTTTCTTAAAGAAATTGTCGTTTGCGAGATTACAAAAGATAAAGTGAACCCTTGATAAATATGTCAGTGCCGTCTTAATACACGCAAGGTGCCGGCCCGAATTTATGGGTCCCTTACCCGCCGCACCGGGCTCATCGTACAAGGGATCGATCTGGTTTGAAAACCTTCCAGAAAGTCCGCCAGTCAGGGGGCCTGGGGCCTTTACCTGGTTCTTCCCTGCAATATACACTAACAGGGCTTGGAGTGAGAAACACATCAGAGATACATGCTTCTGTACTTGGGATACAGCTCACGGCTTGAGCATCAAACAGACTGGAAAAAGCAAGGAATCTGATACAAACCATTGGCTTAATTGCAGACGTGGCGGTCATTTTTGGTGTTTTTGAAGGTGAACTTTGATGGCAGAATATATTCTACCCTCTTTAGATACTCTTCCGTGTGATTGTCACACATAATCTACGTATGTAGTACCACTCGAGTCTTCGCACAGAAACGCACGGGCCAATGTTTTCAGATGGTTTGCGCAGCAATCGTACAGTCTAGTGATTCTAGTCCTGGCTATGTGTGTGCCCGTCGGTTCGTCGCATCTTTCTCACGATTACAGGTTCGGAAAGCCCTACAATCTTGGTCTAGATAAAGTTACACGTTCAACTAGAAATGAAACACCTCATGCAATAATAGTTAGTCTTTCCAAGGATCGGTATTATGGCCTATTGAATTTTAGTTTGTATAATGCTTGCTGTCTTATCATAAAAAGGTACTCTAGAAGCTTTTCCTGGAGGGGGTCTTTCGCCCTAGAGGTGAAAGGCTAAGACAAAGCCAATGTACAAGTTATCCTTATTATAGTGATTATTATACTTAAAATTATAGACCCCTTGTCAACCAACGTACGTCAGTTGGAATTCCAGCCAGCGCCCCTGAGACCTCCGCTCAATTCGTCCCACTCAATACTGGGCACACTTTTTAAACCCACCAATTCAATTCACCTGAAAGCCGTTAATCTCAGAACAATCTCGAGTGGCCACAGCTCCGTTTTGTCTCTTTCAAAAACGACACTGCCCCCAGTCTTTCTTGGCCTTAGCTCATACCACTCGCCAACCCACGAGAATGACCCCCTAGGGAAAGTGCTCAAGGGAGGATAGTATTACAGATACCCCTCGCCAAAAGGGATGTGATTCACTGATCTCCCGGCAGGTATATCGAATGGCGTTTTCCAAGGTACAGATGGAAATAAGAACCCCTGGTTCCCGAAAGCGCTATCTGAAATCCCGGTCAATAATACCCAGGCGTCTGGCCGTCAAGCTCGAAATTGTATCAAGCTATACCAATAGAATGGTAACATGGGATGGAAATGGCTTCTATGCTGTTGACGCCACTACTTCAGCTCGGACTCGATCTATTCCATACATCCTCGCAGCCCCTCTTTCAGAAAGCTTCTTAAACTCGCATGCAGCAGCGCATCTCTTCTCATCATCATCACCTCATCTCTCTTCTAACCTTCTCCATCTCTCATCTTTGAGGGAAGAATACAGCCTTAAAGCAACGCAACCCCCACACTAGCGTTTGTCAACGTCATAAATCAACAAACAAATCCTCCAAAAACCCAATACGGGCAATACCATCCCGCTGGCTTCAATTTCGTACCTCCTCGCTCCCATGCCACCTAAGCAGAAAGAGCCTCCAAAACAGAAAGAGTCTGTCCCTCAGGCTTCGACACAACTTCCCCCATCGCCATCGTCGAAGCGTCCCTTACCTCAGAACTCAACAGCCTCTCCGGCCAAGAGGCAAAGTAAATGGAGTCCCGAAGAAGACGCAATAATCATTAATTTGCGTGGGCGTGGCCAAAAATGGGAGGATATCTCGAAGCAACTTCCTGGGCGGTCTGCAATTTCTTGTCGGCTTCATTATCAAAACTATTTGGAACGAAGATCCGAGTGGGATGAAGAGCGAAAGGATCGCCTTGCTCGTTTATATGAAAGGTAAAGTGCTCCCAAGCTTATAGCCCGGGATCGGCCAAGGTTGATCGGAGATTTATCGGAATCCCTTTCCGTTATGCGACAGAGCTGCGCGACTTTAAAATAGCCGGCTGACGAAATAAATTTTTTTCGCAAAAATAGATTTAAACAAGAAATGTGGAGCCAGGTTGCTAAAGAAATGGGAATCCCCTGGAGGGCGGCCGAAAGTATGCATTGGCAACTTGGTGAGCAAGAGATGGCCCGACGTGCTGGCGTTGTACCCTTTTCTCTTAGCTCTGTCGCCCTGGATGCACCGCCCAAAAAACGCAGCCCGTCGCGTAGGAGCCCAAGCCCTGGCGCACTAGATGAGGGCTCAACTTCAGGTCCTTCGGGCACATCAGCGCCGCAAGCAGAAGCTGGACCTGTTTTGGAAAAAGAGGACACTTCCAAGTAGATCGACAACGAAAATTTTGGCTGGATCAATTATCATTCCAGGAGTTATTGGTGATTTTTTTTAGAAACGACGATTGTGCGGTATGATAGATTGTTTTTTTTCTATGAGTTTATAATGATTTATCTCCTTTTCTTTTGTCATTTATACAACTAGGGAAATTGACGGCGGCAACGGATATCTGGGGCGAAATATGTTTTGGTTTGATCTGTATTTTTGCTTGTATTTTTGCTTGTATTTTTTGATCCTTTCTGTTCATTATGGATGTTTGTAACTGCATTAGCTTCTGTTAGGTGTGATGACTTTGTATGCATAGAGCAACGGTACACTATATCATAGAATAATGAAACGGGAATTATCGTCACTTACAATATCCCTAAACGTCAAAATTTTGCGTTGCATATCTTTTAATAGTGTTCGGGAAAAACCCGGCTTGAAAATTTAGGCATATAACATGGTTGATAGGATTAGAAGCAGTAAACAAGTTTTGAACATGGGTTATGATGCGAAGCGCATTGACGGCGTGGAAGTGAAACGGGCCGCCTTCTGATATTGTGGCATCGAACCAAATGCTTCATACACAGATATCCAACTTGACTATCACTCACTGGACACTGCAGACTGCTGTTTTGCGATGCCTCTATCCTGTTATGACTGATTCGAGACAATGTCTTTCCGTGGGATGCCCAGCAAGATCCGTGCAAAGGTGAGCGACAACATCTTTGATTGTCATCCACACATTCCCTAGCATATCCCACTCACCTAGGCGGGGCACATATAGCCCACCAATTATCTTTCTCATATCCGGACTCGAGTGTTATCCCTCCAGCACTCACAATATCAGCCTCAAGCTCTCCCTTGCGGTATAAGTGGTAGTATCTCTGAAACGTGACTTCTTCCCTCCCATCTTCACCTTTGGTCTCATCATGTGCCGTGCCCCCTTGATCGTCACAAGCTTTACAGCATTTTGGAGTTTGGTGATTTTGCTTATCTGTCCCACCTTTGCTGCCTGAAAAACGCTTTGACATAACCCATGGTACAAAAACGTCCTGCGGATCCCCCACATCCCAGCCTCTTCTTGAGCCCTTCTGCTCTAAAGCCCAGACATGTATAAGCGCTTTCCCACCACTAGGCTCGCTATTGGAAGGGGGCTTTAGCGTAGCAAGGATGCTTCGTATCGAAGCGATTCTTCGCGCTGGTGACGAGAAATGGTGGATTACGGCTATACTGATTGCGAAATCAAATCGTGAGTCTGGGTGAGGAATTTCTAAAGCATCTGCCACGAGAGAATCCTGGATTTTTCGGTTGTGAGCTATCTGCACAAGATTAGATGACCTAGAGAATGGTTAATTATGTAATTTGAAATAATTGGAATAATGACTAAGGAGTCACGAAATTGAACCCATGACGGACCTATCTGACCCCATGATAAATATATTCGGGTTGACAGTCAAGTATTTACCGTTGCCGCATCCTAGGTCCAATCCGATTGAGCCAATCGGCAGCTCACCAAGGAAACGTTCTACTATTGGCCACGGCTGCAAGTTTACGTCGGTCAGCAAAGTATGCCCTTATTTGGCTATTCGCATTGGTCTAAATTATGGAATTGAAAGAAAAGACTGTAGAGTACCTTGAAACGGGTAGCGGAGAAATGGGGAGCGATGTGTTCGTATACACGATGCACATATTCCGCTTCGTAATCTTCGGGGTTGTTGATGTCCATCTGTCGAGGAAGAGACTTGTAGCGTGTCGTTTATTCTTGTATGGAGGAGAATGTTAGGTCGTGGGGGCACTGAAAGAAACATCAGGGCGATCTCGGTTGCTAGATGGATGGTTAAGAGCGTTGGTGTTTGCCGGGCCGCTGGCCCCCGCATATCTTGGCGCGATTGGCGAAAAATGGTTACCCTGTCCTAGCTTCTCGGGAATCTTGGTATCATTGACCACTGTGCGACTGTGCGCAGTACCCAGTGTTTCACTAGAAATAACCCGACCTTCCGCCCTTTTCACTCCATCAATTTCTTCAACGATTCTCTGATTTTTTCGGGAACATTCTAGGAGAAGTATACCGATGCCATTGGGGGGGTTTTTCTGCTCAAGCTTCCCCGTCATTTTGGGCTCTTCAATGCCCTAAGTATTCCTTCCTTCTTTTTCACTCGAATGTTTTGTTCCTTTGCCATAGTCTAATCATAGAATTTTTGAAAGAACCTAGAGGATACATGTATGCGCATAGGGGTTCACCGTGCATATAACAAGTAGCAGATTCTACGAACTAGGGAAATACAACAAAGCTCTTGACATCAAAAAGAATGATATGCGTGTGCACTTTCCATGTATAACCTCCAATTTATTAAACACGGTATTCTTTTATTATACTTTGTGGCCAGATGCTCTGCCTTTGGCGGGTCCTGAAAATTTGCAGGCAGACCACCAACTTGGCCGGGTGTTGACAACAGTCCCACACCCTACACCAACGCCCGAGGTTACTGTATCTATGCCTCTTTCACAACATTCGTCTGGTTCATTTCAATAATTAAACTGTAGTTGAATGAATTAGAATTAAGTACGACAATAACATTCGCGAAACGTGCATTTCTCACGGTTTCCCACAGTAGCAACAAACTCTCGTGTGACGGTTTTCATTCCAAGAGTTGTATCCATCTGTAGGGGTTGCTTCTCGATTACCCGTAATATTTGGTGTGTTATAATTTACCAAGGGCGAGGCCGCTAAGGTTCTAGTTTCTGGCGCTTTGGCTGTAATAGCAATCTGGCCCCAAAATTGTGCGCACCCAGCCGACACTGGTCTTTGGACCCTCCACATGTTTTATTAAGTAGTTTTGTAGGTCGTAGACGTTTTTTCAGACTCGATTAACGTATCTAGTGGATATATGTATGTACTGGGCCTGAGTGAGTGATATTTCGTGGTGCTGGCTGCGGTAGATGTGTATCGTGCTACATGATTTGGCTGGGCTGCGTAATGTACCCTCAAGGGTCTGCATAAATGTATGCCTGTCCTGTTTTTCTGGGTTGGGCAGTCGAATAGGCAAAAACATAAAGCAGCATGTAGAAGTTTATTGGGTCTATACAAGGAATTTGCCACCGGATCAACCTATTCAAAAAATGGGTGGGTCCGTGGCTGGGTCAAGCCAGTCACGAACAGGTTGACCTCTTAGAGAACCTTGAAAACTAGCCTGCAGGTCGAAACGCATGCAAAACATGCTGGTCTCACCTCTAAGAAGCAACATTCAGACAGGCAAGACATTGTGCACCTGAGTAAGTCCATCTAATATACTAGTAAAATATGCGGGATAAAATACTACGCACAGAATGCTCTTTGAACGTGGCTATTGATTATGGGCATACACGCCATGTAAGAGAATTGAAGCTTTCAAGGCGACGAAACGAAATCGATAAAATTTCAAAGAATATAGGTGGAACTCTAAGTAAAGAGCGACACGATGCTGTGCGTCGTGGCTAAGGACAACCCACCTCGAAAATCCCCTCCCCCCACTAATTCTCACCTGTTCAAGGAAATCTTAACGAACGCGCCTCCTCCATCTACCACCCCCGCCTCGGCACTGCATTGACGGATAAATGGCCAGTATTGCACGATATTGATTAGAAATTCAGTGACGTATAGAAGTTTGGTTCCCTGGATCGAGTTATGGCCTAGAAGGCTTAGGCCTAGGCACTACATGTAGTCCTATAAGAAAGTTGATTTTAAGTAATAGCAAATTTGAAAAAGTGGCCTATGGAAGGTTTAAGGCTTTTAGTTCCATCCTATGATTGTAGCAGTCGGCCTCTAGGTTTACCTTTGCTTCCAAACTTTCCTCGCATCACCGCGCTCATTTTCACCCAGAACCGAAGCTGAAATGGCTTCTACCCTTCACTTTACTAAAGCTAGGGCTATTGAACGTATCGAACTACTGTTGGGGATTTGCGACCGTACGAATTTCTCGAGCTTACCGTTCTCTAGACAAGCCGCTGATCCAATACCCACAATCACGCCAGAAGTCAACTTTTGAGTTCAGCTCCGCTTGATGATCCCGGCTGGAGAACTACTATAGTTTAAGCACTTTCTAAAGATAGGATGCGGGTATGGAAGGCATATCATTATGGAGTTAATTGAAATTTCTATACCATCGCTCATTCCTTTGCGTAGGGCGATAATCTAAAGCCACCAGCCTTCTCGAACTGCAACGAACCTTAGATTAGGGAAAGTCAGATCTAGGATTCTGACACGCTTTGACAACAACATACGCTTTATCCAGGGGGTTCTCACGAACCAAAGACAGCTCAAAAGTGAGCTTTCACTCCTAGCCAGCCATCGGCATCTTCCTGTTATGTAGACAAGAACTTGGTCAGAAATCTTCGATAAAAGTACGACTAACGCTACAGGGCTTCTAGTTAGAGGGGCGGAGTATTAGGACATTCTAGGGAGATGAAGCTAGGTCAGCCTAGAATTCAGATCCAGGAAGTAGTGGGGACCATGCTGAACCATCTACGGGGGGGGGGCTATGAGCGGGCATCCCACTATTAGGCCAGCAGCTTCTACGAATACAATAACCAACAAGCATGGAGTCCCAGCTTTGGGAGTCCTGATAAAACTATCTCAAGGAGTTCCAGGACCTTAGGTAACTTTCATTGTCAAGCCCGGCAGGAATGCATAAACAGGATTGGGCATCTACGCCTCCAGGCCCCCCGGTTTACCCCTTTGCAAAACTCACTAGCCCTTAGGACTACGTGAAAGACAAACTACATGGCTAGTGTTCAAGCAGAAGGGTGGTTCAGAATGAGACATAAGTGTGGGGATCACATCGGCAGTGTTGCTGCTTTGTTAACCTACTGATATGAAAATTATTCCCTATAATAGGTAATTTTTGTGTGCTCTGCACTGTCTTCTGCTACGATTTGCAATTAGTCTGGTTCCTACACCGCTACTTCCAGATGTTTTGTGCCGCAGGGTTTGCTATCTGCGCGAAACCAATGGATCTCGTTGACGACCTTTTGTGTCTCATATGTATCAAGACTTAAATAGATCACCGGATACAATACCAACTCTAAATGCCCGCTTTTTCCTACCTCTATAGGCGTGATGGTTGTAGAACCCGCTCTTCAATCTTAAATAGACCATCACTAACGCCAATGGTTATCTATTTTTTAGGGGTGCCAATCGCTAATCCCTGGAGAGAGTTGACTGAACCCCTGGACACCCTCGCCCTCGCAATAGTCAAGTCGATTGCGCTTCGAATTTACGCCGATAACTCGCACATACCTCGGCGGCAGCCCGAAAGTTACGGCAGGCTAGTTTGGTTGGCTATGTGGCTTTTTATTCATTGGGGAATAATTGGCTTAGGAATATAAAGGCTTTAAAAAGATTCTTTGACCCTGCTAGAACCGATATCAGTTCCTAATTTGATGATTATCGCTAAAATTTGCCTCCATAACCTGGTGAGGAAAATGTAGTGCTGGGGGTTGGTCGCGAAGCAAATATTTCTAATTGCCTAGAAGCGGCCCATGCTTCTTCGCATTTTAGATTTCGCATTTAGACTATAAACAGTAATAGCTAGGTCTAGGCTCTGCAACAATTGGGGATCCGACGGAGCCGCCCCGGGCGGGCCGTGAGGTCTCTGAGTAATAAGTAAAGCTGGAGATCTTCGCGACAGCTCAATAGTATAAGACCACAGAGAAACCTATTCAGATCATCACACCTTTAGCCGGGTTCAACGTTTCGCTATTCGCTAAGAAATCTTGTACAGATATTCAAAGCTGTTGGTTCTCGGTGGCTGGGATCTTCCATTTCAATTTTGCCCATACCTAAATAATCCCATCACCTTGAGACTTTCCACTCATTTGTGCTTGCGTTTGGCCAACGCGCTTCTTGGCCGAATAATTATAACACCTATAGCCTTTTAACCTTTGGAAAGCATTTAGTTTTCTTATCCTCTAGATAAAGCGTAGCAGATAAACAAACTTAAAAAATCAGATAGTTTATCACTCTAGTATTCTTCATTTCCCTTCCCATAATTGTATATATAGTGTAGTTATTTTCGGTAGGTGATAACTACATGTAAACAGTGCTTTTAAACCTGGGCGACTTAACAACGTCTCTTCTGGGCACCTTTCAGATGCCTGCCGAGTGGATAGAGTCGTATGGCTGAAAGGTTGCACATGTTTAGCTAGTTAGATAAGTGACGAGTGATCGAATGTGATGCCTAAATAATATCTCAGGGATAAATGCTTTACTTAAGAAACGATCTGACCTGAGTTAAAACCTCAAACAATTAAATAAGAAAATACTAAGTATATCTTGGGAGTCGGGGAAAAATTCTCGCGAAAGGTACATATCGGTCATGTATATTGTTTGGTTGACGTTGGAGCTAGGGCTAGGGTTCGCTGCACTGCGGTTGCGGCTCTGCGCGGGGCCAAGACTACCCAAATTTTCGTGGCGCATTAGAAACCCGAGCGCGCGACAACGGTCTGAAGACAAAGTTCGAAGACACTTTCGCAGCTCGTTCCTGTGCCCACAAAGTCCCCGGAGGCCTTTAGTCCCCTTTATTTTCTCAAAATCCTTCCTATCACGCACACATCATTTATCGGTGAGTTTGAAGTGCTCCCAATCGCTACTGCTTTAGTTAGTCGCTGTTCTGTGCTCCAAACTCTTCTGAACGGTACCTGATCTGACCTGACGGCGGCTGACACCTTGAAGTGATAGAACTCTGGATCTTCACCAACCAACAGATTGGAGACTTGGTATTTTCTTTGTAATTACGATCCGCGCTTTAGTTTTTCACCTAGCTCGTCTCGAAGCTCCGTCCGCTGCCCCGCGGGTTCTGGCTCGTCGTATCACAGAAAGTGTTTCTGCGGTCCTTGTGACCTACTTTTTGCTGGGAATCACGATTGAAGGGCGTTTAAAGTAGAAGTACCTTTCCGAATCTTCGAGATTGGGAACGACTTCGACTTTTCCCCGAATTACTAGGTCTAAATTCTCCGGTAGTGTTCCCACATATTTCAGACGATCTACCAGCTAGGCCCCCGGTGATAAAACGCGAGTCTTGGCTGGGGGTACGTGCCGGTGATTGAGACTTAGTATAGTGACGGCTCGATTTGTTGGAGGGTATCCAGATTGCCTGCTGAAAGGAGGAACAGCCTAAGGCTTACCTTAGGATTTTGGCGTTATCGAAGATAAAAATTCAGCTCCATATTGCCATCTCTGTCTTTAAGGGTGCTGGGAGGACAAGAGATCGACTTCGTCTCCAGGGCTCCCAGGACGTTCTCACGCAGCGCCTCCTGTCAACTTTTGCTAGGGCTATGGGCCTCTCTGCAGTAGCCCCTCAATTTGCGACGCCAACGCCAAGCACAAATCCTATGGTGTTAAATAACGTCCAAACCCATGGCCTTGGGGCAAAACACAATTTCATGGAAGCTGGAAATTCTATACATGCTCCCCCTCACGCTATTCCAGCCATCAGCCACAAGAGTCATGGATCTTCATCCAACTCCGGGAAGAATCCTTTAGACCTTCTTCTTGCAAACCCTATTAAGTTTGTAAAAACATCTATGATGCAGCCTGCCTACAAAACGGCTCGGGCCGAAGCTTTTGGTGCATTAAAAAATATACCTAAGGACAAGAAAAGATCAACAAAGGTATGATTAAGTTTACATGCAATTCAATCATTGAGCATGTGATTGACCTAAATGTCACAGAAGTCTCCAAAAACGCTTTCTCCGACGACTTTGGTAACTCGTAGTTACCGGGTCGGAGCCGAAAATTCGAAAAGATCGAGCGCGTCCCCCGATTCTCCTACCACAAAGGAGAAACTTGATGCCAAGGTTGGTTAACTTATTCCGATTCAAGTTCGAGAGCTCTAATAATCCGCCCAGCGACGTGCGGCTCTCGCACAAAAGCTAGCATCCGTTTCTAAACAGTCTACCAGAGATCAAAAACATTCCGTTGATAGTACTTCTTCATCACCCCTTGTTCGTCATAAAAAGGTGACTGTTTTAGTAACCAAAGAAAAAGTGCCTTCTACCCATATCATATGGTTCCTATTAAGCATTGTTAACGTAAAATCTACTCTTATAGTCTAGAGGCAAATCCCCTAGTAGTGATACAACGACATCCACCAGAGCCGGCTCGCCACGCAGCTCACCTTCACGTAGTAAGAGTGCTAAAGATAAAGCTAAGCGGTCTTCTCCGCAGGCCGTTGAAAAGTCTACAAGCGGAAATAAAGCTACGGGTAGGAGGGCTACTGTGTCACCTCCTCCATCTAGCAAGAAGCAAGCGGATGGAGTTACCACAACCCTGGATAAACCTACGGAACCACCATCTGAGAAGCCTAAAAAACTACTCACGAATGGTGATGCAGCAGCACTTGCTAAGGAAATCCCCAAAAAGAGAAAAGCTGATAGCTCTGATGGGATCAACCCCCCTGCACAAAAGATTCGAACTGACCTCAATGGCAATTCATCTGCTAAGCAATCGGAGACTAATGGGAACTCGCCTCCTAAGCAACTTCCATCTAATAAACTAGGCGTCTTACAGCCAGGAGTCAGGACAAAGGGATTTAGCAATAGAATGAATGATTGCTACCGAAACTCAGTCCTACAGCTATTATGCAGCTCTGCCGTATTTCGACGAGAGATTATGCACCATAACCCGAAGAGGTGTAAATTGTCGATTTGCGTCTGCTGCACCCTTAGACAATTGTTTGAGAACCACCATTACGATACCAAATCTAATGCACGGAAGTCAACGAATAAGGCAATCCCGGAAGTGATGAGGATGGCAAGAAGTAAACTGTCTGTTTCTAGGATACTTGCGAGTACTAATTTGTGATATTGTAGTTCTGCCTAAGAATTTCAAAGGAACTAGACAAGAAGATGCTACGGAATATCTTCATGCAGTTCTCCACACCGCCAAAGACCAACTCAATAAGGGTATCAAAGGCGATGCCCTCAAAGATAACCCAATTGATAAAACCTTCGGCGGCTCTTTCCCTTCCGTTCTCACATGCCCGAAGTGTCACCACAGATCGTACAATAAAGTTGATCTTCCTAGCTTGATGCTTCATCCTTCTGTCAAGCCACGTGAAAATAAAGTCGCCAATGTTATCAACCTTGCTGATCTGCTCAACGATCACTTCAAACCTGAAAAGGTCGATGCAACATGCGAGAAGTGTAAATATAACAAGAAGAAGTTCACCAAACAGATTGAGATCGAGAAACTGCCGGAGTTTTTAGTGTTGAATGTCATGAGGTGGACGAACACAACTATGAGGGGTGGTCGTCTTGGTGCCGATAAGATTATGAACAGATTGAAGTACGAAGAAAGTGTTAAGCTGATGGAGGGCGAGACACCAGTTGAGTATGTCCTCAATGGGGTTGTAGCACATAGCGGAAGGTCGCTTTCAGGTGGTAAGTTCTGCCCTGTTAGCTCATCAGATAGCCACTCCAATACTAACCCTTTACCTCTCCTCCCCAGGACATTACATTTCATTTGTGAAGCAACCAGACGGAACATGGGCGGAGTGCAATGACCAAATGGTAAGTTCTAGCTCTATCTACCTACTTTCTCGCCGCTGACAAATGAAAACAGGTGGATCAAACAACCTGGTCCCTGGTATCCCGTGCTGGTGGGTTGCAGGCGACTATTCTTGGATATCAACGTGTCGATTAAATCAAATTTCTTTGGCTTGAAATATCTTTGCATCAGCATCATGGAATGGCGTTCCGGAAGGGCGTATAGAGGGGTCATCAATTTTTTTCCTTGCTCTTAGGGGTAAATTTCATCATGTCTACAGGGAAGGTTATGGCAATGACAAGCACATATATGAATATATTCGGAGAGAGATGTATAACTGGTTGCTTCATGCTTATAGGCTCTGCAGCGGCTTTGAGAGGGAGGGTGCCTGATTTATGTTAATACTATTGATCGCGTCGGTGAATATGGGGACGATGTTTTTTTTTCGCTTAAGGAAATCTTTATAGCTACAGCATATCATTGTGTAAAAATGGTTTAGTATTTGTTTTGCTAGGACGGTTTGGTTAATCAGCCTGTATGTGGCTACTTTGTAAAATAAAAGTTTTCGATGGTTTCTGGGATTTAGTATCCTTCTAGAGTAGATATTCTTGTGGATAGCAAAATTGGCTTGACCAATCCTCCCGGGGCCAAGAATAAGTTTCCTTATAGAGCATTTATCTCTACTCGCAAAAACCTCATAGTAAACGCCTTCTATATCCAGGTTTTAGTGGTATTCGTAGCTATGGACATGTTGAAGATGCTTCCTAATACGAGGCGTGGCTTCGGGGTCGGAAATGATTGAGACAGGCGCTCAGGCACCCGAGAGACTTATTTAGATAGGGCGTACTGCCCACCTCAAGCAAGCAAGCAATCGAGTCTTCTATTCCTCCCTACGTGTCCCAATATTACAGCAGGGTAGGAATGTATCGAGTGATTCCTCATGATACGTATCAGTTCCTTCCAGGATCGAGTTAAAAGGGTTGAGGGTTCTAGCCTACAAGGTACTTTTGGGAGCTACCCTAAATTTTCTGTAGACCCGAGATCTGAGTACTAATTTGACGCTTTCCAGCCTCCTCTATATTTGCTTACTCGGCTGATTACTTCACTAGCATTCTTTAGTTCTCACGACACCAAAAGCCTGCGATATTCTAGTCTCTACATCAGTACATGCTATCAACATTCAGGCTTCTGATGGCTGATGGCTGACTGCTGACTGCTGATGGTCTGGTGGCTCACGGTTGCGACAAACGGACTTAGCGGTGCGATCTAAGCGCTATTTGAGATTCGAAACTCTAGAACTATCATTTTGTGTAAAGCCTCGGTCTGGATATCTGGTTTCAAGTGCATCTTGCACCCTTTGGACCTTAGCGAAAAGCAAATAGCAGGGGGTCAGCTCCAGAAGAGCTTGGTTCGTGTGTCATTGGAGCCCAGGTATGAGTATCATCACTTATTCTAGCACCCTAATTCTTCTCCTAACCCGCTTAGTACCCCCAAGAGAATATATTTCTGAATTCCCCTCGATATAGGCGAGTGATTTTAAATGATCGGTGGTCATGCTCATTGGCCGTGCAGCACATGCATATCCCGAGGAAGCGAGGTCCGAGGTGGTTGGTGACCATTCCTACGCCAGCCAGGCTCAGCACTACCACGGTACCGAAGCGCCTGCTGAGAAGATCGCGACCAACCCCCTTCTACAGCGCAAAATTCCATCAATTGGAGTGCAGAAAGCTCCAGGAACATAGAATCTCGGCTGAATCTCTATTGCGTTCTGATCTCTTCCACGATATACTCGCACTCAGCATGAGTTGTGACTGGACCAGCTCATACCAAGCACACAACGTAGCCTCGCCTTATTAGTTTTGCCTAGTCCTAGTCTGTCCGAGATCGAAACACCCACGCGATCCCTCTCTGCCTCTCCCCTCCTATAACATCAACACACCTCCTGCCTGAGCATCCACCCCGCCCACATCTCATGGGCAGCGTGTCCAAACTAGACGCTTTCCGCCCATATCTCAACATGTACGGCGACTTCATCACAAAGAATGCTGGGGCAGTTTCCCAAATCGAGTCCGCACTGCGCTCGCTGACATACATCGTGCCTGGTAAGTACCGTATTTGCCCTAACTAGTCTATTTATCTCGTTTCAAGGGGGTCGCGATAACCGTTGAACTAACATTTTGGGGGATATGATATAGCTCGCTTCAAAGATGTCGAGCTTGCATCCGAATCCATCCACAGTGGTATCCAGCTTCTATCACTATACCATGATTCCCTCCTCGCGCGCGCCGGGGCGACCTTGCCACTACCAGGTCCGAAACCCTCGCCGCATAGCCGATACACGAAATTCTGGACACAAAAGAGTCCCGGCTATAAGCGGCTTGCGTTGATCGTGACTATGATTCAGTATACCGAGCTACTTTGGGAGATGTCCGCGAAGCGGAGAGGACAGAAGATGCGATGGAGGACTGTCATTATTTTGGAAACCGCAAAGTACATCAAACATTCGTCCTCTCTTATACCTAACTACCAACAAACAAACAATGCTAACCTGTGTACTCAAACAGGGCCATATGCCGGCTCCTTCTCCTCCGGCTCACAAACTCCCGCCCGCTCCTCACCCCCCCGCTTCCGGAGCGCGAAATCGACCCTGCTGTCCTCGAGGAATCTCTCAACCCCGACCCAGAGTCGCCTCCTCCCGAAACTACCTGGAAAATGCCACGCACGGGCCTTTCTCTCCCATCCTTGCCTGCGTCTAATCAAATCTCTCAGTTCCTTCTTACCAAGGTTCTCACGGCTGAAGATGTAAAACCGCCAAATCAACTTCTCCATCGTGTGAAGGGAACAGGTTACTTCGCAGAGGTACTTTACATTATCCGCCCAGTTATTTATGCAATCGCGATGAAGCAGTGGGCACATGATAAGAAAAGCTGGCGGCCGTGGCTTGTGGGTGTGTCGTTGGAATATGCTGCAAGGCAACTCGCGAAACGAGACTTTGAGATGACAGTGCCCGGAGGAATGAAGGGTTTGACTGCGCTTGAGAGAGAGGAATTGACGAGGAGAGCTTGGTCGATGGGATGGTGGGCGATGAGAGGCGCTTTCTATGAGAATGTTTCTGGGTATGTTTATTCCTACCCACCCTTTCCTTCTCGTTAATACCTTTGGAGATGGTCACTAATAACCTCGTTCACTCTAGGCCATGGTTGAAAACCATAACCAACAGGTTGGCTGATAAACCGGTGCTAAACCTCTTGGGCGGGCTCGTGGAAGACTACCAATACCTGTGGGATAACTATTATTTCTCTACTGCAACGCTTTAAACGACTCGGACACGGCCGTTTTCATATTTGTCACAGCATCTAAAAAGGGTAATATGTGTGCATGTTTGGACTAGCGATCGTTTTATCTAGGCTAGCGATTTGGGCGCTTAGATCCGTACTCTTCTTCAAGAGACCCCTTTCTTTTGTTATTTCCTGTAAAGTAGGGGGTCCCGTTTGTTTACTTGTATCTTTTTCGCCCATGTTTGTATTTTTTTGGGCGGGTGTGGGAATGGGGTTATGGGGTTTGTCATCTGATTTTAATGTAATAGGGTAAGAAGTTACCCAGAGGCTAAGATAGGGTGGTAAAAACGACCAGTGGAAGTGGTAGTAAGGACTTTTATAGCTATGATAATTTAGTTATGTAGGTATATGATTAATTGTCAAAGGAATCTATGTGCCATCAGCTTTACAGTAATCTATTGATTGCGAAACCCGGAAAAAGCGGAAGGGCTGAGCGACAAGGCGGAGAGTTCTACTTTTCTCCAATTGTCAATAATTACGCTCAATGCCGCAAAGAGGGGTTGGGTGCAAAAAGTTTTCTCTGCTGACGTGGTTATGTAGGTTTGCCATTGGCGTAAAGAGCGCCATGAGACATGCAGATTTCCTGGTTAAATAGCAGGGTTACCTTGTCGGTCTGTTTATATTATGCTTTGGGTTTGGGAAGTTCATTGGGGGATAGTACCGAGAAGCTGCGGAACGATAAAGTGGCGTGCCATATGTAGCTGAACTCTTGACTCGATAAGCGCAGGGATATGGGTAGTAGAAGACTGGGGTCATGAGGGGTCACTCGGCTGTTGAACTGAAACAGTAAGCGCCAGCGTATTGGGCGGTTGCAGTGTTACTCGCAGGATAGCGGGGCCGATGGAGTTTTGACATAATCAGTATTTTATGCTGGTGAGTGTGATGTCGATGTTCGCTTTCTAACAGATTAGTTAGCCATACCACATTCAAGTATACTGGTATCAGCCTGAGCCTAGAGTAGTAACAGGGTTATTTGGTACATGTAGTTATCTAGGTTACGAATGCACCTACGGGTGGACTCGATTTCCGTTTCCTAGCGAGGGGTTACGGGTTTCTCATCTGGGATCTTTCTCCTAGCCATCAATTCACGAGCATGTCGCTCTTCCTTCCCTTTCCTATCGTATACTGGATCATAATGCATCACTCGTCGATATCTGAGTGCGTTGAGCATTTCGATCAAGCTAAGTTCACAGCCACGAGAGGAGGGGCACAGTTAGTATATCCAGGGAGAAATTGCTATGTGAGAATTCGCATCAGAATCTAGGGATGCGTCCGATATCATCTAACCACAACCTGAGCTCGTGGGAGTAGACCCATAGGTTAACAGCTGGAGGATAAGAGAAGGGATAGCGGGACCACTAACCGCTCAAAGTCGGTGAATGTCTGAACGTTAGCGGGAGTGCCTGAGCCGCGTGGATCATCCGAGTCTAGAATAATAATGGAAGGTTGGGAGAGACGAAAATGATTGGATAGTGATGGATTAAATAGCTCATAGAAGACGGTGGAGGCGTAGAAGGAAAAGCGAACAGAGTTGATTGGACGAAGGGATCATGATGCATCAAGGACGGTATGCAGCAAGCTGTGCAGTGGGCTGGACACGAGACTATAATCCCCACCAGAAATCCCGGGAGCAGAAGCCGATAATCATGTCCCAACCGGCAATGATATCAAACCAACCAAGAAGAATCACATTGATAAAAAGGAAGTAAAGTGGCGCGTCTGAACCCAATCCTAACCTTCTTATGCACACCAGGGGCAGATATGAGGCGCACCCGGGGGATCATAGAATGGATAATTTAGCTCTTCTCGGGACCAAACATACTTACATGTATGTCTGTTTGCGATCTGAGATGTAAAAGTCAACTACGGACGGCGAACCCCCGTCAAGTATGCAAGTGACCGACAAACCTCACAAAACCTGCTTTCACAAACCATAAACGTCTACCTCGCCCTCTACGCATACGCCCCCAGGAGATCCAGGCACAGAAATTCTATCCCCTACGATTAGTACTACCTTTACTAACCAACTTTGAGAATGTTAAGCGTCAAGTCTCCTGACTATTGATCCTCTCCTCCAACCCTCCTTAGTCATACTTTCCCTACCCGAGACCAAAGAACTATCTAAGAAGTAGAAGAAAATCCCTCGTTGGATGTTAATGAATGCGAAGGTTATTATGCGTCGTCAAAATGCTACTAGAAAGAGGGCTGGTATGGCGAGTAATGTGGAAGTAGAAACAGGGGAGAATAGATGCGAAAAAGAGGAACCCATCCGGATGGAGAGAGCTCTAAGATAGTTAGACGCAAGGAGTTTTTTCGCCCCAAGAATAAGGCAGCCAATAAGGTCGGGAAACAAAAGGAGGAGAATCAGAGGTCGATTAATGCTGGGGTGAGATCTGGTGTTACGTGTGCGGCGGGAGTGGAGACCGATAAGCAGGCGGTCAAGTAAAACGAATGGCAGGGAGGAATGTGTCAAGGAAAGGCCGTGGGATACCAACTGCCACGAGAAAGGGAGCACGGAGAGAATCATGAAGAGCGTGGCGGAGCTGTGGGGATATAGGGCGAGTGATCGAACTTATAATTTAATCCTACTAGACAAGCTATCATCTAAACTTCAAGCCCCATTTTCATTGCCTATGTGGCGGTTCGCCTCCGGTTGTCGCCGTGTACGTCTTGCTGTAACGTTACAATCATATTTGCATATCATGCTTAGCAAATGCCCCATGCCAACCACATCCCTCAAGTGTAGGACCCTCGAGTGAGCGGCGATGATGGCATACCCATTAGCAACGTGCTAGCGACAATCCCACCATGTTAATTTAGGGAAATCTCTCGATGTACAATCTAGCATGCCTTGAAGCCTCAAAGAGAACCCGCAGGTAAGAATCCTTACAGGGCATTCTACCCCAAGCTTGGATGTAGGTGTTATTTTTCACTCACTCACCTGTTGCGATGTTTTCAGCCAAGCGCCTCCATGAAAAGAGACTTGCACGTCATTTTAAACATGCTATGCTATCATTACAACAAAACCTAAACTCGAGGTACGAAATTCAAGGGTAAACTGGAAATAAGTGTGGCTATGACCTCACTAATTTCACAGGCATACATGCTCCTCTGAGAATTCTATGCTTACTGAACGATCCATAAATTGCAGAAACCCTTTTCACTCTCCCATATGTATTACCAGAGCTCCAGGTTTGAGTCCAACAACCTTAACTCACATAGGCCCATGTTGCATATACCTGACGGGAAAGGGAAAAGTCAACTACTTAAGATCATAAACAGTCACTCGGCATACATCCGTCCACGTTGTTGGGAAAGCTTCTTAATACTGGCGTAGGGTCAGAGTCGGAAGTGAGGAAGACACAGGCACCTAAGCGCACGGGAAACTGGGAGCTATTACATAGATTAGGGCGTGTTACTAGCCCCTAGAGGATAAAGATCCTACCTCCCTATATGTCTGCTATTTTAACACGTGTTCCAAACTGACCTCTAAAAACTCGCATAAAGCACTTGAAAAATATATGAGCGTCAGATTCCACTACCGTATGGCGAAGAAAACTACGGGATGATCAGGGTTATTGGTATTGCCTTCTCCTGCTGTAGGCGGAAGCTCTGTATATGAAGAACCTCCAAGAAGATGCCAATACACGGACTACCCCGCCAACATAAAAGCCCAAGTAGGAGATATTTCCCCGATATAGTAAAAGACGAGATTGAGCTCGACTTTAGACAAGGTAATAGATACCAAACGGAAAATAAAGTGATCTACAAGAGTTATATCTGGTAAGTTTTGGCAGGAATTGGGATATCGAATAGTAGAAATCGGGGCCGCTCGTTATTTAGTTTGCTAGGGCGAAAGTTTCTATATATACAGCTATTCGACCAACAGAAAGAGCTCCACCAGATAGCTTGCCGGTCTCCCGGAACAACCCCGCATAACCCGAATACCCGTTAAATAATTAAGAGCCTATGGGACAGCCAAAACAGTGGAGGCGCATAGGAAAGCTTATGGGTAACAGGGAATAGCTGCATTGTGCCGTATTAGGAAACCAATATCTCCAGAAAGGGCAGTTTAGCAGGTCGAGTGATTTCGCATGAATATCTGTGAGTGATCTCTTGCTTTGATAGCCTCACTTCCTTCTGCCCCGAAAAGAAATCGCAACCACTATCCTTATTTGTCTCTCTGTCTACATCGGTCCACTAATCATCCCTATATGTATGCACTATTTTACGCATAAAGATTTACCATGCCATTACGGAGACTAACCTCAAGATCGAACCACATCTACGTAACCTTCAATTTCATGTGCAGCAAAACTGGGGATACGTAATGGCTGACTTATATTTTTTGTAAGGTTAAACCCAAAAAAACAAGCAAACTAATACATCATGTTTCCCTCACAGCCGCCCAGTAGTTCATTATTTTTTATTCCCAACCTAATCACATCAAAGACGCCGTTACGAGCAGTTTATTTCTTGTCGACCTTCGCAATATACGAGATCAAGTCAAGGACACGACGAGAGTAGCCCCTAATCATCGAATTAGCTCAGTTCTACCGAACCAACGCTCTAATGTATGGTGATTATCTTACCATTCGTTATCATACCAAGCAACAAGCTTGACAAAGTTGTCGTTGAGTGAAATGCCAGCCTTCGCATCAAAGATACTAGAGTTGGGATTTCCGTTCAAGTCGGAAGACACAAGGTCATCCTCACTGTACGCAAGAACGCCTTTGTATGGTCCCTCTGCAGCTTCCTTAACGGCGGCCTTGATAGCCTCATAGCTAGCACCCTTCTCGAGGCGGACGGTCAAGTCGACAACCGAGACGTTCTGAGTCGGCACACGCATGGACATACCGGTAAGCTTGCCGTTGAGCTCTGGGATAACTTTACCGACTGCCTATTATGAGAGTTAATCATTGGCTCTGGGAGAAGATGCAGAAAGGAGTATTTACCTTGGCTGCACCAGTGCTGCTGGGGATGATGTTGGTGGCAGCGGTACGCCCACCACGCCAGTCCTTGGCAGAAGGTCCATCAACAGTCTTCTGGGTCGCGGTATAGGAGTGGACAGTAGTCATGAGCCCCTCAACAATACCGAACTTGTCGTTGATGACCTTAGCGAGAGGGGCCAAACAGTTAGTGGTGCAAGAAGCGTTAGAGAGGATCTGGATGTCCTTGGTATATTTCTCGAGGTTGACACCGCAGACGAACATGGGGGCGTCGGCTGAAGGAGCAGAACTGTTCCTTATTAGCAAATTGTTAGGATGTTTCGGGGAGGGCAGACGGACATAACGACTTTCTTAGCACCACCCTTCAAGTGAGCAGATGCTTTCTCCTTGGTGGTGAAAACACCAGTTGACTCGACAATGTACTCGGCGCCGGTGTTGCTCCATGGGATGTTGGCAGGATCACGCTCCTGGTACATCTTGACGGTCTTGCCGTTGACGATGAGATCACCAGCTTCGTTGGAGGAGACATCGCCCTTGAAATTTCCGTGGGCGGAGTCATACTTGAGCATGTAAACCTATAGGGAATAAGATATTTAATTTTGTTTCTGGAATATGGAAGGTTTAAGAGCTTGACTTACGGCATACTTGGGGTCAATAAAGGGATCGTTCACAGCAACAACGTCGATATCATCATGCTCGATACTATCATTAAATGGTCAGCCATCGCTTTTATTAAGCCAAAGTATTTGTGTCTTTTTATCAATCGTTGCTAAGCTTAAGAGCTTGATATGATAGCTTCTGTTTCCCCGAAATACGGCCCCCGCCGTAGCATGTAGGTGAAAAAATGACTAGTGAGAGAAAACTTACGCATTACGGAAGACCTTCAATCCACATGATGAATGTCAGCGCACTGATCTTGAAGCGGGAGGAATTCGGTAATTCCAGCTTTAAGCATCAAGCTCCTGCTCGGTTTGGGTAACTTACGATACGTCCAATACGTCCGAAACCGCTATAAAAAAACGCTGCATTAGCTCTGATACCGACGATGAAGGAATAGCTTCCAACGCTCACTTGATTCCAACTTTAACAACCATGTTGACAGATTTATCTAGCAAAAACCAATATCAATATCCATGACGTAAAGAGAACTAGGGCCATCAAAGCACTCTGACAGCAGAGCTAGATATCAAACTCACTTGTTTATGGGGTATTCGTTCTAAGTGAGGTATAAAGATTTAGTAGTTGAAGCAGAGGCTTGATGGAGAATGGGTGGAGAGAGCAGAAGAGAGAGCAGAAGTGAAGGATGGTGATGTCTTTATGTTATTTCTATTTTCCCACCGAGGTGACGAGGAGGGGCTCAAACTAGCGTGGGGCATCAAAAACATCCCACCTTGCCGGCGTCGTCATTCGATGGCCAGAGAATAAGCACAGTAATAATAGCACATCTCTGTAGCAGGTAGCAAATGATTTCCCTCTCTCGGTTTCCGAGACGTCCGGCTTGTCGCGGTTTACTATTGAGAGAGTTGATTATTTTATTTTATTTTTTCTTCCTCCCTCCCTCCTTCCTTTTCTTATTGTACTTTTTCGATCGTCGATACTTTGCTTGACAGACGCTTTGGCCACCGCCTCTGTGGGACATGCAGTAATTGTCACATCATACAACCGATGTGTTCCTTCGCTTTCTCTGGATCGTTGATAAGAGTATTGTTTACAATGCATGTTTATAACAGCAGTGATGTCATCCAAACATCAATGACCGTTTACGTCACGGTATTTGTAGAGTGCTAGATCTTAGCCGAACTGAATTGAATTGAGTCTACAGAGAAACAATCTATCATGGATAAACGCCTTGTAGTTTTGTCCCTAAAAACTTCAGAAGTAAAACTACTATGCTGCACAAAAAACATTCTCGAAATCTCGCTCAGACAAAGTGGTTGGAGGGGTTGCAGGAAGCTGCAGGCTTGGAGGTGCGTGCAACAACGGCAGCCCAGTGCGTGGGGGATGTCTCAGATGGCAACAGGAGATGTCGTACATGTTGGCTGGCGTTGACAGACGTGATGCTCATCCAACCAGCAGTAACGATTAAGGCAGCCCACGAATTCGGTTTGGGAGAGACCGGGAAATTGGAGTACGGGGAAGCACAACGCTGCATCCTAACTGATCGTAGAATTACAAAGGAATTGGCCTGTTTGCCGCCGGTGAAGTGATCGGATGGTTTCTGATCGCGGGGTGTCTTGAGGATAGCGGGGTTGTGCACAATGTGATTGTTCCTCGGGAATAGCAAACAATCTTTGCAACGCGCAGCAAACTCCCGGCTCTTCTCGCTAAAAGTCCTCTATTTTCCAGCCTCTCACACTCGATCTCACAATCATACGACGTCTCTCCCGACCTCCGACGAAGCAGCCATCACTCACGCCCCCCCCTAACAAACACCTCATCAATCGCAAAACCCCTCTGCGGTTTTCCCACCTCCCCCCATCTCCACTCATTTTTTCCTTTCTTGTAGATACCAATTACCACAATGTTTCGCACCTCGGTCCTGCGGGCGTCCAGACTCGCCAGTGTCTCCACTTCCCCGTCATCCACCCTCCATGCTGCCACAGCGCTCTCACAGTCTCGCAGCGTCTCGCACGCCGTCTCCAATGTCACCCTAGCCGACATCGAGAAGAGGTGGGAAGGCATGCCACCGAGCGAGCAGGCTGATCTGTGGATGAGCCTGAGGGATCGCATGAAAGGATCCTGGGGTGAACTAACGGTGCAGGAGAAGAAAGCCTGTAGGTTGTCCTTCATTATCAAATTGGCCTTAGCCAACTTGTCTTACTAATATCTTAAAGCCTACTGGATTGCCTTTGGACCTCACGGCCCTCGTGCGGTTCCTCCTGAAGGTGAGAACAAGAAGATAATCATATACACCCTAATCGGTCTCGGCGCTTCTTTCGTCGTCTTCTATGGCACCCGTCTTGCTGCCAGGCCACCACCAAAGACCCTCAACAGGGAATGGGAGGAAGCTTCGAATGTGTTCTTGAAGGAGCAGAAGGTTGAACCCATTACGGGTATCTCGAGCGAGGGTTATAAGGGCTCTGGGCAGGTACAATCCAAGTAATTTTGATATATGGGCTGCACGTAGGGCAAGGATCGGGGTTTTTTCTCTGTTGATAGACGGGAGGAAGAAAGGGCTTTGTGAAGGTGGGGGAGTTCTTTTTTCAAAATCTAGTACAGTAGGAGGTCGATTGTATCGAATCATTCTAGTCAATTGTGTGAAGCGAAGTCGTATGAATATTTTTTTCTGTCATTCCTCAATGACAAGTGTCACACTTCTCTCTCTCTTAATTTCATCCATAGTAGGTTGAGCTATGTAAAAAGAATATATTTTTCTTTTTTCGTTGGCAGAGGTGTTGCTGCTGTTGTTGTTGGCTGGAGAGTTCTATAAATTGCGGGGGTGATGTTCCGGATCATCAAAATTTTCCCCGACGCAATTTGCTTTTTTAACTAAGAGACATCTGTGCGCAACTAACATCATCGTACCTCGTGCTCGATCCTCTTCAACCTCAACCTCAACCTCACTTCAACATCAACACCTGCAGGTGTCCGTCTATCACAAATACAACAAAATGCCTCGTAACAAGAAAAGAAAGCACGAAGAGTCTGACGCTATCACCGTTGTCGATCCCTCCTCTCGGAAAGAACATAAAAAGACTAAGGTAAGTAATTCCAGTCCTGTTCCTGCTGACATAACTTCGTTATCACCACAGCCATCTAATTCTATGACAGAAGGACCCCCGTGAGAAGAAACTCAAATATGAAGCCAACACAAGCTATCACCCTACCCCTCCTACCTCCACCGCTTCATCTGAATCCGATGCCGTTTCCCAAAGCTTCGACACCTTCAAACGTGCTCTCTCCAACCTCCTCTCCACCTCCTCCAGCGCGTCCAACATCCACGCATCTCTCGGCGATGAAAAGGCCAACTTTGTCGTCGCCCTTCAGACCATGAAATCCTCCGGTGATCTCGCTTGGCTAGACACGGATAGCACCCCCTCAGATGACACAGATTCGGTTGAGGAAGGGGAAGAAAAAGAGACACATCTTCCAACACCTGTACACGCACACGACAAGCCTGTCCTCCCCAAAGCCCCTGCTCTCTCTCTTGGCCGCCCTGCTTCTCTCCCTGCTATAGCATTACCGACAACATGGCCACCCCCACTTCCAGTTGTTCATAGCGAGCAGCTCCGTCAACAGGCATTCACGCACAAATCTTTTATTAAAGGCGAAGATGTTGGCCTTCCAGGCACTGAACAGCGTCACTATGAACGTCTAGAGTTTCTTGGCGACTCTTACCTTCAATCAATTGCCTCCCACATCTTATTCAATCGCTTCCCGACTCAGCGCGAGGGTGCTCTCTCCGATATGCGCCAGCAGCTTGTCGCTAATAAGCCCTTGAGCACTTATGCGACAGAGTACAAATTCCACACAATGATCCGCGAAGGCAAGGGACAGGAGAATCTCGCGTTCGTCCCGGGGGCAACGAAACCTCAATACAAAAACCGTGCGCCAGTGGTTGCAAAGCCGGATTTAAACAAGACGCTTGCAGACTGCTTCGAGGCGTATATTGCTGCGATTATTCTGGATGATCCTGTGAATGGGGTCGCGACGGCGACGCAGTGGTTGAAGGAGTTGTATGCACCGAAGTTGAAGGAGATGGAAATGCAGCATCGTGATATTGCGCCGATTGATAAGATGGCGAAGCAGACGTTGAATACGATTGCGGGCGGGAATAAAGTGTCGATTGAGTATAAGTGGACGGATGGGAAGGGGGGGAATAGAGGTGGGTTTTGGATCACTGTGTTGTTGACGGGGTGGGGATGGAAGGAGAGGGAAATTGGGAGGGGGTGGGGGACTAATAAAGGGTATGTTTGATGCACTCCGTGTACTTTGGGGAATGCTAATAGGGGTGATAGGGATGCCGCATTAAGGGCAGCGATGAATGTTATTGCCAATAAAGATTTTGTGGAGGAAATGGCACAGACGAAGTTGCAGTGGTTAGGTCCGAAACCGTCATCGGTCTCGAATACGCCGGCGTTGAATTCTACCACTACATCAGGGACTTCTTCGCCCAGGCCAATTGCGCAGAATGGTGATGTCCTTAACTATGATGATTAGAGTTTTGGGCCTTTGGAGTAAGGAGAGTTGAGTATTGGGTTCACTTGCAGAGTAACTGGAGGGGGTGAAGAGAAATGGGAGAAGGAAGGAAGAGAGGGAGGAAGGAATTTCTTTCACGTTGCTTTCCTGCATTTGGCTATGACATTTTCATTTTATCTGGCATGGAAGGCGTTTTTGAGAAAAAAATTGTGATGGGCATTTATGGGATTTGAAAATTAAGTTGTATCTAGATCACGGTGGTAGGAAAAACCATGTATTATAGCAATATTATTATCCTTATTCAGCAAGACTGGGCTAAACTATTAAACGCAAAGATTACCAAGCATCAGAAGTAAATGAGTAATCAAAAAAGCAAAGAGGGTCAATGATTGCACGAAGCTACGTAGATAGATGGCATTCTCCTCAAGACATACGGACAAAAAAAAAGGACCCTTCTGAAATTGGGATAATAATTACACCATGAAGAAAAGTTCCACGCCCTCCCATCTGTACTGGACGAACATGCTTTTTATATATAAGTATCTATCAATACTCTAACCACTAGCATACGCCGCTTCCCCTGGAGACGGATCCGCCTCAACACCAGCTTTCTGCATCTTCGCCGCCGAACACCTCGACATTGTCGGAGAACTATATCAAAACGTCAGTAACAATCCCCATTCTACCACCAACTACAAGGAACTCATACCTCCTCGAAATCGCATCCGTAAAGTAAAAATTCTCCACAACCCTTTTCATAACCCCACCAGTAGCTTTGCTCCCCTTATTCCCATCCACCAAACCAACCCTCACGCCCAACGCCGGCAACCCAGCAGGCTCAATAACATCATACCTAGTCAACGCCGGACTAATCTCCTCCATGCGATAACGCAGGGTACTCAGATCATCATACGGCAACGGCTGACCAAGAGCTTCACTAATCGCACGAACAATCTTCCAGTCTTCTCTCGCAACACCCGGGAGTCCTGTTGCCACCCGGGTTAGCTGTACGCGGCCTTCGGTGTTAACGTAGGTGCCGGATTTCTCAGTGTATGCTGCACCGGGGAGGACCACGTCTGCGTATTGTGCACCGGTGTCGCCGTGGTGGCCTTGGTAGATGATGAATGCGTCCTTCGGGATGTCGGAGGGGGTGATTTCATCGGCGCCGAGGAGGTAGATGAGTTTTGGTGTTGTTTTTGAGGTTTCGGGAGACGGGGGGGCGAAACCGATATCGTAGGCTGCGGAACGGGAGGCGGCACGTTGGAGGACGTTGTACCCGTTCCATTCGGGGGTTAGGAATTTGGTGGAGTGTTTTTCGACGAAGGTGCCGATTAGTTCGTAGATTGCTTTGCTGTCGGGGTGTTCGGTTATTCCGCTGCCGATTATGATCATGGGTTTGGTGGCGGTGGTGAGTTTTTTACCAAATGCCCCGATGAGGGCTTTTTGGAGGGCAGTGGCGTCTTGGCCGAGGTGCTTATATTCGAAGGTACTTTCGAAGTGTTCGCCGACGAGGGCGATTTCGAGGTCGGAGCGGAGCCATTGTTTGCGGATACGGGCGTTTAGAACTGCGGCTTCGTGGCGGGGGTTGGTGCCGATTAGAAGGATTGCATCGGCTTCTTCGACACCGGTGATCTTGCTGTTGAAGAGATAATTGCTGCGGATGTCGATACCGTGGGCTGGAGGTTGGCTGCCGAGGGGTTGATCGAGGGCGAGGTTCTCGGAGCCAAGCCTATTCAAGAGGTCTTTAGCGGCTACTAGGGATTCTGCTTCGACGAGGTGGCCGGCGATAGCTTTGATCTCGTCGCCTTTGGGCGCGAGTCGTTTGTGGGCGGAGGCGATCTCGCTGAGGGCTTGTTCCCACGTCGCGGGGAGGAACTTGTCGTCGCGACGGATTAAGGGCATTGTGAGGCGCTGGGTCTTCAGTCCATCGCATGCAAAACGTGTTTTATCGTTGATCCACTCTTCGTTCACGTCGTCGTTGAGACGGGGGATGATTCTCATCACCTCCAATCCACGGGCGTCGACACGGATTGCGGAGCCAAGAGCATCGAGAACGTCGATTGACTCGACAGGCTTGAGTTCCCAGGGGCGAGCACGGAATGCATATGGTTTGCTGGTGAGAGCGCCAACAGGACAGAGGTCAATGACGTTCCCAGAGAGTTCAGAGTCGAGATTTTTCTCTAGATATGTCCCGATCTGCATATCTCCCCCACGACCGGTAGAGCCAAGTTCTGGGGCACCAGCAACATCGTTTGCGAAACGGATGCACCGGGTGCAGTGGATACAACGATTCATAGAGGTCTTGATGAGTGGACCGATGTTCTTATCCTCAACAGCACGTTTCCCGCCAACCTCGTGGAAACGACCACGGTCAGCGCCATAACGCATGCTCTGGTCTTGGAGATCGCATTCGCCTCCCTGGTCGCAGATAGGACAGTCGAGGGGGTGGTTGGCGAGGAGGAATTCCATTACACCTTCACGGGCTTTGTGGACGAGGGGGGAGTCGGTTTTGACGACCATGCCGGCTTGGACGGGCCTGTTCATGTAGTTGGTGAGCGAATGCCATAATTGGGATTGCTGGTGATCGGGTTGAGGGCGCACCATGCACAAGATGCTGCCGGTTTAGGCACTCTTTCTACTTCGACCAAACACATACGACAGTTACCTGCGATCATCAATTTTTCCTGTAGATTAGACTAATGTTAGTTCTGGAGCAATTGCCAGCAGAGACGCGGGGAATATACATGATAGCAGTACCGGGGAATGGTGACTCCGGCTTTTTCGCAAGCTTGAATTAGCGCCGAACCCTGCTCGATCATAATTTTCTTTCCATCGATAGTGACCTCGACCTCGGCGGAGGCTCGGGGGGTGGAGGCGAATGATCTCCGGGCGGGGCAGTTCGTGAGAAGTCGGCCGGCCGTGGGCTTCGCACTCCGTAGTAATCTCTGTCGCATCATTTGAAATGAGGTCGTGATACGACAGGAGGGAAGAGAGAAAGAAAGAAAAGGATGGAGGGGAGAGGGCGAATTGATAGGGAATCACGAAGTGAGAGGAAGCTGCTAATGACGATGGGACGAGAAAGCCGGCATTAAGAGCGTGGAGGTCCCATTAGCCAATAGAATCGCTGCAATACAAATCAGTTGTATTACTAAGCGGAAGAGTTCATGGGAAATCACTCGTGGCTTGGTGAGTGAATTTATTCTCAATGTCAAATACTTCTAGTATTGGTGAACGAGAAAGAGCAGAAGTAATGACAACAAGACTTTTGTTGGAATAGAGTCGATCGTGTGCCTAGTGATAACAACCTCAATGAATGATAAACATCATTGAATTCACTCATGCACGCATTAGCTCTCTCTTCGCGGTAAGCTCTTGGTCCGAAATACTACATCAACTGAACCTACTCTAGCAAATCCGTGCATAAATGAGCCTACTATCGAGTATTGGTTGTCTATCATGTTATAGCAAGCGGGCATGAAATCGGACCCAGAGATATTCCACCCACTTGCGCACATATTCCACCGATCTAGGGAGGTGTTTGATACGTGTAGTATGATCTACCCTCTGCCTTTAAACATTCCTCATCGTGAAGATCAACAGGGAATGATCCAGAAGCGATCAAAAGCTGGTAAATAATATCATGCGCTCCTTTTCTCCTGAAAACAGTTAGCCACCCCACGACCACCTACACATAACAAACGCACAAGAATAGCTTACCGATACCGTTATCTCTCTAATGTGTGTTGAACCTTTCAGCCTGACAACAATCTAGCACCAAATACCCACTCTGTTCTCGCTACTTTACTCCTCTATAGCTCTTCATGCTGCAGACAAGCAGTACTCGTGATATAACCACGAAGATATCATGGACCCCCTGGTACTTCCAGAAAGCTTAATGCGCCAGCGCTGCAGTTATGAACGTTCCAAAAATCCAATATCTAAGACAATAAATGTTGGTGGCAATGAAATGTGTCGTTGATAATGAATTTTCTAGTGACAGGGTTGAAACTTGATTAGCTAGTTCCGCACGTTGAATAAGAGATCAGTGATGTATAAGAGAATAGTCGGGAGATACCCAATTCGAAGGAGCGCGTCTACGATCACGTGCTATTGTAATCAAATGACGAGATCACTACTGAAAAACACTTGGGAGAAATGTTTTTGAGGCTAAGTTTTCGGAGTGTTAATGCAACTTCCACACTCTACCCTATGGTAACGGGGATGTGGGATTAAAGCTACAATGTTTTTTAAGAGTACGGTTGTGCGTGATAAGGGTGCCTGTTTCTGTTGGTGCTTTGTCTGCAGAGGCATTATCGGGTTAATAGTGATCCTGAAAAGGTGGTATTATGGGTACGCCATAAAATCGTTTGTTTGTATAAGTAGTTTTTGTCGCTGCCTCTCTAGTATCTAAAATTGAATAGATGTTACTGGAAAGAAGAACGTATGCTGACAATAAGCCATTGCGGCTGATAAATTTTCCAGTATCCCTGACATTAGAGCCAGCGTTCAGGACTTTCGACAGTGAAGAAATGTCCCAATAACCACTCTTAATCGAAATAACTTTAATCTCGAAATCCACGGATGCCACAGAGATTCTACAGCTCCTGTCTCAAGACATTAGCATGAGCCCTACTTAGATTTACAGAACTTGCCTCCGATTGACTGGTACCCGTATCTATCCTCTCCATTTCATGACGTAGAGTAAGGGTTTTTCTTTGTAACCATCTTGTGGGACCACTAACTATGGCGGAGTTTTAAGTATGCGACGAACCTCGTAGATTGGTTCGCTTCTAACGATCCAGCAATGTTCACCCCCTCCTCCCCCAGAATTCCTGTGAAATGAAAGGAATATCGAAATTCTGACAGAAAGTCTGGTCTTACGCCGTTCCCGCCGTTTCCACCTTCGTTTGTAATGTCTTGGTTGGCATCGGTGCTGAGATGTATGCTGTTCGCTAGTGAATATTCTGTCTGTTGCGAATACCTAGAAACCTGTAGAAAGACTTCTATCATGCCGTGCAAGGCTCTTCGGAGCACTTTGACATGTCGAAAAAGAATATTGGTGATCAAGGAAATGAACCCTCTTTTTGTTTGCGCTCTGATGCGTTGGTGGAATAATATTTCGCCTCAAATATCCGGGAAGTGAATATGGTGGTTTCTTCCTGGGAATAAGGACCCATTATATATGGTGTCTCCAAACTAGACCCATTAGAGGGTAACTTCTAAATTGTCATTTTCCATTCAATGCCATCGACAGTGATAGTCAGACCCGTTTTAGGAAACCCTAGTGTCCTGTGCCAGGATTGAATAGAATATATAGGGGTTCTATACAAAACCAGAATGTCACTATGCGATAATCTATCTTCCGCGCTGGGTGTTTGCTAAGAGAACACTCCTTGCCATCGGGAGCTCCCGTAGCTGCAAATATTAACAAAGCCAGCGACTAGCGGATGCTTCCAATAGTATTCCTAAGAGACTTATAGTGAGGCTGTTGAGGAGAAAATAGAGAAATGGACCTACCTGTACATGGTTCATGCCAGATGTTCCGCATTCTGGAAATCCCAACCACTTCCAACAGCTGTAATGATGCGAGCCCCATATCGTACGTATCATTGGTATCTCCTTCATCACTAGAATATCCAACTCTAGAGTATGCCAGTGGGATCTATCACTTTGGTAGCATTGGCCAAGAAAAACTGACCCCCATAGCGTCGATCCCGCCTCGTCCTTAGCAATGAGATTATCGAGATCTGAGGCCCGCAAAATGACAGTTGGGCAAATGGCCTAATTATCTCAACCTAAACCCTTCGATCAATAGAGCCCTACACTGTTTACCGCTATCCTAAAAGTCGGCTCGGATTAACCAAAATCCCACTCTCAAAATCGAAATAGTAACAAACTGTTCGGTTGTAGGTTTTACTAGAGTCAGAGCTTCTACTGTAGTTCATGCAGTGCGATAATGTTAAACTTTCCCCTGTTGATGAGGTGTCGCCATAAACCCTAAAACGGGACCGAAAATAATGAAAAGTTGTATTCCTAATTATTTGAATTACCCATTGAGGGAGCCTGTATGAATGGCAGTACACTGTCAAATTTTGAGGGTCCATTATCTACTTCTATTGCTATAGTTCAAACTAGCAAATATCTTCAACGCTGGTAGCTCTTGACAGCTCACACCAATAGAGCAACCTCGGTGATCAGGGTCCAAACCTCTGGAACTAAAACATCGAGAAATGTCATCAGTTTCGATAGCAAATGCCAGGTATTACACCACTACCATATATCAGAAGTACGTAGCATCTAGTGCCGATGTAATGTTGTCGGTTTTTAATAATCCATGCATCTTCGTGAGTCCTTCTGCAGTGGAGTTGACACGCCCAAAGCAAGGACGCCCCAATATTGTAAACAACGTATCCGTTCATATCAGAAAGTAAAACCCGGATTCTCGTCAGTCAATTTTTTGGATTAATAGAATCCTAGTAGGCGCTGGCATGGATGTAGGTGTCCATGGAGTTCCGAAGCCAACGAGTACCCTATTCACTAGCGAAAGTTAGCGATTCTGGTTGCTAACATGATTGTGAGAAGGGCAGGAAGCTTACTTGGAATCTGGATATCATCAAAGTGGTATGTTGTGGAGAAGGTGTTAAACTTTCTAGATAGATATTTTTCATGTGAGACTACTGCTCTAATCTGAATGCCATGTCTTGTTCGTGGTATATTAGGACAAAATGAGTACCGCTACTCCGTAGGTTGCTCGGGGGGATGTCGAAATAGATTCAGGGGACAAAGCGGAGGTTAGTTCTCTCATTACTCTCAATAGCAAATCTGATGGAAATACGAATCCAGTTAACCAGGGGTACATGTATACCGTTTACTACTCGATCTTAGGTAGTTAAATGTCCCCAAGCCTTGATGAGTAACACAAGCCTATTCAACTCTTAGGTCAGGGATTTGGCCAGGAGAATAAAAAGTGAGATTAACTATCGCTTGAAATAACGTCTCATGGTCAGCTATAACTGTGTTCCGTTAGAAGAATCTGAGCGAGTATTGTAGGGCCACTCCACAGATGTTTCTTATTCCAATACCTAGTTGAAGAATTCCATATCCCGAATATTGGTGATTTGACCAGCAAGCATTTCCTGATCCTTTTCCAGAGTAACTTCATCCAATCCTCCGGCCAGCAATAGAGCCATAACTCTTACCGCTCTCCACGGTTGACGGCTGCACTTAATAATTCAGGAGTCGATAAATATTTTAGTAGGAGCTCCCATAAGGTTCTAGCCAAAAGATGTCCAGGACAGGGTAAGTTTCTTTGGCAGTCGTGTAAACGTCAAACCGCCGATAAAAGTACAGAACCAATGATGGAGACATCAGACGTGATTCGGTAGATATAGTGTCGTATCTCTATATCAATAAGGACCAATAAACTTATCCATTACCATTGATATATTAGCTGGGTAGGTTTCGATCGATGGTTCAAATTAATTTCGCACAAATTACAGTGCTTGGGTATTTACCGGCCGAATAACGGACGGACGTCGCAATTAGGTATTGAAGAGTTGACGGGGTTATGCAGCAAGGGCGAATATCGTCTGGGCCTGCCCTGAGGATAAGGTCAGGCAATCCCACTAGTCCTAATTGGGAAAGGCCACAAAAATTAATCAGCGTTCAGTCTTTCTCCAGACTTCAGAGAGTTCAGACTGACGACGGAAGTAACTCAAACAAACATCTCTCCATCTCAGCCAATCCGCCCCTTCCACCCACACAGACTTAGCCAGCAGCCCTCCCACTCCCCCCGCTCATCTCCATCACCAGCATCATCACCTACAAAGACCCCTAGATCCATCGCTGCCTGAGCTCCGCGGATAGACTCATCTTCGTTGCCTACTGACTAAATAGTACCCACTAGACTTACCATCACTTTCTCCCCATTTCTGCTCAACCTCACCACTCTCTCTCCTTCGTTTTTTCGCCTTCATCAATTAGTTCGCCTCCAAGCGGCATTGAACCGGCGTAGCGACTCTCTAAATCCAACAGTTGCTCCAGCACAGTCGGTCTTCGTGGGTCAACAAACCACGCCGGCTGTGTCGTAGGAGCTGCAGCCTCCGGGTGGTGCAATCATGAACCACCACTACCACCCCGCCGTACCGCCTGCTGTTCCCAGTAGCGCTCAAATCCGGCGGAGGGATGATGTTATGAACGCTCGTATGCTTCACGCGGCAGCCTCAGCCTACTATGTACCCCCACAAACACATTTCCAACCACCACCTCCACATGTACAACCACAGTCAACGCCTTCCCCAGTAGTAGTGCGGTCCCCTCACCCTCCACCTCCCCATGTTTCGAAACCTCCACCACCAGCAGCACCGCCGCCGCCACCACCACCACCACCGCCTCCTCCGCCTCCGGCCCCGAGGCAACAATATCAACCCCCAGTATGTTAGCCCTGCCCTTTGTTTATCTGTTTATATTGCTGACAAATTGATAAAGCTTCCATGGTACTCTGCTCCCAACGAACCTTTTCCTGCGAGAAGGCGTCGTCGGCGAAGAAAAGTGCCTGTTGCCGCTATAGCCCAGGACACAGTAGAACCTCCTGTCTCTACGCCTACTCCCAAGCCTGAGGAGAAGACAGCTCCCCTCATATCAGAAACAACAACCCTTACAACCACACTACCTCCCTCCTCCGCATCAGATATACCAACTCCTATAACCACTCAACCTCCCTCCGAGGCTGGCTCTGTAAGCACTTCGACTCCAATATCTACTGCTCCTCCTTCCGCCACCACCGCTATTGTACATAAAATTTCTCCTGCCATTCCTATACCGGCCTTGCCCGTACTACCCGCAATTCCCGCAGTCCCAATAATCAAAACCAAAGCCCCCATATCAAAGGCAATCGCAAAGCCCGCGGAGCCTAAAGAGCCCAAAAAAGAAGCCACTGTTCCCGCCACACCTTCGGAACCAGTATCAAAAGGTGCAGCTCCCAAAAGTGTAGCTCCTAAGGACGCCCCCAAAGGCGCCCCCAATGACGCGGCCCCCAAAGATGCGGCCCCTACAGATGCGGCCCCCACCGATGCCACTCCAGCGCCACCCCTACCTCCAGTTCAAGCAAAGTCATGGGCGGACTTAGTAAAGATCACTGCTGCCAAAACTGCGGACGGCCAACGGGCAATTGTGGTTAAAACAAATGGGGATTCAAATGGAAAGGTTCGAGGATCACTTGCGGATATTTTGAATGTTTTCCAGATTACATCAGAGCGTACCAGCTCTGCTCCCTTCCTTGAGCCAAGGGGCTTAGTTAACACCGGTAATATGTGTTTTATGAATGCTGTAAGTTATGCCCCTCCACAACTAGAAACAGGTTTGTGAAGTCTAACAACAGGATATAGGTTTTACAAATGTTGGTGTTCTGCGGGCCGTTTTATCATTTTCTGGACCATCTTGGAAAGCAGGTCGCACATAGTTTTAAAGGGGACACTCCTTTGATTGATGCTATGTTAGTAAAAGGTCTTATTTCGTCTAATTTAGGTTTTCGCTAATATTCTTCCTCGACAGGATTATGTTTATGCGTGAATTTCGTGTCCTCAGCCCTGCAAATTCGTCGGCACAGGCCCCGGCCTTAAAGGCACAGGACTTAGAGTCGTTCGGCGAGCCGTTTGTCCCCGAGTTTTTATATGAAGTCATACGTAATATCAAGAGCTTTGCGCATATGAGGGTAAGTTTAGCACCCCCTCACAAATAAGGAGCTCTCTGTAGTCAATCCGGTGTTGTAGCTGACAATATGCAGAGGGGCCATCAGCAAGATGCGGAAGAGTTCTTGGGATTCTTATTGGACGGCTTGCACGAAGAAGCCGTTAAAGTAATGAGCAAGGGTGAACTCAACGGTACATCATTGGCCAACGGTTCCGATACCGACACTGTCTCAGAAAGTGGTTGGCTTGAAGTCGGCCACAAACAACGCACTGTTACTACGCGGACCACCGAAATTTCTGAATCCCCCATCACTAAAATCTTTGGCGGGCTTCTCCGTTCCGAGTTCAGGGTCCCCGGTCTCAAACCTTCCGTTACCCTTGAGCCCTATACTCCACTTCAACTCGATATCCAAGCCCCAGAAGTGCGCTCTGTCACCGATGCGCTCAAGCACCTGACTGTTGTTGAGCGTATCACTGGTGATTTTAACTCCCCCAAGGGCCCGAGCGTCACTGCTACTAAGCAGGTCTTCATTGAGACACTCCCACCTGTCCTTATTCTACACCTTAAACGCTTCCAGTATGATAACACTGGTGGTACCCAGAAGATCTGGAAACGAATTGGATACCCGTTGCAGCTTGAGATTCCGCCCGAAGCCATGTCACACACCAAACGCGCCGGCCCTCCCGCCAAATACCGCCTCATTGGGGTTGTCTACCATCACGGAAAATCCGCTAGTGGTGGACACTACACAGTGGACGTGCAACGACAAGACGCAAAGAGCTGGATTAGGTTGGACGACACAGTGATTAAGAGGGTGCATAGTGATGAAGTCAAGATTGATGTGAAAGATCTTGGAGGGCAGATGGATGGGGAAGCTGAGGAAGAGGGTTGGGTTAACGCGTGGGAGGAGGTGAATGGAGGAAACAGCAATGGAGGAGGTGGGGGGATGGCTAGGTGGGGCGGGAGAGATGGGAAAGTGGCATATATTTTGTTTTATCAAAAGCTTTGATGTAGGGTAGGGGTTTTCATTCTTTTGCATTCGATTCTTGTGTTTAGTTCTTTTCGTTTTCTGATGTTCTCTCTTCCTTTTACTTCCTTTTCCCTTCATTTTCTTTATATTCTACCTCCTTCGGAGGAGTTTTTCTTTTGTTTTTCCGGTAACTCCCTAATCTTTACTGGACTCCGGAGTAGACGGGAAGGTTTCGAGAAAAAAAAAGTCGGAGGGGATAGGGATCTGGAAAATCGGCTTGTGAAAAAAAGGGAGGGCGTCGGCTGTTACGGGGTGGTCCGGCAGGCGGGTCGGGTATGTTTCTCTTTGGCGGTCGAGGCATTTAGCTGAGATGAGTGGATGTGTCTATGGGCGGGCAGGTTCGGTTCGATGGAGGGCGTTGACAGACGTAGATGAAAGGGAAGGGGAGTTGAGCGTATATGGGGTCATATTGGATGGTCAGGTTGTAAGTACATGTAGGTAAATAGTTTTTTAGCTCAAGGTATTTGTAAAAAATACTTTGAATAAAAGTTGGGGTTTGGGTGATCGTTGTTTTATCTATCTTTTTTTCGAGCTCATGAGTGATTGCGCGTGTACCGTGCGGGTGGGAATTATTAGGTGGGTCGCACAGCTGGCTGTCGGGAATACGCAGAGAAAAAGTCATGGTCGGGTTTCTTGTGGGGTTGCGGATTGCTTACCATGACACTGCAAATTTGGTACCGACAGTTTTCAGAGGAGAGAATAGACGTGCTCCGGGCTGTAAATTAAAACCCATAGTGATCCGATCTATGGTGAAAATATTGGCCACAGGTTAGATACTCGATCACGCTCCCTACTCCCAGTCACCATAGAATCTAGTACACTGCGTATATTAAGTACTGGTTCCAAGGTTCCAGGGAATCATACATAGGCCTAGTACTAGTCACGCTTTTTAGTAAATACAAGGCCACACCTTTGAAGTGGCAGTGGGATGATTAAGTTTTCGGTCACTCAGGGAAAACTCAATTGTTAGTCATTCTGATGGTTACCTGGCCTTCAACTAGAGACAAACAATCAGGTGATGATAGTTCTAATCAAAAAGTAGAAATGAATTATTTCTAACTACAGTTAAAGAAAATAGTAGTAGACACAATAGTTGTTTCACTTCCTCTTCTTTTATTTGGAGGCTGTCGCCTCCCAACATCTTTCATAAACATCCAGTTCCAACAAATAGAAATTGATGACAGTGAACAAGAATCAATTCAAAAAAATTTTACATAGTTTTATTAATATAATATAACACAATGCTAGTATAATAACATATGCCAATTTTAACTTTATTTTATGAGTTAATACATATTTAACATCATAAATTTTTTTACTGAAAGTATAGTAAAAATACTAAGAATTAGTATCAATCAATAGTAACCTGATTTCATCAGAAAATATAATTAAAATATTTTCCCTGCTTTCTTGTGATTCCCTGAAAAAACTTTACTTAACAAAAAACTATTATTTCTTTATTTTAATTGAATATAAATAAATCATTTCCTGGTTTCTTGTTACATTTCATACATTTTCAAAAAACATATCTACATAACAAAGTTTCTAAAAGCTCATATGCCACAAAAAATTGTTTCAAAACAAAACCCTAAAGCCGGCAAAAAAATTTAAAAATTAATTTGAAAAGTAAAAAATTAAAGTCATCTACACATTTATGAAGAATCTATAAGTTAATTCAAGAAAGTCGGAAAAATTCATGAAGGTAACTGAAAGACACTGGAATACATAGAGAGTAAATCACTCACCTTTACTAATTAATCTTTTTAATTTTCTTAAACCTGTTTATTGTTAAATTTGAATAAGTCAAGATAATTTATTATGTTCAAGCTTCAAAAAGTTATATTTTTTTGTTGCGCCACTCAACTCATCATACAAAATGTAAAATCACAAAATTTAATTCTTTTATGAAAGATACTGAATTAATAGCTTTCTGATAATTATACTTATCATTTAGTCATTGCCTTACTAGTGCTTCTTTTTTGAAATACATACTTTATTTTTTAAAACAAAATTTATATATACCTTGTTTGTCACTTGCACTGTATATTTTATATTTTTGATGAATATTTTTTACATCACTTGAATATTTATCAAAACCATTTCACGCACAAGTTGTAATTTTATAATTCAATTTGTCATATTGACATTTTTGTTATGAAATAAATACAGTGCCAAAAAGGAGAATGTAATTAGTACAGCATTTTTATTGCATTTTAAAAAATGCTAGATCAATTTCATAGTGCTACAAGATTTATCAGCAAATGCAGCAGTGTTCCAGAATTAATACAACATTCTCTACAAATACAGTAGTGGATCCAAACCATTTTTTGATACTTTGATATGCCTATAATCATCATATTAAAATAATATGCAAAATACACTAATTTAACTCTTCATATATTAAAATTCAAAATTCATTATTTTTTGCTATATTTATTCAACTATTATAGTTTATTTTTACTTTCCTGGTTAACGTATTTTACTGCGTAACCGCCCATGACCGGGATTCCACCCAAGTCTTGGCAACAGAGAGCAAGAGACAAAAATGCGATATCTCAGCAACAAGTGAAGTAATTGTTTCGAGGTTTGGCAATTCTTTCTGAATAAATTAATCAATAATCATCCTGAGCCCCAAAACTTGCTATGACTTTGGGGGCTTCCTAGATATTATGGATAGTGGCTATGGGGCACCCCTTCCTATTCTGTGAGTAATAGCCCTAGGGGAGGCCTGCTGAGTATAGGAGGGGTTTAAAATTTAAGAATAGCATCTAAATTATATGATTGGTAAGTGTTGGGACTGGAGGTTTACAGTTGGTTGATCTGTGGGCTATCTTGTAAAAACCGCATTTTCCCATACAAATTAGCCCTTTTTAGGGACCTCACATAAAATTGACGAGTCATGATATATTCATATAAACTACTAAATATTTGTCATCATAGTAAAGCAAGTCGTTTTTAAACTTGTCAGGTGCATACTATATCTGGGTCACCACTTCTTGAGTACGTATGTTTTTCACCATACAAAAAAACTGCCCATTTACAATCCAGCACCATATCAAAGCAAGTATCACTTCTGTTATCATATATATTATAATCTAAACTAGCTACACCCTCTAAATGAGAGTTTGATAGTTTATATGAATATATCATGACTCGTCAATTTTATGTGAGGTCCCTAAAAAGGGCTAATTTGTATGGGAAAATGTGGTTTTTACAAGATAGCCCACAGATCAACCAACTGTAAACCTCCAGTCCCAACACTTACCAATCATATAATTTAGATGCTATTCTTAAATTTTAAACCCCTCCTATACTCAGCAGGCCTCCCCTAGGGCTATTACTCACAGAATAGGTAGGGGTGTCAAAAGCCACTCCCACATTCTAGGCAACCCCCAAAACTGCAATTTCCTCTCTCTGGGGGAGAAGAATATTTTGTGTGTACTACACAAAGACTCTTCTTAAACCTCATATTAATTGCTTCACTCGTTGTTGAGATATGGGATTTTTTGTCGGTTGCGAGCATGGGCGGAATCCCGGTCACGGGCGGTTACACCATAAAATACGTTAATGTCAAATTAAATTCTTGCTTATAAAATGTTAGGAAACATGCTAACCAAGTAAGAAAGGGGGAGCATGTTTAAAGACATGGTGTGACCTATATGGGGCTTGGGGTTGCGGGTATGCATCAGACTAGTGCTATGCGGGTCTCCAGGGTTTCATGAAAGTGACGACTAGCCTAACACAACTCCCAGCATCAACATCTTCAGAGGAAGCCCCCCTGCGCAGCACGGAAGTCCAGAACTCCACAAATAGGCTGTCGATTGACAAATCATTCGCAGTGAATCCGAGCCAGAAGGCAATCTCAAAATCGGCATGCTTCGTGCTTTTTTGGAGCTATCTCGTAAAACGAACGTATAAATAGTACCGATCAACCTTACTGCACCAACGGCAGCCTCCAAACAACCCCATCTTGTAGACGCCGCTCTACCGAATTGCCATTGGCCGCCGGATCAAATGCCCTTCGTTCCTCTTTTCGATACGGATATGACGGACGCGCCTAACACCGCGGAGCCTGCGGCTCTCACGATAAACCCATTTAGCATCCCGCTGCGTGCCAACGGGCATGCAGACATCACGTTCACCAGCCCTTATGACCCCTTGAAGAGCGGACAGGTGTCACCGGTTGATGATCGAATGACTCCAGCACCGTGGAAGGCGGAGACGTTGGCTCTCTACAGCAATCCGGTGGAGGATACGAAGGTGGATGGGAAAGGCAAAGGGAAGGAAAGGCATGTCGCACTTCCAGTATCGAGCTTGAAGACGGGCCTTTGTTACGACGTGCGTATGATGTATCATACGCAAATGTTCGAGGACGAGCACCCTGAACAGCCGAAGAGAATATTCCTTATATATAAAGCACTTGTGGACGCTAAGCTGCTGGTCGATCCAAATCTTTCGGGGGTCTCGGAGGAGCCAGGACTGATGCTGCGGATAAGTGCGAGGGAAGTGACCCATGAGGAAGCATTGCTGGCGCACTCCCAAGAACATTGGGAGTATCTTGCTTCGACTGCTGGTACGTAATTGTGGGGTAGTTTTTTCTTTTGGTGGAGGGGATGAGTCCATATTCTCTCCGATTATTTGACCTTTTTTTAACTTGCTCCTGTTGGTGCTATAGCGATGAGTTATAAAGAGTTAAAAGATGCATGGCGGGATGGAGATTCCGTCTACTTTTCCGGAGACAGTTTTCTCTGTGGGAAGCTGTCCTGCGGCGGCGTAATCGAGACTGCCAAGGCCGTTGTTGATGGGAAAGTGAAGAATGCTATTGCTGTGGTACGACCTCCGGGCCATCATGCGGAACATGATAGGCCAATGGGATTTTGTCTATTCAATAACGTCTGCGTTGCCGCTCGGGTGATGAGACAAACCTATCCAGAAATTCGTAAAGTGCTGATTTTAGACTGGTGAGTGATAAATTCTTCGTTCTACGATAATGAAGTAAGTTACTAACTTTAGCGTTCTTGGAGGGATGTGCATCACGGTAGATCACAATCTCGCATTCATCCCTATCCTTGTGGATCTCCCTGCATACTAACCTCATCTCGTAGGGAATGGAACTCAAGCAATTTTCTATGATGACCCTTCAATTCTGTACATGTCAATACATCGATTTGATCAGGGAAACTTTTATCCTGAAGGAGAAGCTGGTGATTACGACAAGTGCGGAGAGGGTAAGGGTCTTGGAATGTGAGTATAGGGGGAAATTTAACCTCCTTTCGTCGCTGTGATCCCTCCCTCCTCCTAGTTCTTAGCTAAACCTCCAGGAACGTTAATATACCGTGGAACAATCTGGTTGGGGGCATGGGTGATGGGGACTACATGTATGCATTTCAGCGCGTGATAATGCCAATCGCCCTAGAGTTCAATCCTGACCTCGTCATTGGTGAGTGTATCTTCTCCACAAAAAATAAGGTTTTTCTCATCCATTTCGATAGTTTCTGCTGGATTTGATGCCGCCGCCGGGGATGAACTCGGAAAATGCATGGTGACTCCTGCAGGGTACGCTCATATGACGCATATGTTGATGAGCCTTGCAAACGGGAAGATCGTTGTCTGTCTAGAGGTATGGGCTGCCCTTTCGTAGTTTATTGATATTGAGTTTATTGATATTGGTCTTGTCAGGGTGGATATAATTTGGACTCGATTTCCAAATCAGCACTAGCAGTCACGAAAGTCCTTATGGGAGAACCGCCCGGGATGCTCCATGATGGGGACAAGGTCAGGGAATCAGCAATGAGGGATGTTGAGACCTGTGTTCGGCAGCAAGCGCGGTATTGGCGCTGCATGAGGCCCCATGAAGCTGGTAAATTTGAGACATTTTCTCTATTTGTACTTTAAGTGAGATCTAACTGATGAATGCAGAATACGGCGAGAAAAAGGGAGAATATAGGTTACATGGTAAGAATTCCGGCTACAAAACCAGGACTTAATACTAAACCCATGGGGTGGTAAAGACGTTATTCGATCTCACCAGTCGAAAGTACTTTTCGAAAATCATAAGATGACGGAATTGAGTATCTTCCGAGATGTCATTTCAAAGTCTTTCGAAAACCAAGTTCTCGCAACGTAAGGCCCGCCCAAATGCCTAAATTCCGCATGAAATGACATGTTGACGCATTTACCAAACAGAACGGACTCTTATAAAGCTGAGACGCTAGTCTTGCTTGTACATGACCCGTACGTAACGACATAAACCATTGCAAAACCATTCACAGTATCTCTTGGTCTAATCATCCAGTGGCGTCTGTTTTGTGAGATACGAGGAAAAAGACCGTCGGTATGGGCTCTCTTGGATTCCAATCCAATAAACAGGATTGCGCCTCACAACGCCTTGCTGGTACACCCTTCTGTTCACCTTCCCCATCATATGTCTTCTTCGGGCTTTTTGTACTACTAATCCACTACTCTATATAATATCGTTCCGTGGGCTAGTGTGAGACTACGGGCTAACATTCACGGTGCTAAAGGAAGATGTAGGAAATATGTATATCGATTGGGCGATCAGTAAGGGATTTGCTGTGTTGGACGTTAATATCCCTGAGGCGTTGACTTTGGACGATGTATGTGCAGCCTTTATTCTTTATTTTTAAAAATATGAACTTACCGGAAAAGGGCGATTTGAAGAGGGAGTATAACATGATTAAGCAGACGGAAGAGGTGTGCGTTTATCTTTGGGATAACTATATTGAGTGAGTTTTGTTTAATTTTCAGCTTAACTTATTGGTGGTTCTGTTTGTAGTAGAAAGGGGCTTATGCTAACTAGACCTTATTAGGATCGCTGATGCCAAGAATGTCATCCTCATGGGTGTTGGAGAAGCTTTCGTTGGCATTTTGTACTTGCTTGCAAATAGAGGTAGCTTACCCCCAATCTAGATTTATATTTTGAGGATCCAGAAAGCCTGATTATCTACTCTACGTTCTACTAGAATGTCGTGAACGTGTCAAAGGAGTCATCGGTATTGTTGGTGATGAAAATTACGGCCGCGCCATCATGACTGGAATCCACGGCGATCCACTTATCGACTGGTACTTCCAGGTAAGCGATTATCATATTTTTGGACTGACCACATACAAACCCTACTGACGTATTATCTGGTTAGAATTCTTTCATTGTCTGCTCCAAAGACCACAACATCTGGGAGAGAACACAAAAGAGGAAGAGGAAAAAGTACGGCTCACTCCACAGATCTCCCGTCAACTTGCTCCAAGATGTTCTCCGCGACAGTCACGGCGAAATCGTAGAATGGATTACAGCAAGGATCCCTTCCGCCCCCTAGCTTGAAAAGCGACCCTCTGTCCCCTCAGATCCTGTGGCGAGGGCTAAAGAGATTAGCTTCACCTTATTACTGATGTAAACTTTATTACCATTCGGATTATCCTTTTCTTAAAAAATATTTTTCGAGCTAATCTGGGGGTTCCCTGTTTTTGTCGAGGGAGGCTCAGTGGCGTTGGCATTCTTCCGCGTTTTGTGGAGTGGTATTTGGTGGTAGCGGTTTAATTTGTAGAGCAGTTGAGATACTTTTGACTTTTCTCATATCCTTGTTTTTAGTTTTAAAATCCGAAATAGAGATTAAAGAGATACCCGGTTGCTCAGCGAGCTACTTTTGGGTTGCTTTGGGGTATCATGTAGATCGTTGTCGATAGCGGACCAGCGAGGTACAGCAAGAAAGCCATCTCCAAGCTAGCCCGTATGAGAGGCGAGTGATCACCTGTGATTATGATTACGAGGATCTAAGTATTCTTGGCAACGGTGTTGCTAGTTGAGACATCAGGTCTGATTTGAAAGATTCTCATATCGCGCCGGTTTATCTTAAAGGCACTTCCATAATATAATGCAAATTCATACATAATTCTTAGCTTAAAAGAACTTGACACCCCTCTCGTCCTCATTAGCCCCAAAGATCTGAGCATTCCCCCGCTTCACCAACACATCCAGTGCTTTCCGGAGGATATATGGATCAATCCCATGAAACTCTATCCCCCATTCCATTAGTCCTCCATCTCCGTGTAGCAAGAAATAAGTAAAAAACAAGCAAGAGACAAACCTTGCGAAACTGTCAAATCCCCTTCCGAGATCTCGTACAACGTCAACACTGACCCCTTCTGCCCAGTACTATCAATCCATTCATAAATAGCATTCGCCCATTCCTCCGGATTCCGCCAATATACGATCGCGGTAGACTTTGAAGTGCCATCCCACTCGACAGCTCCCTCTTCCGCCATAGCATCGAGGAGCTCAAGTGCGGCTTTTTGGTTTAGACGGCCTATGATAGTTAGTTCGTTTGCTCTCGGTGTGGGAGTGGTACGCACGGTTAAGTTTCTTATTCCAGAATAGATCTGTTTCCAGCGCATCACTGACATGGAGTCGCCAGAGCTTATGTTGGCGACAATAGGTGAGGATGAGAGAAGACCATATTGAGCGCTGAGCAGCCCAGCTGGCTTCGTTCGGCTGCGTGGGGTTGGCGTCAGCGGGGTTCGGTTCGTTTGCATGGGGGGAGGGAGAGTTATCTCGTAAAGAGTGGGGGGTATTCGTAAAGATCCGGGAAGGCAAAAGTACTCGTAGAGGTAGTCGGGGCCATTCTGCAGAGTGGGGGTGGACGTTGAGAGGAGGGGCTGTAGTACGTGGTATCGTTATCGTACCTGCGGGTCCAACCAAGCTTTGCGGCTCAACAACGCCCTGCGCTTTCTCCCCTGTTGCGTTTCCTCGTCTCCGACTTCTACCTCCCCCTCCCCCTCCCCCACTACCCCCGTCAGATGTCTCCGCCAGATCCGCTATGAATAAAGACCTCAATGTTTCTCTACCCCCCTCCGATGTCGAAAGTGCCGCTGGCCGCAAGCCGCAGAATAACATCGTGCAGGGCAGTTCTGCGGCTGGTGTAAGAGCGATCGGGGTGCAGCTGATTACATTCTACTTCCGAGCCCCAGTGAAGGCTTTTTTCCGCATGAGGGTGGATTATATGGTATTCCTCCTCCCTCCTGTATCTCTACAGAAAAGGACGAAGAAACTGATACGAACTACCTAGCAAATGGCCCGCGCAATAAACCCACTAATCCAAGCGAACGAGAAATGGTCATACCGACAAACTACACCTCTCCTCCTTGCCCACGCCGTGAAACAACACGGCTGGGGCTTTATTCCAAACCAAGGTACTCCCCCTCCCCTCCCCCTCCCCTCCCCCTTCACCCAGCTGCTAACCCCTCTAGTCCTCCCCCCACTAATAGCCAACGCCTCCATCGGTGCCGTTCTATACACAACCTACCTCACCACCCTTTCCACCCTCCACTCTCCCTCCTCCCAGCACTCAAAACGCGTATACCCGCCCCCACCCCTCACCGCAACCTTCACCGCCGGCTTCACCGCAGGAACCGTCCAAAGCCTCCTCGCCGCCCCTCTCGACGCCCTCGTCGTCCGCTTCAAAGTCTCTGAAATGCTCGAAGGCCACTACAAATCCCTCTGGACCTACGGCCACCACAAACTCCAGTCCATCGGCATGCGCGGCGTATTCGCCGGATACGGCCTCTCATTCCTAAAAGAATCGCTCGGCTACGGGGTTTTCTTCGCTTCGTTTGAGTTTGTGAAACAACAAGCATACTTCGAGTACCTAACGTGGTACTACGGTCGTCGGCACCGGCATACAGCTGGTCATGCGGCGTGTGATGAGAAGATCTTCATACGACCGCACTATGCGCTTGAACCGGTGTTTTTGCTGTTAGCAGGGTTTTCGGCGTCGGTTGCGCAGCAGGTGGTGCAGCATCCGTTGGCGAAAATTCAGGATGTGCATTATGGACGGTTGGAGTCCTTGGATTATGCGGCGAGGGTGGAGCAGAAGACGGCGCTGGAGTCGTATGCGAAGGCGTATAGGAGGACGATGGAGCAGTGTAGATTGCAGGCGGAGAAGGTTGGGGGCTGGAGGAAGTGGGTTTATAGGGGGTTTTTGATGGGGACTTTGAGACAGGTGCCAAGTACTAGTGCTGGGTTGATTGTGTTTGAACTGGTTAGGAGACGGTACGCCGGGGAGAGTGAGGGGCTTGTTATTGAGTATGAGAATAGTCGGATTTTGTTGTCATAGGTTGTTTTATACCAGGAGTTTATAGAGGTTGCGTATAGATTAGGTATATAGAATTTGATATCATTTCCTTGGTTGACTTGATTTTTTTATGTCAATCCGAGTGATATCTCGTGCCCAGTCCATTGACTATGTAACTTATGGGATTTAATTCATGATAGCTATAGCTATGCGATATGTAGTGTAAGCACCTAATCTCTACATCTACTGTTCCCCGCCCTTCGCCTCCACAACCCTGTACCCGAACTCCCACCTTCCCTAGAAAATGAAAGATAAGCTCGTAAAAACAAAAGCGAGATCTCACAGGAGTCGATTCGACATAGCCCATGGCACCATCCGACGGGCCATAATGTCCACATTAGAACGGTTTAAAAAAAAAAAGAACATAATACAAGACCACATCTACGCAGTTATCCTATCAAGCCCCCCTCTTTCCCCCATTCGTCATCAACGTAACCTTTTTAAACTTCTTCTTCCCACCCTTCCCCGCACTCGGCGCCTTCCCACTTCTACTCCCACCCCCTTCTAACCGCTCCAAAGCCTCATCATCCAAAAACTCCCGTTCCCAATCCCGCCATCCCCCCGTCTCCTCCCTCTGTACTGGCGCATTCAAAACACCTGATGTATCCCTCGGTAGTACCAACGGCGTTCCCCAAACCGTCCTCGACAGTCCCGGACTCACTGGTTCAGACTCTACAGCCTCCTGTGCCGGCGCTACGCTATCAGTATGCTCCGCAGCTAAATCCTGTAGACTCTCCTGCTCCGCTAACGCGACCCACTCCTCTTCTCCCCACCCACGACCGTTCCCTTCCCCACGTCGTCGAAGACGGTGTGCGGCTTCTTCTTCCTTCTCCGCACGGATACGGTCTCGTTCTTCCTTCGCTTCTTTTTCGAGCTTTTTGCGACGACGACGGTCGATTTCGGGCTGGAAGCGGGTGAGGGTTTCGGCTGGGACTATGTCGGTCCAGTCGCATTCGAGGAAGGCGACTTCACAGCCGGCGGGGAGGTGGGCGAGGTATTTGGCGCGCTTGCGGAGGTCGTCGTCGATTGTGTGGGAGGTTGTAACGTTCTCTACGCGTGGGAGGATGGCGGATGGGAAGGAGGAGTAGGAGCCAAAGGCGGCGCGGAGGATGCGGATGTCAAGGGGGGAGAGGTAGTAGTGAAGGAGGGACTGGTAGAAGAAGTAAGGTGCGTCATGAGGTGTGTATGAGGGGGCGTCAGCGCGGAGTTGGGCAGTACGGGTCGTTGCTGCGGAGGGGAGATCTGAGGCTGGACGATTTCCTGCTGTTTGTGAGGTTTCTGTGGGTGCTTCTAAGGGCTGTTGGGAGGGAGTTGTGGATTGGGATCTAGAACCAGCGGAGGAGGAATGCCCAGAGGAGGCTTCGTGAATTACATGGTAAAATACCGGTGCATCATCGGTTTCGTTAAACACAATCTCCGGCCTTACTATCTCCTTCTCCTTCGCTTTTGGTGGCTCCACCACCTCCCGCGGTGGGTTCCCCATACCCTTGATTCCCTCCCTCGCCACCTTAACCGCTGCTACTGCCTTCCGCGTCCACTCGCCATCCTCACCAAACATCACCTCATCCTCCCTTTCCATCTGCTCGAGCTCTTCAATCTCCCTTGTAAATTGTTCCTCCATGTAGTCCTCTGTCCCCTTCATCACTCTCGCATAGTCCATCACCTCCGCCACGAAGTGCCACGGAATATCCTCCAGTTTTTCCAGAGCATCAGCGCCATCTTTCGGGAGCGCTAATGTGCTCCCCTGCCGGCGCATTATGAGCCGGAGGACGACATCCTCGCCTTCGCGTGGAGTCGGGGTTTCCTGTCCTACAAAGAAGCGCACTGGGCGCGTTTCAGAGATATAGACACTGTCCATACAGATGACACATTTCTTATAGCGGGGCTTCTTTTCCGCGAGCCCACTCTGATGTTGGTGTTTGGTTTCCTCGGTTGACGCCATGTACCGAAGTAGACACGGGAGACAGAATATATGCCCGCATTTCGCCATTCGCGGGGCGACAGGCGTCGACAGACAAATAGGACAGCTCGTACGCTGTGTTTGTTCTGAGGCGAGGACCTGCAGGACGAGGTCCCAAGGGAGATGTACATCTGAGTCAACGGCTTGGGCGCGGTAATCGCCGCGCGGATGCACAAGGAAGCGGTAGTTTGCGTTTATGTAGCTAAAGGAAGCGGTCAATTAGCCCGTGTTGGGCCAAAATGCAATCTCAACGTAAAAGACCTACCGAGCTTTGTCGGCCGCGTGATAACCTGAACCTAGACCCCACGTCGGGATTCGGCGGGTATTGCGACGGTAGTCATTGCGGTGGGAATCGTTGCGTGGGGCAGCAACATTCCAGTTCATCAGGTGTGTAATGGAAGTGCCCTTTCGGCCAGTCGGTAACGTCATTGCGACCTAAGCTCTGATTAGCTATGGGGTGTTGCTCGGTTTCCAATGGCAAGTGATGTACCTCTTCGATGTGATCTTCCCCGTATCGTGGGGTGTTTGGTTTCCGATGGTTCTTGTGGCTCTTACGTCCCGACTGGCCGTTTCTGGGTGCGGCGAAACTAGCGCCGGCTGCTCCACCTCCACTGCGTCTCTGAGGCTCGTTTCCAGACGAGGGGAGACCGGGTTGGGATGGGGCGGTTGAGTTTGAGTTTGACGAGGAAGGGGTGGATTTGGTGGCGGGGAACTGAGCGGAGAGTTGAGAATTGGAAGACATTGCGGGCGTAGGGGAATGAGGGAGAGAATGGAGGGAGACGGGTGGGTCCTGGTGGGAACACACCTAAGGTTATGAGATGGATGTAATATTACGTAGAGTAGGGTGGGTGGATGGGTGACTGAATAGACTCACCCTTTACTGGGGAGTCGACCGGTAAAGGTGACGGTGGGGAAGGGAGAGAGGGGAAGGAGAGAAGGAGGGGGGGAAAGAGGGAAGAAGAAGGGGAGAGGGAGAGGGAGAGGGAGAGGAAGAGGGAGAAGAGAGACGAGACGAGACGAGACGAGAGAAGCAGTCTGAGTAATCTCCAGATTCGCCATCAACCATCACCGATCACGCGTGACGAGGAAGAAGAAGAAGAAGAAGAAGAAGAAGAGAAGAGTGGCATTCAGAGAATCAATTACTCCTTCTAGAGAGAGAGAATCTACCCAGAATACAAGTACTGTGCAGTCTCCAGTCAAAAGAGAGATCCCCAGCCAGAAGAGAGATGCATCTCATCTCTTATCGCCATCGCCAGCGGAGTTCTTCTCTCAGATACAGCATCGATATCAGATATCTTCAGCCAATAAACAGAGAATATCTGTCAATTCTCTGTAAATCTGAATCTTCCCTATCGATTCTTCTATCGTCTGATTCCGACTGGTATTTCCTCCCTTCCAAGGAACCTCCGATAACCCTAACCCTCATATTCAGAGCTTCAATCATCAAATCATCTCTGTCAATTCTGTCAATTCTGATATACACAGATAAAACACCCAAAGAGCTTCAATTCTACACTTGAAGCTCCCTGACACCCTCTCTGATACTGCACCTGAGATGCTAATCTCCCCCCGCGACCCCACCATCGGTGAGACATAGCGGACACCCCACCACATCCAACACCCTCCAGCTCCACCACCATGTCCACTACCAACGGCCACCCCCCATACCCCGACCCCGACCCCGACTCCGACACAGAAGACCCCCCCTCCCCAGCACCCAACATCCACACCTGCACAACCATCACCGACCTCCACGCCGCCCTCACCCACCTCAATGCACAAGAAACCCTCGTCACCGCTCGCCTCAACAAGCTCCTCTCCACCCAATCTGACCTAACCCACTCCCTCACCCGTCTCGACCTCATCCGCGCACACCTCGGCACTCAAGTCGTCGCCGCCAGATCCCTCACAAACACGATGCTCACCCCGGCAGCTACCACCGCAACCCGCGTCTCCTCCGCCGTGCGTCGCCTCGACACCGAGCAATCACGAGTCAAAGCAACTCTCGAGGTCGTCTCCCAGGTTCTCGAACTCAAAGCCTGCGTCCTCGGCGTTACCGATAGCATGGGCGCCCCTCAAGACTGGGAAACCGCCGCAGGATACCTCCATCGTGCGTCGAAGGTGCCGGCGGAGATCATCACGGGTTCGTTCGCGGAGGAAATGGTGCCGACAGCGGAGGTACCGGATCCGCCGGGTGTGACGTTGGAGAATGCGGCGGCATCGTTATGTGGGTTATTCCTGAGGGAATTTGAGAAGGCTGCTGCAGCGGGGGATGGGGAGAAGGTTACGAGGTTTTTTAAGCTGTTTCCGTTGATTGGGAGGACGGAGGTTGGGCTGGATGTTTATGGCCGCTATGTGTGTCAGGGAGTTGCGGCAAGGGCAAGGGAGGCTATGCGTGGAAGGGGTGAGGGGCTTGGTGATTTTTGGTATGCGAATGCGTTGAGTCGATTGTTTGAGCACATCGCGAGTATTGTGGATCAGCATGGTGTGTTGGTGGAGAAACATTATGGGAAAGGAAGGATGGTGAGAGTTATTGAGAGACTACAGGTTGAGGCGGATACTCAGGGCGGGATTATAGTGGATACGTGGGGGGATGAGAGGAGCATTGATCGGAAGGTGAGTTAGAGTGATATTTCATGATATTACAGATATTTACTGACCTCCCAGCTCACTGATATCAAAACCTACGCCTTCTCCTTCCTCGTCCAATCCTTCCTCCCACAAACTCGCTCAACAATAACTGGCGTCCCCCGTTCCGCCTCCCCCGCCCCCGGCGCCCCCCGGATGAGCGAAGACGAAGGCGTCGACGTCAAAGAAATCGACCTCCTCCTCAGTGAAGTTGGAATAATGCTCAGCCGCTGGTCCCTCTACTGCCGCTTCATAGCACGCAAATGCCTAGTACGTCTCCCACCCCCTCACACCACTTTGCTAACCTATCCAGCCCGATCCCGCAGACGAAACCACCCCCCTCACCATACCCCCCGTCCTCCTCGCCTCCTCCCTATCAACCAAAGTCCACGACCGACTCTTCCTCCCCTTCTCCGCAATGACCACCTTCTTCATCCGACGCTCCGTCGAGAAAGCCTTCCAGCTCGACGAAGCCCCCTCAGACTTAACCCTATCCCTCACCCTCCCAGTCTCGACCCTCTCAAACCCACCCTTCATCACCTCCGCCGTCGACGATGTAATGTACATAATTAAAACCCACCTCCAACGCACCCTAACCACCTCCCACCGCATCCTCATCCTCGCCGTCATCTCAACCATCAACCGCGTCCTCGGCAGCGACTTTATCGGCATGATCCAACGCAAAATGCAAACCGAATCCTACCCGAAAAGCGCCTCTACAGATGATAAAACCACCGCTTTCCTCGTCCTCCTCAACAACCTCGATATCGCATCGGAGTACACTGCGCGTATCATTGCCGGATTTACCGGTAGTGAGGGAGTACCGTTGGAGGATATGCTCCCGTTTGAAGACGATGCGAAGGTGGTGAGAGACGCACTGAAGGGGATGGAGATCACGTTCGATGGGAAGGCAGGGGAATTAGTTAATGACGGGGTTATGGTGTTTTTTAACCAGGTTGTGAAACCGCGACTACGGCCGCTGCTGACGGAGTCGTTCCGGGAGGTGGATTATGTAGTTGAGGGAGAAGAGAAGGTAGAGTATGGGGAGGACGGGGAGGAGGTGGTGGGTGAGGAAGAGGTTGTGAAGCGTAGGTTTCAGACTGGGTGGGATGCGTTGATGATACCGTATAAAAGGGTGTTGACGGAGAAGACGTTTGCGAAGCTGTTGAGTACTACTGCTGGGTACTTTTCGAGACTGTTGGAGAAGAGGATTTGGGGGTATGGTGGGAGGATTAATGAGTTGGGTGCGATACGACTTGAGAGGGATGTGGCGGGAGTAGTAGGGGTGGTCGTTAGAGGTGGGATGTATGGTGTTAGAGATGTGTTTACGAGGTGTGTGCAGATTTGTTTGGTGGTTAATATGGAGGAGGATGAGGTGGGGGAGATGCTGAGCGGGGAAGGGGGAGTGGAGTGGAAATTAGAGGTAGACGAGAGAAGGAGGGCGAGGGGGATGGTGGTTGGTGGGAGGAAGTGAGATTTGGAGTATTGAAAAGGTGGCATTTGGGTTTTTTGTTTGTGGTGTTAGGTAGTAGAAGTTCGGGATAGTTGTTGCGTCATAGAAAATGATTCGGTCTTTCACTTCAATCTATTTAAACCTTAGTCTTGTTGATGTTTTCTTGTGTTTACCCCACTTCTTATACTTGTTATACGATCAATTCAGTCATAAAGCCAGCGGGAGAGTTCGATTACCACGTCACAGAAGAGGTTTCGGCTTCCATTGCCAACTACAAATACTGTAGGGGAATTATCTAGATAATCGGGGATCCTGATCATCCATGGTAGAACCATTTATCGTTCTCGCTTCTTCTATTTATTTCTTTTTTGCCGGAAGTTATTTAATACCTTCAAGCAGTTCGTCTTAAGTCCCTACGGATGAATACGGTGTGTTCGTCGGAGGTGATGCAGCCTTGATGGGAACATCCGCTGGAACTACATGTAGTAAGCGTGATTATCCCGTGGTTGGCAAGTGATGGAACGGAATCATCGTCATCATCATCACAGCGAAACCAACCAGTGCAACGTTGGCATTGATCTATCTAATACCACTACTCTTTATCCTAGGAAAGGACGATGAATTACAGAACAGAACAATGATATAAATTCTAGCTCCAGCTTGTCCGAAGTGTTCTAAATTTACCGGGGGACATCCGGTCTGAACACAGTATCCTCACCCGCTCATCTGTACAAACATGAACAAACAACAGAAATTACGAAACCCAGGTTGGTAACTGATCACACTAATACTCGTGCTCTAAAGCAACTCGTTTCGACACGATACAACGGTGAAAAAATAAAAAAAACAAGGGAATAATATTGCAGAGAATGTCGCACCGTCTGTCACTCGGCGAAGGTGGCAGTGATCTCCTACTATCCCATCACGAGTCGATTCTACCTCGTTAACCACAATTCCGGGAAGGACGGGAGAATGCATCGTACGCATAGGGCACAGGATCCTCAATGTCCGGAGACAGAAGAAGTCTGGTGTACTGCCTCGAGTGAGAAACAGTTCTGTAGTCGCACCAATGGAGTGGCAAGATGAGGTTTTTTAATCGAATCATGAGAAAATCCTAAAACGGGAGTTAGTTATGCCGGATGGTGCCATGCAGCGGGAGAGATGAATATGCAACGGGAAAGATAGAAACTAGTACCTCAAAGAATGTTGTTCCAAACCAGTACGTTTTACCGTTGGTTTGAGAAAGTTAAATAGCCCTTCCAGCAGTCTGCACCAACACTTGTCAGCTACATCGAGAATGGCTTGGTGTTATCGAGAAAGAGGAGAGGATGTGAATGTTAAAGGGTATTACTTACTTCATAGACAGATACACGTGGGTTAATACACTCCACCAGACTATGAACTTGAAACCATTTGAATTTTTTTCATTCTTAACGTCATGATCAAGAGAATGAACCTTTTGAACCTTTTCATTCTTAACGATAGGGGAATGAGCCAATCGATTCTTTGAGTAGTTCTTGTCTGCAACTAATAAATAGTGATGTTTCTTCCGTAGTGAACATCTGAATATTAAAAAAGTGGACGCAGAGCTGGAGGGATGCTGAATGAATGATGGAGGAAAGAGCAGGAAAGAGCAGGAAAGAGCGGGAGACCACCGAATATATAGACGGGGGGGATTTCAATAGAACGGAATGGCTGAGAGATTTTTGGGGAGCGCGCGGGGATCAACAAATGGAGATATATTGCGCGGGGATGTATAGAACGAGGTTGTTGCGGGGATGTGTATGCTGGGGCAATGCGGTCACAAACTGTTGGCATAAGGGAAAAGGTCCCGACAGCAGGGACTTTATTCCTAGAATTTTATCTTATTGGAAGGAACGGTTGACTCTCGTATATGATCGCTAGTGTGTCTACTTAGCTGGTGGTTGTTAGCACGTTCTGTTGCCGTCTAGATACGTTCTCATCGCGTGGATGTTAGAAGGAAATAGACCAACTACCGCGGAACGAGAGATTTCCGAACAGCTGATCTGCCTTTTGTTCCGTGGGTCACGGTGTGCTTTGTGCCCACTCTTCGCGAGTTATTGGTGGAGGCTATTACAAACAAGAGTGATATAACTTTAGGAAATGGAGGCCTGTATCACCAGGGATAGTTCGCTAATCCAAAATTCTAGGTCTTCAAAGAAAGCCATACCAGATCTTGGGGGAAAGGCTATAGCAGTATTGATTTAGCTTCTCCTCGGTGATGAACAGTCTCATGTTAATGCATCGAATCAACCGCTAATAGTGATCTGCTTTCATAATCAGGAGGTTTGCCATACTACTAAGAAGTCAGGGCGAAGATATCTCATATGCACTTGCTGTGATAAAGAAGCTTCTTTTAAAGTACATGTATGACTTGCAATAAAGCATGACAAGTCCTTAACCCTAAGAAAGTGAGTGGGAGGAATGTTCAGCAAGAGGGGGGGTTTATACCCAAAGCGCATTCGTTGATTAGGCGTACAGTAGATCCCTTAGTACAAGAAACTCCATCATCTGATACATACATGTACATGTATTATAAACTAGGGTAAGAATAGTACATGTAAAAAGCAAGGCCGCCGTACATGTAGGTCACATGCAAAAACCAGCAATGCTTAGCATAATACAGGCAAGGGTTTAGTTAGAAGTAGCCTACAGTATCAGAGAAAAGAGAAAGCGATGAGGCCAGTAGTATACCAGCATCCCAGGACTCAGCGCCGGGAGGCGGGGGATCTGAGCATGACAAACCCTTGAACCTAAAGTCCAGGTCAAACTTGGTAGGCGCGTGAGCATGCAACTTGATCTAAATAATTATCTGACATAGATTTAGCTTCCCTCCTTCGCACAACGTTCTGATCGTGAGATAATACACTTGCGTGGACATCACAGCTCACTCGACCTGCCTCTAGTTTAGGAAGGTTACACAAGACTAAACGGTACCTACCTTCGCGAACGTCGCAAACTCCCGTCGCGTCTCCCCAAAGTTTCAACCAACAATTCCTCGCCTTTTCTCACGTCCCCGTCCTTCGCGAAAGGCGCTCCTACCCGTTGCGCTAAACAAACGGAAATACAATTGTGTTTCTTTCTATTCTGCTGGGTGTCCGCAAAAAAGCAGTGACCCTCCGTGGCAAACCGCAGATCCGCGACTTAATTGGGAGGTGAATCACCCCCGACCTTAGACGACCTGGCCGCCTTTGAGACCGCCCCGCCCGCCAGGATGCCTCCCATCATTGTGGACCTTTCGCAGGACTCAGACGATGATGAGTGTTACGTCTACCCACCTAGACGGGCCCTCCCCTCTTCCCCAAAAAAACCTCAACTAAAACCCACCATCCGCACGCCAGTAACCGTCCGCAAAGTCCGCCCGCCTTCTTCATCCTCGATGATATCCTTCGCCTCCCCTTCAAAACGGAGGGTCCAGACAGAAATAACCGCCTTTCTCACTTCCCCACGCATAAAACAAGAAAAGCTTCCTTTCAAGCCAGCACCCAAACGTCCACTCCCAATGGCACCCCCCATTTACTTTGAGAGGCACGAAATCGATGTTGACGACGTCGAGGCGCCGATCCCGGATGCGTTCTATCTTGTTGAAACGCCTGTTGTCGACACGGACATGTTGGGCCATCCGATGGAGCTCGACCCTGTGCCTGGCTCCTCTGCTGCTTCCCCAGTGGTGTTGACATCGAGTCCTCCTGCATCCCATATAAATGCTAGTTACCGGGCGACAAACAGTGTGGGTAGTCCTAGCGATAGGCGTAAGACGTTGAAGCGTACTCTCTCTTCAGCATCCGATAAAATGCCGACTCGGCCGCTATCGCGACCTATAAAGGCTATGCGAAAGAAGGCCGAGGTGACGGCGACAGCAAGTGGTGGGACAGTGACCATTAAATATACGCCTAAGAATATCACCACGGGAAAAATAAACGATGGTGTATCAAAAAGGTTCAGGACTGTGGATCGGTCGGTTCAAACTAGTGAGTCTCCTCGTTGAATAAGCTGGCGTGAGGTCTTTGTGGAGGAAATGGTCTTACCGAGGTGGATTTCCTTTTCTAAAAAAACTATATGCTAATGTTGAGTTAGAATGTAAGGGGGTTTCTAACGGAGCCAGCGCTTCCCTGTCACAAATAGCACGGAACGTAGGAGAAACTGTTCTGCAGGTCGACCAACCTCCCGCCCAGTCTCATAGCAACGACCATAGCTTCTCCGTACACAGCAACTCACAACTACTGGATATTTCGTTTAGGAGCCATCCCGGTTCTGCGAGCACAGGTCTCAACAAGCCGGAGATGGCAATCAGCCAGAGAAAGCAAGAGGAGCCAACGAAACTTATGTGCCGAGCTCACTCAGATCCAGATTGCGACGAGATTGAATGCGTGTCAGACTTTTTCGACACCTATTCACCGTTTCATGAGACGCTCCCTGATGACAATCAAGCCTTCAGCAGAGAGCGGCAGCCGATACGAACACAACCATTATTGACGACTGTTCCTCCTCCGGTACCTAAGGTTGATGTCAGATACCAAAAGATACAACTCATTAGCTGTTTGCTGTCCTCAAACACCCTAAATCGGAGTTTTATAAGGCCCTACATGACTCTTGAAGTGCTTAATTATTTGAGAGAAATAAGGGCTCAGCCAGGGGAATGGGAGAGAATGTTTAAAGGATTTGGTTCGTAAAAAAAACGCTTGTTCGTTCTTGATGAAGTCATTACTAACTTCTTTATTTTCTCTAAAAGATGGATGCCCGGTACATATCGGGTTCACCCAGAAAGAATGTGATATCCTCGGCCACACCGTGTTTAAGTATCTCACAGAACACCCCACCGGGAACAGCGACTTCCCTGAGCCATGCGAATCTGGCGATGCATGTGAAGACCTTCACAATTATCTCAAAACGGCATTCGCTAGTATCGACCCTGCTAAAGTAAGAAGAATCTACAACGAGGATGTTAAGTTTCAGATGGATGCTTTACCTGGGAGGACCAAGAAGGATTGTGTAAATTTCCTAGTTGACGCCACTAATAAACTTCCTGATTCTCGCAATCCCATCATCATGGTCGACCTATCGAAATGTAGGAAACCCAAGCTACGATCAAAAGGGATGGTCCGTTTGCTAAGGGATCTTGGACTCGACTCTCGGTCCGGACCTACCCGAATGGAGGCCTCGAGGGTGAGGGCAAACGATGCTATGAAGACTTTTCAGCCAACATGGCACTTTAATGAAGGGTCTTCGGATATCCTGGATATTCAATGGTCTCCTGATGGTGCTAGGTTTGGGATGGCATCTGCTTGCTACTCGGATGGATATAACAGGCCGGGCAATCTCATGCTCGGGACATCCGATCCATGGAAGGTGAAGATGCTATATAAACACGCATTCAAAGTTCGTCAGCAGCCACTTATGAACCTTGACAAATTCCTGTATGCTACTGTCTCCTGCGTCCGCTTCTCAAGCGACAACAACCTCTTCTATTCCGGGAGCTACGACGGGTTCGTTAAGACATGGAATGGGAAAACCGGAAAATGGATCTCTGACATTCCACTGGGTGAACAAGTCTTAACAATGGCTACAAGCCCCCACAAAGACCGTCTCATCGCCGCAGCTACCAAATCCGGCAGCATCAACCTCATTCGCCTCGACGAAGCCGGCAAACGGGCAGGGGAGCTTCACGAGCTCCACATCAGCAAGGAAGACGAGGAGAAACAAGGTCTCTATGCGAGTTGTCTTGTTTTCGGAAATCAATTGCATCCAAATTGGCTCATTGCCGGCTATGACACGGATAATGATGCACAGCAGTATGGTGGACTCGCGATCTTTGATGTTGAGACGAAGCAGGTTGCCTTCGGTTTGCATAAGAATAAGAAGAGGATGTATAACGCCAGGCTTTTTGATATTGCATTGCATGAAGAGGGAAGGACATTTGCTACTGCAAGTTTTCAGCGCCCACATAAGATCCATTCGCCTGGGATCCACTCAGCAATAAGGGTTTATGATGTGAGGCATATGAATTCTCCAGTACTGCTAAAGAGCCCACAAAGGGACATCAACAAGGTTACTATCTCGTGAGCCTATCCCATCCCCCAACCCCACCGCCCTTTGAAATGTGTATTAATGAGAAGAATAGGCCTTGTCAAGATTATGTCACTTCAAGCAGCACCGCTGGGTCGACCCTGGTCTGGGATTTGAGAAATCCAGATCAAGTCATGACGGAGTTGAAGCATGGCGGTAAACGACCCCATATTGTCCTCTCACTCCTTACATTGATAGCTGACACTCATCAGTCTCGAAACTTCCGATCGGTGAAAATACCGTCTTGGAACTCGATTGCACGGGGGTAACATTTGCACAATGGGGCCCCCACCACGACCGCTTTTACACTGGCTCCAGCGACGGTGTTGTCAAAGAATGGGATATCACTGCCGGCAACCCTTTCATCCAGGACATCGCCAAAGTTGACACCCAAATAATGTCTGCAGCTTTCTCCCCCTCCTGGGACGAGCTTATCGTAGGCGAGTGCTCTGGTGCTGCAACACTTTTCTCTACAAGAGGTGATAAAGGTGTTGCGCCTACCAAACTTCCAGTAGATTGGACTGAAAATCCAGATATGATGAGTCATGATGATGATAACATGCCAATGAGGGATTGGGTTGGAAGTGTGAATGCTGGTGTTAGTGATAGTACACCGGTGGTTGCTGAAGAGGAAGATAGTGGGGTTAAAATTGCAAGACAGTTGGTGGCAGAGGGGAAGATGTGGATTGATGGCAGGTGGGCTTGGGCGGCTGATGATGTGGAGATGGAGGGTTGAGGTATGTTGCCCCTTCCCATAAACCTAGAATTGCATCCCTTGGATGGGAAAACGCGAGTTAGGATGGTAGAGAGAGGCATCATGAGACCAGGCAGGCCTGAGGCCCAGTAGCATGAACAGCAATAGCTGTTAAAATCAGGGTGGCCTTGTTCATGCTGCTAGGCGCCAAATCCACCCGGTCTCCTGAAACCTCTCCTGATTATCACCTGACAAGAACTTAATTTCCACCCTAAAAATTGCTACCAGGATACCCTCGCTAACGGCAGTATTTACAGTCGTCTTTAGCGAGATCTTGAAGCGCTGGAGATCGCCCCCTGGGCTTTTTTGGATTTTTTTGCTTTCACCAACTCGAATATTTCTCTAGAGCGAGCGGGAGTTCCTTGGTTTCAGCAAAACGGCGGCGCATTCCGGAATACATCATAGCAAGCATCGGGTTTTTATGCCAGTATTTTTTCGACATTTTTAAACGGATTTTCACGGTCAATTTTACCAGTAAGGGGTGGTAGGAGCATACCATCATATTTCTGGAACAAGCTTTACAACACCTATCATTTAACATCAACACCCAATAAAGATAAAGTCAAGTGTAAAGAAACTACAAGGTTTCTTTTAATAGAGGAAAGTCCTTTATATAAAGAGGGTATGATCACACACTAAAGTTTCAAGCAACTTCACACTAGTAGGGTATTTATCAAGTGCAAATTGTTTTTTTACACTTTTACACTTTTATGTGTCACACTTTATGTTTATAGTACAATTCCATTATTAGTATTTTTCTCCTAATTTTGAAGTGAAACAAATCTTTGCAATTACAGTAGTTCTATAATCAACTGTAAAATGAATATTATTAGTATTGATGGATATTATCAGTTAGCCAAATATCCCACACATATTATATCATACACTGATGGTTTATTTCTCAAAATAAACTGACAAAAACCTCAGTACTACAACTCAACTGATATCTCAAACTTCAAATAATTATTATATTTATCATATCAAGTTTCACTATCCCATTAACATTCAATGCTAAGTTCAATAGTCAAAATAACTTAAATTAATGTAAAAGTTTATAACGTAGGATTTCAAACAACATTTAAATAGTTTGTTTTGCATTATTAAGTGAAGTTTAATATTATTAGTTGAATTAATGATTTAAATTTTATTACAACCTAACTTACTACTTATTGTTTATCTTTTTTACTCTTAATAACTACCCTTTAATATCACAATAAATATTTTACCTGACTATTTAGCATCTTCCTTTGTATTTTCTTTAGCATTCCTGCCAGTATCCTTTTAGTATCCTTTGTTATACTTTACAAAAGTTTTTCCTCTCATAAAAGCAAGATCCTCAAAAATATCTACTTTTTATCCTATTCAAACACTTCTTACAGCAAAATTATCTCATATCTCGGCTTTTTTTTATTTATTAGTGCTGATATACACTCCTACATTCCAAACTGCTGGAACCTGACTTAGAACCCTGTTATTCATACAGCTATTTTCGCTGTTGGGGCTGCGCACATTTTTCCACTTGACATTGACAGTCACACTTCCCGAAACTGGATTCGGGGATTTTTTTACCTAACCGAGCTAGCAGCCGCGCGCATTCCTATCGACGCAGCTGGTTAGTTGCCAAGCGCAAGATGCGGCGTCGAATTCTTCCTATTCGCTAACCGCGTGTATGTGGCTTCCCGCACCCGACCGTTAGCAACCGACACCGACCGTAGGCCATCACATCCAATCACTCGTCCACCTTTTTTTACCACCCAGGCTCCAGGCATCACAAAAAAGCCCCGATCTAGAATTAAATCCTCCGCACAGCTAGAAAAACTCATTTGTGCTTTTTGCTTCCCGGGTGACAGCTCCACAATACAGCCGTCATTCCCCCAAAAAGACATCCTGCAGGAATCAGCACCTAGAATGGGTTATCGCGTTTATCGCAACCTCGATGTTGGGTATTGCCTTTAATCTACATCCCTGGTTGGGATCCATCCATATGATTTGATGGTGTCACGCACTGCTGACCAGAACGCCGGGAATAAACGGGATAAACAGTCATCGGACATCGCCAGATTATGATGACATCTAGGATCAAAATTATGATGGTCACAACGATATCACAAGGGGGGCGACTGCAGGACCGGTGTCAAGAAAAGAAGAACCAATAAAAGGGAGGTTATTGGAGAATATAGAGGAGTAGGAGGGTCGAAAGCATGCACGAATCTACAGGCTTATACGGTGGCTATGCGGTCTGATGCAAAGACCCGGATGGAGACGCTATATTCCTCAGGTATTATTTGAAGTGCAGAAAGCAATACGCAGTACGAATTATTGGAGAGAGAACCTTCCAGCCAAATGGGTTTAACCCAACAAAATAGGGCGCAACTGAGAGGCGGGTACGTCCAAATAAAGCCTATAGCACTGGGCACGCTAGCATGTTGAGAGACCATAAGAGCGTTCATCTCCCAGTACAGTTCATTGTCTACATGTAGATTAATAACAGGATCCCAAACACTTACTCTTATATACCAGCAACTACTTCCTATATATAATTCATAATTATTTACGAGATTTCTAGAGTCTAGCGCATACTTATGTCGTAGATTCCCAAATTGATCATGTAACATGTTAAGTTACCCATTAGTTAATCACATGGTCAAGTTGGAAATCGGCGACACAAGTGTACTTACCGTAGGGAGCTACATGATTACCCCGCTGTCATCCTAGTTTAGATTGCCTAATTACTTAAGTGTTCTCGCTCTAGGACCACACGCGCTGATAAAAAATGGTTCAGATCAAAGCCATCCCGATTTACAGAATTACGTATACTACGAGAGAACTACTAACATTCCACATGTAAAAAAAAAGAAATAAGTGAGCGCCGGGGAAATTTACAAACCAGCAGGTATACTGAGGTTCAGCTGGCACTGCTCAAAACTCTCTAAGAACAGAAGAAAAGAGGTAACTAGTGACTAAAAGAATGAAAATAAAGATCGCAACTAGGATCGAGTTGACAGAAGAGCAATAACGAGAGAGAGAACTTAGTGGAAACCAAACCTGGCTGTCAAGAATTTGACCAGAAGCGGTTGCATTACGGTGCATCACTCGAACCGCCAGATCTGCGTCATCTCCATCTACTTTGACTATACGTTCCTCTAGCAAAGTAAATCCTAGGCTCTGATAGAGTGGAAAGCCCATGGGGCTGCTTTCAACACCGGCATCTGCCCCTTCGAGATCTGCCGCCTTTAGGCCCCAACTCGTCAACATGGTTCCCGCCCCACGGCGGCGGTAATCCGGGTGGGTGCAAAGGAGTTCGAGGTGAAAGTTGTCGGGATACATGCTCTCCCAATATTGTTTTTGGACATCATCCATAACTAAAGAAAACTGCTCCATGCGAGCTGGATCGCCATCTCGGCGTTGGAATTGCCTGGAAATTAACCAATTCTCAATAGCCGTGGTTTTGGCTAGGGAAACGGAATATTAGACACAGAGCTATACTTGGGACCCTATGGGAAGGGAGGCAATAGGGGTGGAGGATGGTTCTTACAATGGAGAGAGTTTGCCCAAGTTCGTTTATGCTGGCGCCTACGCCTGGCTGCCTTCGAATCCCCGTATCTTTCCCATATCGCGAAGGCAACAATTGTTTCCGCGGGGCCTGCGCCTTTCTCCGATATCTGTGCTGGCTCTACTGCTACCAAGACGGTTTTCTTGAGATCGAAGAGACTCTCTTTTAGTCTTTGAAGCCAAAAGAAGTAATTATCGTCAGGATACTGGTGACGATATCTCCACAGGTAGTCAAAGGTTGGGTCGTCAGGAAGGCCTTCTACACAGATCGTAGTGATGCGAGCGATATCGCGGATAGTCGCGAGGCGAACTTCAAGAGCCATGATCAGGAGGTTTTGATACTCAGTCGGAATTATCGTCGAGCCTGGCAGCCTCCCCCTCTTAAGGCTTTTATGACTGGGAGGTGCTCACCGGTGTGCTTGTTTTGAAGAAGAAGATGGCCACACGTAGGTGGTTAGTTCCCCCCTTTCCGGCGTAGTGTCAACTGAGAAACAAGCCACTCCCGCTTCCAAAGCAGCGGGAGGCTACGATAGTAAAGGCGGCCTGATACAGATCCAACAAGCAATCGCCCTTACCTAGGTTTCCGCTTAGACTGGCGAATAAGAAAGTTAACAAAGTCCCATAGTTCTGGTAAGTGAATCTTGCCGAGGCGAGAAATCGATCATTGTTGCCCACTTACAGGGCGACGCCGAGACCCGCGTGAGCTGAAGAAGAGCTCGCTTACATTTTCAAATGAAACATTTCAGCACCCCTACTCAACTATCTTTACAGCTCACCGACAAAAGGATACATCTTGAGCTAATCTGCTACACTTGCTGCGGGGGAACTGGCGCACCTAGGCAATGATTTGGTGTTTGCCACTTTTTCGGATAACCGTGCCCCTTGACCTACGGATGTGATCCGAAGCTTAAGAGCTCCTTAGATCCTAAAAAAAGCAGTGTGATTCGCTGAACTCCATAGGGAATTCTATGTCCGGCCAGCTGTCCCAGCGCATAAAGCTGCAGTGGATCTCACCGACTACTTGTTTCGGCAATGATCGCTGGCGCCATAACAGGTGATCAGTCATAGCTCGGGCCGTTGCCCCAGCTGTTCGGGGAGCTGGTTTAGGGTACAAGCGTATGGGGGTAAAGTTGGAATGGCAAGGGTACCTACTGAAATACTATTTTTTGTAGCTTAATCGTTATAACTGAACATCTTGGCCGTTCCAACTTCACCCCCGTACGCTTGTAGCTAGGGTAGCCAAGAGTTATGCCGCTTGTAATATCATGTGATTGTTCTAAAACAGGTTGTTTTGTTTCATGACTAAAGAATCAATATAAAGACTCATATGCCCTTGCTAGTTTGTTTAAATCGATTTGAATCTTTTAGTCGCGCTTAATAAAAATTGAAGGGCCTACAGAGGGAACCGCTAATGGTTTCGGGAATTGATGAAAGGAATACTTGGTGGTGGTGCTAGTCCACGAGAGAAGTTAGGTATCTTTAGTAAAGTCTACCAGGTGATCCAAGAAATAGTAAGAAAGCTGTCGAGCTGACTCTTTGTGCTTACTAGTGCCCCTTTTTAAGTTCGATGGACATGTCGTTATTTGTGTTGGCAAATAGCAGCAAGCAAGGTATAACTTTAGCTACACCCTTAAATTATGTCCTTGAGAATAATTCAGGTTTTAGATCCCATATAATATTTAGTTACTACTAGCGCCCCCCTTGCTAGTACCGAGCTAATCCTGTTTTACGTTTTCGTATTATTTCTTGTGCAAGATATGTGCACATATGTAGGTCAATGTGGGGCGAATACATAGGCCAGGTGATCTATGAGTACATGTAATTGTGAGAAGAGATACTATTCTCTTCGCTCCTAACCTACACAACCAGCAATCTTATGCAGTACGCCTCTAGATCACTGTCATAAGATATAACAGGTCCGGCTGGCAAGGCCGGCCCTCTCCGATGCGGGCGTTATATTTTGGCAACTTGCAGCCTCTCGGGCAATTTGCTGGCATCCTATTATGCCTACGTTACTTTGGGAGGGATCGGTTTTTAATATAGAATAGTTACATTTCGCCGATCTCCTATGTTGACTATGAGGCAAGATCTTGTTCCCCTATCAGATGTCTTCATCTACGAAAACTGCTCTTTGGTAACTGGTTTAATAACCGAAGTCATTGTGGGACGGACGTACAGCTAACTCATCCGGCGGTAAACGTAGCGGCGTATCCCAAAAAGGCTCACCGCCGAGAAAGATTCAAGTTTTAACCAAGAGACTACTTCTACTAGGGTTTTTCTTACGCAATCACACCGCAGCGGGTATTTAGTTTCTCTCCTTAGCGTTATCAACAAGGCGGACGGCAATCTGTTAGTGCTCCGCTAATTTAGAAAGAGAGCTAACCACTAAGCGCCGCTTTTTAGCGGGGCTTTTTGAGAATCTTACTTTTAGTTTTGGTATTTCCACTTTCAATGGTTGAAATATCACTCGGAGAAGACTGATTATTATGGACTAACGCACTGTTTGACGTAGCACAAATTGTTTGGGCGCTTCCCCAGTACCAGTATTCGAGACCTAGAGAATTATGGCGTGCTGTCCGGAAATGAGCAGATCTAGTGCCCAGCTAACTCTAGCGTCGGTCTCGTGGACTTACGGTAGTAAACCTAGGATACGTCTGGTGTTCCCAATATTAGCAATATTCATACTGTTGTAAAAAATTCTACAAAGTAACGTACAAAGGCTGAGAAGTACAAGAAAGTTTAAAGGGGACTGGTAAGCGGCACTACAATCTATAGAGTCACTATTATCACTGAAGTAACCTAGAACCGTAGCTAGTTTTTTTATAGGAAAACCGGCAAGATGCTCTATGATGGCATGCATATGTTGCATGTTATTTCCTGCTTGATGTGCGCCGTGTAGTGGCGCTCTGGCGGGGGGCTTTGTTCTTGTATATTGGTGAAATCAGGTTGGTGGCGTCAAGCTTAAGCTTTTGTCAGCACTATTGCCACCAAAACCCATACCTTCAGGCGCAAGACCCTGTTTAACTAAGGTTTAGACGGCATGCTAGTCCGGTCCTTCAACCCACATGGCTTATCAGGGACCCATCGAAATTGCAGTGGCGAGAACGGGCCTTTCACATGCGCCATTCGGCGAACCGTTTTTGAGTTAGTTTTCTAGAGCAGAGCACGGATCGTCAAATAATACAGAAACGTGGCGAAACTAGATATCAATATCCAGTCTAGCGACCATATCCGTTTGATATGAAATGGTTTGAGTGGCGGGATAGAATCCCTTCTCGGGTTAGGAAATTTCCTGTGCCTTACAACCATTTTGCGAGATCTAAAACCTCGGGGATTCCTTCATCCTCAGCTTCCTTTCTGAAAGTCGTCTTTCGGTCCTAGCAATACTATATAGCTTAGAGGAAGGTAAAAACTCACCATCTCTCTCCTAGCAATGAATGCCCTAGAAGCGGTCCGTAGCTCTGGGCGCGAGCCACGCTCGCAAGTCATGAGTGATTTTTTATGATCTGACTGCCTTCTGAACCCACCTCTAAGTGCTGAACCCCACCGATCTCTCAGCTCTTGCCGGGTGTACTCGAGTCAGGGGGAAAGCATTAGGACACCCTGAAAGGGGAATACAATGGCCACACGAATCCGTGGCACTGCGGAATACAGCAAAATTCAGCGAAATAAAGTAAGAGCAATAGTACAGCACTGTGACCGCTCAGATCTATGACACTCTAGTAAGTCCGAATACTTATCCCCTGACCCAAGTAAGGTATATTACTCACTTCTAAACCCTTGTCATGCACCAGGCACTGTTATTTCTGACTGTCATCGAGTGTAGAATCCCGCCGTTCCTTCATCCTCGCTGCTACTAGACCTCTACTACTGCTCCCAGATTATCTCTAGCCGGGGGCCCCTCTGCCGTTCCCATAAATGGTTGACAAGATCATCATCACTGATGCCCCACTAGTATTATATTGGTGTTTTACTATACTGCGACTGGGGAGTTTCGTCTTTAGTGATTCGGGAGCTTACGACTTGTGCCCAGCGCTAAAAGTAGTGAAGGATATGACTTGGGAAAATGCAGTTGTTACTCGATCGGCCCCCCTAGACCTGTATAGGGTACTTAGTTTACGACATGCTTCTCGGAGAGCGATGGTGCAATAGAAGGATATATATCTAATACGATATCGACATTTCTGTGGATATCACAGTCGGGCTCTTCTCATGGGTTTCCGGCAGCATTGTCGGTATTACTGTCTAGCAACCCTGCCTAAAAAGTCATATCGGTATACTCTTGGTTAAAATTTTGGAGGGGTACCGGTGCCCTTGATGTAAGTGAAAGAAAAACATAACGTTTAGAGTTTTTACCATAACAAGCCTCCTTACCTCTGTTCATTCACTTACTACCAAAAGATTGCCAGATAGTCTGTTCAGTATACTTGAGTCGGAGTTAAGCATTGTGTGTCACGGATCTGATCAGCTGAGCGGTCACAGTATTGCTCTGTTGTCCTCACTGTGCTCTATTATTCTTCGGTGCGTTTTACTGTGTTGCGAATCTGCACGACCATTGTATTTCCCCTTCAGGGTGTCCCAATACTTTAACCCTAACCCAATTACAATCATTCCCCTAGGATTTAGGGGGCGGGCTGCAAACAATAGTCCGGGAATGCTATGGTTCGTACTCTCCTTTTGTTCGCGCGCTACGATTTGTGCTTAAGTTGTTGAGAGAGAGAGAGAGAGAGAGAGAGATAGGAAGCAAGTTATAGTATTAGAAATATTGGGACGAATTTCGAGTACTAGTTCCTTTTTTACTGTATGGTAGGTCGTAAGTGTCTACTTCTGGTACTTTTTTTACCTGCATCTCTTGTTGTCGGAAGTACGTCCATTCGCAAGTCACTCTGCCCTATGGCCATCAATCACGTGTCCGCTTAGGGTCTGAATACCGCATTAATTGACGAGGAGGGTACTAGGGGGTTGGAATAAGATGTGACTCAAGAGAAATGAGTCGAGATAGTAAAATCAATCGCTTCTAAAGGCAGCTGCATCCAATTTTCGTCACCCGGCGCACTTGTCCGAGGAAGAAAACTTCCTGCAAGGGCTACACCGCCACACCATATTTCGTGTTGGCTCTCGTCAATTAACGGAGTACCTCATTAGACCATTCCTATCCTTGGCAAACCCAAGATAGTGGAACGTTGGGACCTCCCTACTTTTAGCTCATAGCTTAGTTTGACATTACGAACCGCATTCTCTCCTTTACAGCTAAACTTATTCTAGCTAGGTTACAAGAATAGTGCTTTGACGTTGAAATAAGGTTTGGAGCGGAGACTGTTCAAGAAGTGTCAAATACTAACTAGACCTGCTTTCTGTTGAAACGAAACGGAGTTTTTGGTTACGTACACCAAATCTCAGTTTCAACCAATTCTCGGACACGCGATGGTTTATCAATAGACAACTTTACTTCGAGGGCAATGGTTTTACAACATTGGCTCGGAGCGAGGCAGTAATGGTAGTTTCGGTCGCCGGAGACTGAATAATTTACACTGAGTGGTGGTTTTTGGTGTGTTGTATGTGGAGGGAAATGGTTTACTAGCTGAAGAATAGGTAAAGAAAGTATCGTGGGGTGGTTGCGTATTTAAGATCAATAGTATAAACACTAACCCAAGTTATCATCCCAGTTTTTGAGGTTAGGATTTTGTGTGGGATGTCACACGCCTTTCGATTCTCACCTACAGTTTTTTCCATCTAGGGACTGTGTAGACGGTATCCATCCCACCTCTCGAATTCCGGGATAGCATCTATATGCCTCCAGTTCCGTCTGTATCTGTGCTGCTTGTGGTGTGGTGAGGATACATTCCTTCGAAATTAGTTGGGGCAACCGACTAGGAACCCACTCAAAAAGGAAGATCACTCAATTTTTTCCCCAGCTTTCACGATCTTTTGGCGCACTGAGAATATTTCGGATGAATGAGATCTTCTTGCGACCTAAACCAGCAGGGAGGGCAACGTCGCTCTTAGATAGTGGCATGAGACATGATGAGTCTGCCAGTTTTACCGCCTTATGGAACTCGGGCGAAGGGGCGGGGTCTGCTTCATCGGGCCACTGCATGAATAACACAAGGCCTATCCTCAACCTCCGTCCTATTCTAGAACGTGTTACAGCACCGGATCGCCAGGTAAGAAGATGCCATAGCCAGCAAGGCTCCAATTCTAAAAGCGCACAAAACTAGGATTCAGAACCGTGCATATACGGATATCAATGACGGGGAAACACCGCGCGGCCGGGGGATATTGTTTTTTCTTCTTAGTGTGTATGATCGTGTTCGGACGAATACTCGTTCGGTCTGTGTCGGTAGTTGCCTACCCCACAGCCAGGCTGGAACTTTTCGAGTCCGCCTATCTTCTGCTCAACACTTCCAACGATCGTTCATCTTAGTTACTGATTACTTCTTAGTGGTTATAAGGGTGCCCAAGTGCTAGGCAAACCGAACAGCTTCATCCCACTAGTGCAAGGCTCGTTGTCTCGCACCAGACTTGTTTGAGGCAGCGCTTTGTTGTTCGTGCCCCGCGGAGAGCCCCACTTCACCGGTTCCTAGATTCAGTAACAGGAGATCGATCGGATTCTTAATATACTCGGTGGTATCCTCAGGACAGGCCATAAGTGCCCGAAAATGCAAGTTGTGGGAGGGCCTTGGCCTATTGGTGGGTTAGGTAGACTTTGGAGGTCTGACCGGCCAGAAAGGCCTTCCCTGGGCAGTCGATATGATAAGAGTTTTGGTTGGCGGAGTATGAGGCTCTGAGGGAGTTTCGAAACCCTGGGAAAGGCACGGAAAATCTGATCAGGACTCACCACTGGCGTCCAATGTGGATCCTCAGAATCCCTTTTAAGATAGTACACATCCTGGCGGCACTTATGAAATAGGCCACCTCCATGCACCACACAGAACGATAAGCTGCCATGATTTTGTATGTTATGTTGAGTCGGCCTATTTTTCGAGCGGACGAAATCCGTACCTGGTTGCACTAGGGGGGAATATAGCGAGCATTGCTTATTCTACTGATACTCCACATCGCATAAACACCTAAACCATTTACTTCGCCGCGGCGGTCGCCCTCACCGACTCCCCAAAGTGGCACCCCGTCTGGCTGAGACGAATGCTTCTCTGCCAAAAAATTTATAGCTCTCAGAAAGGCTCACCGCATTTGAAGTGCCCATGGATGAGCTACATTAATTTTCACAGGAGATTAGAACATACCCATCATGAAGTCAAGGACTAAGATTTCGTATAATTTATTTTCTCGTGCTTGCAGGCCAACCAAATATGGACTTTGGTCAGAAGGAGCAATGTTATATAATTCTACAAACCTCCGCTCACGAGGCTGAATGCTTTCCCTCAAACATCTCCGCATAACTACTCTTTTCAGTTCATTGAAATGAAAGAGGCTCCACAAAATAGTCACTAGAATTGGCTACGAGGAATATCTCCGCCACAACCTAAAATACCTACAAATCCGTTTAGTGCAAGCACTTTTATTAGAAGTTATAAATTTTCGTGCAATTGTATTTATTGGTAAGCATCTAATGAGATTAAACTTATTAGATACGGTTTACATGTCTTAACACTAAGTAAGTTAGCCTTTAGACTTACAAAGCACACATACTACAATTAAGACTCTGGTGGGATTTTACACTCCCTCTTGACTGAATTAGTCTTGGTAAGAGGCCCTTTGCGTTCTGGAAAAAGTTGTGTTTGCTTACTGTGAAGGTTTTAAGAAATCCTCCACTTGTTCTCCGAATATATCGACATTCAGTTACGAAGATGCCTGGCGGTGTACTGAAAGCAACCGATAAGGAGGGAGTCACTTTACGATATGAAGTATCTGGCCTGGACCTGAGCGAGTATGTCCGAGACACGAACTTTGGCACTGGTTTGATCCCTATGGAGCGGTTTTCTGAGTGTCCTCCTGGTTTTTTAGACAGGTACATGATCCAAATTACGAAACCTCAAAGGGAACCTATTAGGAAATCCACGCAGAAAGAAGAAAATAACTCGGAGCGAAGCGGAGATGTATCGTGGACTGCTGACAGCGGATATGGAAAGTGAAGCCTTGGGTGTGTTTAGGGCGTTTGGGTGTTCAGGATCACGTAGTAGTAGTGTATTTCGATGCCAATTCCAGGAATGCCTTTTCCTGGCTTTCTTTTGTAATGATCACTTAGCCTGATGTTTATCGAAACAATTAGTCGGCATACTTGATATTTCAAAAAATACCGAGCTTGCTGACTAATTTTTGACACAGAGCGAGGATATAGCCTTGCCTCCGACTCGTCGGCTTTTTTTATAGCTTATAGAAAATTTTATATACTCTACATGGTGTATGGGTTTAATAAGGAATTAGTCACATCTTCAGCCTTTCCTCATTTTCTTTCCTTCATTATTATGATATCTCAGTTCGTAAGAAGCCTGCCCCTGAAGGCAACCTGGCGGGCAACCTGACGAGCGGTCTTTCTGCCTGAGTGCAAAAGGTGGTTCTTGTAACAATACGTGATGTGGAGAGCCTAACCCCAAACCGCTAAGCGTGCCTCCATGTCTCAAGCTATAAGATGAAAGCCAACACCTCTGCATGTGTCAGAGATGTGCCTGAGTTAAGGCCAAAGTGCGAATTGAGTTTCACGCACAAGGCTGGACCGTCTTTCTAATATCGACTTTGCGATATCACAGTACTTGCAAGGTTTTCCCATAGCCTCCGGTGGCCAAGTCCCCGAAGTTGCCCCGAGTCTATCGATTCTACTTTGTGAGTCCCTATTGGCACAGGCGTGTGCTGAAGTTAGCCCGAAGCTAAGTAAAAGTCAGAGATCTTGACTAAAATCAGTTGAGAGGGGGACAATAAGTGCCAGGCAACCGCCTGCATTATCTGTAATTTATTGCTTGCCCTGAGAAAAAAGGCTGGGGCTTTCGTTTCGTCACACGCTATGCTCGTCATACGCTTCCCGAAACGGCAAATCGGTGAGAGGCTGTCCACGTGGGAGGGCTTGGGGAATTGGACTTATATTTTAGCGTTCGCGGTCTAAGAGCGTCCTGGACTGGAGAACTACAATAAGAGCTCAAATAAGTATCAACCCTCTGCAATACACAGCAATCGGAGCAAAATGGCTAATTCACATCATACCGATTTCGGGGAAACTCTCTCGGCTTCAAGCCCCACAACTGGTGGCACTCGCACGCTGGCAAACTCCCCAGTTTCCCCAGGAGACAACCATAACGACGACGATAATCATCAAGCCGACAGCTACCAGGAGGCTTTTATTCCCGGACACATGGCGGCGGATAGCGGAGACCGCTACAGCTTTCCTACGGGCGTACCCAGTACATCGATGGGCTTGGACCAAATCAGTGCTATTTGGGACAACTCATCAGATTTTCTTGCATATTACGATCTTAGTAGAGCGGAGAATTTTGGGGATAGCTTTTTCAATATATGTCAAGATCCAGTGTCTGGTCTCCCAGGTCTTCATCCTGCGATTAACAGTCTCCCTTTCTCCGAGCGGCACATAGGATCAGCTGGGACTAATGTTCCTTCATCCTTGGCCTCCTTTTATGCCTTTACTAATTGCGATATGAAGAATTATTCTGGTCGAGCACCACTATCGAGGGAAAACCAAGTGGTGTCTGTGAACCCAAGCTCGCGTAGCGGTCATATCGATTTTGTCTCGCAACCAGATTTCAACCTCATGTTATTCGATCCGAATTCCTACAGCAATAATATCGACTCAACCATCGGTCTGGATTTCTTCGGTGACGGAATGAACGAACTAAATTACCTTGGCGAGGGAGCCGACCTTATGGCCGACCTGGCTTTTCCCGACCCCGATTCTCCCAATACTCTCGCGCCTGTATCACCCCCTGAATTAGTTCCAGATGAGCACCACCAAAGGAATGCTCGTTCGTTAGCTCGGGCTGGCGGGACTGTTAGGCGGGGTCGAGGAGTGAACAGAGTAGAAAAACAGAAAACAGCTAACGCACTCACGCGCCAAATCATTGTTTTTGATTCGATCCCAGGACGAACTTCTAAGAATCCGCGCCTACCGTTCCTACCAGCTAAGCGAAAAGAGGTTGCTGCAGTACGGGCTTATGGTGCTTGTTTCAAATGTAAAATGAAACGAAAAAAGGTATGTACTTTAGTCCTACTCGAATGGTTTTAATTCCTCTGATATATTTGTAGTGTGATCTTGAGGTTCCATGTAAGAATTGTAAAGACGACCCTGAAAGGTGTCCAGACCCTACTGTTATGGTCCCACAGCCCTGCTTCCGTCTAAATCTTCAACAATGTGGATTCTTCAGAACAAGTGAGTGGATTTGCCTTATTCTACAAGATGTTCATTGGCTGAAGCAGTTAGAATCGGCACTTTGGCCTACTCCATTACGGAAAGTAATGAAATGGGTGTCGAATTCCCCCGTTCGACTATCTATTCGATTTATCCCGTTCTATAAACCTGGGCCAGTTCTTAAGGTTAATTGTTGTCACTTTACCCCCGAGGGTGGTGACATTGTGGTGAGAAAGTGGGGACCTCATGATGACCAAGTAATGTCAATTCCCACATACTGTGCGCCCGATTTAGATGTCCTCCGAAGCCAGTTGCCCAATTCGGTTCGAGGATACCTTAGCTTCATTTTAGAGTGGCATTCGAAGGACATCCCCGATATGGTAGCTAAAGCCCTAGATATATCCTTAAGCCGCGTAGTGAGTGTCTCTCTTCCAGCTGCATTTTTCCTTACTCATCCCTGCCTAATTTTTCTTAGTGTCGTTTTTAATGGTCTATAGGAAAAGGAAAAGGAAAAGGACACCATTCTTCATGCGGCTTTGCGTATTTGGGCTGGGTCACGGCTTTGTGCTGCTCCCCGTACACTTTGTGGCGAAAGAACACTGGGGCTGGATCCTATCCGGGCTGATGGTGCCCATGACAATGGATTTATTCCAATCCCCCCAATGCTTGATTACCAACTAGATTCTATGATGATCGATTGGATGAAAGTACTCATGGAGCAGATGTTGAAGGAGCTGTGGAAAGTATTATTGAAGAAGGGGACTCATCGCAAAGAATCCTGGTTTGATGTATTTCTTACAATATTTCTACTAGTTAACAACCTTGAATATGTGTATGAAGCTCAAATGGACTTCATCAATAGCCATGGTGGTGCAGTAAGTGTTTCTGCCATTTTAATTCAGCTCTAACTAACCAAGTTTTAGGGAATCGGATACTCTGGCCAGCACATAGCTACATATTCGCGGCCGATGTTGGATCTATGGAAGTGGTCAGCGGAGCACCTGATATACGTGTTTCGCTATTACATCAAAAAATGTGCTTTTGGGGATGCTCCTATTTTCTCTTACGTATGCTTTAAAGATGTGGTTGCTGCGGCAGATCTTGACGAGTTAGCCCAAGCCTACATTAGCAACATCATCGAATGGGTGGAAGGTACGTTATCTACTCTACGCTTATCACCCGCACCTGCAGCATGCACGCGAAACTGCGCTCTCATTCCTAACGTACGATTGTGAGTTATGTTTCAGGCGAAGAGAGTGGCCCGCAACCGAGGGAGGGCAACGCTAGGGACAGGGATGGGAAATATCAAATGGTTTGGTGTCGAGAACTGCTGCTGGATACCGAGTTCCCGGTAAACGTCATTATATAAATACTTGTAAGTCTTAAAATTTTTTAACCTGGGCTAGATCTATAGGAATATGTACTGAAGGCGTAGTTTTGTACTCGCGACAGGGAAAAGTGCCAGAAAATGATTTTTCGTAGTAAGAACTTTGGTTTGTCTCAACCTAGCCACATCGACGTACTGATTGGCCAACTCCATTCCCCGATGTTCTGGCACATTTCGCCTGCCATGAGTACGGGATGCAGAGGTAGCCCAAATTAAAACGTCAACACCTTATGAGCGCATGTACTCAGTACTGTCTTTAATTGAACATTAGATATTGTTGATTTGTGTTAGTCGGTGGTTTTGGGGCATTGCTCAATTGAAATCGGGACTAATATGTGCTACCCAATTGAGGAGCTAACGTACATGTAAGTAAGCATTTGATGCTGTATGTTGCTAAACTCAAAACAACCCCGCTCGACCGATCACTTTTATCGGATTGCTAGCGATTGATCTGATACAGTGTACCCTTGTACTCGCAAATCGCCGGCGTTCGTAAATCCGGGTTGTGGGTTCACATACCGTATGTTCTCGGTAAATTGGCTATCCCGGTATCTCCGACTACGACAAAAAAGACTTTATCTTATTCTTATCTGATCATCATTTGATCATAGAGTGGCTTACGCCGCTGTCGGAGATACTGAGAACGCACGGTACTGTGCGAACTGCATGGAATATGTGGTTTTTCATAGGATGCCTAGTCTACAAATGTTTGTGAATTACGAGTAGGTAATAGGTCTAATTACTTGGTGGGGGCCACAAGCTACAACCTTTAACAAACGAGCTTTAATGGCCTTTCCTAGGTCTAGGCCTTGGGCCTTGAATGCGCTTGTGCGGCGCTCGATTGCGTCGGTTTTGGATGTGCGAAGAAATTGGCCATGGGGGTGTAACGAGTTCCACAGAGTGTGGGAAAAGATTCGTGGACAATAGAAAGAACCTTCTAATTAGAAGGAACTAGAGCCTCGATTTTGACTTTCGTTTTCGAATTTTCGTCACCCTAGGAGCGACTTGATCTCTTGCTTGTTTCAGGGCTACTATGTGGCCGAACCTGGCTGACATCTTGGGTCTTGCTTGATGCTCTACACCTTTTAATATCGGTCGAAATTTTTTTGAATCCCGTTGAATCGAGAAGGTTGTCATCAGAGAGTATCAGCTGGATTGGGCAACCAATTAAGAAGCGAGATTAATCCTTTCCCCCCTCCCCTGGACTTGCTATATGCGCACTGCGCGGGGCGACGCTGCCGATGCTATTGGTAATCTAGAACGAAGCTGCTGCCTAGCATTGTGTTATTCTATGATCACGCATAAAATCATAAAGTGGGTTTCTTTATCTTTGACCAATAGAGCCATAATCATTAGCAGGAGACGGCACCAATGACAATTAAATCGGGGCGGTTCTAGGAGCACAAGTTTCGTCAAAAAAACAGGGTTTTCTCGGCGTTATTTCTTTCTATGCCTCGATGGCAAAATATAACTTAAAGAGATGACTGGCGCTTTTTGAAGAGGATTCAGTTCCCAAACTATCAGTCAAAATGTCATCAGCTCAGGAAGCTTTCTCCTACTATCCGTCTGAGAGGGCTGAGAAGCAATTCAAGGCTGCGCCTAAAGATACTCAAGGCCTACCAGCAGGCTTTCCCCTAGTGATTAACGAGCCGTCGGGTCTAGTATGGACGCCAGATTTAGAAATAGTTAAGCCGGATAATTATACTTATCTATTCACCAAAGAGGATCTTGACAGCATTAGTATTGCTGTTACTACCTTTCAAGGTTTGTAACTTGCAGTAATAGAGTTAGTATCAAGATTTATGGGTCCTAACATTGTATGGGTGTCGTACCTATTAGGAACGGGCCTTCCTCCCCAGGACCTGAAACCTGAAACCTTCAAGCTGTCTGATAGCCTCATTGGAGAGCTCAACAAAGCGTGTGGCTCCCTCTACACAGGACCCGGATTTAAGCTTTTTCGGGGTCTCAACCTGACCCAATATGATAATAAACAGAGAATCATCATCCATGCAGGGCTAACGAGCTATTTCGGGAACACAAGGGGTTATTGTACCCCCTTCCCTAACAAAACCCAAGTACTTGGTATGCATATCTCTTCACTTATAAAATTTATCAATATAGATATATTTTATTGACCCTGCCAACTTTACCAGCACATGTCAAGGACATTAAACAGAATACGAAGAATCTCTCACCCGCCCACACCAATGAAGCCATGGTGAGGATATCTTAGACGTTCGTCTCATCGCGTTGCACGGCAAACACTGACCAGCAGACAGACATACCACACTGATCTCGGCGATATTGTTTCCATCTTCACATTGAGCAACGGCCTTGATAAATCCCCGCCACCGAATGATGACGATCACGGCACATTCCATTTAGCAAGTTCTTACAATGTGTATAATGAGCTTGCCAAGGACCGGCGAGATGTTCTTCGGGCATTGGCCGAGCAATTCAAGATGCTCCCGTATGTGCTCGTCTAATGGTTTTCATGCTAGAAAAGGCTGACAGTTATGTTTTGAACAACTCTAGTGTGCGTGATGGACAAAACCGCGAGCAACCACTTTTGCACTTAGTAGGCGAAAGGATCTTTTTGCAAAGTTTTCGACGACCATTCACGAGACAAGATGGTCCCGGACTCAATACTGCTCAAATAACTGCCTTGAATGCACTCCACTTTGTGGCCAAGGAATGTTCTATCCCCATCGAGTTTGAAAATGGAGATTTGCTATTGTTCAACAACCTCGCCCTGCTTCATGCTCGAGACTCTTTTAATTATGACTCAGAGACGAATCCTCGGCATCTTCTAAAGCTGTTTATTAGGGATTCGGGTATTGGGTGGCCTATTCCATCCGCCTTGGCAGATCAATGGGGGGTGCTGTATAATCGTAGATCAGTAATGACGTTCCCGCCAACGTCTTCGAAAGAAAGTACGTCTTCGAAAGAAAGTACACCAGCAGCGTCGAGTGGTGTTACTCTGGTGAGTGCATCACCGGCAACTGATGGTGGTGGGGCAACTGATGGTGGTGGGACAGCTGATGGTGATGGTGGAGCAACTGATGGTGATGGTGGGGCAACTGATGGTGGTGGAGCAACTGATGGTGGGACATCTTTAACGACAGAGACATTCCCCGACAGCTCCACCGATAGCCCAAACGAGCCTCCCATCGATGGATGGAGTCAGAATGGATAGAGAGGTGTATTTGGCTAGGTTTTGGTTGCAAGATTCTTTTTAGTGGTGATAGTGGGGTTACTATGTAATTGAACTATTACTGTATTTTTTTAAAGGAATAATATCGTTACAGCAGCTATATTTCCTAAAAAAAAAAGTGTAGCAATGGTGAATGCCTGATGAATACGTATGTTGAGTGAATTAGGACCCGAACGAAGTGAAGGGTTAAGAGGTGCAAAGGCCTGGCGGGTTTTCGATTGGCTGTTCGGTCTGGCCAACGAATTGATTCCTGTAGCAACCCTCTGATCTAAAAACCCTAATCTAATACCAGAATCATGTATGGTATCTCTCCTAACTCAACAATAACCTAATACAGAGTATTCTGGTTTTGTCAGGGCCGGGCCTCGAACGCGCAGCAGCGGCGGGTGGAGGGGGCGGGCGTAGCCCCAGGACCAATCAATCACTGGCAATGAAGGCCTAGGGCCTTGGGCAGTTGGTTCTTCGTTCAGGGCATGTGACCCCCCAAATGGCAACGGGGCCAGGTCTACTAGGGTCTGCTGCTGGGCAATGGATCGGGCCGGGGTCGTCTCAAGTATGTATGTTGAGTGAATTAGGATTGGCAAATGTTGGTTGGCTTCCCTGTAGATTGCACATGAAACGCGTTGGCTCCTGTCGGCGTCTGGCGCGGATTTCATGTTTACAATCTATCTATTTCGGGGCTTCCAGCGCCTAGTGTATAAGCTCTCTAGGCAAAACATCGATATCGTCATGCAGGAATCCCAATATATGCGGAATGAAAATTATATCATGTGTCGAGGTGATACGAGAAATTAATCATCGTATTAAAAAAGGGAAAGCCTACGCAAGATCCAAACCCTAACAGCTGTTTCGGTTAATCGCTCGTAATCCCCGCTTCCGTCATTGTATCACTGAAGGTTGAGTCTGCAGGGTGGGCTGCATTTTACTATTTATCACTCCCACAGCTCTGGAAAACATTGAATCCCCGCAATCCAAGCCATTTCTCCTCCGTATCGTATCTACAGTGGCCGACAATCATTTGATACGGATTGAAGGGGGGCCATCATCAAACCTTATCTGTTGGACCGAGAGCCAGTTGCAATCCGAGGCTCTTTTCCCCACTCTTTCACTTAGCCTAAGGTATTTATTGGATTTTCTCTGCGCGTACTACGCAAAATTACGATGCCGATGCCGATGCTACTCGTAACCTGAAAAAAAACAAAGCCTCTACCTAACATTATGTTATTCTATGACCACGCATAAAATCATAAATGGTGATTTTCTATATCTTTGACCAATAAAAGGTCATGATCGTTAATAGCAGAGCAGTGCCGATGGTTCAATTGAGATAAGCCTAGGGGCACAATTTTTGTCGAAAAACAAGATTTTCTCGGTGTTGTTTGCTTATGCCCCAGCAGTAAACTTACATGTACTTAAAGGGAACGGATGGTGCTTTTGGAAGACGAAACAATTCTCAGATCACCCGCCAACATGTCATGTCCCCCTGAGGTTTTTACCTACGTTCCGTCCAGTGAGGCTCGCAAGAAATACAAGGACAGACTTTCTAAGGAGCCTAGCCCCAGGAACCCCCCGCCGGGATTTCCCCCAGAGATTAAGTTGCGACCGCGATGGTCACCAACTGAAATCAAGGATCAGGAAGATCAATGGCTTTACAGGTTCACCGACGATGATCTTGAGAGTATTAAAAAAGCCGTAGAAAGTTTCAAAGGTCTGTTCCTTGTAGTAACAGGGTTAGTGTCGAGTATTTATATGGTTCCTAACAGTATACGGTATCTACCAGGAACGGGGCAAACTCCTCAGGCGCTGACGCCTGCCACCTTTCCGCTGTCATCATCCCTCAGGGAAACCCTCGACAAAGCGCGTAGAGCTCTCTACGAGGGGCACGGATTCAGGCTTTTTCAGGGCATCAAACAGGATAGTTACAACCGTAAAGAGAGAATCATTATCCATGCAGGGTTGACGAGTTACTTCGGAGACACGAGAGGCTACGTCTCCCCTGTTCCTGAGAGCACTCCAGTACTCGGTATGCATATTTCCCCTCCTAATCTTAAAATCTACGAGTATGAGCGCATTTAATTGATTTTGTTAGCACATATCACCGATCTTAAGCCACCGGGTGATTCTGCCTCGCCTGCTTATACCGATGGACCTATGGTGAGGATATTTTTGGCGTTCATCTCACTGAATCGCACAATAAACACTGACCAGTAGATAGACATTCCATACCGACCTCGGTGATATCATTTCCATATTCACGCTGAGCAAAGGCATTGGTGGTGGCTCATTCTATCTGGCAAGCTCTTGGGAAGTGTACAATAAGCTTGTCGACGAGCGGCCTGAGGTTCTTCAGACCTTAAGCGAGAATTTTGAAATGAGTCGGTATGTGTCGCTCAAAAGATCTTTGCTAAAAGAGACTGACAGCCATGTTTTGATCAACTCTAGTGCCGTCGCTAGCACTCCTCCCCAGCAGCCACTTTTGCACCTGCACAACGGGAGAGTCTTTGTGCAGAGTTTTCGGCGACAATTCACGGGACCCTCAGCTATTAGCCTCACTGAACGCCAGAAAGATGCCTTAGATGCACTCCACTTTGCAGCTGAAGAGAAATCTTTCGAAATTAATTTTGAAGATGGAGATTTGTTAATATTGAACAACCTCGCCTTACTTCATTCTAGATCCAAGTTCAATTCTAACCCCAAAGAGGGCGAGGGGGAGAGTGGTCGGCATCTTCTAAAGCTATTTGTTAAGAATGAGGAACCTGGGTGGGAGATTCCAGATATCTTGAAGGGTCAATGGGCTATGATGCATGATGATAGGCCGGGGGCGCTATTGCCCGAAAAACAACTAGAGGCGTCGGTTCGAAAATTAGATCTGCTCCCGGTTCAGTCGTTCTCGGCTGAAGCGGAAGCGCTTACATCCCTAAGGGTAGAAACATTCGATGAATCCCCTCCTTCGGGGGATTCTCTCCCTCCTGGTTGGAGCCAGAATGGTTAGGCAGGCCGATTTGGCTAGACTGTGTGGCAAGAATTTTTGGTAGTGATGGTGGTGTAGTCGTTCTACAATCGGGTTGCTATTGTATTTTCTTAGGCAATATTTTAGCATAGTGTCTATTTCTTGAATTGTTTTTTGAGAATTGAAATTGCTGCCTTGACTAAATTAGCTACCTTAAATGGCTAAGCGTGTGGCAATGGTGAAGATTCGTAGATCGAGTGAATTAGAATTGGTAAAGGCTTTTTACCTGACCTCCCTTGCTAGGTAGCATACGAGTTAGCCTCCACTAGAACTTGTCCACCAGTACGTACATGAGGTACGAATATCATTTATGATCTATCTGTTTCAAAGCCTCTAGCATTTTAGCACAAACTCCCTGGCACAAAGTATCGTCATACTAAATATGCACTAAGAGCCTAGGATGAAAACTGTACCCATGTCGCTGGATTGCTATTGTTTTCCCTATCTAGGAAATAGATTTGGATTCTTACGCAAGTAAGAAACTTTCCAGAGTGGCGACCGATATCTTAGCTACCCAGACGATCTTCCAAACATCAGCCAATCATAACTTGTCTCGTTGGGTGGTTTTGGTGGGCAGATCCATTTCTGTAAAAAGGAAAGCAATAGCAATCCGGCGACATTAGTGCCCTACGAGGTGATTCTAGAAACAAAATCAGGTAACCGGCTATTCATATCATTGGTGGTTAGCAAATGTAGTTAAGACTCAAGAGGAAATGTTAAAAGAACCCCAAACCCTAACAGTTTCGGTTACCTGTCCCGTCCCCGCTTCCGTCATTGTCTCACTTGGAGCTTGAGTCTGCAGGGACCACATTACACTACCTACATATCACACCTACACCCATCCCACAGCTCCGGAGAACACTTGAATCCTCGCAATCCAAGTCATTTCTCCCTTGTGTGAGTATCCCAATGGCCGACAAGCTGGAGATACCGAATCCGCGGCGGATACTTCTCGTCGGCACCCCAGGTTCTGGACAACTGGTATTGCTGAAGAGTACACCCTCCTGCCCCTCATCTCCAATTCCAGTTACTAACCATGTATTCCAACCCAACAGCCTTAACCGGTTCTCTTCCTCCGGATTCAGGAACTGTAGCTTCCCCCGCAGGTCTCTCCCACAGCCTTCACCTAAACACAACATACTACACTGTAGACATTCCCATCTGGATCGACGAGATCGAAGGCGACAAGCAAGGAGAATGGTCAGAGGGGTATCTTAACAAAGAAGCTAAGGAAGTGCTGAAGGTTCTCGGCGCGTTCATCTTGGCGTTTCGAAAGCCACGGGATAATGCTGAGCTGGTATGACTTCGCTTCACATAGGGAAGTGGGGGAAGTCTAACAGAACCAACAGGAGACGGTAAAACGTACATTGACAGCGCTCCGGAAGGTGGTCAAGGCTTGCGGATATTCCTGGGATGGTGTGTGTCTAGCTGTAGCTATGCCACAGTCGTTACGGCCACATTTGGAAATGAGTATTGAGGACTGGGAGGACATGTGTCGAGAGTATCAGTTTGAATACGTTGATTACGAGTTCAGGGGGAGAAACGACTATGGGGGTGCACAGCTCCCACCTAAAAAATTACCCACCTGTACCCGCTGACCTCGTTATCCGTAATTCTTAGAACCCGCGGGAATGGATCGTGTTACGGAGGCTCTTGAAGCCAATGACTGGGGCGGCGACGACGACACCGCTTCTTTTGGCTCTTTCGAGGACGGCGAAGAAGAAGGCGAGGACATGGACCCGCTGAAATATATTGGTGATGAGATGGAACGGGAGATGTTCGGTCTCCACAACGCCATTTTTGGCGACGAATCTAGGAGCGGAGGTGGGAGTAACCAAGGTGAAGAAGACGATGAAGAACTCCAAGTTGAGAAACTAGAAGCAATGATGATGAGAATGTCAGCCTTGAAAGGTATGCCCTAAGTTATTTTTGGATATCATGCATTAATTCTATAGACTTCGCTGCTAATTATACACTAGACATGGGCGATGAGGTATCCAAAGAAGAGCGGCGGAAGATAGCTGCAAAGGCGCTTTCAGATATTATGAAATCTTCATGACCCTCCATTTGCCCTTGATTATCCTTATATACCCCTTCCCACACCTAAGCTACCCCAAAAGCCCCAACTCCATTTTAGTCTGCATCCATTTCCATTTGATCCCTTTCAATCTGGTCTCTTAGCTCCCCTATCTTCCCTGCCAACACTGTCCTCCCATACCTGACCGCGACCTTAATCGCCATATCAAGTGTTCGAGGCTGTCTAAACAGCCCGCAGATTTCCAGTGCTTTCGCACCGTGATCCTCATCCTGACACTCCAAACCCAGCAGCTGCAAAAGTGTCTTATCGATCATGTTCATTCGCTTTGTCATTTCTACTTTTTCGCTAGAAGTAACGACGGTGTTATCCGCGAAATCTTCCTGGAGTGTAAGCAGCACAGATTCACGCACAAAGGTTTCTTCGAACTGGTCGGACTTGGAGCTGGTGGCTTCAGCAGAGGGCATGGAGGTCGAGAGCGGAATTTGAAATTCGAATTCGCTGAGGAGGGGACGGGGAAAGTAGGGGTGTTTTTCACCTCCCTGTAGAATTAGTTAATATCGGTTGGCCTAACAGGTCTTGAGCTATTGTTTTGCTTACCTTGAGGATGATGCAGTGGAACTTGTCTTGTGCTACTGCCACGGGCCAATACGATTCCTCTTTCTTCCCACTTGCCAATCGCTCCAGCCGCTTCGTGTCGAGTAAAGGTACCCATTTTGCCTGTCCTCCTTGACGCCAATGCAGACACACAAGCAAGACCCCTTCGGAATCGTAGATACAGGGATCCCCATTACTCGAAAAGAAAATACCCCTCACAGTCCCATCTGGCGGCAGTGCAACCGTGTCGTTACACTGTAACGTCTCATCCCTCTTCACATTCTCAATATTATACGTCAATATCGTTCTCCCATCTGCACCCACAGGGCCATTTCCCATTACTAAGATATAGTCCCTCCAGCTTGCACATGACACCACCGGCGCATGCTTCTGTCTGTAGATCCTGAATGGAATCCCGAACAACGTGAAAACACGCACATACCCGGTTGATGTGCACACAACGATATAGCTCTCACTCAGCGCAATACTAGTGATCTCTTCACCTTTCGGTAGTGACGTGCGCCAGTCTGCTCTGGTTGTCCAGGACTCATGCGGACGGTAGTAAATTATCGCAGAGTTTCCATCCTTAGGCTGGCAAGAAAAGAGAGTTCCATTTTCATTAAGACATGCCTTATCATACAGGAACGGATCCGTGAAATGAAAGTCCCTATATGCCTCTCTATCGTAGAACTCCACAGTGACAGTATGATGTGGGTTCTGATCAACACTCCATACGAAACCGACAAGGTTCAGACATAGATACCGTCTATTCCCCTTCCACGGCGTACTACCGGACTGAAACGGCTCGTGTATCTGCGGGGACCAGACATCGTATGCTCTCCGTTTTGAAATGGTAAGGTTGTCGAATGTGTCGAGGTGGGCGTTGCCTCGTTTCCCGTTGGTGTTGGTCTCTATGTATCCAGCACCATCATCGTCGATTACAAAGTCTTCATCGTCCTCGACATCGGGGCCGAAGAAGTCATCGAGTGATGGGGATCGATCTTGACGTTGGCGGAGTGGGTTTTTTGAGCGGTCTTCGAGGGTAACCGAGGGGGCTGCCGGGGGGGCTACCGAGGATGTCTCATTGAGGAGGGGGGCAATACGGGTGGAGAGGTTTAGCATCCAAGCTTGGTCAGTTGGGACGGCATTGGGGAGGGTATAGAGTTGACCTTGGTTGGTGGTGAAGGAGATGATATTGTCTTTGGGGTGCCAGGATAGGGAGACGATGTTCTTGTAGTCGTATTTAGTGACAATGGTTTGGGTTTTAGTCTCCCAGATAACGAGTCTACCGTCAGTGCCAGCGCTGGCGAGGAAGGCACCATTGGGGGACCAGGCGAAGTCAGTTATGTCACCGTTATGTCCACCGGTGAATTCTCGCTGTCTCTCCCAGTTGGTTCGATCCACGACTACTAAATCTCGTGTTGGCGTTGGTGCCAGAAACGCGCTTCCGTCTGGATGCCAATCTACCTTTGAAGAGGTCTCAGATTCCCCATCTAGTGCTTTGATAATCCCGTCCACTTTCTTGATTAACTCTGGTTTCTCGGTGGTGAGCGAGTATACGTATACCGCGCCATCGGTTCCGGATACAGCTAGGTAGGTCCCGTACGGATGGAAGGAAACATGTTTTGTGGAATTGTCCTGAGAGCGTAGGGTCATGATCTTGTGGTTGTCCTTGATGTTGACGACCTTGACTACCGTTTCATCGCTCGCGACAGCTACCCAGTTTCCATCTGGAGAGATTGCGACATCTCTAGTCGGAAGTGTAGTTCGGACAAGGAGCTGGGTTAGGGTATTGGTGGACATGGAGAAAAGGGAGACAGTGCCATCTTCAGAGGAGACGACGAATACATCATTCTGTATTACGCACGGGTGTGTATTAGTTAGCTAGCTGTGGGATCTTGGGGTACGAAGGGAGTAGTACAGAGGCTGCGATACCGGTCTTCCCGTCTTGGGTGTGGTCAATTATAATAGGCTCGTCTTCAGAGGAAACGGTGAATTTTCGGATGAGCTCGTTGTTACCAACTGTGATGAGGTGTTTCCCGTCGGGGGAGTAGGTCATGGACGTTGGTCCGGGAGTGTCTGCGGTTGTTAGTGGTGGATAGAACGAATGAAATCGGAAAGGGAGACTTACGTGCATATCGAGGAATAACCCGCTGCTGAGTAGTCATGATGGCGGTTTACTCGGGATTTTGTCCTCCTGGTTCAATTGTGGTGACCAAGTGCTAGTCTTCAAATCTAGGTTGAGGTTTTCGCCGTGAGGAAGGATCTTGCAGGGTTCGCGGGATTGTTTTGTGGGAACGCGTCTCGTGGAACGCGTCTCGTGGAACGCGTAAATTAGTCTTGCAGCTTATGCAGGGATCTTTACTCAGCAACCGTTGACGAGTGATAGCCTGTGACTAGTACAATTCTACCAGTACCTTGTGCGTACCAGGGAAACAAGAATTGCATTAACCTAAGAGTCACAGCTTATTGAGATTCCATTGTTGAGAATAATTGTAAGGTTAACGGTTATAAAAACATCCTCTAAGAAAATACCGACAGCCAGCACCAGCAACCAAACCACATCTCCTGTATTACAAAAAAGAACAGCAAAAAAACTCAGCCACAAACCAATATCCCCATTGTCAAATCCCCCAATTCCCTCTCTAGCCTCGCCTCTTCCAGTGCGGGTCGGGCATCACAGCCGGTCACACTGCTGAGCCTCTCCGCCGACAGTATGCTTACCGCCATATCCCAATCCCGTGCTACGAAAAGAATCCAATCCGTCATGTAGTTCGTAACATAAAACCCATCACCATTCTTAAATAACCACAAACCCCCTTCAGAATGATCCCACACCTCGCTCCTATCTGCCAACAACCCAAAGTCCAGCTCTATCTGACCTTGGATGTGGGCTACAAGTGTAGCCCAGAAGGGACTTATGGAAATTTTATTCCAACCGTGGATAGCTAAGGCATCTTTAGGCGGCGAGGGTTCGTGTTTGCAGTAATATCCTTCTTCGGATATACAAATGTCTAAGTGGTGTTAGCGAACGAGACCCGGAATTCTTGCGAAATATTAACCCATGTCCTCATCTTCATCTTCATCCCTCGAGCTCATCAAAGCCTGTCTTTTCGCTCTTCTGGGATTTTCGGGGGTATCGGCGCTTAAAGTACGTTTTTCTATCCTTTTACGCTTTCTGTCTCGCCAGGTTGTGCGGGGACTGAGTAGCGTCTGTGTAGATGTAGAAGAACATGTAGAGGGGGCGGACAAGGATGATGAAGCGCAAGAGCATGCAGATAAACGCAGGCACGAATGGCAGGGTGGAGGAGAATCAGAGAAGGTGGCAGAATTATAGGATACAAAGAACGACATAAGGATTCAAGCGCTATCTAAAGATGTATTCAAGCCTGTGGGCACAGGTTTATTAGGTATCTGTGTGAAAAGTGGAGCGAGAGGAACGATGTAGAGGACCGCCGGTTCAGTAGGGTTTATGCTCACGGAAATAGTATTCTATTTAGTAGGCTGTAGTCTCGCGAAAAATACCAAGGATCTAAACGACACAAGTTAGTTTCTATCCGGAAACTAGCTGTAATAGGGCATAGACTACTCGCATTGCTAGTGCCATACCCTATGGCTCTACCTGTGGGCTCACTCAAAGTTTAATACAGGGCCAATTTTTAACTCGATAAACTAAGCTACAACTAAATAGTCCCAACCTGCAAACACAATTCTAAACCACTCCTCCACCCGTGGCCAGAGAATGGTACACATTAAGCACAAACGGTCACTCGGTAGTCTTGCTTAAAGTCCGGGTAACTAATTATAACCCACTTACCCTGCTCAACGTGGGGCAAGTCTGCACGCCAAGCCACATTTTCCCAAACTTTTCCTCGTTGCAGCTTTTTTCTTTCTGCCAGCAACATCTCAACCACTCAAAAATGGCGCCTTCAACGACTGTCGCAAAATCACCCGCAAAGTCGCCTAAGGTTAAAAAGGTGACTGTGAAGGAAGTTGCAAAGGTTGCTTCAAGTTCACCCTACCAATTGGATAAAGCGCAGGTAAATTTCGCACATCGTTCGCAGGTTTTTTCTTTTTTAAGAATGAAAGCTAATTTTTGGGGGCAACTAGGTTCTAAAAGCTTCCCGTGCGCTGCTAAAGTTCGTCGCGAACCAGAAGGATGAGAACTCGAAACCGAATCTGCTGCAGGATGAGGATGAGCCGAGTGATGCTGCAGAGGCGATTTGGCTGAATCTTACAACTAAGAAGTTCATTACGGATGTCAAGAAGTTGAAGCCTTCTCGGATGTTAGTTTTTCTCCTCTTCATATTTCCTCCTGCCCCCTTCCCCCTCGCCACAGAGTGAAGATGAACAATTTGACAACATATACGCTGGAAATTACCGTCCAAGCACATTCGTGCACTGCGGAAATCAAATGGCTATTTCTGAGCTTTCTACCCCAACCCACCACTCACCACCATCTCCCCAGCCCAAATTAAAACCAACCAACTAACACCCCATAGAGCCCTCCCCCACCCCCTCCGCACCTCCGAAAACACCACCGCCTGCCTAATCGTCAAAGACCCCCAACGCACCTTCAAAGACCTCGTCGCCGCCTCCTCCCTCTCCTCCACAATCACCAAAGTCATCGGCATCACCAAGCTCCGCGCCAAATTCAAGACCTTCGAGTCCCGCCGTCTGCTCTGCCAGTCCCACGACATCTTCCTCGCAGACGACCGTATAATCCGGATGCTGCCCAAACTTCTCGGAAAGCCATTCTACGCTAAGAGCAGCAAGGTTCCTATCCCTGTTAACTTCGAGGGTGCTGAGGCTCTCAAGAATCCTAATAGGCTGAAGAGTGAGCTGAAGAAGGCCCTCGATAGCACTTATGTGCATCTGAGTGCGGCTGCAAGCACGAGTATCAGAGTGGGATTGTCGAGTTTTACGCCTGAGCAGCTGGTTGAGAATATCGATGCGACGGTTAATGCGTTGGTGGAGAAGAAGATTCCGGCTGGATGGAGGGGTGTGAGGAGCTTTCATATCAAGTCGCCGAATAGCGCAGCGTTGCCAATATGGATGACACAAGAGTTGTATGCTGATGAGGATGTGTTGAAGCCTGAAGAGCAGGAGCAGAAGCTGCTGGATGATGCTAAGAAGTCGGAAAAGAGGGATGCACGGAAGTTGGCGAAGAAGGCAAAGAGGGAGGAATATATCAAGAGTAAAGCACTGCAAGCTGCGGAAGAAAAGCCTGTTGAGGAGACAGCGGTCGAGAAGGTCCTAGAACCAGTTCTCGTGAATAAAGCTGCGGAGAAGTCGAAGGAGAAATTAGTGGAGAGGGAGGTTACGGCAAAGAAGAAGAGAAAGTCACTTGGGGACGTTGTAGATGCCGGGTTGGATGTGACGGTTAAGGAGGCGAAGAAGCTGAAGACGAAGAAGGCGATGTAAGAGGATGAAAGGTTTTGTGAAGTAATATTGTATATTTACCGGCCTGCCTGTTTTCATGAATTTAAAAGTTTCCGTTCTGCTTACGTCCCGCTTGCAGAACAAAAGTATCTATTTCCGGGATGTGTTTTTGTATCATTAACAAGTATAATTTCACAAATGGGTAGGATCCTTAAAGTTTCCCCGGAATACATGTATCTAGTAAGGTTTTTGGTGGGAGTGCTGACGATGGTAGTCATGCGCCGTTGTTTACAGCATATCAACAGATTGAAAAATCATAAACTACAATACCAAAAAGGGGGGTAGGATTACAGCTAGAGTATTCCCCGATTTTAGAAATAGGTAGCAGGGCTGCTTGGTTTTGATAGATACCTTGATCTAGAAAATATTTGATTCTAAGAAATAGGCATTCTTTAAAATGCCACATCAATACTAGATCCATTAGGTATTCACTAAAATGCTGTACTACTCCAGGGTGTATTATTTAGTTGCACCTCTTTTTCTGTGTACATGATGCTTTCCCTCAAAATTCTCATGATGTCTACCCTAATTCAAGGATGAGAATCTCACAAATTTGATTCATCCACAGTACCATCAATTCTCTACCTGTATCTATGGGCATTTCAAAGTTGGGCAATACTTTTGAAAATAAATTTCCATCTTGCTGTACCTTCCTATACTAAGCAGGCCGGTAGTTCACTCACATTAGTGATTTTTGACTCTGTAACTTGAAGCTTTGAGCTCATCTCATAGTTGTGAAGTACAAGCCCTCTTGATACAAAGGTACCTGGACTCTGGCAGCGTGCTGGTGTGACTGCTGATCATGTGCCCTGGGTGACAGGTCAAAGGCCTAGGCAGCAGAGTGACAGGCCCAGTCCAGGTCCGGCCTATTTTATGACCAGAATTTGCTGCGGTATTGGTATACATAGTATTGCTACCATATCCCCTAGAATATAGTATTTAGTCTCGCAATCGACGTTTATTCGCTCTAAATAGGGTGTTGGGGTCGAGCTTGTAGAGACAATCCGTCAACACCCAATTTAGGAAGGATTGTCACGTGACAAGTCGGCAGCGAGACTATATAGTATTCACAGATAACTCGATTTAAGTCGGAATTATTAAAAATATTGAATTTAGGATAAAATGCAGCGCTATTAGAGCAAATTCACCCCCCTTTTTGGTACTGTACATGTATGTATTCGGTGTGACAATGATAGTACTTGCGAAGGAAGCGAGGTTATCAGCCTATGCTACCTCGTGTCATCATAGCATATCACTCGGCCTCTGCAGTACGATCAAATGATGATCAAATGTACATCCAATCACCTGGGTTATGGCATGTAATACGATAAAAAGTACGGATGTAGCTAATCTCAGGGTCAGACAATTATATGTAACTAGGTGGGTAATCCATCAAATTTAGTTTCAAAACCGAACTGATACAATTTTATCCCGTTTAATTGGCTCATATAATTTATACTGAATCTTACATGAATTTGCTTCGCCCCCCTAAGCGAAAAAAGTTCCCTTGCCAGGGCAAGACAGTAAAGACTTGTCTCGGACCAAACCCAATTAGGCTTAGTGCGTTTCTTGTGTTCACATCACCAAACCAAGTAAAGACTTTGTTCCGTTAAAAAATGTTGTTTACTAGGCGGTTAAATAAGGAAAAACTATATTGCAAAAGGACTATCGACAATATTTGGCCATCAATGCGCGCGCACGCTATGCAATTTTTTCTAGTTGTCAGTCCATGAGCTGCAAGCGAACGGAATTAGTGGTGAGTAATTAAAGTCATAGCATATAGTGTGGTGAAGATTGGCTGGGCAAGGTTAGGGAGAATGGATGTCCTCCTTTCGGGTAGGTTCATTCCAGCAACTTCTCAGCCGCTTACCAGTTCCCGCTATAAAATTGCAGTTTGCGAGGAGGGGAACGGGAATGTAGGAAGAAAGGTATATTATGTCAGAATGGGGGGCTACATTTTTAGCTACATAGTTTTCATTGAAGAGGGGTGCTAAAAAATTCGCTTTTCAGTCAAGCGAGCCTTTTGCTACGATAACAAAGCAGGGGGTAACTCAGAGGGCTAGATATGCTTAATGGATTGGCTGGCAATCAAGTATTGATGATAATACCGACTACCGAGTGATATCCTGTGTCTAAATTATATATTGAAAAAACAAAAAGAGGTCACAATCAGGCTTCCCTGCGAGCCTTCTTAGCCTGGTGCGTGAAGAATCATTATCTCCCCGAGAGAGAATCAAACCTACGCTCCCCCGGCCCCTCTAGGCGACACAATAGCCATTAGGCTACCATAGCAGATGATATTGTAGCGCAAGGAAAGGTGTTATCGCGCTTTTAGGCCTAGCTTACTCTTCCGTGCCCTCCTATGGCGCACTGATAAGATTGATCAGTCATACTATCATACGATGGAAGATGAGTTATGTATCACTTTTTTGGAAAGTGAGCGGACTAACACATACTACATGTACATGTATGTATTAAACATCGAGTGTTACTTATGATCAAATGAAGGTCGGGAGTCTTCGGAGGAAGGAATTCTGTTCCCGCATCTCATCCAGTTACATGTAGTAAAACCTAGAATTGATGTGGAGACGGAATGGTAACCTCGATACCAGGTGTTAACTCTAGAGCCGTGAATGGCGTGAGTCTTTCGGTAAGCCTAGTAACTTGTTACAATCAAGAATTTATGTTTTTCTCGATAAGGCTAGAATAACGTCTCGCCCAATAGACTCAAAACTAAATTATTTATTATAAGGTTACAAAGACCATAAAGCTGTCTGCTAGTAACTAGAACAACAACGGAAACTGTGAAGGTCAAGGGACACTAAAGGAGACATGAAGTTGATCGAGTTACTGTTAAATCCATGTTCAAGTATAGACGGAATGCCTCCCACTTTCTCAGCATTTTCAACGCTAGAATGAGCTAATTCCGCTAACTCGCCGATAATGAAGGTATTCCGCTTAATGGCAGTGATCGAAGGTGTTTGGCAGAGTAGAGTAGATGAATTGGTAATTGGCCTCCATTCGAGTAATTCCCGTAGCTAGTATAGAAATAAAATGCGAATATGCTATCCAATCCTTTTCCAGAATAGACCTGCCGAATCCGACTGCGATCATAGTCGAATAGCCTAAGAATGTTGCACAAAGCTAAGGGTCTTTCCCGAACACCGGGTTTTTATTTGAATAACATATTGAAGCGAGGACCACCACAACAATGCTCTCCACATCCTCTCCCCTGACGCAAGAATGAAACTTACGGAAGATGGCGGCATTTTAAAGTGGAGATTCACTATTTCTTCCATACATTCCAGTTAGTTAATAAAGTCTCAGCATGATATTTTATCCCTATCTCAGGAATGCTATGGTTTGAAGGTGCTAGAACGTTGGATGTTTTCAGTTGTACTATGAAAGGAGAAACCACAAAAAATGACAACCGAGATGAATGTAGTTATTAGGAGCTTTCGCCTGACCTAGCAAGGCGTATGACAATTTGCCGCCACCATCAAATACTAAATTTTGTGTCACCCTTCGACCCACGTGAAAGGGTCAGATAGTGGGTCTATTTCTCAATAATCTATGATAACCTTTTGGTCACCATAGAAGTTGGGGATCCGCTGAGGATGGGAGATTGGGTAGAGACTCTGGCAGCAGGTTGGTATCGATAACGAGAGGTTTCCGAAAACATGACATTGACTCTCGTAATGAGAATGGAAGATGCAGCTGAGTAGGATGTTGGTGAATAATGCAAAACGTGTCAAAGCACTGCGCTTCGCCGGAGAGAGGTTCATGAAATTGGGTTTTGGAAATCCTGGCGAAGTATGCTCGGGAAGATAAAAACTGGTGAGAAGTTTGTGATAAGTTATAATTGGCGATACAAAATTCTCTTGGAAGGATAGCCAGTGTATCGATGGAATAAACTCTGCTAATACCCCGAGCACAGCAAAGAATTGATGTAGCATTTTTGAAGGGTAATATAGCAGGAATGCTGAAGAGGAAAACGATATCTCCTAAGAGGTTGGTGATAGCCTAGATGAATACTTGAACGTTGGCGTAAGAATAAATAAACGGAGTAAATGGGAAAGATGAATAAATATCGTTGCGGTCCTTCCAGTCGGTAATTTTAGATGGGTGGAATAAAGAGCTGCTGCTGTTGAAGGTTAGATAGCGGCACTTCCCGCTTTATCGTCCGATTAGGTTCAGCCACATGAATACGCGTCGTATCAGCCCCAACACTTTGCCAACACCTAAACTCAATAATCTACACTCAATCTAGATAGGAACAATGGTTTCTCGTGCTGTTCTCGCGCTTCTAATCACTTCTACTGCGGCTCTTGCTGTTCCAGACCTTTCGGCGGCGAAGAAGCAACTTCCATTAGTGATTTGGCATGGTCTTGGTATGTGCCTGATATCGCGTGGCGAGCTCACTTGGGTTATGATGCTTATTTTCATTCCCAGGCGATAATTACGATTCCGATGGTATAAAAGAAGTTGGGGAACTAGCTAACGAGGTTGGTCAATCTCTTATCTGTCCATAGCTTGCGCCTACCGCTAACTCTTAGCTTAGGTCAACCCCGGAACCTTCGTGCACTCAATCTACCTCGACGAAGACCCCAACGGCGACCGTTCTGCTAGTTTTTTCGGTCTCCTGAATACTCAAATCAGTGTGGTCTGTGACCAGCTGCGTGTCATTCCTCAACTCTCTGGCGGCTTCAATGCGATCGGCTTCTCCCAGGGTGGGCAGTTCTTGCGTGGCTATGTTGAGCGCTGCAATAACCCACCGTTAAAGACACTCATAACCTTTGGGTCTCCGCATAATGGGATTGCCGATTTCCTTGGCTCATGTAAGCCTACTGATTTCCTCTGCAAGTCTGCGTCCTCACTCCTGCGCACGTCGAAGTGGGCGCCATGGGTGCAGAACAAGGTTGTTCCAGCACAGTACTACAGGGATCCGGAAGATCTAGAGAGTTATCTTGAGCACTCGGCGTTTCTGGCAGATATTAATAATGAAAGACCTGAGGGAAGGAACGAGACGTATAAGGAGAATTTGCAGAGTCTGGAGAGGTTCATCATGGTTATGTTCGATGATGATACGACGTTGGTGCCGAAGCAGAGTTCGTGGTTTGCAGAGTTTAATAAGACGACCGGGGCGACCACATTACTGGAGCATAGGGAGATATATAAAAATGATTGGATTGGATTGAAGAAGCTGGGGAAGGAGGGGAGATTGGAGTATCTATCGACACCAGGAAGGCATATGGAGTTTGGTGAAGAGCTCTTGACAGACATATTTAAGACATACCTTGGTCCTGGTGGGAAGAAGAAGAAAGGAAAGAAGAACGATGAAGAATTGACTCTTCAGAATGGAGGCGGGGAGCTTTAATTTGACAATTGGATGTTTTTGTTTGTTTTGTAGGATGTCTGATTAGTTAGCACGAAATCGGTGGAGCAGGATCTTTCTTTTATCGTCACGTATATTAACTGGGTTGTTTACCTGGCGCAGGCTGGGATTTTACGAGTGATATGCCGTGGAACTGGTTAAGGTTGCCTAGGACGACCTCGGTTCGGTTCTCGGTCAACGGGCATCCGATGTCTCGGCAGTCCAGCCCTAATCTAAAATTGCCCCTGAGACGGGAAGTTACCCGGAAGTCTGCGTCACTCTAACTATTAGCAAGCACAACCAGCAACGGCTCTCCTTTTCTTCCCTCGTGAGTCTTGTGTTTATTTCTCTGGGCCTCGACAAAGCTCTCAAGTAATACAAACAATTCACAATGGATATCCACGAAGCCTACACCCTCTTCAATCAGACAGCGGAGCAGTTATCGACTCGTTTTCAACAGGTCCCCGGCTCCGCTATCCTCCTCCGTTATATTAAAAGCTCTTATCAAAATGATCCAGTTCGCAGCGTGGTCGAGCTGGGACTGTTCTTGTTTGCAGTCCGATATTTGTTGGCACCACGATACTCGACGCATAAGTCCAAGGCTGCGGACCTGACCGAGGAGGTAAATTCACTTATCGTTTCACTCCCAAGGGAATATTTGTATTAACGTCTTCAGGAAATCGATGAACTGGTCGAAGACTGGACTCCTGAGCCACTCGTAGCTCCTCTCTCCGAGCTCGAAGCCGCTGAAAACGAAAAGCGTCCAGTCATTGTTGGCCCAACCGGCCCGAAAGTCAAGCTCTCCAACGGCCGCGCGGTCAACAACTTCGCCTCCTACAACTTCTACAACTTTGTCGCCAATGACATCCTCAAAGAACGTGCTATTCAGATCCTTCGCAACTATGGTGTTGGTGCTTGTGGTCCCCCAAATTTTTACGGAACTCAGGATGTGCATATGGATACGGAGCGGGATATTGCCAAGTTTTTGGGAGTCCCTGCGTGCATTATATATGCACAAGCGTTCTCGACAATCAGCAGTGTTATCCCGGCATTTAGTAAGAGAGGAGATATCATTGTTGCGGATAAGGCCGTGAACTTTTCGATTCAGAAGGGACTGCAGATTTCAAGAAGCACGATCAGGTGGTACGAGCATAACGACATGGAGGATCTGGAACGGGTACTCGAGAAAGTCAAGAAGGAAATGGCCAAAAAGCCATTGACCAGACGTTTCATTGTCACCGAGGGGCTCTTCGAGAACACCGGCGACATTGTTGACCTTCCCAAGATCGTAAGTTTAGTTCTATGTTTATTAGCTAGCTGCCCAGAACCTTCAGTATCTGGAACATTGAGCACATCCTAATGTTCAATCTACCTTCAGATCGAACTTAAACAACGATTTAAGTACCGCCTCATCCTCGACGAAACCTATTCCTTTGGCGTCCTCGGCCGCTCCGGCCGTGGTATCACCGAGCACCAGAACGTCGACCCACTGAGCATCGACATGCTCGTTGGTTCCCTCGCACACTCTATCTGCGCTGGTGGTGGCTTCTGCGTCGGGTCCCCCGAGATCGTAGAACACCAACGTATCTCTGGCTCTGCATATGTCTTCTCTGCCGCTATTCCCGCTATGATGGCTGTTACCGCTTCTGAAACGATCAAGCTCCTCGAGGCCAACCCTGACGTTTTGACGAGCCTGAGGGACCATACACGCGTGTTTAGAGCACAGATGGATCGTAGTGAATATGTGAAGTGTACGAGCGCGTTAGATAATCCGATCTGTATCTTTGTGCTCAGGAGGGAGGTCGTGAGCGAGAAGGGGATTAAGGATGAGGAGAGGGTTATGATGGACATTGTTGATGAGGTATGTCTCCGCTCATTAGTCCTGCTTTTACTTTTTCGTTCTAACTTTGCTTCTAGGCTATTGCAAACGGCGTCTTAATTAGCCGCGTCAAAACCGTCTCAGAGCCAGCTGCCAATGGTCACAGCAAGCCCTTCGGTTGGCAAGGCGAGGCTGCCTTCAAGGTGTGTGTCACGATTGGACATAGCAAGAAAGAGGTCGAGAAGGCAGGAAGTGTCATAAGACAGGTGGTGGGCAAGGTTGTAGGGAAGCTGAAGAAGGAGAATCGGTTTTTGTCATAGTGGAGAATAGTGTGATGTTTTGGCAGAGTTGGCGGGTATAATAGAAACACACCGCCAGGAGCAGGAGGAAAGAGTTGGGAAGACGGGTGGAAATAAGGCGTAATGAACCAGCTTGGTCTTGTATTTATTTATTTTTGCTTGGGAGCGAGACATGACGGGATGGTAATTTCTAATGAGTAGAGATTCGTATAGATTTATCAATATGGTTTTTATGATAACTGTAAATCAGGCAAATTGAGTACGGTTATCTTGTGTTCCGCTTTTGAATGCCTTCTTCGTTTGAATCCCGGAGATTTCATGGTACTTCCATAGTTGTTTTGGGTTGTGAGAAGATGTCCAACGCACCAACAAGCTTCACACTCTCTAACCTTCCCGACTCGTGCCTAAAGATCATCCACAACACATTAAATCTTATCTCCGAGAGGTCGAACATCCCAGGTTCAACAACTTCCATCCAACCTACATGTAGCTACGGTGAAGTATGACATCCTACTTCCTGCGTTGATCTCGTAGCAGACATTCTCCGTCGACACCATGAGCATTCTGAGAACCTGCTAGAAACTTTCTCGACAGCCTACGCGTTCCAGGGGATGTGGAAATAGTTCTGCATCATTACACATCCGTGTTAAGGTTGGAGAAGGTGGGTTTGGTTTACCACTGGTTTTGCTGTGCTGGGTTAGAGCTAATAATCAAAATGTAGCTCTCTTTTCTAATCCCTCGACTGACCTCCCACGCCATTCCACGCATAGGCGCCGCTTCCAAAGGTTATCGCGTCATTTACTTGTGATACGCTCATTCTACTAGTATTTGATTCACCAACCTACGTTCAACTTATGCATTGTGTACGGCATTTCCTCAGAGGATTTGGAGACAATTCATCGGAAAAGATGCATGCCAAGGATAGTAGGACTAGATGTTCACATTCCTCGGTTTCCAAAAGGGCATAACAAGACGTCTATTTGAACGGTTTCATGTTTACACAAAATTACAGGAAGCCTGCATATTCTTTCCGCCTCTACTAGAAATCTTTCAGTAGCTATCGGGGTCTTAAGGACGGAAGCCCTCAGACATTTTATCCGCATAGGGCAGTGGGAAAAATGACCACAGGAATTGTTCGTTAAGCTAACGCAAGCGGCCATTCTAGTGTCAACATATCTTCGGCGCGAGTCAACTTTCCTACTTAGGAAAACGCCATGTGAGACTATACAAAATCTAGCCATAGAGGAAGTAAAGTTGGACGTGTATTTTTCCTGCTTTTGCGATCGGTACCTGGGCTTCGCGAATCGCTCAGCCAATCACCCGTGACTATTCTGCTATGGAGAAGTCAGAAGACCATCGAAACGTTGAACCATGTTCATGTCTCTTCAGTTCAGGTAGTGAATAACCATGACCAATAAATAGGCGATATTATCGGGCAGAACAACTGAATAAGCCACCCGCATTCCACTAACAATTTTCCCCAAAATGGATTTAAATACAGAAATCTCATACAGTATGGTGGTGTCTCTTCAGCGTGTGCACATATACTACTACAATATGCTACCTTTACGATGATTTTGAATGGGCTTTTGAGAAATTTAATTATGTCATCACATAAAATCACTCGGTATTATGTAACCCGCCCCAGACCTGGTTTGTTAGGTGGTGGCTTAAAGCATGGATATGGATTACATTAGAGTTTAACGTAGCTCGAGCGGATCCCCGAAGGGTTTTCGAGGCTGACATGTTGACGGTAGTTTGGGTCGTAATGAGTGCACGTGGTAAGTCAACTGGCCCAAGTAGGAGCACTTATCAACCCGTTTTATTGCCTATATTTGATACTAACTAGTGATCTATGCCTTCCCCATCTCTTATTGGGACTGTCAAGTTTCGGATGACAGACTTGCCATCAAGAAACTGGGGGGAGAAGATGAGTTCGGTTGTCTATAGGAAACTCCGGTTTGTAGAAGCAGGGTAAAAGTGGGGTTAGTGTGGCTTGCTACAGTATTCATGTATATAATAGATGTGAGGGCTTCGTTGAGCTCTACTATAACGGCGTACAAGGGAAACATTTACCCTACAAACCTTGGGCCTTTCGAGAAAAGTAATATCAATTTCTTCCCCTCAAAAAGTTAGTCTAGCACCAGAGGCAGGTTGGAGACCAATCCAACGCGCTAAAGCCCATACCCCGGCAATATTTTGATATCTAACAGAACATGATGCATTTTTGGTTTTTTTCAGAAAATTCCTGTGTACAATCCCAAACCATCTTCATCTATACTTATCCTAACCTCATATGCCGGATATGCTTACTACTTAGGCTTTGACTACAGCCTGAAGAGCCTCGAGTACCTCAATCTCAATCTTCGCCTCGGCGATATCCTGCTCGCTCCCAGCACCATTCACAATCTTGCTGGCCTCAGCCAGCTGGGCACGGATGGCCTCAGCGCTGAAATCCTCGAGCGGGTAGGCCTCGACAGCATTGATGCTCAGCTGGGAGTTTGGCTGGACGATAGCGAAGCCGCCAGAGACTATATACGGGTTAATCAAGATTCAAGCAGTATTTTCGGCTAAGATGATGTTAAAAGGCACATACGGAAGAACGACTTGTTGCCGGCGCCCTCCTCAATGATCTCCATGAGGCCAGGTCGCAGTTGCTCAATGGACGGGACGTGGTTGGCAAGAACACCCATGTCACCAGATTCGGCGGGGATGTTGACCTGGATGCTGTATATCGTCGAATGTTGTCAGTCTCCAATTGCTATTTTCCCATTTGTTTGTAGATATCTTGTTCTTCCTTCCCGCCTGGTCATCTATTTGTTGTTTTATATCACCCCACCTCTTTTCAGAAACAAAATGCGGGGAGCGAGAGGGGCCGCAATTGCGAGACATACACATCCGAAGTCTTGTAGATAGTCTATCCCACCACCCATCACATTCAAAGTCAGCAATTGGCCACCTCCACACGCCTCACACGAATAATACGAACCTGATGCGGCAACGTCAACGACAACCGGATCTTATCCGCCGGTCCCGCAGCATCGGCATATGTCCTATGAGCCGCCAATAACGATCTGGTCGGCTGTGCGCGGAGCGCAACCCTGCTGAGAGTTCGGAGAGAGTTCATAGCGTATAGTTTCGGGGAAGCGGAGGGGGGGCGGGCGAGTGATGTAGTCTATGATTGGGAACGTTGCGATGGAAGTGTTTCGGGTGGGCGATTGTGCCGGGCTTCTGGATTATTCTGCCAAGAAATTTTTTCTCGCTGTTTGCCCCGGCTCCAAACGAGTGGGTACAAAAACGTCCGATTCCTCGTCTTACATCTTGCAACAACTGTTAATCGCAATAAGTCTTCAATTGGTTTCTTACTCTGTGCTTCACGAATAACGAATCCTCCAATTCTTCTCTCTAATCAAGTTCTCAGATTTCACAATGGTATATCTTCCCTCCTCCGCCTATCCTACACTCCGGAGAACCTCAACTAACACAACCAACTCCACTACTAGGCCACCTCCCTCCGCTCTATCAAATCCCTTGCGCCCCTCCTCGACCGTATTCTAGTCCAGCGCATTAAAGCTGAGGCTAAGACTGCCTCAGGGATCTTCCTCCCCGAGTCAACCGTCGAGAAACTGTCTGAGGCCAAGGTCCTCGCTGTTGGTCCTGGTGGATTTGATAAAGATGGTAAAAGGATGGAGATTTCGGTGAGGCCTGGTGATCGTGTTTTGATCCCTCAGGTGAGAACCCTTTCTTGCATTTACTGAACGCACAATTGGTGGATTGGGGAAAGATGTGGGGATGGGTGCTGTGGAATCGGTGAACTTATTTCTAACGACATTGATGATGTAGTATGGCGGGAGCCCCGTTAAGGTTGGCGAAGACGAGTACCATCTCTTCAGGGACCATGAGTAAGTATCCTAGTTCTATCAATTCCTTATCACATGTCAATATACAATCACTAATAAAGTTACAGACTCTTGGCCAAAATTAACGAATAAATGTGGCATGCACGAACAATGTAACAAAAAATCAAAATAATTGGAGTTCTGGCATAATATTCGTTTACAATCTCTTCCTTGTATTTATTTTGAAATCCACCACGAAACATCTATTCCGCATCGAAAGAGGAGAAAACACCCAAACCCAAACCTACTGCGGTCGGGACTATGGTGGAATAGAAACTGTACAGCATTCAGGGTGGAAATATAAAAAGATCTCTACTCCTCTATATCCATATCAGTTACCCACAAGTTGACCACCGCAAAGTTAATTTCTTTCCGCGAAGGTCCTAGGAAACATAAGGGAAAAAAAGAAATTTATTGAAAAACCCTTGTGAAAAAATACTTGTAGAACTTACTAATCAAACAGGTGAAATTATGCAAATAAAAGACAAGACAAGAAACTAAGAAAACATCTGCAAATTCCCATAGAACGCCCCTATCATGCAACCTCTACCCAATAATCATCCCGCTCTTTCTGCCCTTATTCTGCGCCTGTTTCTTTGCCTTCATCCTTCTGATCATGTCTTCACCCGCAGAACCCAACTGTTTCGCATAAGGGTTGTGGCCTTGCACAACACGGTTCTGCGGCGCAATGTCGTAGGAGCGAGGCATGGCCACTGGGAGACGGGTACGATTTTGGTTGCGTGGGGGAGGCGCGAGTGGGTTGTGTTCTTCATCTTCCTGTTGGCGCTGGCGGGGACGGGGAGTCATTTGGTGGCTGGAGATATGTTAGCATACGGTAGTCGTAGGAGGAAGGAAGAAGGGGCATACTCTCTATCAGCCATCGGGATCTCCCTAGAGTGGTAGTCGTCGCTGCGTCCCAAGATTGGTCGAGACCATTCTCCTATTAAACGATCTGCCTCACGTTTAATATGCAACTGCGGCCTCTTATCTTTCGTGTAAAACATAACGACCTTCCCGATCCCGCTCTCGCGCAGATAATCCGTCGTGATCTTCATCTTGCCCATGATCTCGAACATGAGCTTCTGAATGCTATATGCTGGCAGCGACTTATTTGGCAGAGGCTCAAGCCATCGTCTCATAGCTTCGAGAAGATTGTTATCCATAGCGATCGCCATAAGATTGGGGCGTTGAAAGATCTCCTTGACATCGTCCAACATGGCAAGCTTATGCACTGCATGCTGGCCCGAGTCGATCGCGTCGGCGTCACGGTTGGCAGCGTCAATCATCTTTGTTTTAAGATTGATGATAAGCTCGTCATTATACTCCTCAAGGTCGACATCGTTCTTCTTCTTCTTCTTCTTGGGACCCTTCAAAGCAGCGTTGATTTTATTATCCAGGTCTCGTCGCGCCTCTATACTCCTGTCAGCGCCACCAATGCCTCCTCAGTCCTCATTCGCGATAAAGAAAAAACTTACTCTCTGTCGGCGTCAACTCCACCTCAGGCACATCACGCCTCATACGATCACCATCATCTTCTTCTTCCCGCCTCCTCTTGATATCTCGCCTCCTCCTCTCCTTCTTCTTCCCAGTCCCTGACGCCGCAGCATCACTCGGCGTCCGTTTGATCTTGTGTTTGCCGATCGCGTGCACAGTCTCCTCATCGATAGGGATGACACTTCCACCGACATCCCACGCCCCCTCGAAAACCTCGTCGTCGATATCGGAAAGAACGGATTCGCCATCAGAGTCAACTTCAGGGCCATGGGCTGGGGGAATCTCCTCCACCGGCTCATCAACCGGGGGAGGCGCAAGCTGGTGTTCTTCGGCGTCAGACATGATTTCCCTAGGAAGATTACACTATCACTCCTTCTCAATTATCGCACAGTAAGGGACGGAGGTGGTGAGGAGGAAAAAGGTACGCGAGCTGACGAGCTGGGGCTAGGGAAGAACAAAGGTCGGCGAAACACTTAAGTAGACAACGCGGCTGCCTCGAACTCTTCGACAGGGTAACACTAGCGCTTATTTGCCCCCCCGCCAAGACTTGACCCCCTGCTAGCCGCAATGCATTGAACGTCACTATGGGAACTTGCAAAAAAAAAGTCTAAACATCGCATTGCTGCAATTCATCGATCTACCTCATCTCTTGAGTTAAACCCCAACGCACTCGCCCTATCACAATAATGTTTGGAGGTATGGAGTATTTACTTGGTTAAAACAAAAAACTAAAGTCTATTTGACTGATTACTCTCAACAGCTGGCCCCCCACCGCCATCAGCCGCTGAGGTCAGAGCTCAGGAAATTGAAGCAAAGGGCGCCATACGGGTTGCTCTTGCAACTTGCTTTGTCCTTTACCTCTGTAAGAGATACTCTACTCGATTGATCGAGGGCTTCAACTGATTTATTCGTTTGCTAGCTCCCTTCGTTGTCGAGTATGCCAAAAAATTCGTTTAGAACTTGCACCCATGGCGTTTCCGGGGGTTTTCGTGGCTGCGGCGTGAAGGATTCTGGTGTCATGAAAGCTACGTACAAAAAAAATAATTGCAGTGTACGATAAGTGAGGATTTGGATGTTGGGAAGTTTGAGGTCGGCGATCATTGGTAACACACGTTGCTGTATTTTGCTGTATCCGGCACTCGGAATGACGCTTGGAAAAGAGAACCCTTCCAGTCGTTTGTATATATCAAGTTTTCGCCTCTCGAATCCCAGCAATACCAATAAGCAAACAAACCCGGAATAATACTTGAGGAAAGGGCAGTAATCATTTAGATATAATGGAACCCCGGTCCTCCCCATCATCTTTATCGTACAAGGCATAGTTACACGTAGCGCTGCTACCATCCCACCAAGATGTAAATAAGAACGAAATGGAGGGAAAAAAAGAATAGTAATGGAAATGCGGGATCGATATTCAACAAATATCAAGGCTCCAACTCAACAAATTAATTTCTTCACACAACGATTAAGACACAACTGTTTTTTTGTGCCCGAATTTTTCTAGAACCCACCCCTAGGACGAGGCTTATGTTCCTCTTCCCACTGCGCAAATGCCTTCTCGATCTCCTTAACTTCCTTGGTGAGATACTCTAAGCCATTAGCATTGCTAGACAGGAGCTATAACACGATTCAAGTCAGCATCTCTTCCCACCCACAACAAAACCTAAGATCCGATCCCAACTCACCTTTCCAGCCGTTTCCAGCTGTTTCTGATCCCATACGATCTCCACCTTCCCGACACTCTCCTCCATCTTTCTCGCCTGCTCGCTAACCACCATCATCCTCGCCCAAATCTCATTAACTCTTCCTCTCACCGCCGGATCCCCGACCTCCCTCGCCAGCGCCTCAAGCCGCTTCTTCAGCAACTCCTCATCCGTCTGCAACGCATATCCTCGGTTCTTCAAAACTTGCACCTTCGCAGCGAGTGACAGCGCCCGACGCGCGAGCGCTGTGTGACGCCGACGACAGTCCTCTTGTTTGATGCTCGTTACAAGATCGTGGCGAGATTGCAGCGCTGTTAGTTTGTTTTGGATTTCATGGAGTCGGTGTCGGAAGACATTGACTTGGTTTTCTTGAATTTTGACGCGCTTTTCAAGGTCGATGAAGCCGCAGGCTAAGACAGGGACGGAGCTGTAGTGAGGCTAAAAGTTAGCCCTGCGATAGCTAATGGGATGAGTTGTTGAGGGGCGTACGCCTTGTTGGGTCTCTCGGCCCATGCCTTCTCCCACTCTGCCAGGTCCTCATTCGGAGGCTTGACGTAGTGGACAGCTCGCTCTTCGCCGACCTGGTTGTAAAGGTAGTACTTGAATGCGTAGTCAGGATGATTTGGATCCCAGGCATTCTTTACTCTCTGAATCTTCTCGACGATTACGTTCGGGCCTGTAAAGTACGATTACGCTATTAATAAATTGCCCCATGCGAACTAAGTTCGATAAAGATAGACGAAAGATTAAAAACTCACCCTGCTGCATCTGTTGCTGCGATTGCATCATCATTGAGTTCTGATTCTGCTGCCCATATCCACCCATCTGGCTCTGTCCCTGTTGTCCGAACAAAGAATTCCCAATCTGCTGTCCCTGGTTCCCTAAATTACTCACCGTAAATATACCGCCACTCTGCGCCAGTCCGCCGCCATAAAGCCCCCCTGTTGGCTGGTATCCACCTTGCTGCAGTTGCTGTAGCTGCGGGAACAAACTTCCACCTTGTTGCGGCTGCTGTTGCTGTGACTGTTGGTTTCCAAATAGCCCACCACCGCCCTGAGTACTCTGATTCCCAAACAGACCTCCGTTCTGTTGCTGCTGCTGCGACTGCTGGTTCCCAAAGAGGCCACCACCTGCATTCCCTTGTTGACTATTTCCGAACAATCCGCCGCCTGTATTCTGCTGGGCGTTTTGCTGGGCGTTTCCAAATAGCCCACCACCCTGTTGAGATTGTGTGCCAAATAGACCAGTCCCTGCAGGCTTCTGTTGAGGTGTGCCAAACAGTCCACCTCCACCCTGTTGCTGCTGTTGTTGCTGCTGGGGTTGGTTGCCAAAAAGTCCTCCCCCGCCGCCTCCTGCGTTTTGTTGCGTATTCCCGAATAACCCACCACCTGTGTTCTGCTGCGGGGTACTGCCGAACAGACCACCGCCGCCTTGCTGAGGTTGCGAATTACCAAATAGTCCGCCTCCTTGCTGTGGCTGCTGCTGCTGCTGCTGCTGCTGCTGCTGGCCTCCAAATGTCGAGCCGAACATGGTGAATGGATATATGCAGCTTCTCTCGCAGAAAATCCTATGCGCAATGAAAGAATAAGAGTAATGAGAGATTGGCAGGGCTCGGGAGCAATGAGCGACCTGTTTCGATAAGCTACAGCCGAGGGAGAGATGGAAGGGGCGGAGGAAAACTGATAATGGGGACCCTGGGGCGTTGAGCGACGCGTGGGAATAATTGGTGTTTACAGCACGAGGGGCTGGGCTGCTGGGATTTGGCGTTGCGTGTTGTCCGCCGCAACCAATAGCGTTTAGAACCCAACGCTGACTAACCACAGATATTGATGCGTGCCAAGATAACTCCCCCACGACACAACTGAAACGGCCATTGCCTAAAGTTCGAGGAAGCACTAATAACGAGCAATTGGATTGCTTAGATAGCTTGGACCTAACTCTCCCCTCTCTCCGAAACTCCGTAAATCATGACCTCTTCACGACCTCCACAGTATGTTTTCCTCTGAATCCTCCTGGTATGCGTTGGGGTGGTTAATTGACAAGAAAGCATAGGTTCAACCAATCTATATTGGTGGACAAAACACCCCTCCCTGACTCCATCCCGAAGGTTGAAGAGATCGGCGCTACAAGCGCTCCGTTATACTCAGCGGCATATTTTATCGGCGCGAGGTGTAAGGACTACAATGAGGACTATATGCTCTGCAAGCATGAAGCGAGGGGGAAGGGAGAGGTGGAATGTCTGAGAGAGGGAAGGAAGGTTACAAGATGTGCTTCATCGGTGTAGGTTTTTCGCCATTAACACCGCCTGATCGATGGAAGTGGCTGACGAAGGGGGATTTAGGCTTGCGGATATCAACAAGTATTGTCTGAAGGAGTTCCGTGCACATTGGGAATGTCTTGAGAATAGTAACCACCGGTTATTCGACTGCCGGGCTCAGGAGAAGCCCTACAACAAGTGTGTTTTCAATAATTTGGTCAGTTTGGAGCCCCTACGGCCCCCCAATCATTGCTCTCACGCTAGGATCCGGGGGTGTTAAATGAAAGTTACGCTAACGAGATGTCTCGATAATAGAAACTTGAAAAAGTTATCCCCGATACTCCTAAAGGAGAGACTCAAGTACACCTCAGGTATTAGGGGCTAAAGTATGGGTGTACTTTACTGGGTAAACAAAGGGAGGACTGGAACTGCATACGGCAGCCTACCACCCAATGGGAGTCGTTACATCATAAAAAGGTGGGATGACATTGTGTATACAAACGGCAATATTAAAGATATCGGAGATTTGCGTGCTATTGTCGCGATTCACTAATGGCTTGGCCCTACTAACCCTTTTCTATCCAATTCAATTAACTGCCTATAGAGTTACAGCAGGCCACCGAGGGCAAGAATATATCGCTGAAGGGAAGTAATTCTCGCCCACCCACATTCTTACTGTTATAAATGACATCACACTACTTGGGGTATACTATCTCAGGAATACAAGTAAAACATCAATCACGAAAAACCTGACACAACTCTTCATCTACTCTCAGAAACAACATCACTATAGCCGGCCACCCCCTCCGAAAAATTCTTCCGGATACTGTAAATGCAACAGATCTCTATTCTTCCTAAACTCTCTAAGTGTTGGAATGCGTTGAGGGGTTGGAGTTGCTTTCGGTGTTCTGTGGAAGTTCCCCAACCCAGACTTAACCAACAGATGATATCGGGATATACAGCTCATGGCACCCCGATCCAGCAGGAGTAAAACCATATCCTTTTTCTTGTAGTGAATCGAATCCCACAACGCAGACTTCGCGTACTCAACCTCGCAGGCTAGTTTCTGGAGAAGTGGTATCAGAAGGCTAGCATTTTGTTTGCTTGTTCTGATCAGTGCGTAGAGGTCGTTCGCGTTTAGGCGTTCGCCAACTCTAACGATGACTTCATTCGGCAGATCTTTGTAAGATGACATGAGTTTATTCTGGAGGGTTTTTGTGGAGGTTCGGAGGAATAGATTAGGCGCCCTGTAGGTTTCCCGGAATATGCAGTGGCTGTCAGTTAACCCCGCCTGTTTGAGCCGGGTAAGAATACTGCCGGCTGAGACAAGTTAAATTCAACTCTCCGGCCATAAATATCAAAAAACTCATTGTCTAGCACTATACAGGGCCATGGTGTTTAAACGTGCTTTCTAAGAGATAAAAAGCAAAAAATCTTCGATTTTGCTTATCATGCCTGGTGCCCTTAGCAGCTGCATTGAACCCAAAAATCACACGATCGAAAGCTTTCCTTGATACCCACGCCTAACTGGCTCCCTGCCCGTGACGTTTTGTTTTTTAGGAATGTTGAGTATAAGTGTGAACCTACATGTACTCAACGAGATATTCCAAAGTATATGTTTTTTTGTAAAAATATCGGGTTATAGAATCCAAGTCTCCTTGGTTGAGCGGTAACCGAAACATTCCTATATTTTTGCCCACAATTGAATATCTCAATGCAGTATTTATGCGAGCGACGTTGGATGCGAATTCCCGGAACAGTGGTACAGTGGAACCTCAATATAGCATCCTCGACGCAACCGCTATCAGCATCCAACTAGCGATCCCACTCCTTTCTTCACACGAAAATTTATCTCAACCTATACATAACATACGATTTTTCTTTCACGAGCATATGCTTGTATCAAGGTTCCACTGTACAAGAGAGATAGCACAACGCTACATGTACCTTTCTTGGGCGAGCATATAGAGGCAGTCTACATCGGCATTTTTTATACCTGCAAGGTGATTTTATTTAGTAGACTAGAGAGGGAAAATACGATATCCCCCGCAATAGCAGACTCGCCCTGGGTGGGTTAAGTGGAGCATGGGTATCGACGACAACCCCTGACCATCGAAGCCGGGTAACAATCATACTGTTTCAGCCACATCTCAAGCCACTTGTGACTGCCTTCTTTGTGGGCAGCACACTGGAGCCTAGAGACAGCTCCACCATCTCAACTTCGCTCCGAGGCCGTTTGCAAGGTAGCGATAATCAACCAAACGACACCCAACGACCAAAACAACCCGTAAAGAGTACGTACCATCCATTTTCAATATCTTGCTGCAGCTATGTGTAAATAACAATAAATGCTAACCCGTGAACTTTTTGTGTGCCCACAGTGCAGATGTAAGTTCCACTCAGATCGCCAATTACGCGATTCTCGGAAAAACTAATAACGAAATTCGAACGTAGCTTTGTCAAGACTTTGACGGGCAAGACCATCACCCTTGAGGTCGAGTCCTCCGATACTATCGATAATGTCAAGTCCAAGATCCGTACGTTCTCCTCTTTCCCGCTACCGGATATCGTGTACAACGGTTTTGTATGTGTGGATGTGTGCTGAGACACCAGCAGAGGACAAAGAAGGAATCCCCCCAGACCAGCAGCGTTTGATCTTTGCTGGAAAGCAGCTTGAGGATGGCAGGACTCTTTCGGACTACAACATCCAGAAGGTACGGCGAGAATTCTATGGTATTTTAGTTTTGGAGGGATTTATGGAGAGGGATATTGGAATTTTATTTGGTGGGGCTTTGGTGGCGAAATGGGTATTCGGTTGCTGATTGAATCTGGCAACTATTAGGAGTCTACTCTCCACCTGGTCCTCCGTCTCCGTGGTGGTATCATTGAACCTTCCTTGAAGGCCCTCGCCTCCAAGTACAACTGCGAGAAGATGATCTGCCGCAAGTGCTACGTTAGTTTCCGCTTCTCCACCCTTCCTTCGTAACTAACGAGTCCGATCTCGAATCAATAGGCTCGTCTGCCACCCAGGGCTACTAACTGCCGTAAGAAGAAATGTGGACACACCAACCAGCTCCGCCCTAAGAAGAAGCTGAAATAGACGGATCGCCCATTTACGAAAACAAAAAAATCTATTTCGGGAAAAGTGTGGTTGCATATTCTTTTTTTTTTCTACTCGTTCCTTTCTACGACGACCATGGGATTTGAGAAACGCTCTTGGCGGTCTTAGGGAAGGAGAATTTGGGGTTCTTTTGGGAAAGGGTTGTAGATTAGGGAATGAATCATACGCCGTTTTTCTTTTGCTCTAATTTAACTTTTCCGGGAGTTGTTCTTTTGGGGGGAAGCTCCGTATAGAGTCATATGGCCGAGTGATATTTGAAGATTGGGCATGAAGCTATGCTCTCTAATTGGTTGGACATTGCTACACAACCAACCTCGGTACTTAGGGTTCTAAAGGCCAATCGTAGGACGTAGCTCCATGTGTAGACCTTGCACAGCCATAACACATCCCATTTCTCTTATTCCCGTTCTCCGATTTCTCTCCCCCACTTACCGTCTCGTTCAGAGTAAGCGCGCTCAGCGTCATATCCCCACCAGCGCCATCTCCTGGTAACCCACATATCCTGCAACTGTCCTTTCTCACATCTCCTTGTGGTGGTTCTAGCTTCCCTGCTGTCTTGACAACGTTTGCAACAATAGATGGGTACTGAGTCTCGATACCCTCAAAATACTGTATCATGAGCTCGTCAATTGTGATGTTCCGTCCACTGACAGCCTTGGCAGCAGAGTGTTTTGGCTCGGTGGAGTAGGCTACGCATAATGATAGCAAGGGCTCTGGTGAGCCAGGGAGAGTGAGAGAAACATAATTTACTAATTCACCCTTGAGGAGATCCCGGATAGGATAATGGAATTTGATACCTGCACTATTTGTTAGCAAAGCTCTATAAAGGCAAAACCCTAGGCCAAGGAAAAAGAGCATACCAAAAGGCGAATCTCCATCTGCCGTCTGCCACGGTATTGAGAAGCCTCGTCCCTTTGCTGTCTCCGCTAACGTTTTCTCAGCCAACCTTGTCGTCGTATCTCCCCATAAAACCGCCTCACATCCCTCCCGCTTTGCAGTTTCCACGATCAACCTTGTTCGTAAGATCGACAGTACATCCATTCTCGAAGTCGGCGACGGTAAAGCCAATAACAACTTCCTCACTGCCTCCTTCTTGTCGAATCCGCCATGCCCTTTCTCCTCATCCACACCAACCTCTAGCTCCACCTCCCTAGCCGCATTCCGGAAGTCGTATATATCTTCCAACCTTGTATCTATATACCTTCCTACTCTAGGAAACCGCTTCTGTAGAACGTATAAGTGCTCTCGGGATGGCACAGAAGGATCCACGCAACTTTCGTCAATGTGCACAATCAATAGTGAGAAGCCGGATCGACCGGATCGCTCAATTTGATTTTTAAGTTGGCCGTCGATGAGGTGGAGGAGGGTTGTTGAAGAGATACCGAAAGAGATAGGGAGGAGAAGGGTGCGTGAGGAGACGTCGGGTGCGTAGCGGACCCGGTAGGTTTCCATACGTTTTACGCATTTCGAACGAACGTATTTGTCGAAACAGCCACTAGAGAATATTGCAAATTGAATTTAGCTTTTCTTCTGTTAGGTAGTCTTTCTTGGGGTCTCTCTAGAATAAAACGGAAGCTCTAAAAGACACGATAATTTTTTTGGTGCAAGAAGCCCCACCAAGGAAGGACAAACCTGCATAAACTCTCCTGCCGTACGACAACTACAAAGTCGTTTTCCTTACATCGTTTGCATTTCTGGATCGCCTGTGTTTCCCCTACCGGTAAATCCTTTCTTGGTTCCGTTGCAGCCATTGTATTGTTGTTTAGCAAGGGTCGTTTCGTTTTAGTGGCGGGGTGAAGACAGTTGACTCAAAAGTTTCAGAAGCTTTTCTGGTTGCCGCAACCAGCCCAGTGCAGACCCTTGTCAGACTCAACCTCAACCTCAACCTCAACCTCCGCTACCCTACCAGCCAACCACCTCCAAACGCCCTCTATTAACGACACTCGCGATCCATCCTCCCACAAAGCAGCAAGACTTCCGGTTTTAGTCACGGAAACTCGATATATTTGAATAGCAGCCATGGGTAGCATTGGGATTCCGATCAAGTTGCTAAATGAGGCTCAGGTAGGACAACACATTCCATATTCCCCTCTGGACGCTGCGGATAGTATTCTAACAGTGAGGGATCTAGGGTCATGTGTGTACCCTCGAACTCACGTCTGGCCAGATCTTCCGCGGGAAGCTGATTGAAGGTGGTTATATACGCGCTGTCCCGACAATCATATCTTCTCTTTCTCCTTCTCGGTTTTTATGATGAGATGAGGACTGTAGCTAATAGTGGTGGCGTAGCTGAGGACAATATGAACGTGCAGCTCAAGGATATCACTGTGACTGCTCGCGATGGGCGCGTATCCCATCTTGACCAGGTATATATCCGTGGATCGCACGTTAGGTTCTTCATTGTGCCGGATATGTTGAGGTTTGTGCACATCTCTATCCTCACATCGCTTTCTCACTCAGCATTCATGCTTGTTTGGCTATGGGAGATAGGAGCCCAGTTGTTGATTGGATACTTGCTAATGCGGTTTTGATTGATGTATAGGAACGCACCCATGTTCCGTTCGAGAGCGGTTAGGGGACGAGGTGTCGGATTAGCGAGAGGAAGGGCTACGGTTAATCGTGCTAGGGGCCAGCAGAGGGGTAGGGGTTAAGTTAGTGTGAGAGTAGGGGGTAGATGAATTGAGGTGGCTTGGTGTTTTGATTCCATACTTTTGATTCCATAATGTTGGTATTTGTGGGTGAAGATGGTGGAGACGGGATAAAATGGTTTTACAGGTAAGATAAAGGAGGTGGAAGTGCTGCAGCCAGAATGATACGCAGGTAAACCACTGTAAAACACCGAGGGGAAAGGCGATTACCCCAAGCTCTTCTTGATTCATGAGTGAAAGAATTTCTCAGTAAGAGACACTCACACGAGTGCAACGCTCTATGCTAGTTCTACGATACGGATTTTGCTCCGTATCTCTAAAGTCTATGCTATGCTATGCTACAGTTCCAGTAGAATCAACCCATAAACCCCATTAACGAAAAGTAAACATCCCAAACCCAACCCATTCAACTAAACGAAAACCTTGCCCAACAATATAAACCTTAGCCAACCGAAAAGCTCTCTCCGCATCCACATTGGTCCTCTGCCGTTCTGTTAGCAACCATACCTCACCCCAGAGAGACAAAGACATACTGATATTCGGATTCCTAAACACAAACCTCGCACTCAACTTATCCTCAACCCAATCCATCTCGCTCCCAATGATACTAAACAGCGCTTTACTATCAATCAACACCCTCACACCCCCCTGCACAACCTCCTCATCAAACTTCCCCGGCTTATCCACATACTCCAAGTGATAAGCCAATCCCGAACAACCCTTATTCTTAACCCCAACCCGTATCAACTTCGGATCCGGCTGCGCCAGCAAATTCCGAAGCTGCTGCACCGCAGGATCCGTCAACGTCATAGCGGCCTTCCGCGGGCGAAACTTCGTGCGTGTCACCGGCGCAGCGCCCATACTAGGCGCCGACTCGAGTTTAGTAACATTCTGAGTCGGCTTGATACGGGGAACGGGTGAAGGGGAAACGAAGAATGGTGCTGGTGGCGGAAGACCTGAGTGCTGTGTTTCGTTCGCCAGGTTCGTCAGCGACGAGCCTACGCCTGCACCTCGCGGCGGTGGTGGCTCGGTGTCGAGGGTGTGGGATGAGGGTGTTACTGTTGCGGTTTGTAGAGATCTCCGAGAAGACCCGGTTGAAGAGTAGGAAGCGCGGAAGATGTGGGCGCTGCAGGCTGCGACAGAGGTGTTAGTGGTGGAGGATGTTAGACAGCGTAATGATGTCAGTGATGGGAGGAGTAATCGTGGTAGCGACATGGCTGTCGTGGTAATGGGGTTTTTTGCGGAGAGGGATAGTGTCAGGGGGTTGAAAGAGCGTCTTGCTATTTATTCGGGGTGATGCTTTGGTGACAAATGGCGCTGAGACCAAGAGATAGAAAGTGCCTGCGCCAGACTGTGAGATACTAGTGGCCATGACTCGGGACGGCGACCAATGAACGGGGATGTGAATATCAGCAGCCAAGACGTAAAATCAGCTTTTGGGACAGCCGAGGTGCACTATTCTCGGATTGATGTGACGTCAGTTGGGGAAATTTTCAATAAATACATCTTCATTAGAATGTGCAGTACATAAGGCTTGGTGTAAGACATATGAAGATACATATATTTTTCAACGGCTAATTGTGATCCCAAACTCCGAGTGACTTTGGTTGTTCACCCAGTTCTCCGATCCAGGCCGGACCTCGGCAGCTTGCTCGATTGATTGATTGATAATTCATGCACGCATCCGGCCCTTAGGCTGCGGCGGACGGCAGTTTGCTCAACGGGGTATACATATATATGTAGAATGGGCAAGTTTCCGTGGACTAAGTCCCACAAACAAGTTGATTCTAGAAAACACGAGATAATAAAGGTGTGTCAAATGTGCGCTTCCACAGTAATCTAAATTAAGAAATCCGAGTGACGTTGCGTGACGTTGACCTGTTCTCGCCGGAGCAGCCTCGATCCTCCAAAGGACTTTCGTGGTTTAGGTATCGATAATATAAACCCAAAATTCCTAAAAGTATATACACACAAAACCACAAAAAAAAAACACCACAGCTAGCTAAACAGTACCTCTGATAATGATTTTTACATGGAAGGAAAATATGCATTACAGACAAAGGAAGAGAGAGCCAACCAGTCATATTTACAGCTTCGACTTCTTCGGCTCATTTGCATTCACCTCTTCGTATAGCGCATCTATATGCGTCTTAAACGCCTTCGCAGCCGGCGGACGTTTCAGTTTTAACCTGTATCATCACCCGTTAGCCAGCGGCTCGTTACTGGTCGCGAACGATAGCGGAGGGGGGGAGGTTTACGTTGGTGTCAGAAGGTCGTTCTCAATAGTGAATGGATCTAGGCATAAGTGCACATTCCGCACTCTCTCAAACCCAGTCATCTTGTTCTTCTTGACGACCTTATCCATCTCTCTCAGCACCGCCTTCTTCACAGCGCTATCAACACACGCCGCATTAATCGCATCCGTATCCGTCAGTTCAATAGTCTTTTTCAAAACTTTACCGGCAAAACTCGAGAAGTTCTCGCGATCGACTCCCATGATCGCCACCAAGTACGGTTGGAAGGAATCGCCGTGTACATATGCCTGCGAGAACATGCTTATGCTACCAAGGTACGCGTTCTCGACCTTCTCCGGAGAAACGTACTCGCCCTGTGCGAGCTTGAGTAGATTCTTAACACGGTCGATGATCGAGAAGCGGCCAAGTTCGTCGACCTGACAGATATCACCCGTCGCGAACCAACCGTCCTCATCAATGACTTCGGCGGTCTTATCGGGTGCTTTGTAGTAACCCTGGAAAACCATAGGACCACGGGTAAGAAGTTCGCCGCGAGGATACGGTTTGTCTTTTGATGTGTAGCCCATCTCGGGTACATCGCGGAGGACGCACTCAGCGCTGACAGTTGGCGGACCAACGTTGCCTGCGGAGTTATCTTGTGCGAGCTGGCCGAGCGTGACGGCGTAGGTCTCGGTAAGGCCGTAGCCTTCAATGAAGTCGTTGGAGAAGACGATGCGGAGAAAAGAGATTACAGAAGGAGCAATCGGGGCGGAGCCAGAAACACAGGCGCGGAGACGATCGAAACCAATGCCAGCACGAACCTTGTTACCCCAGAGACGATCGTAGAGGCTATGTTTATTTGAGCCTGTGGTCTTGAGATTCTCAAGTTTTGTGTTGACCGCTTGCCGAGATAGAGCACCTTTGACACCGCCTTGCTCAATGGTCAAGGATTTGATCGCACTGTTGAAGCGGTTGTAGAGGCGCGGGACAGAGATGAAGGTGTGGGGTCGAAGCTGCTTCAGATCGTCGGTAAGCTCTAGGATGTTACCGTGCCAGTAACCAATTGCGCAACCAGACCAGAGCTGCACGTGCTCCGTTACTCGTGCGTAGATATGAGCGAGTGGAAGATAGGAGAGGGAGATGTCGCCAGGAGTAGAGTACATAGGTGACATTTGGGCGCAAGATGAGGCGCACACGGCGTTCATGTGGGTCAGCATTACGCCTTTAGGATTTCCGGTGGTACCGGAGGTATAGTTGATGGTGATGGCATCGTTGAGGGTGGGTGGTACGTATGGCCTTGGATTTTGTTGTCCGATGAGCTCAACGTCAGCCATGGAGTAAAGCTTTACACCTTCTTTCTCCGCCCACGCTCCAAGAAGCGCCTTCTTTGTGTGCCCTACAGCCTCTCCGGCTTCTAAGGGATCCATGGAAATTATGAATTTGAGAGCAGGAATTTTGTTCTTCATGGCTAGAAGCGCAGGGATATGGTTCAAACTGGCCACAACACAGTCGAGCTCCGCATGGTTGATAATATATTCTGTAGTCTCAGGGCCTAGTGTATCGTAGATGCTCACGGTGTAGAGCGATTGTGACATGGCTGCGAGATCTGTAATTTGCCATTCTGGTCGGTTGGCAGACCATAGTCCAACACCGTATTTGGCGAGTGATAGCCCCTGTCGCGAATTTTGTAAGTTTTCGATTTTTTTTATCACTGATCGAGTGCGATCCGGTGCAAACTTACAATAGATTGATGCAAGTGAACTAACCCAGCGCCAAAATCCGTACGTCGCTTCTGGACAGTTTTGTAGTCCATCCACAGATACGGACCCCAGACGCCAGTTACTTTGTCTTGCTCACGCCAGCCTAAACATTTGTTATCGGGCCACTTTCGGCATGCTGCTTCGAACGCTTCGAATATTGTAGTAATCTAATCCTTACTGTTAGCCAATCGCATGTGATATTAAATTTTTGGGTTACACGACTCCGATTGTTGCTCAAGGACAACAGCAATCAAAAATAAACTTTGGAGAATCAGGAAAGAAAAAAACAGAGAGGTATTTGCAGGTTGGTTTCTTACTTTAGGATCAATAGTTTTCATCAACTCGCCCGGTGCAGCCCTCCAGTGACGGTATACCGGCGATCTTCCATCCTTCTCAGAACCAGGTACAATAACACCCTGTGGAATTCCTGGAGGTGGTTTCGCGATAGAGTTATGTGCCTTTTCGAGGCATGGATCGTTATACATCTCGTACTCCTACTGCTACTGCTACTGCTGTTGGCTTTGGGGGCTTTTTATGACCTCTTTTGATATCTCTTTGGCCTGAGCTGGTGATGTCTCCGGGAAAACAAAGTGAAAACGTGGACTTGGGTTTGGGTTTACACTGTGGGGTGCATGGGGTATTGGACTATCATATGGTATTTATTTCAACCCAGGGCTGGGAACCGAGACCCGAGGGAATGAATGATATCGTATCGTCACATGCCGCCGTCGGGAGCCTGTGAAGCACGCAGCGGCTGGGCCCAGTCCGAAGTTCCCCTGTGATGGCATTACTAAGGAGGTAAAGTCAAGAATGTGGCGGATATGATTACGGTTGTGGATTGTGGGGTGTCCCACGGCCGATCCGACTAGCGTATCATTTAGCAGCATACTGGTACAACCGAATGAACACATGCTTTGAGGTTGGAACGTGATGCTCGTAGGCGGGGTCAGAGTACATGTAGCTTACGCTTCAGCATCTGCATGGCGGTTTATTTATTATATTGGGTTCTTTCCAGGTTCAAGTCATAGTTGTTACGGAGATACATGCTGTAACTGAGAATTTACAATAACTCCAAGAACGTACGACGGATTGGATGACCTCACTGTGAAACTCAAAATCAAAGAAGCCTCGGCTTCCCCGAAAAGTTTGTTGGGGTTTCCCGGGTTTGCGCATATGCCGTGTAGAAAGTTCGGGTTTACCGATAGGCCCTGACATTCCGCGTGGCTGAAACGGTGGAGTTGCTTGCGTTTGCTTTTTGTGCTCCATTTACTGATTTTGCATGGAGGTTGGTCTTAGGTTTGGGAATCTGGGGTTACGTTGCAGGAATGCGGCACGACCTGAGGCTCTGCGTTGAGAAATGCCTAGCAATTGCATCCACCTCGCAGCTGATGATGGCCTAGCCTAACCAACGCCTCGTGCCTCACGAAACCCCACTCAGCCTGTGGGTATTACAGATAACCGCTACTGGACCTTCATCATGGAAGGCCTTCTTACACCTCTCCGTACCATATCTACACCTCGTGATGAGGAACCTCTCCTAACCGTTTCTAAACCTTCGCAACCCCTCCAAATACCTGAGGCTCCCGTAACCGCCCCCATATCGATAACGGATCTCGATGACGTCCTCTCCATCCTTCGTTCTAAGCCCTCGATACAAACACTATCACATGTCTTAAACCTCCTAGCTCCCGCTGCGGATACCTTTAACGTCCGCAAACCCTCACCGAAAGCTTCACAGGTCGTAAAAACACTCCTCGAACTTACCATCCCCGACTTCTGGAATGTCATCTCCAAATCTGAGCGTGCTCAGCTGTTAGGGTGTCTCCGCTCCACCGCCGGTATCGGCGGGATTGTCGCAAGACTACGAGTACTGATTAAGGGTGCTGACTCCCAGCCTAGAGTTAAGGGACAAATTGAAGAACTTTTGGATTTGTTACAGGGTATAATGGGGATGAAAGGGTTCGTGCATGAGATTTGGGTATCTGGGGAAGGTTTTATAGAGTCAAGGAGAGTAATTATGTGGAAGGAGTTTGTGGCTCTGCTGGGTGGAGGGAAAGTGTTAGGTGTTGCGGCTGAGGCAGAAAGCGTTCTAGGGAGGGGAGGGAGAGAAAGGTGGGTGGGAGACGGAAAGAAGTTTGCATCGTGGCTGGGGAAAGAGATTGCGAGGGCAGGAGAGAAATTTGAAGTAGTAGAAGAAGGAGATGAATGGAAAGCGTTGGCGACGTTACTTAGTAGGGGGTTTGGATTGGGTTACTCTGGTTCGTTTCTTCCTCCGCCTTTCATAAATCTAATATGGTGGAATATGGTGGCTTTCGGATCATGAAGTTAAAGAATTGGAATTGACCCAAACCCAACGCAGACGACCTGGTGGAAATATTAACTTACTTTCACGTCCACCCTCCAATCTCTATATCAAAGCTCCACTGCCTTCTCTCTTCCCTTCAATCACACGACAAGCGAACCTATCTAATCTCTCTTCTTCGCGTGCTCTCTCGGAGACATATAACCCCTTCAGAATCATCTCTTGAATTTGACCCTAAATGGTGGCAAGAAGATGCTTATAAAATCTCGCAGCTTGCAGCCCTCCTTTCTGGGATAATAGCCTCTGACAACGACTTCCGAGACCTGGCCGTAGACTGGTTGGTTTCTCCTAATGGTGGCGGAGTAGGTGAACCAATTGGTATTCGCAGAGCCCTGGTTGTGGTACTGAGCAGGGATGAAATGGTGCTGAAAGAACTACTGGAAAGGAGTTTTGGACAGTTTGGGGATAAGATCTGGATCAGGCATACGCCAATCATGAGGCAGGAAGGTTTGTATCCTCCTCCTCTGTTTATCTGTTTTAGGTTGGGTGGTGGTGAACGAGATGGATATTTGATAATCCCCCGCACCCTGAAATATTGTCCTTCCACTGCTTCGTTTCGTTACGCTGCTTTTGTATCCTGTATATCCCCCAAGAAATATATGCTCATATTATCATTTTTTTACTTTAAAGTGAACGTGCAACTCCTCTTGCTTTCCGCTGGCTACGCTCAGCGTCTCATGCCGCAGTTTTTACACCGGCTTGCTCGCTCTTCGATATTCCTAAGTGGTGTCTCAAACCGTCTTGGTGCTTCTTCAACGCGTGCCCGATTTCTCGGCATGATTGTTGGAGAATCGATCTCAGAGATGACGGATAAAGACGGGAAACCTATGCAATTTGGCGTGGAGGAGACGGCAACGGAGGAGGCAAAGTGGTGGAAAAGTATACATCATGTGGAGGATACTGTGAGTAGTGTGGCGGAACTGGATGATGCTAAAGCAGAGATGGTAGTGAAGAAGAAGAAACAGGGTAAACCGAAAGCACCGACGCAGATAAGTTCGGTGATTCAAGTGTTTGAGGAAATCGAGGAGGATGAGAAGGATGACGATTTAAGACCATATCCAAAGCCGGATTCCGACGCAGAAGATTCAGATGATGACCCGACGTTAGTCAGTAGGAAGAAGGATACGGCCCCAGTGTATGCAAATCCCGTGTCTCTACCCTGATCATACAAAATCACTCACATCACGACAGTTACATCCGCGATCTTATCCTCTACCTCCGTGCGACAGACTCCTACGACCGCCAACTCCTCGCTCTCCAGTCCGCTGCCTCCCTTATTCGTCGTAAAGCAGGCTTTGGGAAAGAACTCTCAGATCACGCCGAGGAACTCACGAGCTTGATTACAGGGCTTCATGATAAGTTTGATATGGAAAATTTCCAGGAGATGCGAATGCAAGCCCTCATTGCACTTATTGTAGCCTTACCATATTTAGTGGGAGGGCTACTAGCGCGGGGCTTTTTTGAGGGTGATTACTCACTCGGGCAGAGAGCGGGTATGATGAGTGCTATTGGGATGGGTGCTCGTGAATTAGCTGGAATTGACGACACGGACCTGCCATTGAGTGAAGCGTCTGGGAAGGGGAAGAGTGCAATAACGGGGGAGATGTTTCCTAGTAAGCGCCTTTTAGGGAGAATGCATGAACAGTGGAGCGGGAAAGGGAAAGCAGACCCTCTAGATAGGATTACAGGGGGGATGGAGAAGATGATGATTAGTCCTATGGCTGCGGAGGCGGCGGATAAAGTCACCGGACCGAATGTGCTTAAAGTTAGGACCTTCAGTAGTAGGATTGAGGTGGAGAAGAGGAGGGTCAAGCCAGTAGAGAGTAGGCTTGGAAAGGTGGTCGCTGAGGCCTTCTTTTTCCCGCTAACAGGGAGGTGGTGGGGAGCGCTGAAGGATTTGTAAGTGTTTCTTTCTGGAGTCGGAAGGTTTTCACGTATATAGCGCCCTGACTGCTTTCATTTTATAGCGGCGGCCAAGGAATCCACTTCGAATCCTTCCTCCTGACAATCTTCCTTAAAACCCTCTCTATAATCCTTCACGCTACTGGACCTTCTGCCGTCACCCTCCCTCAGATGACCGGCGAGCTCTGGGACCTTTTATTTTCTTTACGTAGCCAACACCAATCTAACAGCACCGACAACAGCGTCCAGGAAGCTGTTTTATTTGCACTACTTACCTTGCTAGAAGTCAACACAGCCAATGATAACGGTCGCAGGCTTGCCGAGGAACATGCGAAGGAGCTGGTTGAGACACAAGAATGGGTGGGTGGGATACTAGAAAGAGGCATATTTGGAGAAGAGGAGAAGGGGCGAGTGTTGGCAGCGAGCGTACTGATGAGGATTAACGGAATTGTGGAAGCTTATCAAAGGAGATTGATGGGTGAATTGTTAAGTCTAGAAGCGTAGGAGAGGGCGCGAGAAACTGGCAAGCTGTTTAAAGGCGGTTTGGCCGTAAATGAGAGCGTGGTTAACAATAAAATAGCATTGCTTCAGTGTCCAAGCATTCCCCACAACTCTAACTCCCTGCAGTGGGAAGATACCCCACATAAGAAGCTTTCAAAGGATTTGCATCAAGTAGTGGACCTTCATGGCATGTGTACGATAAATATGGCTCGTCAGCGATAATCATGAGTACGTTGTTATCATTAGGGTTCGCCTGTTGCCCACGAGAGTAAAGTATATTCATGAGACAAAAAGCTCAGCACTTCGCTAACCAGCCGCTACACCAGATTGTGGAGCACTCCATAGAGTAGCTCTGCTAAGCGAAGAGGAGGCTAATAATTTTATTTGAGACTTCAGGGGGTGAATCGTACTTAGGTGTCGATCAAGGGTCGCTAGCAATCTTTGGTTTAAAGTTAAAAAGAAGAAAAAGATAGCCCCTCTATATTCGCATTTGTGTGCATCCAATTGCAGAAGCTACTACTGAAAGGAAAATAGAATTACTACAGCTCCCTGGGTATCGCTCGCAATCACCGTTTCTTAGGCGGTATTTGCTTCTTATTTTTGATACTCGGGACTGGGAAAGACGCATGATATTTTGCTCTGTCGATCTCCACATCCAATGTTTCCTTTGTCGCGCCCCCAGGAGACTTGATCGCCTTTGTGAGAACTGCCACAGCCACCCCAAGGCCGATGCAAGAGCGCAGCATCTCGCGAGAGTTCTATTAGTAAACGTTAGGTTCCCCTTCACCGGATGACAGGAGGTGATCAAGATTCCCTACCGTTCTATATGCTTCTTCGCAAAGTATTGCGCGTGCGTTGTTGACGTCTGATTTGCTTAACTTATCAAAGTCTTTTCTTGCTTGAGTAACCGATTCTGAGGCAAGTTCAAGAAGCTCAAGTGTCTGAAGACAGGAGGAATTAGCTTAGTACAGTGACCTGTTGAGGTTATACTTACTTGGATTTCGGGGTTATCAACGAGAGTCTCAAAGATATCAAATGGAACAACCTCAGGACAGCCTATTGTGAGGAACGGCTTCATTCTGAGATCATAGCGTAATAAATCCGAGCTGTACGGTTGCGGTGGTTTTCTGAGTAGATTGAGTCTTGCGAGTGCAGTATAGATCTAAGATAAGGTCAATTGCTTCCTGCTATCCAAGAAGAAGAATACGTAGATACATACGTTGATCATAGCTCCGGAAAGTTCTTGGATGGCGGAAGCTTCGAGTAGATGGAAATTTAACAGTGTTTGAGCTTTCTTTTGTTGCTCAACTGCCGGAATCACCTTCTTTTTTTTCTGTTTTGAGGTCAACTTCGGGTTGAGAGCTGCAAACTGTCGGATCCGCTCGATGTGTCCTATCTTTGTGCGGACGTAGTGTTGCAGGTACCAATACATCCCTGCAAACTCATGTGGTTGGTATACTTCTAGCTCGAATCCGAGGAGAACTATCCACTCCATTTGTCGTAGCTTATAGAGATAGACCCAAGAGGATAAAGGGAAGGAGTAGCTAGGACCATTTGCTGTCATTTGTGGCTCCTCTTTGGTAAGCTCTCGTAGTTCCGAATCTATTTCTTCAGACTATGATCACCCTGAATTAGATACTCAGCCCTCATTTTGGCGAGGTGAGTGCATTCGTACCTCAACCTGTAAAGAATCCCAATCCAATATGGCATGGCATAGATTCCTCCGCAAGCGGGACCGGTTCTGACAAATATTTCGGAAGAGATCGAGGTATGACTACAGAAAGAGAAGTCAGAAATGTAACAAGAGGCCGGACGATAACTTACTCTTCCTGCTCGCTCTACAAACCAGTTCGTCCGCTTCACAATATCGAACCTAGGATCCTGTGGCGCCTCAACCATTTCATTCCGCGGGTCTAGTAGCAGCTCTACGGGGTTGCATAGCTCCTTTACATCATCAAACAAAACTTGCTTGACTGACATAGATCCCAAGATCTTCATCTCCTTGAAAAACAAAGACTGTAAAAGGGAACGGATGTATGGCGAGGGTGATGGTCGCCGAGCCATGAAGCTCAAGAAATAGTTCTAGAGATGATAAGTTAGGATATTTAACTAGACGACAAATTTTTTTACTCACCACCAAGTTCGTTGAGCCTTGATACTTGATGATTTTCAGCATGTCTTTCCCTTCCACGCAGAGCTTCTTCAGACTAGAAATAGCATCTTCGAAGGATATCTCGACGATTGGCCTAGGCGGCACCTGACTCGCTAGCTTCCTTTGTACAGATGTACTAAATGCTTCAGCGACCGGTTTCCCCAGTTTGTGGGTCTCCTCAACCCTTGCTAAGAGTTCCAAAGAAGTATCCCACTCCGGGGTTGCGCCAGTATGCCATTCCTCAGTTTCGCGAGAGAGATCAAAAAGGAGAGCCTTCCGATGTGATATTCGATATTTCAGAGCGTTGAATATCTCTTTGCTGTACAAATCTTTGGAAGTTTCCAACCATGTAAGAGCAGTGTCCAAAATAGCCAATACTTCATTTGGCTCCACAGAATCGAGAAGCGACACATTATACGTCTGAGTGACAAAATCTTCCTCCTAATAATTTCGGTTAACAGATGTTAGCTACCGAAAAGGGCTTCTCCTTACATACCTCATAGATGTGCTCCATGAGTATTTGTTGATTGACACAGTAGCAGCATTTGACAAGAGCGAGACAATACGGCCTAAGCACGTTTTCTAGCAGTTGTCGTTCCTTCGTATCTGTGCCTATCCCAACTCCGGTAGAATTTATAAAGGTCGCCTCTTTGAGTGTCTTTGGGCTTGACGAAAGAAGTCTGTCGATATATAGACAAGTGAACAGGGTCTGCGAAAGAGCACTCCCCATATGCCACGCCATCTATCCTCAGATATGAGTTTAAGATTCACAAGTACATTATATTGACCGAATGGTCACTTGCCTCGTGGGATAACAGTTGGTCCATTATCCCAACAACTTCTTCGGGCAGCCTTGGTTGCAATGCATCAAAAGATTCATATTCGGCTTCCAACATCCCACTATCCATCTTAGGATCCATAATCTGCATCGCAACCGATCAGTGAACGTTATCTTGCGGTCGCCAAGAGAAATACAAGAGACTTGGGGGTGCATGCCTCCAGGGCTCCAACTGCCTGGAGTAAGGTGAAGTACGGGTCCTTGACGAGCTGGCCGACATTGAGTTCTGGGAGTCACGGTGTTAGTCGGTACATAGACACAAGGAATAAGCAATGCGATCTACTTTCTGAAGCCTCGAAAAACTCAGCTGTGATGTCGCGGAAGGAATCTGTGGGCAATGGAGGGGTTGGATGCATTGCGGGGATATCATCATCCCTCATATTGAGTCGAGCGAGACCTATGGCGGGGTCAGCCACATTAGCAATAGAGTTTCAAAGGAAAATACCATCTCCAACACCGTTCCCCGCGGTCTGTCCCATCACGACTTGCAGATGTAGATAAATTTGAATCGCACTACGTGCTTTCGGTAGCCTCCGATTTGTAGAGATAAGTGGGTCGCAATCTCGAAAGGTTTGTCACGGAATGGGATGGTTCTTAGGAAGCGGGTCGAATGGTCAGGTCCATACAACCCAAAAGAAAAAATCAATTCTACACAACAATTCCCCACGTTTCTACGATGATGATCAAACTCCTCAGAATTTTCTATATGCATGTACAGTGACGATGATATTTTATCTCGAGACTAAGCACATACTTGCTGTCTCTCTACTGCACCTGCTCCGCAGCGAGATTTTTCATCTCACCCTGCTTTCCACCCTGTCCGACCCTCGTTAATACCCGAAAACTTCGAGGAACTGAGCCATGAAGACAAACCTCCCACTTCGCGAACTTAAGTTCCATTTGTCCGCGACGCTCAGCGGCCAGACGAGGCTGTTCCTTGAGAGACCTCCGCACGACTCTAGCGGCGATGGCCAGATACTTGTTGTAGCTGTTATTTCCCCATCAGCGAAGGGATTCGATATCTTCAGAATTTGGGCACATACGTGAGACCAGCGGCTTTCCACGCAGCGACCATTGTGATGAGAAATTGATTAGAAGGGAATTGATTGGTTTGATAGTGTTGTCGGGTATGCGTTTCGAGATTCTGAGGAGGTTTCGAGAAACTGGCCGGGGCCGAGTGAATCCCCTAACCCTGTTCCGATATAATACTTGCTTCAAGTTACCCTGCCATAGTTCTGCGGCATCCTTCAGGTCCAATGAATTCTCAAAGCTCAAACACAACCAGCCTAATACGTGAGCCCAACCCTACATGTATCTTGTTCCCAGGCTTTTTGGGAAGTTGCTATTTGTGGTAGGCACGTCGTGTGGAGCCTAAGTTTGAGGTGTTTACTATCAAGAGAATCGCAGGATAAGGTCTAGTTACCTCTGACGCCGCGTTTCTCTATGCTATATATATATTTTTCTCACCCAGCTTTCTCGATATTTTACTATCCTTCTTGTGCAAGTATTTCTGTTTTATCCTTATTTTTTCCATCATCGAGCTACGGCTTCCCACACAAACGATATCCAACTAAGCAACGTCTTCACGTAATATCACTCGAGCAGAACATCGAAACATGTGTTGTAATATTGGGAGCACGTAGGGAGGAATAGAAGACTTGATTGCTTGCTTGGTAGAGGTGGTCATACGGCCCCTATTTAAATAGCTCTCTCGGGTGCCCGTGTGCTCGGGTACCTGTCTCTCAATCATTTCCGACCCCGAAGCCACGCCCGAGAGGTCACCCGTATTAGGAAGCATCTCCAACAACATGTACTCGCTTACTCTCATCGCCCACAACGGCGAACTTGAGTCTCCCGAATCTCATGTCATCGAGGAAGCATTGCTCAACCCTATCGAGATGATTTCGTTTCGTATATACTACATTCGATCAGGCTTTAGTAGTATTTACTAAATCCTACAAATCCATTATTTAAATGCAACATATTTAATGCTCAGTAGACTCGATCTTGGCCGGGTACTTAAAGTCAGATTGTGCCCTCAGAGTATCCATTGCTTCCATAACCAAAATACTCTCGCTTAGCGACATAACATCACTCTCCGTCTTCCCATCCCTCAAACATCTTGCTGCTTCATCCGCCTCCCAGTGCATTCCGTGCCCAGCCGGAATTGGACGCTCAATTCTCTCGACCTTTGACCCTTTGCCGACAGGTACGATAGTGTACCCAAGTGGGCGATAGGCTGGATGGTCCACGCGGATCTCGCCCTCGGTGCCTTGAATCTTGATAGCAGGGTGACCAGTTTCGTCGGGATCAGTTGCGACACGAATACTACTTGTAGCGATACCAATCGAGGAAGGGAATTTACAGACGACGACGTTCTCGGCGTCGACGCCAGTGCGTTCATATTTCGATATAGCACCAGTAATAACAGGGGGAGCTTTCTCGGCTTCTGGAAGGGTATGATAGAGGGTTTGGTAGACCCAAGTCAGAGGATAAAGACCAACTAAAAGATCAAAGTCAATTGCCATTTATGTGAGGTATAGAAATCCAATTGATGGCTCACGATCTAGCAATACTCCTCCAGCAAGATCCGGATTTACCATCCGATGTGAATCATCGTACTTTGTCTCAGGTTGTTGAGCCAAGCTCAAATCCGCAAAAACTCTCTTCACGTCACCAATCTTTTTGTCCTTGATTAACTGCCTAACCTCAATACTGAGAGGGAAGAACCGTGTCCACACAGCTTCCATCAAGAAAAGTTTCTTCGCTCTGGCAAGATTGACCAGGATTTTTGTTTGATCAGCGTTGACGGTGAAGGGTTTCTCGCAGACCACAGGCTTTCCGGCATTCAGGGCCAAAAGGCAGTGGGGGAAATGATGTGAATGAGGAGTTGCGATATAGATCATATCGATATTGGGGTCACTGACAAGCTCCTCGTAGGAACCATATGCAGTACCAGAAGGTGCACCAACATCAATCAAAAATTGCTTTGCACGATCGATAGAGGTTGCAGAAGCAGCAGCTTGAACAACATGGACAACATCTTCAACACCCCTAGTCTTGGGGTCGATAACCAAGTCTTTGGAGAAAACCGATGCGATCCATCCAGGGCCTAGCTCTTCATTAACATCAATTGCTTTAACTTAGATTCCGTGGGGAAGGGTATACCGAGAATGCCCCAACGACAGGTGTAAGGAGCAGGCATTGCGTCTAAAGAATACTCCTGTTGGTCGATATTATTCACGGGTAGTAGCCTTAAGAAGTTTCGACGTTTTGTTTAAACACTTATTCGGGGATTTATTTATCTTTATATCTGCCCCTCAGCGGGGAGAGATGAGGTTTACCCGATACATGACGTTGTAAAGGGAGCTCTCGCCTAAATGCGGGGAAGCAAGCCGTGAATCCGGTGCCTTCTTTTGTCACCAACATCGCTAGATCAGGCGCCGTTCATGAATGTTTGGCCAAGCAAACATTCATGTTCTGCCCTTATAGGCTTCGCAAGGAGCATCGGGGGATCATGCCGGAGTTTTTTCTGTGTTTCCACCGAATTATTCGATCTACATCCCAGACGTCACGCTGACCGAGACAGCCCGGATAGAGTAGCGGATGTGGGTGTTTTTCTAGTGGTGGGTGTGAAGTTTCGGTCGGCCAGTACACCGGTATCTCTCCTCAGATGGACAGTTGCAGATGGGTATTGGCAAATGTCTAGGTCACGAGCACTCTAACCAAAAACTCCAGCATATTATTCCACGCTGTCTGGGACCACTCATCATCCGCTTCACTGACAAGGTTCTCTTTCGATTTAAGCATTTAGATAATTATAAAACTAGGGCACAGTCCCTACAAACATCGCTAGAACTTTAAGCGTAAGTAACAAAACGAAATATCAAAATGCGTTTAACAACCATCGAGCTAGAGAGTATGAATTTATTGACCCCCAAAGCAACGACCGAATTCATTGATTTATTAGTGCGAGCGCACTCGAAGCAAAGGTACTAGAAAATAGGAACGAATATCTCTTGCAATCTTTATCTACTAAGCGTTATTTCTCGAAGTGAACGATTTTCTAATAAGCTCCATTCCATCCTCATCTATCCTCATCCCAGAGCCCCGGAATAAACTCCTAAATTTTCTGCAAATACGCAAGCGACTAAACACCTAGAGACTAGTGGAGCCTCAGCATAAACCACGAGATCCTGCTAGCCCCACCCTTAGCCTAACGCTTACCTTACCTATTTACAGAAATATGGTGTACCCTACTATTACGCAAATTCAGCACAGCTACACGACTTTCCAGACATATCTTGGGCTCCTAAGCAGGCCGGTCACAGGTAGATTAGGTTCTAGGAGGGATTTACGTAGAGTTATGGTGGTGCGGGGGTTTATGGTCCTTTCTAATATGCAGACCCCGCCCTCGTTACTATTCTTCAAGCTAATACAAATTCCTTGCCAATGAGATTCAGTACCGAGACTAGTACTTCCAGAGAGACAGAAACTCGAGGGCCAAGAAGAACCCGTGAAAAGTCTCGGAGGGGTTTAATCGAATCAGAAAGCCTTATCCAAAAGAAAGTACATGGCTAATGAACTTAAGGCTTGGGCTTAGTTCTGTGTGTTGTCCCGTTAACCAGTCCCATACAGATGAAACGGGGTGGAAAATTAGGAGAGATGGCGAACATGCCAGAGTTCGGTTCGATGAACATTTCATCAAGTTCCTGATACTACATATTATATGGATCCGGGCAGAACATTCATCCACCAAGTGTCAGAATCGTCAACTAATGTGAACATAGCGAAACTCTTGCCCAGTACCCCTAAAGTTAGGACCTAGGAAACCAGTGACTATAATCACGAATCTATCATAAATTTCGCGTAATGTTACGTACTTTCTAGGTACCAGCGCAACATCCTGGCTAACACTAGAATTTTTTACAAAGCCTTAGTAAGAGTAGCCAAGGTGTACTAAGATCTCAAATCGCGACAAAAATGCGCCCTACACTATTGACGCTAATTTACCCCCCTTTAATGTCTTCCAATCGTTTTTGTTTTTGCTATTTGCAACTTAGGCGGTGGTGTGGAAAGATGTAGATCAGGCGTGGGGAGCCGTAGCGGATGTTTACAACACCAATAAACATTCCCTTTTTGCTCCTCTCCTATCTTGTCGTCGTTGCACTACCCGTGCCGACCCGCTTTCGCTTCCCTTCTATCAAACCCCTCGGACAGTAGATCAAGTTAGTTTGGTCGCTGTCATTTTGTGACAGCAGGCTATACCGGCAGCCGGGGGATTTTGTTGCTCCAGGTACTTACCGTATCCGTCGTTGTGATTTACTACTTATCAGGCAGCTAGGTTAGGCGAAACTCAGCGCTTGCAATCTATTCAGGCAGGGTTTCATGGATTGTCACTCGAACATGTGCTCTACTACTCTACCTATCTGTAGTAACCAGTCTAGGGCCTCTAGGAGTAACCGCATAGACTGCACGAGAACCAATTTATCTCTTTTACCCGGAATATAGACATTGAAAGCACTAAACTCTCGCTTGACATAGATTCTAGGGAGATTCGTATTTACTTTCAGAGCTAAGCACATCTCAGTTGTATCGGCGGATTATGCTTTAAAAACCAGAAATCATCACGTTTCGATTCTATCTTTACGGATGTTGTTTCAATTAATAAAGGGGCAAGCAATACCACTTGCCTGTCCAATCGGCTGCAGAGAACGCAAGCGCCGCAAGTCCGCCATGCATTCTAGGAAGAAGGCTGCCCGAAACAACAGGGCTGCCCGATCTTCACATGAGCTCAAACTACCCCTCGGGCTTCCTGGAGATTCTTAAGGCCAATGAAAGAGATAGTTGATGGAAAACGTTCCCCTAAATTACGCGTTCTGTGATGGGATATACCCCAAAACATAGGTCAACAAGTTCGATGCAGGGATGGCACAAGCCAGCCAATTTGGTGGTCGCACACGTGTGTTGATTGATGCTTAACGGTACGTGCACCATATCGCCAATATTATCGCCGCCTGCTCTCCACCAGTAAGCTTTTAATACCAGTATTAGCCTTTACCAATATCTCCACCACAACCGCTCCATGCTAGAGATTGGTTCTTCTTTCGCAAGTGGTTTTTATGTCAAATTTACAAGTACCTGCCAGATGTAGGTCTGGATTAGCCCCGTACTCCTATTTCTCTATTAGCCCTTGCATAAAAATGTTTGTGCTCCCTTCTCCGAACCGTTTTGGCCCAGGTACACTACATCCTCGAAAGGTACCTCCTCAATCAATCCGTTAACCCCACATTAAATGCTTAGCAGAGCTTGGATTTTGGTCGTATGATCATTAAAGCCTAGTAATTGTAAAGCTATATATAAAGGTTCTACGGCCCTACTTTTTGTTCCCGGCACCTCAGCTTGTCTAAGACACCCGAATTCACTCTTTTGCCTGTCTATCTCACTGTCTCTGTCGTCTATCGTCTTCAGCTACCTGTCATTCCTTAAATCTTAATTATATCGGCTGGACCCTTATTCCCACAATCTTTGATAATGTTTGTTCCGAAGAACACCTTCGCAGCGCTTGCTGTGATCGCACACTATCTCACTGCCGTCACAGCAGCTCCGATGCCTGGTAATATTTTGACCGATATTGCCAATGGTATCAATAATGCTGCAAATGATGTCGCCAATCTTGTCGGCGAGGCTTTCAGCACCGATTTCGTTACTGGTCTCTTGACCAAAGACATCAGTACAACGAAGGGGGCCCCCTCAACGATCTCCGGCAGTGAGTTTTCTCCTATTGTTCTGTATTAGGATTTACACATAACTAACCTTCATATAGCTCTCGACCCATCGCTTCTCCCGGATATCCTCTATTTTGCCGAATTTTCTGGGGTAGCGTATTGCGACCCGAAGAATAAGCCCGGTGCTAGGGTCTTTTGCTCGGACAATGTCTGCCCTACAGTCCAGGCGAACACTGTAACAACAATCGCCCAGTTTGACAAGTATGTTTTCTTGAGCCCCAAGCTAGCTTTCTGGTATGTCGCCGACTGACCAACAACTTCCAATCGATAGTACCAAGAATACCGATACCACAGGTATCGTTGCCCGCGACGATACAACTCGAAGTATCGTTATTTCCTTCCGTGGTAGCCAATCTGTCAAGAATTGGCTTGCAAACGTGCAAATCGTGCAGAAAAATGTGCCTCAATACTGTAGTGGTTGCCAGGTCCATACTGGATTTTACGATGCCTTCATGGAGGGGTTCCCCACGGTTCTCGCGGCTTTCACATCATTGAAGGCTGCAAACCCGGGATATAGAGTAGTCGTTACTGGTCACTCTCTTGGCGGTGCAATTGCTGCGCTTACTGCGACTGAGTTGAGACGGCAAGGGAACAGCGTTGATTTGTTTACCTACGGTGCTCCTCGCGTTGGGAATAAGCAGTTGTCTGCGTTTATTTCTAACGCAGGAAAGAATTTCCGTGTTACACATATCGGTAAGTAACTAGTACAGGTACTCCGAGTCGTTATGAGAATTATCCAGCTAATCTCTTGAATCATTTACAGACGACCCTGTCCCTCGCCTTCCTCCTGTATTCCTTCAATACGAGCATATCTCTCCAGAGTTTCACATCACCCGTGGCGACAGTGGTATTAAAGCCCAAGACATTACTATCCTCCAGGGTGGTGTGAACCTTGGCGGAAACACAGGGGGTGCCATGTCTCTGGACATCCTTGCCCATCTGCATTATTTGCTTCCTGTTTTGATTAGTGAGTGTGGGGGTTTGTTTGATTTTGATTTCTTTAGAAAAGCCTAGAGCCTCGGAATTCCTTTTTTTTTGGAATAGTTGGTGTTGGACTTAATGGAATGTCTGAACGTTGAGTTCTTTTGAGTGGATATGCCAACAACTGCTATGGCGTTTTGGAACGTATCCGTATTTTAATAAGCTATGTGTATATATTTAAAAGGAAATTCGATATTTAAGTTCCAGGTAACGATGCGTGCCGGACATCTGTAACTAAGAAGTGTGTCCCTGATTCCTATTGCGATGCGGTCCTTGGAAACGGCCCCATGAAGATCTAGCGAGATACTATACGTTAATAAAGTGTGTATAGTGCTCCAAACACTCGAGAGAAGTTCTTGTCTATTGTTACATAGGGCAAACCAACAGCCAAAAAAAACAAACCAAAACGCCAATCAACCAGAATTTCCGCTGAAATACTCTTCTCCTTTCTACCCATGTCTTGCCTCTTATGCCATGACTTCGCATCACATCCAATCACTCGTCTCACGTATCTATCTTAGCACCCACTTAGAAATCCCCACCCCCGAAATCCCCACCACCGTAGTCCCCTCCATAATCTGCTCCGTCCTCAAAGCCCTGCTGGTACCCGTCATGATCGTCAAACGCATCGGCCAACAACATCCCACCCAACAATCCACCTCCAGCTCCTAAAGCTGCAGCACCACCAAGACCCATCCCACCCATCCCGGATCGGCGAGGCGGCCCCTGTACATACCCCGGCCCAGTACTTTGCACATACACTGGTCTTCCCTGTTGCTGGTAGTACCCTTGCTGTGGGCCGTAGCCCTGTTGAGCACCGTAGTATTGTTGTTCTTGATAGCTCGGAGTGGGCTTAGGAGAACGCGATTTGAGAAACGAGGAGAGGCGGCTAGAGATACCGCGGCTGGGGGATTTCGGCTCAGCGAAAGGCTGAGGGGCGTGGAGGTATTGTGGTTGGGATTGTGAGGGACTCTCTATAGGTTGTTGGATGGCGAACTCATCGTGCTGACCATGAGTGGATGTTTGTCGAGGGGAAGAAGATTTAGCATCACCGTAAGAGGGAGGCCTGTCACTTTCATTAGAAACTGAAATTTTCTTTAGTATGAACCTTCTTTCCATCAGTGATTTAGGTTTAGTAAACATACCTCGACTTGAACCGGGGGCATCGATGGTTCCAGGTGGCTTATCCCATTGTGACTTTTTGGTGGCTATATTCACGTAATAAAATCTTTGGTATCTATCGTCGAACCTGGCAACCCATCCTTCTGGCATTATTGGAGGAGGAGGACCTGAAGGAGGCGCAAAGTCCTCGACTATTCCACTATCTTGTTTGGTTGTAGACATGGTATGAATGGCTGGTTGTTGTGAATAGGAAGATAAAGTGGCTTAAGCAGTAGTTAAACAAAAAGCGGGGAAAGATGGTTTATGTAATCTGAGAGAGCCTAGAAGGTGAAGCAGGAAAACGAATGATTTGGTGGGGTGTTAGGCCTCGTCATTGCATGACCTCATAATTCCATACTGGAATAAAGTAACTAGATCATCGAGGAATAAGATAAGATTAGATTGGGTATGCTCAACAGGTTCTTTCATAGCAACCACACATCAAAACACGATCTCATAGCAACACAAAATAATTGGAAATGTCGAGGGGATCTAGATTTCAAACAATTACTGAGAGCGAATACCTGGACGTAGGTATGAGATAACAAGATAAGTACCAGGGAGTAAAAATGAGAGAGATTATTGTGTTGGATGCCTTCCCCGTAATAATATTAGGGGCGTAAAGCTGGAACAGCGGGATTTCCCACTCTGTGGGGCCACCACAGAAGAGCCGCGAGACCCGCCTCATCTCTGTAGCCTAGCCCGAGTGCTCTGGAGTTTATTTATTCCCTAATGGTCAAATTTAGAGAATGGTGTTTTAGATCTAGTAGTTGCGGAGTAGAGAATGGGTATTTTCACTTGGTTCTCCGAATGCATCAGCAAATTATTCATGCAGCTTTTCCAGATAGCGACGCTTATGTAAGGTAATACAGGCTTGAGTTCCTCAAATCTCTCGGTTTTTTTTGAGTACCCCGAGTTCGGAGCATCAGAGAGGGTGAATCCTAAGGTGGAGCCATGCACACAAAAAACTTTCGAGGAATACCAAAAACCGGTAAAGGCTAGATTAGCTGTCCTAGAAGGGAAGCAAAGATATGAAAGTCCGAATTTTTCTTGCTTTTTGTTTAGGGTATCTCTGGGAACCTCTCTAACCATTATTTCTGATGTGGCAAGAGCATAAGGCGTGAGTGATGGGGTTCAGTTATCTATCTTCATTTGGATTGGGGTATTTTTTTCACGATGTTTTTTCGTGTCTAGACTTCACTCGCCACGTGAGTACCCACATGTATAGTTGCGTTCAACAAGTTCTTGAGGTACCACGATCCAATGAAGTATTACGAGCCCCGCAGCACAACACCCCCAAATCCACCATCCCTCCCACAACTGAACCTGAATCGTGCCGGTACAATAAAGAACATACTGTTATTAATTTAAGCAAACATGATGCCTACTTTTTTTGTTTAGTAAATATTTTCGTAGTTCATTGCTGAATGGTTCATGGTACCTTGTTGCATCAGATACCTCAAAAACCGCAAGAACTTGTTGGACGCAACTGTACTACAGGTGCCGGGGTTGATCTGTTGACACCTGGTGGTGGCAGCGCAAGCACTCAACCCTCCCACCTGCTCGATGAAGCTGGGAAGAATAGCTACTGCGAAAGCATAAGAGTCTTGTTTGGAGAGTTTGATCAGAAACATATCAGGCAAGTTACAGACTTTAATTGAAGCTTGAGGTGAATTATGGTATGTATTTACTCTAGTGGGCGCACCGCCACCACCGCCAGGTGTCAACAGATTTTCCCTGGCACCCGTAGTACTTAGGCTAAGATGAATGAATTTCATATAATTGCCTGACTTGTGCGATATAGTAACGAAATGGCCGGTGATACTAATCTTGTCCCGAGTATGAGTGGTATTCATAACTACTGCAAAAGCGTATCTCGTGATTGGTCTTGTGCTAGCACTTGGGGAATATGACACTACAACAACTAAACCCACCCAATCAATAGTCTCGATTCCAGACATTTTGGGAAAATTGCTACTTATTTTGGGTGGTTGACGCGATATGTAGGGAGAATCCAGATTTTAAACGCCAAATATTGAAAAAAATCTGAGTGACTGCAACGTGGGCACGAGACTACTTGATCAAGTTTCATACCAAGATTACTTCTCTTAACTGGCAAAAAAAAATACGATGAGTACATGTATCTCTTATGGGTGACTGAAAGAGTATATATAGTGGAGATGAAGAGTGGGTGATTAAACTAGATTCAGATGCTGAACCTTTATTCCAGTGGAATTACCTTGAGACTCTTAACACAGAAACAATAGTCTTACTTGGAAATTAGCCCCGTCGTCAAATTTCTCCACCAATTCCTTATTTTTCGCCTATGCCACGTTCTCCGTCCGACTCAGCACATCCTTTAACTAGCCTGAAGTCGGCTATATTCAGTGGGCTGATGGAGTTGGCTGCTACCCTTTTACCCAGGCCACAACCATTTTCCTAGTAGACAAGGTGTCACATATTCGTAAACAACTGACACAGAGCCAACCTTTGCAACAAGCGTTGGTCATTTGAGTGGGTAACTCATGAAGCATCAAATAGGGTCTGTGGCTGAGCTGGAATGAAACGTGGCTTGTAGAAATAGGCGTGCCCAGCCCCTAACCTGCAAGGAATATAGCTTGCAGGCGATTAGCGAGGGCAGAAAACATCGCGATGCTGTGTTAGACTCAAATAAAACGTAAATGGAGACAAAGGGTACACTGGTACATTGTCTCCAAAGACCTCTTCTCATCCTCCACGATTATCAGAATCCCCCCATTAATTCTCCGGATCCGGCGCAGCATCATTCGTAACCACTTCCAAGATTTCTAACACACGTTTCCGTCTAACGCACACACGACCTTGTTGTTGCCATCTATCGCGTTGTTCGACTGCAGCAGAGCATGTACCGGCGGGGTAGATCTGTGAGAGAAAGAAGCAGAGACCAATCTAGATCTTTCTCCCATCGTGACCGTGACTACGACAGCCGTTACCGCAGGGAAGAGCGCCATCCAAGTGGGCTCTGGGGGGAAGATTTGGACCGCCGGGGAGAAGAGAGGAGGAGAGACGAACGCCTACATCCACCTCCACCGCTCACATCACTCCCGCCTCCACCCACAGGACATCTAGCTGAGCCGGCAAGCTTTGCGCGTGACGCATCCAAGGGACCTAACGCCCGTCGTGAAAGTCGTGACAGTGCTCGTGACATTCCGCCTGTTGACACGGCCCGGCGGCATTCTGGAGGATCATCGTCCTTGCCCCCGCGTAAGGAATTCTCCGAGCCCTCACCTCGGGAAAGGGGCATGATCGGTGACCCCCCAGCGGCTCTCCCGCGTCGACAGATCCCCGGTCCCAGCTGGCTAAGAGATAGAGACAGAGACGACGAACGGGCTAGAAGCGATACAGTTCGAAGCCGAAAGAATTCGTTAGAGCGTAATACTGACCTTCCATCTCACTCGCCCATAGCTGAGTCGCCCCGAAGTGTCGTTCTTCCAGCATCCCCAGCTACCTCCATCTCCGCTGCTACGACCTCCGCTGCTCCTGCTACCAGCATGGCTCCTTCGGCTCCTCTTCCACTGGCAGCCAACCCCACCACGTCTGCAGAAAGCAAGAGCCCAATGTTTGCTCGGTCAGTCACTGCTGCTTACATTTGTGTTTGCTTATCTATACGGTTAACTAACAACAATTCCCTCTGATTCTAGTATATTCCAAGAAGCCGCTTATGCCTACAACAAGTACCTAGAGACTCAAAGCAACTTGAAGGTCGCTGAGAAAGAACGAAATGACCATGCAGAACACTTCAATGCCTTCCCAGCCTTGAAAGACCGGTACGAGGGTAATCTAAAGGCAGCCAAAAAGGAGCATCTATCAGCTACGGAAACCCTCAGCAAAAAATCCACGTCCTTAGAACGTTTCTGCGGCAAGTTGATTGAAGAACGCCTTTCGCAGCGGGATGCCGAGAGTGCTGTTGAATTCTGTGACAAGATAAGAAAAGAGCTGGGGAATTCGCCTTCACTCACGCAGTTTGTCAAGTCAAGCATCCCTACTCCCGCCCCAGCTCCATCCAAAGATGAATTTCAGCAGCTCCGTAATGAGGTTCGAGAGATGAAAAAGAAACAAGAGGAAGAGGAGAAGACGAGACAAAACCTCGCAAACGAATTCCTCAATTATAAAAACGAACAGGCAAACAGGCTTAGGAATCAAGATAATAAGCTGAATCGCCTCGAGAATGCCCAGACCGAGTTTAAGACGAACTTTGAGCGTATAAAAGATGAGCTACGCAAGACTTCCGAGGAACTGAAGAAAGCGATAGCGCAATTAATAGCAACGAAGGATAGCGTGGATAAACTGGAGGATACGAGCAATCAAAAGGGTGGGGGCGATGTTGTGATGGTCGATTCTGTTAGTGAGGGGGTTTTGAGTGATGTTTGCAAAAACCTTGAAAATATACAGAAAAACGTGGAAGAGGTACGTCAAACTGATATCATTGGGGTTGCTTACTCTATGGACATCCACTAATTCTTCTAAAGAACAAAAGAAAAATTTGGGAAACAAGTACGAAGTTCAAGGACATTGACGATGTGATCGCTCTGGTTAAGAACGAAGCCAAGACTCTTCAGCAGAAGGTTTCCAGCTTGGAAGCCTCTGGGATCGTTCAAAAAACTGAACCTGAAGAGATTGCTTCCGGTGAACACGGACGCATTGCCCATGAGAACTGTGCGACAAAAGCCGATATCGAGCGACTGGCGCTTAATATCAAGAGTCAAGATGAAATACTTGATGAGTTTCGAACCGGCGCGGAGAAAGACACTGGCGATATCCTGGAAGAAATCCAAAAGACTGAAGCCCACATTCAGGCAACAGGCGAAAAAATTCAAGCCGTTGATCAAAAGATAAATGAGGACATTGTGACCCTTCGAACTCAGCAAGAGGAAGTCAAAGCTAAGCAGGAGGCTGAACTCAATGGAATTAATGACAAATTCGAGCAGCACTTCTTGAGCTTCCATAACAAATTTTTAAGCGAAGTGGAGAGACTCGATCACAAGGTAGCTTTCGTTGAGAATCAGCTGGAAAGTCATGTCTTAGCCATCACCCACCAAGAGCAAAGAATGAACAACTTTACGACAAAGGATTTCTACGAACGAGTTGTGCAGTCACTTGTCCACATGAATCCCTTACTTTTCAACTATACGAATCAGCTCCAGCTTTGCAGCAATGAAATCAAAAACGTCAAAGAGAACGTGCGAGGGCTCACTTCTCAACTTGAAGCAGCAAAACAACGTCTTGCAGTAGTCACTCAATCGCCCCGCCCCCCCACCCAGGAAAGGCCTTCCATCGATGGATCCTCTAACGGGGCTGGTATCAAGTCCGACAGATCATCTGAGGGACCCAGTTCCTCGATCAACGTCATCCTCCGAGATCTAGAGATCCACAGCAACGAGATTAAAAAGCTCGACCAGCAGATAACTAACCACATCGAGACTTACACGGCAAAGATGAACGACATCAAGGAGTGGACTGTCTCTGCTACCCAACGTCTAGCGGAGAATACAGACTCGGTGAACATCGCCATGGATGAGATAAAAAGGCTTAGGGCGTATTTGAGCACTACCCACCAAAGGTCCGGAAGCCCGCAGATACCGCCCCCAACTGCGGCTATGGACCGGTGGAGGGCTGTGGGTGGAAATCAAGAGGCGATGCAAGGATTGCCAGACGAGAATAGAACTTTTTAACGGTGTCGATCTCTTTATTTCTTTGTGTCAGGGGAAATGGCGAACCTAAATGGAGGAGATTGGGCGTTTAGTTTTGTTTTGTAACTATAGATACTCATCTCTTTCTATCTTCAGCAGGATTTTTTGACTTCTGTGATTGGTGTTTGGTGCTAGGGGTTCGGTAGGGAAGAGTCATTTGGAAGCTCGGTTAAATAATTCTATAACCCCTTTTCTGGCTTGTATGATTTCTTTTGTTTGTCAATTCTATCTCAGTTGGCGATGGGATTTCTTCTAGCTTTTTATTCATATATTACTGTCTCTGAGATTCTGGTTATTGGGGTGGGTAGGGATGTGGACGTTTAGCAATATTTATTCATGTAGCTCTTTTTAGTCCTTTTTGACCATTAGTAGGTATTTCCTATAGCTATTGTATCACTGTCCTAGGAAAATAGATTGATTTCATTATTGGGGGTAGCGATTTATCTGGGACCTGGAGCTTCGTGTAGAAACTATAGGCAGATTCAAGGACTAGAGGGGATGCTGTAGATCACACATACTGTGTGGTTCGAGGACTGTTTAATGGTAAATTTAAGGTTGCCTGCATGTTGTGCCTTGGCGTATGTCATGGCGTGACACAGAGCCCCACCAACACAGAGCCCCACCAACATCTGCCCCGCCTATAACTCTAAAATATCTAAAAAATGCCTCCACAAACAATCGCCCACCGCCGCACCCATAATCTACTGCTGATATCGCGGCTTCTGAGCCTTCGCGATAATGTATCCCCATTTACATTGTTGCTTGACTCGCTATCCCAGTCTTCAAAGCCTCTGGTTGCTGAGTATATACGGCGAGCGTTGGTACGTCGCTATTATGGTGTTAGAGGTACTCGCACTGACTCACTGACTCTGTGGAAAGATAGCGAAACTTTCAGTCGTATTTGTGTCCTTCGAGACTCTGCGGTGTCCTAGTGGCGTAGCGAACTTCGTCAAAGCGCGTGGAAAGTCGATTTTAGCACTACAGAAAGAGATTATTACGGCGATACCAGCTACTGGAGCATCAAGTAGGTATACATTGCTCATAGCCTATAAACATCGGAAAGTCTAACTCATCAACCAGAAACACTCCTCATAATCGATTCTCTTAACTACCTTTCCGCATCCTCTCCGTCCTCCTTATGTCTCTTCCTCTCCTCCCTTCTCACCCCAACCACTACGCTTCTCTCCACCTACCATATTGACACCCTTTCTTCTCCTAATAAAGTATATCCGGATACGGCGCCAGATCCATTCATGCTCCTAAAATATCTTTCAACAACACTGATAACTGTACACTCGATCCACCACGTCCTCCTACGAAAGCAACACAATGACCACTCTCTTCCACCCCTAACCTGGGGTCTAGACGAAGGGGTAGAAGGGATTGTCGTAGGTCTCGGTAGCAACTCTCCTGATAGTGTAGTGCTAGAAATGGAGTACCGGCGAAAGTCTGGGCGTGGGGTGGTGGAATGGTTTTATCTTCCCCTAGCTGATAAGGAGGTTCCTGTTGAGAAGAACGGAAACGGAAAAGATAAAGATCAGGTTACGCTCCTAGAAGACCATCCACGCTGGAGGCTCTCGGAGCAGGTGAGGCAACAGGAGGGGCATGTAGAGGAGGATGAGATGAGAACGACCTTCGAGTTGGGGATTACGAAGAGGCAAAAAAAGGCGAGGGATGAAGTAGTTTTGCCCTATATGGACGCGCAAAAAGAGGGTGGAGGTGGAGGTGGAGCAATTCTATTTACCCCAGAGAAGGAAGTAGATGATTTTGATGAGGAGGAAGATGAATTGTAATTCTGTGGACTATATAATATAATGAATATTATTATGACTAATTACAAGTTTAATTAAGTCATCGAGCTAAGAAGGCGAGCTAAGTGCTTGGTGATATTCAAGGGAACTATCGTAACAAGACATCACTGGTCTCGTGCCCAACCCCTCTCGCGCAGCTTACTGGAGGTCCTAAAAGGACCCGAAATCCACCGAAGGCTCTCCGGGGGTCTTTTCCCCTCTGAAGGTAAGTGACTACATGCATATACGGTTCCGCACTAGTCTCGTGCCCAGCCCATACTGCGCAGCTTGCTGCGTACCGTAGGCAGTAGGGGATGGGAACGAGCCTAGTTCTGCACATCTAAAAGGTGGACTAAACTATGTACATGTAAACGCTATTGGGGTAAGGGTTCCGAGCAAAAAAGAGTGTGGGAAGCCGCCTCAATGTCAAAAGTGAAATATCTATTTCCTCCAAGGCTGTTTACGGGCAGTTTTCAATTCTATGTCATACACCTTCTCCAGAAACCTCCTTAGCCCTTACGCCAAGAGCATTGCATGTTTCGTTAGTTCGGCCCACCTTTTAGACATCTTTCGACAACCTCGTCTAGAAAACTGAATAGCTAAACCCAAAACCTAAAGACAAGGAGAAAAGTTGGGCTAATGGATCTAGGTGGGGTGTGGTAGGGGGCCCCGGCTACATGTATACTCCAGGACAGAACACATGTGGGCAGATGCCGTAGCCCTGTGCATGTAGTTTCTCTTTTCCCACCCTTAGAATATTGGTTCATCATACACAAGGCTCTACGAGTAGAAAAGGGCATATCTTGAATATTGGGTGGCATTCTATGACTCTTACAAAACTACATGTATTCCTTAAGTACATCTTCCTAATCCCACAGAGCAACAGGGACCACGAGAATCCACACCATGTATATTTATACTTCTAAAACACTTTTTAGTTGCAATTCTACAAGTAGTAGTAGTAATTCATTTACGTATCCAACCCAGTTCTACAACAAAATTACATGAGTTTAAACCCCTCAATCCTATAAACTATATTAGACCAAACCTTCATTAAATTTAGTCAAGCCAACTCTCAACTTACCGTGCTCTCCATCCGAAACATCATAATGGAAATACAATTTCTGAAAAAGGGATACACCGCCAATTGCAGTGCTAGAACTTGCAGGAAAAGAGCAAACTGTAGACGGCAGAAATAAACTGAATGAACCTGTAAAACTCTAAAACGCCAGATAGTAAAATTAGAATCTCGTGCTAGCATGAAAAACTCCATGCCATGATAGCTATCCTACCCCCCAAAAAATCCGTAATAGGTGCCTCTTTGATTAAGCAATCAAAAGACATAACCCGTCAACGTCTGAGGTGGAGTACTATCCGAAGTCAGCACATTAGAGGTAATAGGATTTAAACCCTCAAATGGAGGCAGGGATTCTTTATAGCTTCTGAGAACTATACTCGAACGCTTGATACTGTGTGGGGAGGCGGTCATAGGTGAATTGGAGGGTCCGTCGGTATCGCAACCGGAGTCTCGAGACCTTTGGCGAAGCATCTGGTACTCCAAAAATCCGCTGTCAGCCCAGCATGAAGTTTCACCTTGATGATCAACAGAAGAAGGGTCGTAAAGAGCCTCTTTTTCAGCTCTGTTGCCATCATCCGGGGCATACTGAGTAGCTAATTCTCGAAGAGGACCTTCACACTGGAAACCAGCAGCAGGGAGTTCTTGTCGGTCACCTTCCCCGGCACAGAGGTACTTATTCGGGTCACATCGGTTAAGCAACCCACAAAGTGGAGCGGTGCAACACGAGCAAATGGAAGTGAGTTCGTGTCGGTTCCCTTCTCCAGTTCGTTGGTATTTCCTTGATGGGTAAGCATCAGGACTGACCGACCTCTGACGTTTCCGTTGCATTCTTGCGCAAAAATAAGATTGGTTATACGCCTGCCATTCTGGAATTAGTGGACTATACGGAGCAGTTGGAGCGACCGCAAGAACAGATGAAAGGTCACTCTTGAGCGGCCCAGGAGGTGGATAGTAAGGGCTAGATGGTGAATACTTCCAATACGGTGACGGCCCGTCCGTAACTATGCCCCCGAAACCCGTTGAATTGAATTTTGAGAGGAAGGATATTGCTACAACAGGTCCTGGCACCGAAATCGGAATCGGAGTGAAATCCGCTGCTGATGGTTGCTGGCTCTGAGGTGCAGATGCCGGAGAGGATTTCGGGATCGAAGAAGATTGAAGTGAAAACAGCAACACACTCCTAGGCGTAGGAGAAAAGGCAGGTTTTGATAAATCCAACAGTTTAAGGTCTTCGCTGTGGGAGGGAAAGTGATTCAAAACTTTCTTCGATTCGGTGAACTTGACTGCCGGAGGCCCTAAGCCACCCACCTCGAGCTCAGGAATGTCTCCAGTAGGAACGTAACCCCCCTGGATGATTTCGGGAGACTTTAACGGTAAGATCTCCGGATTGAGGAGGTTTCTAATCGATGGGAGATTAACAGAGCGATGATCTATATTAAAACAGTAGCTAAACGATGACTCCCTGAGGATAAGGTGTTCTTGTAGTGAAGACATTCTAACAAGTTTCCAAATGGCGAAATGAGAAAAATTGGTTAGAGAGATACAAGCGCAAATAGGATGTAGAGAGTATGGAAGTGAAGAAAATTCGAACCCGGGGAGAGTTCAGAGGTTGCTCGTAGACAGCACTCTCTAATGAACTAATTAATGGGGGAAATTTTGTTGTCTTGACAGTGAGAACTGCGGCGACAGTGTGGTTGGATTTCAGCCCCCAAGGTTCTCATTTGGCCCAAAAGAGGGAGAAGGGAAACAACTGTAACGAGGACACAAATTCTTCTATGATGAGTGGGTGCTTGGGAGCAATACCCCTTGGCAGAGATCGAGTGAGATACAGTGATCCACGTCGCCATCCGGACAGAAATGAAATGCCACAAATACTAGTAGGATGAAAATGTCACACTACTTCTCTCCCGTCCAAGAGGAGTAACGTTAACCTTTATATTAAGTTTATTAAATCAAAAAGTATGGAAAAAGCTAAAGTTTGATGTACTCACCCCTGACCTCCCCTCAGTACGGAGCGGTACATACACACCACTTCGGTCATACCAAAACAGCCTTGAAATATAAAGCCCAAGCAAGTTTTATAAATTAGAAAACCTCAATTCAACCTAACATACCAAGCTTTCTGCAAAATCCAAGAAGAAGGAAGGGAAAAAAGAAAAGGGAAAGAAAAACTCCGTTAAATGTTAATTCCCACGATTTGAACTCCACAATACCACTAAATCTTATGCCAATTCACCTGCTCCGAAAAAGAGAAAAGAGACGGTACGAGAAAAACAAAGGCCAAATACCCTTTATAATTTAACCATCATGATGCAAGAGAGAAAAAACGTCAAGAAAACAAAATTACCAATTTCATCGCCAAAGACCTCTTATCCCAACGCCAGATAAAATAGAAAGAACATTCATCACGATCCCAAATCCGAAACAAAGAGAAATGAGTCAAGTCCTCCCCACCCCTAATTCGCCATTTTTCACTATCATATCTTATACAGCTGATATAACTGTTGTCATCGTAGCCGTTGGCTGAGGTGGCGATAACGGTGACGCCTCAGTGGTTTCTTGCTTGTCTTCCGTAATTGGGGACAACGAAACTCCCAATTGAAGCTTCCCTGTTGCTGCTTTCTCGTTACTCGTACCCTCAATAATCACGGCTACCGGTTTTGTTTCTGGCGAAGCCTCTTCCGAAAAGTTGTCGTTCGTCTCCGCAGCTTCCTCCACCGTCCCCTCTGCCGCGCCCACTGCTATTGCAGAAATTGGCTCTTGGGCGTTGCTACTAGTCGCGGCAACTCCATTGGTGATGTCCTCTGCGGAGCTATTTGCTGTTATCCTTATCGGGTCCGTTTCCTGGGCATCGCTTTTCGGTATTTCTTCCACAGCACTAGCTACCGCGGCAGCAGCTGGCATCTGAGCCCCACCAATCTTGCCAACAACCTCCTCCACTTCAGGGCTAATCACTGTAGCCGCAGCTACAGTAGAAGCTTCCAAGACCAGACTAGCCTCCATTCTAGCTGCCTCTTCCTCTTCCTCCCCCACCGCCATATCTGCTAACTCCCTCTTCACCGCTTTTTCCCTCCTCCTCTCTACATCTACCCTTTTTACCATCCCTCTCATTGCATCACTCTCACGAATCAGTCCATCAATACTGATTCCCTGATGCGTCATTTCACCATTCAAATAGCTATACACTCCTGCGGCGCTATTACAATCCAGAAGCGCTTTTTCGTTCAGCTTTAGTAGTGCGAGGGCAACCTGAAAGAGGAAAGGCGAGCCAACGAGACAAAGGATCACATCCCAAACACGGAAGAGAGCTTCGGCGGCAAGACAGTCGGTAAAAATTGAGAGGAACCACTGGAATGTGAGGGCCTCGAGCTCGACACCGAGTTTGAGGAGATGTGAGTCGAGGATGGGGAGGATTTCATGCACGTATTGCTTGAGGACCTAACCAATAACCAGTCAAAAATGCGTGCATAATAAGGCCAGGGCCAAAGAGAGGGACAAGGCTAAAGAAAGATGAGAGACAAACCTGCTGGTCAGCTCTGGAGGCCAAAAGACTAGTCTCAAAATACGTTTTCGGCAATATTTTCTCCACAATACTACATAGAACCCAAAACGCATCCTCCTCACTCGGCATAATTAACAGCAGGCTCGCCGCAATCATATTCATCCCTTGACAATAGCCCACCGCAGGATTACGCCTACTATATGCCACCAACACCTGTTTTAACTTTTGCACGCCCGGCCCCTTGCGGAAAAAGATATTATCTGTCAAGGTCCGATTGATGTCCATCGCAATCTGAGAAATTACCAACGGATCGTCCTGACCATTCTGCAGAATATCTTCATAATACCCTGGAACTCTCAATGCTGTTGCGCTACTGCACTCTGCCCATACTTTCCAGCGGTACGCTACGGGTATGCCCCCGAGCACTAGGCCCTTGAACTCTCTCCATCGTTGCTTGCCACCGCGACCCTCATTACCCAGCGTTGCAATACCGATTAGTTCGCCGTCGCCGATCAACACCTCTGGCATTCCTCTTTCTTCTTCCTCCCCTCGTCGGCGCTCATGACGGATCTTCTTGAAGAACTCGTTCCATTTAATACTCCGATCTCTCTGTAACGAGTCATGAAGATCACTGAGCTGTCCAAGTAATAACTTGACGGTGTGCGCTTCGGTACCAGAAGGTGTTTCGGAGTTCATAGGAGATCGGAGTGCCAGAGGAGCTTCCGAAAATGTGGTGGTGTTCGGGGAAGCTATCGCGCCGTTGGATTTCGATATTTTATCCAATATTGTGATAGCTTGAGGCTTAGACTTAACTTGTCCTTTCTGGGCAAACATTGTGTTTTCAGCCGTTGTCGTTGATGCTTTCGGGGAAATTTTGGAAGAGCTCACGCTCGGTGACGGGGGCCTCATAAGGAGCTCCTGCCATTTCGTTGGTGTTTTCGCATCTCCAGCACCTAAAATACCTTCCTCAGTAGCCTGCTCGTCATTCGATGGTTCTGGCAATCCGTTTTCAGCGGTACCGGCACTGGTCCTCAGCTCTTCTTCGTCTTTAGGGCTTTTTGATGTATCATCTTTCGTAGGTTGAGGTCTGTGATTCTTATTATAAATGAACCCAAATCGATCCGTCAGATAGTCTGTTGGATAATATTCATTCCAGCTTTGCAACAGTGTTGGCGGTTGGATCGCATGGGGAACAATCGTATCCATCTCCACCGGTCCGGCACTAGGATCCGCAGCCGGGCCATTCTGAGAACTACTGCCCAACGGGACTATTCGCTCTGCATGATCCATGATTCCCTGAAAGAATTTACTCGAGTTACCTGTCGGTGCACCATTTGAAGTAGTCGACAATGCCCGCCGCCGCGGACTTGTTTGTATCCGCGCTGTATTTTTTGCCATGATACGCTGTAGATTCTCGCGATCGATAGAACTGGAACTTAACCTCCGATCTGAACGTGAATTAAATTCCTCTGTTGGACCGCTTACGCTCCGTTGCTGTGAAATAGATGGGCTTCGAGGGTAATGGCTTTGGTTCTCCTGATCAGGTGGTGGTGCATGAGCAACCAGTCTCAAGGCCCAAGCAGCAACAGTATTCGATGTTCTTCTCTGCACAAGGTTTTCTGCCGGGTCGCCTTCTTTTTGGGAGAGGGAGACGGCTTTGAAATGCGGGGGTGTCGGATGCGATTGATCAGAAGCAAAGTGTGGATAAGTGTACAACGAAGATGGAGACGCAGTGCGTCGAATGGTAGAAGTAATTTGTAAACTAGCAGCACGAGACGGTTTTGTGGGAGAGTGAAGAGATGTCCTCGAGGAACTCCGAGACATCATTGACCTCGAATCAACTTCCGGCGGCGGAGAAAACGTCTCTGTTGTAATTCCCCTCCTTCCGGCTGCATCCCGACGCCCCAGCGCAGGTCGTATTCTGCTATAATCCTCTTCTCGCCCAACATTTGCTTTTTGCCCCCAGAAGTAATCTTTCCACCCTTTAAGCGTAGAACCTCTACGATTTGATGACGCATTTGACGCAATAGAGAAAGAATCGCTATCTCTTTCGAAAAGAATCGATCTCGAATCCGAACGAGCTCTTACTGTAGCCTTAGGAGTGCTCAGATCATCCTTTGTAGTAGCTCTCTCATCCTCCCCCCAATCTGTATTCCCGTCTACCCTTTCACTAAAAGCATCGTCTACAACACTAAAAGCATCTTCTTCGCTCATAGCTTGTTGCATCATTTCGTCGATATTTTCCGTATAGCTAACCGTATCTCCAATAGACCTCATAGTCTCTCTTGAGACCTTCCGTTGCAACGTAGCCGTAGCCAGCCGCCTTTCAATAGCTGCGTTCGATACTTCAACTTCAACTAACATTTTCTTTAGAGCCCTTTCTCTCTCCTCGGCTCTGCGCCGTACCGCGACGAGCTCTCGGTCACGGTGTGCAAGATCTGAAGCTAGCTGTCTTATCAACGGAATCACACCTTGGCGCTCTACAAGCCGCTCGATTGTGCTGTCCGGTGCAAGATGAAGACTCCCAGGGACATGAGCTGAAGCTACATGATCGTCAAATAAAGCTAACCTTGGGTCTTCCATTGTCCTTCCGGAATTTTGGTTGGGCGATCCGGCTAGCTTATTCAACGGCGACTGAGCTGAGGAGTCGGTAGATTGGCGAGCTATGTTTCGGTCTGAAGGCGGACGAAATGTAGATCTTTGAGAGACAGGACTCGCAGGTTTTGGGCTCGCCAGAATAGCTGCTATTGAATCGTGTTCTTCGTCCTCTGAGCTCGTCCGGGAAAGTGGATAGTTCTCATCAACGGACTCGAGGGGCTCATGGGAGGGAGAAGAAGCCGAAGAAGACATTGATTGTGACATTTTGATCGGCGTGTTGCTTCTGAAAGACCTATCCATCTGTGGCGAGGGGGAGGGAACATCTCGGTCGACCCCAGAGTTGGACTCCATGGAGCTCCCTGGGTGGGGTAAATATGTGATTCTACAGCAGTTTCTTTTATTTTGGTGCGATTTTTGAAAAGCCAGGGAATGATGCGGAGAAGTTTTGCGTGGGGGTACTTTTCGAGATGAGCGTGATGTAGGCAGCTCACTTGTACTCTAGAAGTTTAGCTTGACAACAGATGAGGGAAACTACCGAGAGGAGAAGCAAGCGAGAATCAGCAAATGCAGCCACAGGATCACAGAGTGCAGGCGGGGAACGAATAGGAAAAAAGAACACACGCACGGTAACAGCTCCAAGATGGGACCAGTTCGGTATGAGGATGTGGGGAACGCTATTGAAAAGGGAGATGGTGATGATATGATGTCCAAGTCTGAAGGAATATACAAATGGACGATGTTTCTAATTCTGTGTGGCTAGTGTCGCTGTTTCTGCATTCCCCTCACATCGCTTTTCTTGATTGTAGATCTCTCTTTCTCTTCTCGATTCGGTCCTTTTGTTTGACGCCTCGCGTCTCCGTCGGTGCCACTTCGCTGCTGCTGTTTTCTTATGTCTAGAGTACTGCTTCCTTGGGTAAAAGAGCGTACTGACGCACCAGTGACGAAGTGTGCATGCGATGCACTCTCCCCGCTTAACCGACCAACCATGTCCCACTGGTGCCGCATTCTACCCTAACCCTTCAATACCTGCCTGAATCTGTCTCTCGTGACCAATCTCCAAGCACGTGATACCGCAACACGCGTCTGCGCCCAATGCCTGATCTTATTGCATCAATGATTATCGTTTCAGCTTTATAAACCCCATATCTTCACAGCTAAACCTTTGCTTACCTGGACGATTTAAATTATAAAACCCCACGAAATGAAGGTGCCCCACTCTAAAGCTAAACCCCCTGATTTGTTCATCCCCTTGGCAATAAGGCGCCTCATTTTAGGCCGGCTGCGTTTCAAACCCACTGGAAGTTCTTTTTTTCACTCAGGGGATTTGCTCACGGATTGAACATAAGTTTCGAACCCCGCCTCCCACCTCGCCCAGCACTGGCAGGCTCACCCCCGCGCCATCGCGATCGCAAGGCCTCAAGAACTGCACGAAAATAGCGCATTATTCAAAAGCTCGCCGATGTATGAGATATAGTCGATTCTAGCAAGGTTATCCCCTCTAGTGGGTAAATCATGCCATTAACCATCTATACGCAAAATTCCCAGCGCCTATTTTTTCGAACTTTAGGGATCACTCAGTATCACTCGATATTAAATTAGGCTGTTAATTTTCAGGCCAGGGCCTTCACAACTGCGTCATAAGTTTTTCTCTCCTCTCCCTTTCTTTTTTCTCGACCTAAGAAAAGTTTGCTCTATTATCGTGCCATAGCTTATCTACCTACTATAAGGGCTTAGGCCTCGTTCTCATGAGCTATCACTCGGATATCGTGCTCAGACGTAGTGTAACGTGATATGCCAAGCCTAATGACTCTAACGCGGCTCTGCCTCAACAACCTCACGCTTTCCCTACCACGTCTCCCGATTAAAAAACCCTCACCCACAACTTCAATATGGCTTCCCTAGGAAAAGGATCCCTTTTACGCATCCTCCGTAATGATAGCCCTGACCCAGATCAATATGTCCTCCTCCATCTTATTCCTATGAGCCCGACGCAACCGTTGGATCTACAAATACATGCGACGGAGGGGGAACGGGCTTTTGGAATGAAATGTATAGCTCCCTAACATTGCCTTGTATATTATCTTCTTGTTTCAGAATACCTGCTTGTGAATTGAGATGTTAATTATGAATTGAATGGTTTTTTTTGGCCAGTGAAACAATCAAGAATCGACGACCTCCGTGCCAAATCCTATACTGGACCCGTAGAGGAACTCGAGCGAATCCTTTCTACGCTCCTGTTGAAGACAAGTGTTAGCGAACCACATCTTTTGCCTCGAGGCGTTGAGTTAGCAGCTTCAGTTGATAATGATTCCATTACCGTATGCCCAATACTGAGAGTTCCTGCTCAACTTAACATAAACTAACGCAGCGTCGATGATAGTTGACGATACGACAAGATGTTGGCGGTATAAAGCAACGTATTGCAGCTATTAAAATACCCGAAGCAGAAATTGATATTCCGATTTTCGAATGGGCTGTTGAGTCATGCAATATTATTGATTCCACCTCTGTAACCACACCTACTGCTAGCCTCCAACCTTGCTTTCACCTGCTAATCCAGCTCTACTACTGTAGGCAAAGCTTCAGGCCCTCCAATCCCGTGTAGCCCTTCAAGAGGGGGAGATCGTAAAGCTCGTAGGCCAACTCAAATCCTTTGTTGCGCTCAAAAAGGAACACGAAGAAGCCTTACTCGTCAAGTTCAGCATGCTACTAAACTCAAAAAAAAGCAAAATTCGCGAGCTTAACCAAGCTCTCGAGGTATCAGGCTCAAAAGCTACTATACCAGAACCGTCCCCAGAGATAGATGTCAGGGAAGAAACTCCGCCTCCAGCTGCTGCCGGACCTTCTAAGACCCGTGCCACCCGTGCCAAAGCTGCTCTTAAAGCCGCAAGAAAACGTAAACCCGCGGCACCACTATCAGGCTCCGAATCAGATGGGTTCGTAAGAATGGATCTTGACTCGAAGGGGAAATCCACCGCGGCCCTAGTAGGGGGTGATGAAACTGAAGATACTGAAGACTTGGAAAGTGATGGAAGAAGTGGCGACTACCTGAGACAGAACGAACTTGGCAATTCGGACCGGAGCGCGTCAGAGGACGAAGATGAACTTCCACCTGTCAGGAAACCATTCGAAGCGTTCACGCTCAGAGCGCCAGAAAAGAGGGCACCAGAGCCGGAGGCACAGAATACGGAAGAAAGAGAGCCAAAGGTTGCAGCAAGGGGGCATGGACACGGAAGAGCACGAGGCAGCAGAAGGAGAGGGAAAGAGAAGGAACTGGCGCCGCCACCGTCACCGCCATCAGCATCAACTAGAGGAAGGGGTAGGATGGCGACGAGGTCGAAGCCAGCTGAGACGCAGAGCCCGTCGCCCCCGCCAGCTGGGGATGCAGGAGATACAGGAGAGGATACCGACGACGACGAATTATGATCGCAATCTTGATTCGGTTTTTGGCACTCAACTATCCCCTTAGGAAACCCCTAGAACTTAGTAGATATCTGTTATAACGAACCCTCTAATTGGATTTCCGGCGGGTCGGGGCCACCTGTGCCTTTGTATTATATTCACTCTGTCATAAATGCGTCATAAACCATCACTCATATCAGGAGGCCTGCCCATGCTGTAGAAGCTCGATTGATTGGTTGATTTCTCCCTATATACCACGATCTCGTACCCGCAAAGGTCCACGTACTATTTCCATTCCTGAGGCTCCGCCGAGTGCTCTGCCACGGGCGCCTGAGCCTCTGCCCGAGCTCCACTCCGAGACCTCCGACCGAGTCACGGAGCCCGTACCTATTAGGAAGCAATATCCGACACCTCATGTTGGGTATTTGCTTCCTTTCGTGCCGCATATGGTTGTATTCTCTACTGTTTAGTTCTATCCTCCACCCTACCTACCTAGGGCTCCCTAAGCCTACGTAGGCTTTTCATATATGTTTTTTACTATTCCTTACCTCCTTTAGATTTCTTTGGCTGTGAGCTGATATATCCGGTCTTCAGCCTAAACAATAAATATCACCTCCCCTTCACCCCAAATAAACGCGATGCCAGTATCTGCTTTGGGGGACCTCCAAAAGGAAAGTCTGGGGAATGAAGACTTCCGGGAGTATACTGTTGCCCTGTTCACGATTTAGCTTTATTCGATACGCCAGATTTATAAAGTTGAATTATACTTGTTGGATTTTATGGCTGTAGCGCATAGAAGATTACCTACAATGGTTCTTTTGTCCCAAAAAAAAAGAAATTGAATGAAAAAAATTGAATGTTATAATCTTGAACGTCACTATAAATTGAGACCACACCCCAAGTTTCATGTTACCCATCAACATCATCAACACAACATCAACAACACCACACCGCGTAAAAGTCAACATATTTATCCTTTAATAGTCTATTAACTCAAATCCCAAAAGTAGTAAGTAAACAGAATAACGTGTCACTACACCAACATGTGTATCTGTCCTGTATGCACAAAGGCGCAGGGTGGTACGCGACAAACTACGCAGTATGGGGCCGTGAACGAGACGAGGGCACAGACTAGTTTGCGACGCCCTCCAGACTCACGGGAAAAAAGTTTCAACCTTCACAATAACCAAACTAGACATGATCAGAGCTCGAGTATTTTTACGCCAGACTTTAATCCATACTACGGGCAAGCTGGGCAAATGGACGAGAAGCTGTATCGCCAAAAAGCACTCCTTGCGTTTAGGAGGAAGCAGGATGCCGAACGAGAGGAAGACGAGCTTTACAAAAGGCGACGTCAAGCTGCACTTCTTGATCAAAGAAGAAGAGAACCTGAGTCTGCGCTAGCCCGAGAAGCGCATGAATGGATGTGGGTAGAATTGACTACTCGCACCCACGAACAGGATCCCAACAACAAAGATCAATCAAGGGGGGAGGGGAAAACGAGGAGATAAATATGAAATTCTAACCTTCTTTACTTCTTTCCTGTCTTAAGTTTGCCTATGAGTAATATCTATCAATTTCTTTCATTGGTCAAGACTAGTATGCGTATTTAATTCTTTTCTAAACGCCTTTCTTGCTTTTGTTTTTGTTTTGAGAGAATCACTATATGCCAAGTAGTTAGTGGACACCAATGTTCCCAATAGTATAAGTACGAACACCAGTGATACCAAGCTTAAGATCAAGACAAAAAAAGCCGCTTGAGAAAAAACCTTAACAGGGTCTTTTACAATGAACATAGCCTTCCCTATTTCTAATATGTGATTAAGATCAGAGGTACCGATAGGAATCAGTTCCGAAGATCCAGCGTATAACTCTGACGTTACGAATAATCGCTTGGTGTGGGCCGTTTAGTATCTGGAGAGTAGGGTTGCCTAAGTCGCCAAGGCCAGGCTGTATAACAGTTGCCGAGGTAAAACGAGGTGGGGTAATGCTTACGAAGGAATTTATCTCAAACTTTTAGAAATAACGGTGTTTCTATCTCAGTCCTTTGTGATACTGGTAGTTTCTATGTACGTAAAATGCGTTGGTTCTTGTGGGCAGTGCAATGGAATGGACTATCTAGGGTTGATCTCTAGCTACATATAATAACCTGTGATACAATCATTTTTGAGACTTCATCTCGAAATAAGAGGTCTTTGTACTTGCGGCGAGAATAAGTTCCCACGCCCACTTTGCAACAGTTAACGCCAAAGTGAGAACAAAAATTGAAAAACACAACAACCACAACACAAGCAACAAGAAATAAAAGCAAAGGGTAGATGAAGATGATCAATAAATACTCCTCATCTTCAAAACAGAGTTTAAATTCCCTTGGGGAGAGTCTTTATACCGTATAAACTCGAGAGAGTGGACTTGACGCTAAGACGTTGGAATTGCCTCGACAAATAAGGCGCCAGCTGAATGGGTCAAAGCTGAGCAGAAATTTGTTAGAGCCTTACCTCTATAGGCAATTCTAACGTCTTAGCGTTAAGTCCACTCTCTCAAGTTAATACGATAGGTGTATTTTAGTCCTTGCTAGGATTGCCTCCTACCCAATCCACAGCTGCTTTGTAGTTTTTTGTGTCCAAAGGTCTTTCTTTACCAAGTAGTATATCTAGCTTTTTAATGGGTTATTCTTGGTGGTGCTTGAAGGGTTTCATCGTGCTCTATACGTTATTTGGTGGTTGCCATCCGTGGGAATTTATTCCGCCGCAAGTATTAGCACGTACATAATTGTCTCGAACCAAACCTAATTAGGCTTAGTATATTTATTGTGTTCATATCACCAAGCCATTGGAGAGGCTGGTTCGGGATGACGTACGTAACACCCACAGCACAGATGGCACCTAATATTTAGTTCACAGGCTGACATAATTTCTCGCATAAATAAATTTACCCACTGCGTGAGAATTTCTATCCATTGAGTCATCTGTCGAATACAGAAACTGCAGTGATGGCATACAGTCAGTGATCGACAAGACTAAAAAAAATGTGGGGATGTGGTGCTGCCAGGTGCGCAAATATCAGCTAGGCTTTCAGGGGTCTTGTCCTTGCTCGTGAAACGTCAGTATTGGAGCACTGAACTACATGTATCCATACTCAACTCTTGATAATCTCTGAAAAGGTGCCAGGCAGATCCTGCAGGTGGGGCGAAAAAGGCAGATTTCAACTCCTGGGCATCTAAGAGGTATATAAGGAACTTGCGATTCAATATTTACGTTGTTTCTCTATCTTCTGTTTCCTTGTTCCAGTGCATTCATATTCATGTTTCACCACTAGAATACATGATTAGCTTTTTTTTCATTATGTCCACTAAAATCTTTATCACCACAATTGTTCTACTCATTTTTCAATATGTAATGGTGGGGGCTGCACCAAAACCTCTCTTTTTAAGAAGCGGTATAGCAAAGCGTGCGGGCTTCAATTCAACCACCACCGGAAACTTCCCCGACCCGTGTATCATCAAATCAGGAGGCACCTACTATGCGTTTGCCACCAATGGCCATGGCCACAACATTCAGATCGCAACGTCCAATGACTTTAGCAGCTAGACTGTTCTTGATCGAGACGCTTTTCCTAACGAAAGTTTTCCTTTCTAGGTGGACGCAAGTGCTCCGAATATATGGGCTCTGGACATTTACCAGCGGGTAGTTCCCTCACCCATCCGCTCTTGTAATTATAGAATCTCAAGTATATTAATGCCTAGCAACCTACATAGAACGATGGAAAATATGTTCTGACATACTCCGCCCAAGTCCCTGGCGGGGGCTCGCCCAAACATTGCGTGGGGTAGCCGTTTCCGACCAAGTAACTGGCCCGTGCTCTAAGACCTCTGATAGTCCTTTCGCCTGCCCTGACCTAAAAACCCTCGGCGATGCTATCGACCCCTCCTACTTTCACAACCCAGACAGTAGCAATTTGTACATTGTGTACAAAGTGGACAAGAATATCGTTAGCAAAGAAACACCGATTCTCCTTTAGCAAGTCAGCGATGATGGCTTCACACTCATTGGCGGCACAGTCCAAATTTTAGTCAACGAACAGTATGACGGCCCGGTCGTTGAGGCGCCTAGCCTTGTTAAGAAGAATGGGCTCTATGTGTTATTTTTCTCTTCAAATATGTATAACACCTTTGTACGACATTAGCTATGCTACAGCTACAGTCGTGGACGGGCCATATACTAAAAGTGACCAACCGCTGCTAGTTACTGGTACTGACGGGCTTGCAGCACCTGGAGGGGCTGATGTGATGACGGATGGGACTGAAATCGTCTTCCATGCCAATTTCGAGGAAGTTCCTGATTCCCCTAGGGGTATGTGGGTTGGCGATATCGAGATCGATAGCGGGGCGCGAAAGGTATACATCTAGTACTATATTACAACAAGGTTTCTCGCTTCTCTTTTTTTCCTCTTGCTATGCTAAGATCTAAGGCCATGTTGGCGTTCAGAGGTGTCGTTTATCCAAGTAAAGATGAACGGTAGGGCCTCCTGCAGCACCCCGGATGTACTTTTTTGCCCCACGCCTTCCTTTTTTGTTAAAATAAGTACTAGTGCATGTACCTCTAACAGCGACCTCAGCCTATAGAGCACCGTCAACAACCACAAGAACACGAAACTTCTATTTTTTATCTAGCGATATCACACTGTTGTGAAATTTACCTTGGCAATGACGTATTAAACGCTGTGGATACAATTACCCAGCTATTTGAGAGAATACATGTAGCTTCTTAAATATATCCGAGTGATTTTCTGTGACTTCATGTATCTGATGTTGTAATAGTCGCTAGGTAAAGTGCCCCAACCTTTAGATGTAGTTTTTGGCGGTAAAACCCCTTTACAAGTAGACCAGTATTAACTGTTCCCAAAGAACAGACCCATAGTTCCTCGGTTGGGACATTAGAGGTGGCTCATATACTTGACAACTAGCTAACTACTATAATAGTTGTGGCAACAGGCGAGCTCCCTTAGAAGAAACACCCTAGCTGAAATGCTCGTCGTAATCAAACACCAGGGGAAAAAAGTACATTACAGAGAAAGAAAGAATAAGCTACAAAACAGAATACACAAAACCCCTACTCGCTCTCCTCTCTTGGTACTCTCCAGCTATTTATAATTCATCCTTTACTCTTCGTACTCCTCTTCCGGCGCAATAACCTCGCATCCCTGCGCGAAAAACATCTTCGCCTGGACATCATACGGGTTTTGGATACTATATAGATTACCTATTCACCTCTCAATTAGCTCCTGAACTACTAACGAAAGGGATAGAATGGGAGAATCATACCTCTTGGCACCATAAACTGCGCCCCCTTCCGAACCCTGAAAGAGTTCTCCCCAACCTTAACCTCTACCTTTCCAGAGAGCATATAGAATACCAAGTGCATCTTCCCAGAATTCTTCGTTCTCTTGATCCCTCCAGGCGGCACCTCGATCATTCCTGTCCCAAAGAACTCCTCGGTACAAGTCTTCACGAATGTAAAGTCACCATTCGCGACCTCCACCGTCACGATCCTGTTTCTTGAGAACGCCAGTTCCACCTCCTCAAGTTCCTCCCCTCCGGGTGTGTCCGCGGGTGGATAACTCTTCACGTATCCCCTCACCACGCCAACCTCGCCGTCAACTGTACGTGATTCCCAGTCTTCTTCCTCGAATTCGTCTTCCTCTTCCTCCTCCTTCGCAGCCCTTTTTCGCTTAGCCCCAACTTTGGACGAAGCAGCAGCGTAGCTCCTTTTTCGACGTTCCTTTCTCTCCCTTTCAGCCTCGGAGTCACTTTCTACACGAACAATCTCAAGGACCTCTGGTAACCTAATGTCATCAGGGCGACCACTCTTGCGACGCGCGCCAAGACCATAAACAATCTTTTCGTTCTTCCAGAATGCGAGAGGTTCCACGCGGGGACGAGTAGAGCGGCGAACGCCTTCCATATCTTCCGAAGGAGCACGCGGTGGTGGGGGTGGTTCCTTGATGACGCGTTGGTTTAATTTCTTCGGGACCTTATCTGATGCGGGCTGAGAAGAGGGAAGGGATTTGGATGATGTCTCGGCTACAGGCACCTTTGTGGCCTTTGTGGCCTTAGCTTTTGATTTGGATGTGATGGGTGCCGGCGGGGAGGATGGGGTGAACGATTGAAGCTCTGGAGATGGGTCTTTTGCTTTCTGAGTATTTCTCTTGTTTGCTTTTTCCTTTGGGGGTGCAGCGGGGGCTTTTCCTTTGGCCTTTGCGGAGAGTTTTTGCTTTGGAGGAGCCTTCTCCTTTGTAGTTCTCGATCGTTTCTTCGCTGGCTGTTCATCTTGTTCTTCCTGCTCCTGCTCCTCCGGATCTTCTTCTACTGCCTCTTGCTCCTGCTCAGATTCCAATATCTCTTCAATTTCTTTGACCACCTTTGCACGGCCTTTTCCTTTTCCTTTTATGGGAATTTTAACTCTTGGCGGGGGTGGGGGTGGGGGTGGTGGCGGTGTAGGCTCACGTTCAGGTTCTTTCTCCACTACTGCCCGACCCTTACCTTTGCCCTTGCCTTTTGTAGTAGCTTTCACTTTCTCTTTTGGTGGCGGTGGTGTGGGTTCACGCTCAACTTCTTCCATTTCCTCTTCCTCAGTCTCCTCTGGCGATTCTGGCACAACCTTTTTGCCCCTGCTCTTCAGAGCAGGCTTGGACTTCACGGCTTGAGCAGGTTCTAGGTCTTTCCCTCTCGTCTTTTCCTTCGCTGGTTTCCCCTTTGCTGGTTTTTCCGTGTCGTTAGGCTTTACTTTCTCAGGGGGTGGTGCCTTGGCTTTCCTTGAAGCTGCAGCTTTCTGCTTCACCGACTCCGGCTTGGCTTTTGCCTGCTTTCCTTTTGGTTTTGCCGGTATAATATCTGGTAACGACTCTTCATCCTCCTCCTCTTCCTCCTCCTGCTCCTCATCGGCATTATCCACCATTACAACATCCCCCTCAATTGCACCATCATCATCAAGAATTTTCGACAGCCCCTCGTCGAACGCATCCCTCACCGTCGTCTCAGCCCGGTCATTCTCCTGTTCTTCCTCCTCCTCCACCTCATCTTGGGTTTCAACTTCATCCGTACTCTCATCCGAACTATCCATATCCAACGAGAACGCTTTCTTTTTCTCTACAGCTGTTGGTTTCTTCTGCACGAGCAAGCCCCGCTTCTGCTTCTTCTTCGCGGGAGGTGTCGGTTCTGCCACCGGTGTTGGTAGCTCCTCTTCGATTACTTGTTCAAGCTGCGTTCTAGCTTGACCCCTACCCTTATTCCTCGGTTCCGCCGACTGCGTCCTTTCCTTCCCTGCAGCACCCGAGGAAGACGAAACTCCGTTTGTTTGAGAAGATGAGCTCAAAGGCGCAGCAGGGGGCATCGGCGGCGGCAGTGAAGGCGAGGACTCTGCCGCTGAAGTAGACTGGCTGAGCGCGGAGAAGTCAAGTCGACGGTTCGTTGCCAGTGATCCGGCGGACGGGCGCTGAGGGGGTGCTTGCAGCGGGGAAGAGCGCTTTTCGGGTGAGCTGTAGCCAACAGAGGATGCGCGCCGTGCTGGAGACCTTAAGTTCGTTTTGATTGGGGATCGTGCACGAGGAGGGAGGGATGCGCGGCTTGTTAAGCGGGTTGGCGCTGGTTCACCTATAGAGGGAATTAGATCTTGTATAGGAGCCCGAAAATAGAGTTTTTCGGAATTGTTGATCAAAGCGGAAAAAGTAGGTGTGGGAGGGGGTGTGCTGCAGGAAGTGTGGGAAGGTGAGGAAACACACTGGTGACAATTTCCATACTCTCCTCTGCAGAGAGAGTTTGATTTTCTGTTATGAGCTTAGCTGGCGAACTATTAGGACCGCCATTCAAGCTTCCAAACTCCTTTTCGGGGGAGACTTCGGGGGAAAAGAAGCCATCCATGGGTTCCATTCCGAAGGCATCTCGTTGGCCTGTATCCTTGACAGTAATACCAGTTTTCCTACACGATCACGCAGATTATCCGTTAGTTATTGTTTTAGAATTTTCATTTTCTCGAGGTGCTTCTTTCCTAACAAAGGAAACAAAGAAAGACGCGACGGAGGTGTCGGAAACTCACCGCCCAGCAACACCGATGTCGGAAAGGAAATTATTTTCGCGCGCTTTTGGAGGAAGTCCCATAGCTGGTTATGGGTGACTGCTAGAGTAGTAAATGAAGGGGTAGGATAATTATTGATACCGGTGATACTATTTGCGGTGGGGATGGCGGCCTGTTGTTGTTTGTTTGAGAATTGGATTGCGCCGGCGCGACGGGAAGCAGAGAGTAGGGTAACAGGTCCCAGGACGACGCGTTTTCTTTTGTTTCGAATTTAGGGATGGAGTTTCCTATCGCAGGAACTTAACTTGGCAGGCATCCTCTTGGCATTCTTCTGGAAACTAAATCGGTAATACCGGCGATGCTCCGCGGCCAAGGGCGTGTGAATGGCTCCATTTCTATAACGAAAATCAGCTCCAGTCTAATGGAAAGAGGTAGGAACACTTGTGTTACTTAGGACCTGATAAGAGACCCAAAAAAGGGTGACAAAATGCTCCATTAACAAGGCCAATGAGAACGCGGGTCAGATAATACAGATTCAAGAATGGTAGATATGGCCTCGTCTACTTTTTTGTTCTCCTTCGTAAATGTAAACAGATAGAATAGAGCGGCGAGAGCGGCACCCATTGCAGTTCCCAGAACACGAGACCAATAATCTGGCGCCAAGCCCAACCAGCCGTCCACTTCCAAATCAATGGTTTGATAGGAGCTTTAATAAGAGAGTTCTGGGCAGACCCTGGGGGGAAAAATCCCAACAGCTCAGCCAAGCAAAGGAATAATACGTCAAGTTATCTTTCAGGACGAATTTTGAAACCAGGTAGTGGAGTGAAAGATTGGCAAGGATTTTAAGTGCTGCATAGGGTAATGTGAGACTTTTTAAGAGTGCTCTAGAGTCTGCTAGCTAAACATGGTGGGGTGCTTCCTGTCTCTTAACAGCGGCATATATCGAGTAGGATAATCTCTTCTCTCTACCAATACTTCAGCCCTCTTCTCGCTCTGTATCATCCAAATTCCCTACTAGCACTTAACTCTTTTTAGTTTTCCTACCGTTTTAATTTTCTGCTGATGATTCTCGTGCTCTACATGCACCATAAGTACCTGGGTGTGTCCTTTGGCGGCAGTAGCTTTTGATTCCCCTCGCAGCAACGCTTTGTGACTTAGCTGGCTGAAGCCATACCTTGTTTTCACACTAGATCATGGGTGTTGGAAGAGGAAAACTTGAAGTGGGGGAGCTTGCTACTGCGTTACCATAGCACTGGATCTTACAATACGTAGTTTACTGCATTTAAGCTAATACGGTCCCATATGGTAAACTAATATAATTTCCGTATTCTTGCAAGCTTATTGGTAGGGCGTCGCATCAGATAACATCATCCTCCTAGAAGAGAGGGAAATAGATATTCGATTAATGATCTCCGATGAAGGAGAAAGAAGGTAAGTGGCCTATAATCCGTCTCAGCCCTCGCACAACTAAACACTGAGTCATCTCCAGAAAAGAGATGAAAAGAGAGCCCAGATACCTCTTGGATGCTCCTAATCTACAGCAGTCGGTGATAATACCAACTCACGAAAACCATGGAAATCAATCGCACGACGCCATTCCCGCCATCTTTTCCTATTATCACTCACTCGCTCAATCTCTAGTAAGTTTCCCCCCAGACCTCTAAACCCCCACGCCCCCACCTCCGACCGCCACCGCGCATGCATATATTTATTTCAGTCTACCTATTCCACGAAACAAACCAACAAGTCACCAACCAAACATACAAGAAAAACCCCCAACTCGCTCAGGCCATATCTGAAGAGAAGATAGGCGAGGAAGCAAGTCAACCAGAGAGAAGTGGACCATACTATGGAAGCAAATAGACGTGAAAGAATTTGTCTCATCCAAATAAGTCGTAAAAGAACACGGAAAGAAATTACGTGACTCCATAAACGCGCGTTGCTCCGTGACGAAGAAGAGAAAGAAGGGACAAAAGCAGAATCCAACAGGAGAAAGAAAAAATTGACGAAACCCAATGGTTTCCCCAATCCAACCTTTCCATTCCAAACAAAAGCCCGAAATTTATATATCAATAGAAAAGAGAACAAAAGAAAAGTAATAATCGTCCATTCTGACCTGAACAAAGTCTACCGTAAAAACGAATAATAAAAAACACCCTAGCCCTACCATCAACCTCGTCTTCAACCTAACCCCCAAAAACCATTTGTGCCTCCCTACAATGTCCACCGTTCGGCCCTTCAGACCCAACACACACCAAACATGCATCGACAATATTACTCAGGCAACCCTCCGTGGAGCCCAAAACTGCCCAGCCAATAAATCCCGCAATCATCCCTACAATGTATCCATACGCACTCCCACCATTAATGTCACGCGCGGTGGCGACCCAAGCACCGATACCGAGACTAAGCGCGGTAACACCCCGAGTAGCTGTGAGGAGCATTTTGCTTAGCTTGTAGGCTGTCCGAGGGTGCTTTCCAGGGCCGAAGCCAGCAGTGTCGATAAAGCGCATGCCAGCAACCGCTCTCGAAGAGTAAACGAGAGGTTGAGAGTGGATTGCAGCATAGGTTAATGTTAGTGGATTTGTGAGGGCTGCTACAGGAGAGGCAATGAAGTTAAAGCAAAACATGTGTATTATCCCTGCAATACGCCTTGGCGCGACCGTCAGTGGAAGTCGTACCAGGAGGGCGACGACGGACGAGAAGCATATTGTTCCAAACAAAGTCGTCGTTGAATGGGTAAAGGCGGCCGACATTATCGCGCTTGAGGATGTTGTCGGTATCGCATGACGATGAAAGTACCACTGGGAGACTGTTGCCGCGGAAGTTGCTCTGAGAAAGATATACTATCAGATCCAGAGCAACATCAAATATTCGGCTTCTAATACATACCTCTGAATATTTGAGCAAATCCCTAAGGTCCATAGATACATCATGATGTAGTATATACCAAGTGCCATCGTCTTGGAATCCAACATCCACATCGGAGATCCTACTTCCCGTTAGCATAGACCGAACATGCAGACCTCGTTAGGTAGAAGCGTAACTTACCATGTACAATAATGTTACCAACCCAAAACACCCTGGTGAACATGCCGACCCACACCCACGTAAACACGCAAATGGTCCCGAGTGTTCCAAAACTTAATAAGACTAGGGCCGCATTCTCCCCAAGAATTTTGCATGCAAGCTGGATAATTCCGATGGCACGACCCAATGCATTCTTTCCTCTCCATGCAAAATAAACCCACAGGCCAGCCATGGCCGCAGGAAATATACTTCCCCACCTCATAGCCTTGTCTTGTGGAGCATCACCATCCCATTTTCCCCGATAGGACATAATGAGAGGATACATACTCAACCCCACTAGAATTATGGGCACTGATACGAGAATAAGGTAAAGTAACGGTTTTACAAAAGATCGAAGAAGGTACATCCATATCAATGAAACTGCGATAGCAAGGAGCGTATCCACAGTAAGGAGGTGAATTGAGGACTGTATAGTCCGGTACACGTTGTCGAGAGGAAACTTTGCTTCCTCGGTATGCAACCACACGACGAAGGATGTAGTGAACAAGCAAGCCATTAACACAATATATATAGTTCCCCAAATTGAGTCATGAGAAGGGGGTTCTAATGACGGATGAGCAACTTGTTGGGGAATCTAATTTACGCTTAGTATAAGCTTGGACTGATCAACCCAAGAACAATAAAATACTAGCAAAAAGAGGGAGAGCGCGTACCATGCTCATATGCGGCCCAGCACGTTGAGTAGGAGACGAGAGCCGAGGCATGAATGTAGTCTCTGGTTTCTCTGGCGCTGCAAATGGCAAGTTAGACTTGGGCGGCGGTGGTCTTCGGAACTGCTGAAATGCAGGCTCTTCATCTTCATCTGGAGGCATCTGGATAGTAATATCATCTGGAGGCCTATCTGCCTCGTCATCTTCATCTTCTATAATACCTCGTCTCTGGAACCCTTTAAAAGGTCTCTGGATTGCAGATTCCACCATATCAGAATGATCGATATCCTCTGGCATCATCCCTAACCGTATACTGTCCTCTAGGCCAATATCTACCATCTTATCTTTCCCCTTATCTGCTTTTTCTGTGCCATCGCTGCCAACAGAGCTTGTTGCTGACGTCGATCTAACCAGTGGTGATGAGCCCGCTGATTTCGAGGCTCTCCATGAACTCCTAATGCTCCCAACACCCAAAGGTCTTAGTTTCCCCTTCCTTTTACTTCTTTGTAGCTCCTGCGTACTCTCTTCTGAGTAGTCTCCTTCATCTTCGTCCTCTTCCGTAACAGTTGCGTTCGAGGATGCATAGGCTCCAAAGTGCCGCCTACTGCTTTTTAGTGCATAGAAATCTTGAACCTCCTGTTCATGTTCCGGGTCGTCGGGGAGGTAGTCTGCTGCCGAGTGGAATAGTGGCGCGGGACCTAGTGGTGCATTTAGTCGACCTTCACGAATAGCGCTCATCCGTGTCTGGGACTGCGCCAGAAACCGTGAAGCATCTGGGGAGAGAGTAAATCACAGTTAGCTATGTGGAAGCTAGACGAGATAGGAAAGTACATAGCGAGAAATAGAAGGGCGAGAGTGGGTGAGCGATAACAGCGACGGTAATTTTTTTTACAGAGGGGTTACGAGAGGGGTTTCATGATTACATTCAGAGAACATGCTGAGTAGGCGGGACACCTGGGTCCCGGAGCAGAACAAGCGAGAGCCGACAGCAAACGAGTAAGATGTTGTATCTTTATAGATAGCTAGATAGATAATTAAGCGATGCTGATGATAACTGCTGTTGGGCAGACGATGAGGGGCTTTCACAAGAGGATAAGAGGTCGTGAGGGAGCGGTGCTAGATGAGGCGGCTTGTGAGAGATGGTGAGTGAGAGGGAAGTTGGGGGTAGGCGAGACACACGACAGCGGCGTTGGCTGGTGCGTGAAAGAGTCAAGTTTCAACCCAACCACAGCCTCCGTCACAGGAGCAAGAAAACCCGCTGAAACTGATCAGAGATAAATCCCTGCGAGGAAGACTCTGCAGCCTAGGCACGGGAACCTGAGAGCTCTTACAAAACCTTCTATCTTCCCAAGTCGACTGACCGATCACAGCTACTTCGGCGTCCGCGTCACGCTTCGATACTATGCTTCACAGTCGAGTGGCTAGTAATTCGCCAAGCCACGCCTCCACAGCTTAGATTTCATAGACCGTTGACTCTTCTTCAACATCCTGTAGTGCTGCTTCGCTGGCGTACGTCCTCTGCCATACAAACACATATCTCTAATACCGGTACCCGCATACTCTATCCCTCAGTGAGGCCCGTTAGGGCATGTATATCCTGTAAACACCTCTACTCCACGGGCGGCGACACAAAGAACAAATACTCATCCGGATATTATCTTTCACCTTGCTCCCTCAGCGAAGCAAGGGCAAGGATAACTACATGTACCCTTCAGGTACTACACATTGCCTTGCCGGAAATGGTTTCCCAGGTTAGTATCCTCGCTTCGCTAGCTGCAGGCTTGAAAGGTCCAAGCGGGCAAACGACTCAAGGGCAACGTCACTTTAAGCCTCATGTTTCTAGTTCCTAGCCTTTAGAACCGAAATGTATTGATTTCCAGACCTCCCAAACCTCCCAAAATGTTTTAAAAGTCAAGCCGTACGAATCTTGTTCGCGGGATGGCTCTTCAGCCAGTTTTCCGCTTTATCCAATGTTTCACTCTATTCATATCAACGATCAGATTCGATCTTACCAGATCGGTCGGAATCGGTACAAAGCTTACCTTCACGCGTACGTAGAACGCCGAGGCTCTCAGAGTTCTAACCCTAGCACTCCCCACTAAATCAACAAACTGTCACAGATTCCAAAGCCCACAGGAACGTACCAGAGGTCAGGAGTCAGTATAAAGTTGGCAGAACCTTATTTCTTCAAGTTATCGGCCTGAATTATCGGCTTGGCGATTTCTGGACCTACCCCAGCTGAAGAAACTGTTCCTGCATAACAAGTTATGCTTTTTTTCGGACCAGCAGAAAAATACTGGGATTGGTAGTCTGTAGCAACAATTAGCTCTTAGCACAAGCCGCCCACCTCGGAAAGAGGCAAGGCTATATCCGCAACCCACCTTTTGCAATCTTGCTAAACAGAAAATACTTGAGTATCTTGAGTTAAACTTACTCCCGCTATCCCACATAAGTCGAGTGGTAAATTTTATCACACATTATCACTCGATGGATGAAATCAAATATTTAAATGCGCCAACCAGCGAGGAACCCTTTATGAGTTATGAAGGTTGTCTTACTGCAACAGAAGTTCAGTACAGATATCAAAGACTAGTTCCCTAGAAGCGCGGAAGCCCTAGCATACTGTAATTCAATAACAAACGTCATTTAAACCGACGGTCTGCCATCTGGACCGGCGAGCACATGCCCTGCACTTCATAGTATTTCCCATCACGTTTTCTCGGGGATTAGATTTCGTCTTTGCATAACGCATATACCTGCAGCCATCATCTCAGCTGTAGACCGTGAAAATCAATTAATTATAAATATTACAGTTGTAATAGTGAGGAGCGTGGTGGGAGGAGTAAATCAACCACTCTACGAGCCGTCTAAACTTATAAGACATATAGCCAGAACCCATACACCTATTATTAAGGTAGATATGTGTATTTCAACGCGGATAGAAGTAGTTCTATCAATAGGAGATACCCGATGATCCATTTCGATCACCTTTCACATATGGCTGGCCAAGGTCCGCATCAGCTTGCTTCGCCTGCGGCAAGTACTCTAGTATAGCTACATGTAGCTAAGCTAACAAGCGTATAACCTCTCAGAAACTCTAAATCACATGTTTAGAACACCATGCCACTATATCCGTAAGGCCTAATAGTGGACCAACCGGATACCCTGAATAAATAGGCTAGTCACCTCCACGATTTCATTTGCTCCTCTCCTTTCTTCATCACGAATCTATCCCACGAATCTATCCTACAATATATCTCGCAATCTATTATATTCTTATTCCACCCGATAGTTGAAATATGGGTGTATGCTTCTCCGTCTGTACACGTTCACGTTCTAGCACGGCAGCAAACGTGTCTCACTTCTTCAGAGGCAATCCATGGGAACGTGAACTGCCGGGGCGGGAAAACATCGATGCAATGCCTAAATATTACAGAGACAAAGCTGCACGGGAAGACATAGAGATGAGGAAAAAGCTCCGATTAAAGCGGGGGAGAGCAGCGCTGAAGGCGTTGAAGGAGAATACCAAGAACGCCAAGGAAGCACAGAGTGGCCAACCCAGTGCAGATAACGTGATGTTTAACCAAGATGGTAGCTCTAGGGAATTGATAGACGAAATTAAGGTTGGTGAGCGGCTGGAAGCGATGATATGAATAGTACCATTGAAGGGTTCGTGTTTGGTTCCTTTTTCCTTCTGCCGTTGGGCCTCCTTCGGAAGTTGAGTGTGACTGGATATTTCTAACAGCGGTGTAGATCTTCCATCTTTGTATGAATCGAAACTTTCATATTGTTTGGCGCTTTGTTTATTTACAACAGATATGTGTTGGGGCCTTTCCATTTCGTTGGATTAGACTGCCATTAGACTGCCTCTCGAATTGAATTGATTTATAAAAATTTCTCTTGTGTTTCTACTCGATAAGCGACCACATGATAGTTCACAGGGCCCTCTATCTACCTTGAACGTTAGTCACAAATGAGGTAAGTAGCTTGGACTGTTGGAGGTTGCGCTATAATAGTATATCCAACATGAAACTAAAAGATTTACAAGCCAATTTCAAGATGAAGTGATGATAATTCCTTCACAAATAGACATTAGCAGCAACCCGCCGAAAGTATTCAGATACCCTGGAAAAAATACCTTTCACCACAACTAAGAAACCATTTTAATTTATTAATCTCTTGCAAAAAAAATGGACCAAAAAAACACACCAACGAACAAACACACCCATATCGAGCACCTCAAATCATGGGTCGCCAATACAAATAATCTCATTAGGAAAGCCCAGTCCGACATCCAGAACATAAAATCAGATTTGCTCCACCACAGTGACTACCGCAGAATCCTTATTGCCGGACTGCATAATGGATTAGCTGGCGATATTAGTATCGAAGTAGTTAGTCTGAAGAAATAAGTTGCTGATTCTGATGCGGTTATTAAAGAGCTGGAAGTATGTAAAAGGTATGTGAGAAGGTGGATTATTTACTGGGAGGTAGAGGTTGTCGTGTTGAAGTTTAGACTGGCGGTTGCTAAGCGGAGTAGAGGGATGAGAGTTGACTTGTGGATACCGCATGCACGCTTATGAAGACGAATGATACATGTAGTTATTGTACATGTGGGGTAGCAAAAATAACCAACTCTTCGGGTGTCCCAACCAAAACACCATACCTCCTCACCACCTAAATGCACAAAGATTAAAGAGGCTCAAGTCATAGGGTAATATGGTCTAAGGAGACTAATGGGAGACTTGTATATTGCTGTACCTGTTAGACGTTGATGGATGGAAATACCCTCAAGCCCGGGCCCTTTCTTAAAATTCACCATATCTTAACTATATCAACCATATTTATTTCCTAGATAAATCTTATTATAAAAGGATAGTACACAAGATCCTTCTTTACGCTAGAAATATATGTACACTTTATCTTAATTATATAACCATATCTGTGGTTGTGGTAAAGGGCTTGAGGAGGGAGATGTGGTTGCGATGCCAAAAAGTCGGTTATTTTTGCTACCCTGCCATACCTACATTCCAAGAACCTTTTCTAGAGTGATTGCCCATGGCCCCGACAACCTTACCGACTCTAAGCTGGCAACACCATTACCAGGTCCGGTGACCCCAGCCCGACTCATTGCCCAACCATTGGCCCAGTCCACGTGTCCGCTGCTTATATAATGTGACACGACTAACCGGACAGCGACAAGTGTGCCAAGGACATCTCGTTGGTGTTTCTTTGCTGTGGTGCGCCTGGTGACTGGGTCGGAGAGAGAGCTCTAAGCTCTCTTCTGACCTGCATTTCCGGTACATCCATCCACAGCCACTGCGACAACACAGTTACTGAAATACCTACTTCAACTCCTTCTCCCTCTCCCCTCTCTACTGTACCTTTCTATCTATTGAATCCTTCCCTTCATCTCTCTTACCCCCTCAACACCAACTGCATAGATCCCATCTCGAATAATCATGTCGCAACCATGGGACTACATAGCTGTAAGCTCCCCCCCACCACCTTTACCCGATAACTCTCGTCACACCCCCCTCCATAATGTCCCACGATACTAACATTCGCGCGAAAAGAAAGTAGTCAACATCGGCGACTCTGGCTGCGGAAAGAGCTCCGTACGAAATCCCCCTCCTCTACCCAATCCGCAGTCCGCTAACCATCCTCAACAGTTAACGATTCGCCTCTGCGAAGGTCGCTTCAACCCCTCCCACGACGTAACCATCGGTGTCGAATTCGGCTCCCGCATCGTCCCCTGCGACCCCACCAACTCCAAAAAGATAAAACTCCAAATTTGGGATACCGCCGGCCAGGAGTCCTTCCGCGCAATCACAAAGTCGTATTTCCGCGGCGCGACCGGCGCGCTTCTAGTCTACGACATCACCCGACGCGATACTTTCTCGCATGTGCAAGAGTGGCTTGACGAGCTGCGGAGCGCCGCGGAACCCAATATTAGCATAATCTTGGTGGGGAACAAGAGCGATCTTGGCGAAGAGAAGAGGGAGGTAGCGAGCGAGGAGGCAAAAGAGTGGGCGGAGAAGAATGGGTTGAAGGCGTTTGTGGAGACAAGCGCAAAAACCGGTGATGGCGTCGAACAGGCGTTTGTGGATGTTGCGGTCGAGATCTACAAAAATATTCGGGACGGGATCTATGATTTGAATGACAGAAGCCATGGGATCAAGACGAACACGGCGAAGGCAACACTGAGTATGGATGAGCAGACCAAAGTGAAGGGAGGTTGCTGTTGATGGGTTGGATGAGTTGGATGGCGGATTAACCAGATTAACTGGGTTCTCTTCTTATATCTTTTGTTGAACTAGACACTGAAGGCTAGGGCTGGGCAATTGGGCTAAGGTTGCTTTTTTTTTTTTTGGGAGCTCGATTCGGTCTCTTGAGCAGGTTCTCGTCCCTTCCTCCTAAGGCGTACGAGTCGCTTGTAATGCTTTTTCTCTCTTTTTTTCGTTAGTATATGGCGCTGGAGGTCAATAGGGCACTATTACATATTACAAGGTGTGGCGGTGTTTTCCTCCATCATTGAGGAAATTAATGATTATGAGCGGTTAGCTTCAAGACTTGAGCGAGAATCCCTTCTTCCAGGGAGGATAAGGGTATCATGTGTAATACAATACATCTTTTTGTGAATAAGTGTGACTTTTCCGCCATTGTTCATCATAGAATTCAGATATATAAAATACAAAGTATAATTCTCATAACGCCTCCATGGACCCACAAATATAAACGTATTAATGGTAGTACAACAATCCAGGTATCACCAAATACCACTCTTCGTCCCCCCCACACTTAAAAATCTTGCATACCCGCACTCTTCCCATACCACCCTTGTACTCCCTTCCCATTTCCCTCCCCCATAAACCTCGTGATCGCCTGCTCTCCATCCTCCAAATCATCCGCCCATTCTACACTGACCCCCACCGCCTTCGTCCCCTTCCCCCCCTCCAACAAATCCTTCGCCGTACTCCAACTAAACCTTGTCATAGCAGGACTCCACCCAAAAACTGGATCCATACTCCCGCGCAACCACTGCTTCGTCCTCTCATCACCCGGATACCCCGTGCCCATCTCACCCCCCTTCATACTATAAGTCTCAACCAGCGCGTCTAGCGCCGCATCACGAGTAACCTTCGCGCACACAGACGCGGCAGACACAATCGGGTATATACTGTCTGCCTTCTTACTCACCGTTACTGCCGCCATCGGAAATAGTTTCTGTAATCTCGTTTGGTACGATCCCGGGGGTCCTACTGTGTCAACGTATATCTCAGCAACGGGTACCCCCGCGGCAATGACGCTGGAGATGAGTGCGATTGTGGCGTCGAAGGCTTGTGCATTAAGGTTGTAGACGCCGGAGGAGGTCGAGCGGAGCATGCCAGAGGAGATGGCGGACGGAGAGATCGAGAAAGTTGACCAGCCGAGTTTAGTGTGTAGTGAACTTCCGGGAGTAACTAGAGTGCGGATTAAGGTAGAGCGGAAGGCGGTTTTTAGTTTTTTGGAGTCTGGGATAAGTTAGTGGTTATTCGAGCGTAGCATGTAAGCGTAAATTGAAGATAATCAACGAACCATCAAATTTGTGCTCCTTTAATATCGCGCTATCGCTCTTGAGACAGTATGCGACTCCGTACACCATTGGCCCTAACACAGGACCCCTCCCAGCTTCATCAACTCCTAGGATCACCGGCCCCTTGTCATTGAGGATTGCTTCGGGAATGGGAGAATGGTACACATATGACTCCCCGGAGGTGATTTTCGGGCGGTCGACGGATGGAAAATCGTCGAGAGATTCAACAGTGGAATCCTCCTGCTGAAAAGGTTCGGGGAAGCCGGCGTCAGACATTGTCGGTCGTGTTAGGAGCGGTGAGGTTAAGTTGGAGTTTTGTGAGACGCGTAAATGGGGGCTTAGGGCGACGCGCCAAACCCTAACCCTTGGATAATATGGTAATTGCACGATTTTTAACTGGAAAGTTCATTATCGAAGTATTTTTCTTGGTAATCCTTTGTTGGATTTGGGCACCGGTGTCTATGGTATAGTGGTATGCTTTAAGCTAGATTATCACGCAAACGACATGTGTGATGACATGCTCGAGTGACCATCTATGAGTTAGGTTCGATTCCAATATTACCTATAGGAATTTATCGCTAGGTCAACCTTTAATGATCCCGAGGAAGAATTCGCAGGAAATTAAGGGCTTTAGGGTGTATATCATTAGCCCAACGTTTACTTCTAGCGCCACCCTCACCTGGCCCAAGTTAAGCCTTATCACTTCCCCTATTCTCACCCTCCATATCCATCGTTTCTCTCTCGATCGTTTTTCTCAAGGCATTTTTTACTCCAATAGATGATAGAATGTGATAGAAGGTGTAGAAACCTCTTCAGAGGAAAGAAAACCAGCACTAAGGGGAACAGCGAGTGCATGAAAAAAAGAATATGCATGCATAATAGCTGGCGAGAGAACAATTCTGCCTATAGGTGGAATGCAGAATGATTACCCGAAAATCCTTCTGCAAGTGCGGCGGGGTAGGATATCAACGATATCGAATCTTGTGACAACAACTCGAAGCTATGTGACTTGTACTCTAGAGCTTGCAGGTAGTTTCTGACCAGTTATGAAAGTTTCCCGCTTGTCACCCACAAAGAGACCAACTCCCCAATTCTCACACTCACTACCGAGATCGAACTCCTCCTCGGCCCGTTGCGGCCCCAAACACTACCTGTAGCGGTCACACCAAGCTCCATGAATCAAAACCAGGCCCCAGACCCACTCGAAGGCTCAGCTCGAGCAAGTTATGATTTAATTCGATCTAGGTAGAGCTCATGCCAAGAAATCTCAGCACTCGAATAAACGTTCCACGGTAATCATAATCATAGGCCTACCCTACGTAGCTTACAACCCGATTCCCGTCGCCAGCTGATCCGCCTCAGCCCCCGCCCATCGGCTGGCTTTCGGGAGCGATTACAGCATCGTCCCGGGAAGCACCCGTATCGAGTGACAGGCCGCAAAGGCTTCCAATCAAACAAGCTTAGCTATTGTAAGTGAGTTTTTGCAAATGGGGACGGAGAGGACGGGTTGAAGTCCTGAGACAGCAATAATTGCAGATACCACAGATCAGGCATTGATTCAGCTGGTGATTGACGATGTAACGCCAGATGAATTCAACCTATTTCATCTTCCCAAGTGAAGCGAAGAGATGAAGGTTCAAAGCGAGGGGGGGTTTATAGTTGCACTAAAACTTTAATTCTCATATATACCATCTACGCTGAGTGATATATCATGCATCTGACTATCAAGGCCTCGGAATCACGCGACTTGGCCAACCTTTATATGAAGCCCCATAGTTTCGACCAGTAATTTTTTGGGTGTGTTCTCCGCTCCGCCAAGTCTTTCTCATTCGCCTCCTCCTCAGAAAAAGAAACTCCCTGTGAAAAAAAATCACTCCATGAAAATTTCGCTCATGACGGCACGAAGTACCGTACACGCACCAAGAATTACTTAGTCAGAGTCTTGGGGTTAGTTGCCACGCCTTCTCGAGGCGAGTGTCTTTTTTTCTTTTTCCATTCTTTCTTTTTCCATTCTATGTCTATAACTATTGGCCTTAGGTTCCCGTCCCCTCATCACCAAGGTACCAACAGTATAGAATTTCCCGTCTTTGCGTAAATTCTCTAACATATAGTATTTAGAATTCGGTCGATGAATCGTTTCTAGTGTGTGATTTGTTCAAGTTCATAACCGAGTGATTTCTCATGACTATAGTGGTTTGCTTTTCTTCGCAAAAGATATCCACCTGATTATTAGGTTATCTGGTGGGGGTTCGACCTACATACAATACCATAATGAAGGCGTTTTTCCCCTGCAGGGTGAAATAACTTCTACGTAGCAAGAATCCTTGACCGTACCGTGCATGCACGAGGAATCGTTAGCGCTTCTCCGGTACACACACGCAGGAAAGCCGTTATTCCCCCACATCACCGAGCGAGAAGCTAGGAACGATATGGGAGGTCCGACATAAATTCCCTCATTTCAGCATTAATCATCTATCTCTCGTTCGAAGGGTGGTGTATTTACCGGTACCGAAATTTTCATACCAGGTGTGAGGGAAGTCGCAGGGTTAGGGTTGTGAGGTGAAGTGAAAGGAACACCGGAATAAAAAATTCAACTGCCTATCTATGTACCGGTACCTGTATGTTTACCCATATTTTACCCGGCAAATTTTGTAGAAGAGGACGGAGGTACATGTATGTACTCTATGTACGAGTAAGATCAATTGAATATGCCAACTCTAGTGTGGTCGCTGCAATGCAGGGAGCACGTTTACGCGCATACGGGTATGTACTTCTAGGCTGTGTGTTGCAATCGGGGAACTAGTAGTTAAGTTCCGTGGACTTTAACTCTTGCAACACGGAGAACGAAGGTGACGATGAAGATTGGGTGTCTGAAATAAATAGTTAGAAATGGGACGAAATATGGTAGATACGGGGAGAGGATGCTCCGTGGAACGAGATGTGCACTTTGCTCGTAGTGGTTTGGTGATCATGCATGAGTCGGCAGAAGGGCAAGGTAGACAGGCAGGTCGCACACGCTGATCCGGTTCGGTTGGTTGATTCTGGAGTTCCAGAAGCCGAGTTAGAGATTCCATGACAAGGTTTCTTTTGGTCATGGGTCGTGATTGTCTGGGTGATTAACATAAGCAGCGCACAAAAGAGGATTCGTAGCCGTGAACCTTAAAGCGCAAGAAATTTATTCGGACGGAAGTAGGAAGCAGAAAATACGTTTCCAGAGTAAGCCAGTGCCTAGAGCTAAAGAACATCAGTGGCTAAAGTTAGGTAGTAGTTCCAACGGCTTTGCCGACCGACTAGAGCGCCCTACGGCGGGAAACGAGTGACCAGGGATTATGAGCGAAAGGGGGAAAGGGCGACAATGCACGAGGATCACCGCTGTTGTTCCCTGACAGACAACTTTTCTACTTTGACCTCATCCACGAATTCCAGCTATCTCGCCATCTCGCGCGTGTGCGTTGGTGGATGTTGTTGCTTGTCTTTTTTGTTTCTACTGTGGGGGGGTAATATTTTCTTTCCTCTCATCTCATTCCCTACCATACCGGAGCGTTGCCCTCCAAGTTCCTCTTCCTCCCACGTTGCTGTCCTAGTTCTTTGTTTGTTTCTCTTTTTCTTTGTGCACGGTGTAGTAAAAGTTATAAGCTTGTTCCTCGCTTCGTTTCAGAGTCCATCTCCCATCGAATAATTGCAGGCCGACACACAGATTCAGACATTACAGATAGACAGGACAAGGCAGGGGCCCGGAAAGCAACGCGAGAGGAGGTCCAAAGCCTAACAGCACGCAGCACACACTTCCTAGACGAATCTGAGCTAGGCTCGCATCTCCATCCCAGGCTGCGCCATCCCCGCTCCCAGAAACGTGGGCGGCTCTACTTCTGAGATCCGGTCTAAGCCAGAGCTTGCTGCTGGGGCTACTGCTGCTGGCTGCACGAGATTCCCTCTCTTCTCTCTACCACGGGCACCGCCTTAGTTGGGTGTACACGGCCACCACCAGAGCCCGTCCGCCTGTCTTCTCCGCCCACCGCGCGCCAGGATACATCCCGACAGTTTCTTTTTTTCTATTCTCTATCTGCGAAGTGCTGCAGCATCTCGCTCGCCAGCACCTTCTCTGTCTTTCTTTCCACCCTCTCTCTTTCTTTCTCTCACTTTCCTCCCACGCTCACTTTTTCTTTTTCCCTCTTACTCTCTGCATCCGATTCTCTGTTTCTTGTTCCTGCTTCTTTGTTACCTTCCCTACACTCCCTCTCCTGGTTACCCTCCGGCTGTGCTACTGCTGCCCCTAGACCCCTAACCCTCCCCTCCCTCCCACACACCACCCCCCCCAGCGTCATCCCGTCCCTTTCCTCCCCTCCAATACCATCATCCCGCTGCCCGCGTTTAAGCCGCACGGAAAAATAACCATTCTAGCACACTCTACCTCCACACTTCTGATCCCACATACCACCACCTGCACAAAGCCCCCGACACGAACCTTCAATTTCAATTATTGTCTTCAACTATCATCCATCCCCGAACACGCTTCGACACCACAACGCTCGGACCGATAGGCTACCATTCATTCATCCAACCACCACCACCAAAAACTGAGGAGGAGGAGGAAAAAAGGAATTAATCATCATACTAGGTGCGGGAAGAAACCAGTAGATCGGATCAACCCACTCAGATTCCACAGTGCACACGCACAACACTTTACCGCTACCATGGCCCACACCGCCGTCGCGTCCGCCTCGCCGGACGACGGTGAGGACATCGGCGCGCGTCTATTGAAGCTTAATCTACCACGAAAACCACTTATCATGGACAGGATATCGGGCCCACACGGGAGGCACTGCCGTCATGCCGAGTCGGAGAATTGTTGGTGCTATGAGTATATTACGTTATTAGACCGACCCGAGTACAAAGACAAATGGATTCCAGATAGCCCGGAGCCGCAGGAAATAAGGGTTTTAGTTAATGGTAATGGTTCTTCGAGAGAAGGATCTGGGAGGGATGGAAAGGATGGGGGAGTTGTTGGTGGAAGTGTTGCTACGGGAATGAACGGTGTTGTGAAGGTTCCGGAGAAGAAGAAGTTTAGTTTGGGGCAGTACAGAGATAAGAAAGCCGCTGGGAAGGTCCCGGCAAAGACGAATCCCCTTCCTGCTGCTGCTGTTGTTGGGACTGGGTCAAAGAATTCTCCGGTCACGGCAGGGGACAAAAAGTTAGTTATTGTTTTTATTTTATTTTATTCCCTCGTTCTCTGGTGGGTATAAGTGCAGTATGGTCTGCAGGATTTGGGACGCAAAAGTGCTGACTAAATTCGTGTAGATCCGTGGAGTCATCATTGGATTCTCAGGAGACGGTACGGAACTCGAGAGAAGCTCGAAGAAGCCCCTCACGAGCACGAGACGAACCTTTGCCAAAGAAAAGACATCGAACACCTAGTCCTCTGCCGCCTCCCCCACCTCCCCCGCCTCCTGCACCACTTACTCCGAACCTTCCTCCATTACCTCCGCTGCTTAGTCCTACTCTTCCACCAGCCGTTGAAGAAGCGCTCGCCCAAGAAAATAGATCACGGGGTGTTACCAGAGAGGACGGCTACGAGAGTTCAAGTACCCTGAATAGCACACGCAAGCGGCCACGTGCCCCATCTGATACTGAAAAGTTCAGCCGGAAGACAGTCGCGCCAGGCAAGAAACTGCCGAATTCTAGTACTAATACTCCATCCGCGCGTTCTCCCCGCCATGCCAACGTCTCTCCCATAAAGACTATTGGAAATAAGACCATTCCAAAAAGCGGTCTTGGCGGCAACATAACTCCTAAATCGGTTGCCTCAAAGACTGTGGGGAAGCGACCGGCGAGCCCAAAGCCATCTTCACCTTTACCGAGGATCCCGAAAACATCTTCGAAGTACCCACCGACGCCTGCAGGTACCTCAGAATCGGAAAAGAAGTCACGTATTGTGAAATTAAAATATCACAAACGACACGCAAAGAGTGTTGCGGCCTTACTACGGTTGAAACCTAACCCTGTGGTTAAGCGACCACGCCAAGACGATGATCACCACCTACCGGCACCAGCCGCCAAGCGACAGAAGGCACCAGAAAGCTTAACGGTCTCGGCTGCGTCGGGGAGATCGCCTGCTTTTAAGTCGCCAGCGTTGAAGGTACCAAAGGAAAGGGATTTGATTATGACCCCACCAAAGAAGACCAATGGCAACCCCGCTACAGCTGCAGTGAAAAGGACTGGTTCAGAAGGTCAACCTCAGACGCCTCACAAGGAAGAGAGGAACGGGATTGGGCGAAAGCCGCTTGATAATTCAACTCAGTCGAAGGTGGAACAGTTTAGGGGTGAATATCAGAAGTAAGTTAATTTCGACTAAGATTTTTTTTGCTTTCTGTTTGTTTTTCTGAAGCTAATTTTTTTTGCTGGAAGGTATGCAGAGTGGGGCAAGCGATCAAAGTACGAAGCAGATCGGACATTCAAGAGTCAAGCAGATGCAAGTATGGATAAAGAGAGATTCCATTACGCGACAGTAGTTGCGCTGGACTCAGTGTTGTGCTACATTCTCTCCTTCATGTGCGAAGAGGAGGCCAAGGCACTCGAGCAGCGTTCCCCTCCAGTTGACATGTGGCGATCTATTGTCCCCTTATCTAAATTTGTTGCCGATAAAGCTGCTTCACATCCACCACTTCATGGCCTCTGCAAGCAGCTTGAAGCGACAATTCGGCAGCACCTCTTCGATATGGAAATCAATGTATTTGAGAAACTCCCGCTCCCAGACACGATTTCTAAAGCGCCGACTCCCGATTCGGGAACCAATGGAGTGTCAAATGACCGCGCAGCGTATCTTAGGTACAAGACATCGATTATCAAGGAAGCTCGCGAGCTGAAAGACTGTTGGTTGGAGGGGACACGGCACCTTACGCACGACGACATCCAGAACCGCTTTCCACAAACGTTCGCTCAGCGTGCGAGGAAATTTGTTGATCCTGCAAATGTGACGCCCCGGGTCGGAAAGTATAAGCATCAGTTTCAACTTCCGTTACATCGGAATACGACTATGCTCGAAGCTCTTAATTTTGGGTTTTTGTTCCTGCAGGAGTGGGTTGCGGCGGAGGGAATACGGTTCCAGAGCAAGCTCGTTGGATGTTTGTGAAAAGAGTATATGAGTGGGGTGAGAGGAGGAAGGAGGTCGGATTGATTGATTTAGGCGCATTATTACTAATGATCTTTTCCCTTATCTCTCTTGTATCTTTGTTTTTCTTCAAAAATCGGTGTTGGATCCTGGGGGGTTGTCTCTTTTTGCTTTCTGACCTGCCATACAAGGGAGTTTTTGTGTCATACATTTCCTTTCTATCCTCTTTACATTTTGCCACCCCGTACAGCGTTAATTCCCAGGTTCTACTTTTTTCTCTTTTTTTCGTTCTGCATAGCTCACATACTGGGTTTGGCTGGCCGGTGGGCTTGGATAAGCAGGCGGGTATCTGCGGTAGGAAGGGGTAAAAGCGACTAAGCGCTTATGTTTTACGATTTTTTTTCTTATTTTCAGTTTTTCGCGTACAGAATATCGTTTCTTCTCTTTCTCTCACAACTTGAAATATGCGAGTTTTTATATTCTCTTGCAGGCCGAGACTCGCTCGGTGTTTGTTGGAGTATCATTTTTTTTCTTTTTTGACTCCCTACTATTTCATGGGTTTTTGTTTGGGGGTTGAATTTTTCCTGGAAGGGTTTCTGCTTTTGTTTTGTAACTATTACATCTTACCGACACATACTTACCTTTACCTCTTATCACGCCGATTGGTTACTTACTCTACGATAATCTTTATTGTTTATTATCTACTACCTACTTTATGAGGGGTGGAGATTGTCGGTGGAGGTAGTTACAAAATTCCTTTCTCTTTCCTTATAGCTTACTTTCTGCTTCTTTCTACCCTACCCTGTTTTTCTGGGTGTGAGCGGAATAGGGATAACCTTTTCTCCTTTCGAAACTTGGTTTTACTTGTTTTCTCTTGGGCCTACTGCGGGGATTGGGGGCGTACTTCGTGTTTATACTTATAGGTGGATATATTATTCTCTTTTGTCCGGAGGGTTTTTTCACATAGACGAAGCGTTATGAAGTGCTTACCTACCCTGTTACCTTGGTTGGTCTATCTTGATTTTCTTTTCTTTTCTGTTTAGTCCGCTGAGATGGATGGATTAGGATTAGGGGGTGGAAGGGTTTTGTACTATATCCATTTCCTTTGTATTTAGGTGCCTGGCGAATGAACTCAAGTATTCACACCGGTATGAATATGTCAACGACCTTGGTGTTTCGTAGGTAGGGATGTGAGCCACCATATGCAGCGGTAATCGTATGATCAGGAAAACGAATGATAGTGTCATTCGCTTGCTCGCTTGCTCGGTTGGTCTTGTTGGGTTGGAAGCAGCGACTAGGAAATGCGTGATAGTCTGTCTGGAGGTATTTTAGCTGAAAATAAATTTTTCTAGGGTCGAGTGAGAAGTTACGTATGAATAAACTACTGGTTCCCCCGCTTAATAGGGTGATTGATAGATATTACCCAGCTTGACTCTAATATCCTACTACTTTGCAGTAGAGAACTGAAGCAAAGCCTTAAGCTGAGAGCATTGCTGATGTACAGAAGACGAGTGATGGGAGATGGTCTGCTCGGCCAAACGAAGCTTTGTGCTGGATGAGCAGGGAAATTAATCTTAGCAGTTGGGTCCTAGTATCCGTTGGATAGGTTTTCATGTTGGAGAACGAAAGAAGTTTCGAGCGGGACGCCGCAGGCAAATGCTGAAACGCCAGGTCAACCTGGCTTCAAGGTGAAGCAACCAATACACCCTATAAAAACAGCTTGCAGGAGTCCCTAATTCCCCTCATATCAATTATCAACTACTTACAATAACCATTAACCTATCCCCAAAGCCTCCTAACCGAAACAAATCATGGGCAAAACTTCCCCTCCTCCAAGGACTGCTAAATCTATCCGCATCGATAACCTCAATAACAGAATTGCTGGCACCGCAGACCTCATTGAAAAAGCTCAAGCCAACATCCAGGATATGAAGACACAAATTCAGACACGCATTAAGCTTCGGGCGGAGCTTCTCGAGTCGATCCGTGAATATTCTGATTATAAAGATCACGTTAATAAGGATCGTAAGGCTTTCGAACAAGAAATTACTGAAGCGAAGGCTAGTATTGCAGAGCTCGAAGATTCTGTTGCAGAATGGACAACGGAAATTAAGATTTTGCAACTCAAGCTGAGCTACGCTGAGCAGATGCCTACGTAGGCCCGCGGCGCCTGGTACTAAGTGTCTTTCCTCATAGAAGTTTGTTTATTCATGTTTGCGTGAGTTTTGTTTAGATATCTACTTGGTATGTTGATATTACGGCCTGTAGAATTTAGATTACCGGTTTCAACACGGTAAATACATGCGCTATCATCATCCAATCCTGATAGGACTGGTTGTAAAGGGTGAAAGATAAATTGGATGAGGAGATTGACAAAAAATTTCTGCCCTCTTTCTGCGGTTTGAGCTATTAAGTTACTAGAGATGAATCAGGCTGCAAAAAAAGAATGCTAATATTACTAGTAGGGGTCATAGTTATCGGCCCTCGACTTCCCCACAAAATTTTTGGGCAGTGGTCTAGGCTCTCATACAGCTAGCCAGAGCCTTCTCAACGCACCTTCTCCCCCCATCACCTTCTAAGCTTTCATCCCTATCTCCCCTCTCTTCCATGCTCTCTTCCACGGCCGCTTCATAAACCGCATTCAGCATCTCTTCGTCCACCCTGACATCATGCCTTACAAGTGCCCGAACGCAGTTGCCTACTCTTGCGATCTCCCTCCGTGTCGCAGGAGGAATATATTCGTTCACAGATGAATAAATCGCTTCGCTAGCCTCCTCCTCTAGACGTGTGATACTAACTTCTTTACTATCCCTTCCTCCCTTCCCATCCGCTAACGTAGTTTTCTTCGCGATCCAAACGTATCCATTCACACCGAGAATCACATCTACATCCCCACCCCCATTGGCGGTTGCTAGCGTAAGTACATGCGATTTGGATCGCTGGATACCCTTTGCGTCCACTTTAACAAAATGACCGTTCCGGAGCTTGCCGTATTTCAATGAGCGGGTGTGAAGTGATGCGGCACCGTCTTGAAAGAGAGATTGGACTTCAGCAACAAGGAGGTCACCTTCAGAGAAGAAAGTGCGAATTTGAAGCTCATCGGTGGAAGTACGTTTACGAAGGATACCACCAGGAAGATTGATTGATGAGAGGAGAAGGTGTGCAGTTTGTGTGCTGTTTATGTCAACTTTCCAACGCTTTGATTGTACCTACCCAAATCAGATCAGCTCCAAGCCCAGTCCCCATCATCAACTCACTATTCCTATCCTAAAAAGCAGCAAAGCAGGAGAGAAAAAGAGACGAACCTCCATGATCCTTCCCACAACCAAATCCCCAATATCTGGCGTATACCTCGCTCTCAGCGGTTTTACACTTAGTAACTTATTAACCTTTGTTACCGTCCCTGCTACTGTCGCAACAATGTTCATCCCAGCTTCTTCTCCTTCTTCAGCCACAGCGAGATACGTTCCATGTCCTCTCATCCACTGTGGATCGCTTGTCACTACCTCTCCAGGAGTCACAATCGATGCCCGGCCCCCTCTCCTATTCCGTTGTGGTACGCCGGACATGGGGATGTCACCTTCCATGTCTGCATCTTCGCCTTCTTCTGCGCCAAAACGATCGTCGTCATCATAGTTGGGGGTAGAGAATTCTGCAAATTTGCTCGTGTGGATCTGTCGTGGCGGCAAAATTGAAATTGGCATTTTTGAGTTGTTGCCGTGATGTGGTAATTTTTCGGAGGTGTCGCGTATTTTCTTTTCTATCTGTGGGTGATAAGGCTGAGGCTCTTTATCGGGATGTTGTTAGTACACTGTGTGCATATCTCAGTCCAGCAGGCTGTATTGCATAACCCTTGCCCTGACAACGAGTGATAAATTGTGACCTGTAGACAGTTTGTGGATCCAGGTAAATTTCGTGTCACAGCTGGATTCCATCTTATTCGTGGCTTAGCAGACATTCCCTCATGTTACTGGTACAGGAGCAAGTATATACAGGAAGCAATGCTATTCTTTTGTGATAGCTACAAGTTTAGAAGTACCTACAAGGAAAATTTTACAGTAGCTAGCTTACAGACAGACAGTCCAGAACTGACGGATACCAGTGTAGAGTAACAAGAGAAAACTAGTAAACAGCAAATACAGTAAAAAAAGAGAAAAAAAGTGGTGGTGGTAGTAGTAGTAGCTAACAGTAAAAAAAAAAGCCAGAAGTATTTTCAAAGATAAAGGAAAAGGAAATTTTAAGAAAGGACAGTTAGTCTAAACCAGAGAAAAGGAAACACTTGTAAGTAGTGTACAAATACCATAATCCGAGTTAGCAATCCTGCACACGCGCATAATATACAGCTATGCATAGCACGATCTCTCAACCATTTCGCCACCCATACGTACCATCATACCGAGAGAAATTTTTTGGTGGCCATAAATCCATAAAGAACGGTTTCCCCAATAATTCAACAAGAGCGATCCCCCTTTCGCCCATATATTATCATGTCGTGTCCCATCTTTTCCATAACACCAGGAATGTCAAAGAAAAAGAAAAAAAAAGGTATGAACAAAGTGTCATAAAGCGAAAGCCGTTACCCATATATAAAGCGTCAAAGCAGAAATAAATCAGTGCAGATAATACTGACTCCCGTCGAGGAAGGGGCCTGGGTATGATTGCTGTTGTACAGGAGTCGGACGAACAGACGGCTGGCTATAAGAGTTTGAGCGCGACGGCGGCTGAGAGTGCGGCTGAGGATGTCCAGTAGAAGAACCGGTGGTTGGAAACACAACACCATTTGGATTCCCAGTAGTCTGGATCTTTTGTTGAATCCTACGCCCATAAGGTGTCATGCGGATAGCTGGAAGGATAGGTCTGATGCTATCAACTAGCTGTTGTTTAATATGAGGCTCTGAATATTCAATCTATTCAATGGATGTCAGTCATCTATCGTATCCATGAGGTGTGGTTTGGGACAGTACAGCAGTCTGAATAACATAGTTCGCATATGAGTCGCGAAGTAGCTTCTCCAGCTCTACCTGGTTCATCATCTCCTCCAACAGGATCTTCTTGCTCTGTGCTGATGCAACGCGGATACACTTATTCTAATTAGTTTGGGAAATATCACAAGTACTGGTGGCTCTACGCGTACCTTCTCGATCACATTAGAACTAAACTTCTGTTTTGATAGTTCGCAAACACGCCCCCGGAATTGGAGAATCAATGGCTCGGAAAATTGCGTTTCATTGAGATCGACTAGAGAGACGTTAACGCAAATAATTAATGCTAGGTCACGTGAACTTACGGATATACTGCACAACATAGTTTCCGAATGGATCCTGAACTAATTGTATTGCATGAGCCGTAATTTGTTGGATCAATTGGGTCCTCTGCTTTCCAGAGGCATGATCGATACAGCGCTGGAGGACGCAACAGCCATGACGATGGGTTCCGACGGGAACGCAGTGCTTGCCAACAGCATCAAAAATGAACTATTGATGATAAGATTAGAAACTCTAAATCATTTCCAATCATGGATCGCTAACCTGTGCATCATCCCCTTTCAAGCGATTCAAACATTTTTGGATAACGTGATTTCCATTAAGGTCCTGGATGAGTTCCACGACCTTGCTCTTGAGCGCATTAACAATGGTACCAATCTAAAATACCCGTTAGCTAGAGGCACAGCAGGAAGGAAACGCTAGGGGACGTGCCTGCTCCTGCGTTGAAATAAACTCGATCATCTTCTGTAAAGCTCTGGTTCCGTGCTGGTTGAGAGCAATCTTCACAAGTTGAGGTGCAGCAGTATTGACAAGAACTGTGCGCTGTTCGTCATTGGCAAATTCAAGCAATTTCTGGCAGAGATAGTTTCCGAAAGGATCTGTCGTTTACCCTAGTAAGCAGATGATCTTAAACAGCAAGAAGGAGAGCGTAAACCAACCCGTCATAAGTTCAACAACGTGAGCATGTGTTTCACGAAAGATCATCTGCACATATTGAGGGTTGCGTTCTTCCAACTTCTTCTGCAAATAGCGGCATCCATGCTGATCTTTGCAATACCCATAAATATCACCCGTCAAAGTCTCGAGCTGAACATTAGTGAATCGATTCGCTGGGCACTGAATTAGTAAGTTACTGGCGGAACAACAGCATATGAGAGCGAACCTTCTCCATCATGTGTTCTCTTTGGAACATTGCGATTTTGAGCATTATGGGTTTGATGGGTCACATCACCAACCTTAGGCCCTTGTGCATACAAAGGACCGTAAGATCCGTACGGTGCAGCATGGAAAACATTGTTCGCCATATTCGCCATATTTATGTTCCCATAGGCTCCATAGATCCCAGGAGAAGGAAGAGGAGTAATCCCAGGAGGTGTCATGACGGGCATGGAATTAATGTTAGCAGAAAGAGGCGGGCCAAAAGTGAGTCCCGAGCTCCCCTATACATTGTCAGCTATAGGGCCATCCGGGGATTTGCTCTGGGTTATATACCGTATTCAAAATTTCCCCGCTAACAGACGGCTCACGACTGTGTCTAGGTCTATCCATTTGAATTCTACCGAAATTCTGAGCATTCATATTATGGCTAGTAGTTCTCATTGTCGGGATATCAGACGTCGAGAAAGAAGACTGAAGCCTTGGCATGGCACCTTGGCTAGGATGAGGGATATCACCACCTTGCGCCAACTTCGCCTCGAGGTTTTCAGAGAACTGAGGGAAACCCTTGTCTTCATAACGGCGAAAGGTGGTCGGAGAGTCGGTCTGTGGTACTGTGACCTTAGGCGAGGCTTTGCTTACCGGCGTGTACGGATAAGTGTTCACTGGGAGACTATGCTGTGCAGGCCGATGACGAAAACCGCCCCAACTTCCTCCTCCGCCATTATTCTGAGCTTCCTGGGCTCTTGACTTCTGTGAGAGGGCAAGATCGAGCGCAGCCGAGGAGGTAGAAAGCTTCTGGTAAGTTAGTCAACAAGCATATACAGGGGGAGCTGAGTGCATTATACAATTCCAGGGAAACTATCACGACGCACCAAGACGGGAAAGTCATCAGCATCGGTCATCTGAAGATACGTCTTTAATGCATTGTTCGTAGCTTGAGTATTCTTAGCATTGCTACTCTTATCAGCTTCTCCACCAAAGAGAAAGCCAGTAGTATCGATTTGGCCAAGCCCAATAAGTGATGAGGCGGACTCTGATTGCTGCCCGTTAGGTCTAGCAATGGCTCCGTTTGGCAAAGAATTTCTTCAAAAGTCAACAACCTTCCATCAAATATCTTCAGAGGAAAATCTCTTTACCTGATGCCAGACCGTTGACCAATGGGAGCCTGATCCTGTGTCCCCATGATATCATGTTCGTCTGAATTACGCCTGGATGCAGGCACAGACCTGGAGGGCTTGTGAGAGATGAAGGGGTTTCCGTCATCTGCAGGAGGTGTCATAAGTTGACGCCCATCACGACGCCCGCTACCAGGTGGTGTTGCAAGAGCGGAAGCTACAGGCAATCCGCCATTGGCAGCCACAAATTCGAAGCCTGAAGCACCATCACGAAGCTCTGGAGGGGTTGTTGGGACCCGTGCAGCTGAAGATTTAAATCCGCTCTGGCTATTTCCTTGGCCAGCTATACGGTCCCGGTCGAGATCCTGAGCAATACGCATAATTTCTTGTTCATCCTTGTGCTGCTGAATAGCAAGTAGCTGCATTTGACTTTCGAACACCCTTCTCTGCTGACGTCTTTGCTCCAAGTCCTGTTGTTTTTGTTGTAACTTTAAAGATTATTAGTTGATACGAACGGAAGCCCGGGACAAGAAGTTGACGAACCCTTTGCATTTTGACACGAGTCTATATAGCACTCAGCATCGAGAATTAGATGGGAAGTTGCAGTAGCAAACACACCTCAACATCCAACGGATCCTCAACCTGAAGTCTCTGAAAACCAGTGACCATGCTAGGAGCAAGATCCAACGATTCGGAGATGTCCATCTGACCCCTGTGGAAAGCGTTTGGGTTATCCCAGTTCAAATTGGTAGGCCTCATCGAATCGGTTGTGAAACGACGCTGAAGCGTTGCTCTGCTGTCAGGTGCAGCCGAAAGAGGAGATTCAACAGTTGAGCGGAGCGGGGTATGGGTGGGGAACTTGAATCCGTGATCCTGCTGAGCTTGGTTGTTTAAAAGGTTGTTTGTAAAGCGCATATTGTTGTGGTTTCTATCACCCATGGTAGCAGCAGCGGATGAAGCCATTGCTCATGCCTACAGCATAATTGCCCATCAGCAAATCTCTCACCAGCAAGAAACAAGGAATCTCGAGATGACTAATTAGTTTACAACACCCAAGGGCAACCAAACTGAATATTCTCGAAAGGAGCGGAATATCTACTGCAAAGCACGTACCTTTTGGGAAATGACGGAAAGCTTGAACCAAGGCTAACTCGCTGTCAACCGAGTGAGAAGGCAGGAAAGCAACGAAATGGAAAGCAGAGTTCGTCCAAAGGAAAACGAAACGAAACGCTGCAACGCCAGAAACTGCTAATCGTCTAAACAGATGAATAAAACAAACAACAGGGGAGGGGGGCTGTGAGAACTTGAATGGGCAGAAGTAGAGAAACGAAGGAGAGAGGAGTTCGGTGGGGTAAAAGGAGGGTCCTCAGGGATGAGGTGTCGGCTTGAACGTGGTTGGCAGCGGTGGTGTCGGTGGAGCTCACAATTGCAGCACTCACACGCGCGGGGCAACAGGGAAGTTACACCTGCTTGTTTCTTCAGATTTACAGGTAAAAGTACAGCCCGAGTGAGGCTCGAGTTTAACGATTTGCTGGGTGGCCGGTCCTCAAAAAATTGTAAAGCCTCAGGCCACAATTCCTTATATATACAACTCAAACATTCCCTCAGTGCGCGGCTCTTTTCCCCAACTTTTTCGAAAATTCACGGCCGGAAGCTTATTTTAACCTGTCTCTAGCCTTGATAACCTATGTATTGATACTGTCACTATCACGCACTAACTGATAGGGCAGGCTGTTATGATCAATCGATTCCCGATCCCTCAAATCGGGAATCTTTCGGCACTCGCCATCCTATTTTAAATAATTGAACAATTAGGGTTTAAGTCGCCGTAGATACATGTATTCCAAAAGATCTCGCCCAAAAACGCTGGTCTTGGAATTTGCCTTCCAGCCAGGCGGATATGTCACTAAGTTCGCAAGAGCGGAAATTAAGATTTAGTCGAGCAGGTCTAGATAGCAAGCACGAGCCTCCCCGCATCGGTCCCGCGATATACCGGGGAATCGGGATGACGAGGTACGGCACGATGATTTACACGATTCTCGACAGTCTGGAAACACATGATTTTGACAATGCTCGGACCTTTACGCGCACCACACACACATGCACACGATCTCCCGTGAGGGTGCGCGGATCCACCGGCCAACTTCTCTATGGGTCTCTATCACGGGGGAGGGGGTCTATGTTATGCAGTAACGTGATGAGCAATGACCATTACTCTCTTCCGCGCAAGCACTCACCTAATAGAACTCGATTCTTTTACTATTACATGTCAACAGGTCGTGTACTTTTATTTATCCTCTAATTTACATACATACGGTCGCGGAGTAAAACTCGTACATCGAAGCGGGGTCTACGATCTGACTTGGGATCGAAGATATTGCGCAGTTCAGATTAACCAACAACTGTGAAGGCTCCAGGATAAACATCATCTTGGGTCCAGTTGACAGCATCGGTTGTCTCTGGCGCATGTGTGTTGAAACGCTACTGCATATATTTAGGCGCCGTCGCTTCTTTGCTGGCAAATTTTCTCTGTTGGCCCGTCTCACCTCTTCTTAGGAAATATTGACTCATCCTCTAGAAACTCCAATTCATTAATAGCGCGATGATTGCAGAAGGTGGATCTAACGTGCGAAGATTCCATTCGTGTGTCTGCCGTGGGAGTTTCCGTAAGGGTTAGGGTAACACGGCTATCGCTATCACACAATGCTAGTCACCCTGCTTCTTTCAGATGTCATCTACGCGGCAGCAATTGTATGTCGTACCTTCGCTTCCCGAACGTGTAGAGCACTACATTTATGTGCTGCTCAATAGTCCGCCAAGTCTTGGTGGTACTTCATAGAAGGAACTCCATAATGAAGTTACTAGTTGTTGTTATCATTATATTGCAGACTAGAAATCAGGTCTCAAAGTACATGTATCCACCGAGGTTCGTATTAAAAAAACATGGATATAGGGTGCAATCCTGTCAACTTGCCGGTTTTCATATTCTCAGGCGCACTTATGTTTGACGTCATTGTGCTTGCTTCGTGTCAAATCGGTACCTTTTTCTATCCAAACCTCGAATAACCTCGAATAAAAATATTTTTTTGTTTCTAACTAGTGTATCTACTTCCGAACGTATATCTGGTGTTCTTTAACAAACCCCGGATATTTTGGCCAGGATCTTATATATTTTTACCAATCCGAAATGTCAGACGCGTTCTAGGCTATGCCGCGTGCGCATGCGGCTCTTCGCCGCGTTTCTAAGTCTTTACTTCTAGCATCACGAGATTCACGGCAAATTGAGTGACCACAATGCTTCCCGACGAGCTTCTATCGGACAAGCTCCTCTCATCTATCAATGATCGCTTCCCTTGCCGGGTACCTCAGCTTCAGAAATTATCTGCTCTTGTCAACAATGTATAATGAATTCCTTTTCAATCGCGTTTTATAATCATATTACTGACTAAACCCCTACAGGATGATGACTATAGCCCAGCATCTACTGTCATCCACGGGTTAGAGGCTACTGGCAAAACCCTCATTCTTAAGTCTTTCCTTGAGTCCTCTGGTAGCAGTTTCTCGTGGGTTCCGTGCCACGAGTGCGTAACAGCCAGACACCTGGTGGAGCGCATAGCAGCTACCGTGTCCGAGTCTCTTGGGGCCGCAGAGGGAACATCGAGTCCGGCCAGATGTGAGAATGTTGGCGTATTGGCAGTTCAGCTACAACAAATGCTGAAGGGAAGCCAAAGGAAACATTTTTTGGTATGGTAGATGATCGGTGTCAGCCACATCACTATGGACGTAGGAGCTTATAGGGTGAAATAGGTTTTGGATAGAATTGATCGACAACGTGAAGCACCATCTACGCTTCTTGCTTCTTTAGGTCGACTAGGTGAAATGGCAAGCTCTCACCTTGGTTTGGGTTCTACATAACTAGTCTCCTAACAAAAAATGTTAGATACCGAGCCTCACAATCATCTTCGTCGTCTCGGTGCCTCGACCCCGTTTCTTAAGCTCTGCCGAAGTACCACATGTTCATTTCACCCCATATAACAAAGAAGAAAGCATCAAAGTTCTGTCAAAATATGCCAGGCGTATCACAAAAATACCTACCGAAGGGGATAATGGAGAAGAGGAAGAGGAAGAAGAATACACTGAAGAAGATGCCAAAGAAGAGTTATATGTTTGGGAAAAATTCTGCGGCACCGTCTGGGACTCCTTGGCCAAGGGCACCGCCAGGAATATCGTACAATTCCGTGAATCGGTCGATAAAATGTGGCTGCAATTCGTCCAGCCCATTGCGAAAGGGGAGTACGGGACAAGGAACTATTCTAGCTTGTACTTATTACAAAAAGAGATGTTCAGACAGGAGGCAAACGTAGTCGATTCTGTACTTCCTGCGATGGCTGTAGGAAGAACAATTGCTTTGAAGAGTGAGTTCGTTTTTCTGTTGACTTTATGGCTTATTGCTTAGCGATCACTAACCACCACCCCTAATAGATGTGCACGATCTTCCGTATTACTCCAAGTTCCTCTTGTGTGCTGCATACCTATCCTCCTACAATCCCGCCCGGCAGGACTCTCTCTTCTTCACGAAAGCTAGTGATCTTAGCAAAAAAAGACGTAGAGGAGGCGGCAGGGGGAGACCCGCAAAAAATAGAAAGGTGTGGATTAGGCAATATGATCACCTAGTTGCGAATAAATTTGAGTTTTTGTGCTAACTCGGATTTCACGTCCCAGATCCACAGGAGACTTTTAGGTCCGCAAGCATGGCCCCTCGAACGCATGCTTGCCATCTTTTATGCCATATTACCACATCAAATATCTTCTGCAGTTGATATACAAACTCAAGTCAGTGCTAGTCCACTTCCTGACCCCTTCGAGGCAAACATTAACCAAAAACCCAAAAATAGGTTGCGACCCTAACGTCACTTAGGCTGTTAACCAAAGCTTCAGCAACGGATGTGTTAGAGGCATCGACGAAATGGCGCGTCAATGTTGGCTGGGACTACATTAGAGGTGTGGCCCGGAGTGTCAAATTTGACATCGAAGATTTCATTGCCGAGTAGACTACAGTAGGCGGTATGCTTTGAAATGAGGTGATCTTGGGATGAGATATTTACGAATGAGTAACAATGATACTTTGGGATGGTGTCTTTTTGGATGGATGTATCACTAGTTTGTTTTCGGTTCTCTTCTTCTTCGAGGGTCACTAGAAAAAAATACACCGCATATCGCTATCTTCCTTTAGTAAAATAAATCTCCATGGTTTTTGGCCAAGAATGAATTATGATAGAAGCGACCCACTGGCAAATGGTAATCAGAACAAATACAAGAATCCTAACCAAGGTAGACAACCAGTTCTGTTAGCTCGCACTTTCCTCCACCTTTCTTAGATTAAATTTATTAAGGGGGCGAGCTCGAAAATCCTCATAAAACAAAAAGAAAACTTAGTAAACAGATTCCTCCTAAATAAACAATCCTGATACCAAAAACTTAAATTATCACTTAATTTCAACTAATCCATATCAGTTGAAGTCCATAGCACCTTCCTCCATCAACACCCAAAAATCTCTTGAGAGAAGCCTAAACCCACAAATAGCAAATATATTTTATGGATTGTTACTCTGAAATTTTGAGCAAAGATAAGGATTACGCGGATAAAAACGTTTAGAGAAACGAGATAAACATAGTTGGAACCATATAACTACCATCGCCCCCCCTCTGCAATAACCAACTTCATCTTGAGGATGTTAGCCATGATAGTCCGTTTCATCACATGCCCCCACGAACACACTTGCCGTTCGCAACAGCACTCTCGACATCCGCAACTCCCTCTAGGCCGGGGCAGTCTCTGTCTCGTGCCCAGACTTGTGCTTAGCGCCAAGGTTCGTACCTCACGCTAAAATACAATAATTATGGAAAAATAGGCTGGGGACGAGACAGGGGCAGTCTGGCCGAGCACAGTTTGAGCGGTCAAAACGGTGGGCTATCCTTGAGCAGTGGTTGACCCCCGTAAGCCATCCTCGATAACTTGAAGCTCATCGAGGGTTTTGTCGATGCGGAACTGTTTATAAGCAATTCTAATTCTGAGGACCTCGATACGAATAGGCCCAGAGTCATTGGTAATAGGTGGTAGTTCGATCGTCTTCAAGGTTGGACTGCGAGTTAACCACCTAGGTGTGAAGGTAGAAGATATTCGAACGTTTTGCTCTTTGGTGTACGCGATGAATAGATGATAAGGGAGTGATCTATGTGAGGCTATTGTGGGTTCCATCCTTTAAGCGACCTTATGACCCATCTTGAAAGTTGAAATCGGGCTATTAGCTCCGATCCGAAAATATTTCTAGTTAGCACACTCACCAGTAGAAGCTCAATACCCCTTGAGCTGCTTCGAAAAACTAGAATTTGAAAAAAAGGAGCAAAGAGTTGTGTGCTTCCGGTATATTCTAGATGCGTGTATGAATTGTCAATCAATCAATCAATCAATCAATTCGGTATATTCTATACCCTAGCCAAGTCTCGCCAGATTTAGTGCGTCATTGTCAATCACTCGACCGACCAGTAAGGTCACTTCGAAACAATTATGGATGACTAAATAGTGACTGCTGGGCACTTAGTCTGTAATAGCAGATCATGATCTCCTTTCGCGCGATAATTATGAACTTGGTGGCTAACGATGGCTGGCCCGAAATATTTTAGTCTAGGTTTTCCACACCCCCCCAAAATCAAAGAATCGTCAAATGGAAACGTATCCACTCCCGGACTAGTCTTCAACACCAAAACCTCAAACCATTGGCAACTAGCTAATTAGCCTACGTCCTTCCGTCTACGGGTTGTGGTAATTACCAACCTAAAGACAAGGCCAACAATGTGAAAGTATAGATACTTCAGCGCACTATATTGCACCTGTTATATGGGGATATGGTTTAGTGGTATAATACCTCTTTAGCATGTGGTTCTCCTTGTGAGTTCAACTCGATTAGAGGTGGTCCGGCGTTCGATTCGCCGTATCTCCATTTTTTTCGTTTAAATTGTCAACCAAGCAGTTTCTGACTTTCACCCCACGAAACGATTGTTCTATCCTGAAGAGTGCGGAGTTTTTCGAGAATAGAGGTGGGTCGATGAGGGTAGTGCTTCGATTCAATTGAGGGTCTTGTGGAAATTTCAAATGCTGAGCGGTAAGATGTGGTAGATAGCACACGGTAGCTTGATTGACGACTAGCAATATTCTAGAAACGCTCTAAAAAAAAGGTTGGCAACTTTGATCCACATATAAAAACCTCCGAATTCATATTCTCCCTATCATCTCCCAAAATCAGATAACCCGAACTCCAGCAATACAAATACCAAGGTAAATTTAAAAGAATAGAAGGAACCCAAGAACTAAGCAGCACCTTCGTTTAAAACGAGCAATATAAGTAACAGCCAAAGCAGGTAAAGCTCCAGGCGTAAGGAAGTAGGAATACAAAAACCATTAGAAAAGGCCATCCGCTCAGAGATTCAGCCTGAGAAAAACAAAACCAGATTGCGAGACCTTTATTTCATCCTCAAATAAGCTTTTACCACGCCTCTACCAACACCTCTTCCGTCGCCTTCCAGTGCGCCTATCCAGTCTCTAATCTGTACTCCACCACCCTTCTCACCATCATCCCTCCATGCGCCGATCCTCTGTCCGCCACTCCAATACGGCTGTCCGCCATTTTCAAGTCCTGCTGAAGCACCGGGTGTTCCAGGGCCTGCAGCTGGTACCGCAAGGCCTCCACCGATACCAATTGGAGCCAATGAAGGCGCGCCCCCTCCGGCTGCGGCAGACATCCATGAGTAAGTCTTCTTCTTTCGCTTCCCGCCGAACCCGCCGACGCCCATCATCATGTTTGCAGTTGCATTTGCAGCTTTATGCGACATAACTTCCTCCTTCTTGCTCGCCATATGCTTCCGCGATTCCTTCGCCGACATCTTTCGGTCATCTCCACCAGGTGTCGATGGTGACGCATCCGGCGCAGGAGTAGAAGGTGTTGTCGCGGAAGGCGTAGCAGCAGCCCCAATACCCCCATTCAACGATCCTTCCCGCTTCGCTTTCTTGTTTAGCCTCTCCTGTTCTTTTTGAAATTCTCTCTGCTGTAGCCCCCTAAGTGCCTTCGCCGTTTCATTCGCTAGCGTCGTTGTCGGCTGCGATCCCATCAATAGATCATTCGCAAACGAGAATGATCTTTTTAGTGGGTTTCCAGGCGAAACCGCACTATCAGGAACGGTTTTCGCGTCAGGAGACGCACCCTTAACACTATCCGCCCACTCTCCCGTAACGACGTTCTGGGCGCGACGTCGCGCGCGCGCAAGGACTACTGCGCGAGTAACAAACTGGTTCAGACGCTCCTTGCAGGCAAGGCTTAGGAGGGTGGCAATATCCGCTGCCGGGCCACTTGTTTGCAGTTGTCCGTTACCAGCGTTCAGGGTGAAGGTTTGGCACTGGGCATCGCGGGTCTTCCGGAAGAGACGGTTGGAGAGGATATGAGGCTCTAGGAACGGATTGTTGAGATGGTTTGCGCGGGACTCAGCGGCGCGGCGTTGAACAATGCGGGTGGCTTCGTCGTCGTTGAGGGGTCCACGGGATTCATCGACGGTGGAGGCGGTGAGACGAGCTTCTTCTTCTTTGAGATCGATACCGGCGGAAGTCAAGGCGTCTGCAAGGTCTGTTGGGTCTGTGGGTTTTGAGGCTGGGGGTGGCATGGATGAGGAGGCCTGTTGGGCCTGTTGTTGCTGCTGTTGCTGTTGCTGTTGCTGTTGGTATTGGAATTGTTGCTGCTGTTGGGGCTGGGGCGTGCCTGGGCCATTCTGATTGTTCTGTAGATACGGCTGTAAAGGAGCCGCGTTTTGCGGGAACGACGACATCGTGGGCGGGTTGAATGGAGAGAATCAGTTTGTTGTTGGTGATGATTGATGGAGCTATTGGTGAGATGACGGAGACTTGTCAGACCTGTCGTCGAAAAGATAGTTTAGTTACCCGGTCTGCTTCTTGGCGTGCATGACGCGAATTTGAGCCGCAACACCATGTGTATCTAGATGACTAATATCGCTCACATCCGAAATGCCAAAACATCCATTGAGCCCCATCAATCCTGGTGTATGATATCTTGGGTATGACGCTCGTATAGGTATAGAACGCAATTAATCTAGAGTCTACATGCCCAGGAATCACAAAACCTGTCCACATGACGTTCCCAAGGATGTTGTCTTGGCTTGGGTTTCTTTTTCGTTTGTCCCATTAAGCAAACGCGCCTACATGCATGCGACCTCCCGGCTGTAAAGTTAGATTCCCATCTCCCTACGGCTACAAAAATTCTCGATCTCCTTGTCATATGGACAAAATAATCTCTCGGCTCAGGCTCGAATTCCGTCAACCGCTTGAACGACAATATTGGACCTTCCAAATAAGCTCCTCCCCCTGGCTGCCAAGTATCCCTATGATTTACATCAATTCCTTTCCCCCGTGCAAATCGTTTTCCGGACACTAGGCGGACTGCCATCATATAAACACATTTACGTAGGCTATCTGTGTTTCACCAGAACTAACATATAGTCACAAGGTCGCGTTAGAAACGGAAACTCCAACTAACATCAATGATCAGCACGCTACCTAGAGAAAAAGGCCCGAATGATCACCCTTCATCCCCCGGGTGCAAGGTAAGGAGGCAATTTTCAAGACACTACTCAGGAATGAGACCAAGGATCAAAGACAGATACATGTAGTCTCACCCCATTTCATCACGTTTCCATTTCATGGTAATACAAAACAGCCGGATTGCTTCTGATGCCTTTTAGCAACGGGAAGACGGCCCTCCGCTATTCCGCAGCCAGCGGGTGAAAAGGTATTAGCCTGTTGATAAGAACGGGTACCAACCTTGAAGCCACGAATGCGGCTCAGTATGTAAGGGGAAATAAATAGATTCGCCGCATCGCTGCAAGTGGGTAACCCCTCGAACATGGTGTTGCGGTTCTGTTAGGTTCGGACAGGAGTCCATGCTACTATTTTCAACACTTAGCTAGAAACCTAGATTGTACTGTTCAACGTTTTTCTAATAATCACACCCCCCAGATTCAGGTTCTTGTGAACTACTAAACCCACAGAAATTTACCTTGAATAGCCAGAACATCGATTCTGGCGGATAGACTAATCTGCAAGTATAGTTACTATCCCCTAGATCGTAGCTCCTCACACTGAAATTCAATACCTTGGGCTTTGGTCGCTTGATTTTTTCGGGGTCTGTAGCCTAAACTTGCCAATTATAGCAGAGATAATAAGCCATGCTAAGTCTCTGCTTATGGATTCCCAGCTGTAAAACACAAGAACTTGCAGGGAGATGTGCTGAATATGCCAAGCCGGGCTGTTTCAAATTCGCTGACTGAAGTCCGTGAAAATACTCGACTACGATCCAAGGGATAGATATAGCTTAAAAAACCAATATATCAACAAACGGTAAAGTATGGTAGATACCCAGGTCCAAAACCTCACAACCATAGACACGGAGCTTTTACCGTTTCTAGTCTTCCTAAAGTCTTAGTTCTTTATCCCTTCATGCTCTTAACTTCCTTCCCCTCCTCTCCTTACAAGACAACTCTCAACACTTGCCTCTCGGCGCTGGAGACTCCTATGCAGGGTCATGCGTAGATCTAACAAACATATATTGCTTCAAGGTATGTCAATACCAGGAAGCCATGTTGAGTTATTCACAACTGCGAGCTTGAAGATCAAGTCTCAGCTTGCTACAGTACTATCATACCAAGACATTTAAAATTGCCCTGTTAGGACTACTGGTAGGCTGAAACGTCCTAGAATATCTCAAATATATGGCAGTGGGCGTTAGACGATAGATATCATATCTCTTCAGTTGTAGTAAGATAATAACATATCTTGGTGCAGCCCCTTCTAGGCGATATCACTACCAACCGGAATTACTGGTGCCATCCTTGCCATTGGAGGAGGAATGGATGAGTGGTGCCAGAGAAGAGATATCATCCTGACAGTAAGGATGATGCAATTAAAGATGCTACAGGATGAAACAACACCAACTAACCAATACCAATGACTGTCTATCAAAAAATTAGACTCACACCAACCACGCAAATTACGATGTCTTCAGGGCCAATGGTTCGCATTAGACTAGCTATCAAGGGTCAAGAGCAAACGGTTGAAGATCCAACCCTCAAAGCTCCAACACATTCACTAAATCACATAACGCTCCAAAACCGATCCATCAACCACCATGATACTCTCCACGTCTCCCTCTTCTTCGCTATAAAACCTCAGAGCCCTACAAGCATGATGAAACGATTTCCTTCCCAAACTGCTCTCTAACACATTCCCCGTCTCCATGGAAAACAGCCTAACATGTTGGTCCTCATTCGCAACTACCATCACTTGTCTCTCTCTGCAAACGTCAAAGCCAAGCGTGAGCATATACCCACTCCCATCGTGGACCTTCTCATATGTCATCACGGGCTTTGTCGGCTCAACAAACGCCTTGCTTGGGCTTCCCGGGTGCGGAAATCGTAGATCATACAGTGCGCATTTCTGCGGCCCTTGGACCACCATCGTCACTTCGTTCAAATGACGGATATGTGTGATACTAGACCTATGCATAACCACAAGGTTAGACGAACAAGCGTCGCTTTCACTTCGGCGAACCCGCATATCGAAGAGCCGCATTGCACCGTCACGAGATCCGCATAGTAAGACAGGCGGCTCCGTAGGAAGGAATTCAACTGCGAAGACGTCGCTACCAGTTACGAAGTAGTGGCGATCCCAGTCGTTCGGGTGCTCGCGCATATAGATAACGCCCGTGGAGGCGCCTAATGCCATGTCCCCAGTCTGGGCGGACACTGTTGAGGTCCAGATAGATCGTACAGGGCCAGAGAAGACAAGGGATTGGCCTTCATTGCCGGTGGGAAGTAAGCAACCAGACGTGGTATTCTTCAGCTGAAAATCACCAGATCATACCTGGGGCTGTGTAATCTTCGGAATTCGACTCGGGTAGTCTGACACGAAATATAGATGGGCTACTCGTGCCGCCTAGACATGATGCCCTTGAGGAATTATCAGTGGTGCGTCTTGCATGGTAGGAAAAATTCAATACGATAGTGCACATACATCAGCATCCGTCCTGGAGATAAACAAACCGACGTAACCTATGTTTCAAATCAATATCAGCCCCAAAATCTTAAAAAGACTAAAACCAGTCCAAAAAAAATCAAATTCTTCAAAATACCTGTGACGAAAAGTGATGCAAGCTCCTCATCCGGCTCCTATCACACTTCAAGTTTCCATAGTCATCCTTTGCAATCGGAACAGACCTAGGATCCCACCATTAGCACGGCGTTCTTCGCAGCCCCCAATGTCCCACCAAAATTACCCAGAAGAAGCTTATCCCAATACTCACATAACCCCGCCCCCATCATCGCCCACCACAAGCGTCCCATCCCTTCTTCCATCCCTCACAAACGCCGTGATTTTTCTTCCATCAACGCCAACATCCCACAACCTCCGGTGTTCCAGACTCAACGCATAAACACGCCTCCTCGCTTCCTGTTCGTCGAGGGATCCAATCGACCCGAGTTCCCTGCCTAGAGTACATTGAATAAACGGATTGTTGGCGAGTGGTAGCGTTCGTCGTTGTTTCAGGCGATAGGACTCTTCCTGAAGTTGTTGAGATTGACGCTACGGCAATGGAGGGGAAAACGCGTCAGCATGATATCAGTAGACGGATTCGACATACTAGACAGACAGAAGAGACAATGGAAAGCAGACCTGTTGTTCTTGCTGTTGCCTTTGCACGCTCGCTACTGTGTAGAATGACGTTGTTGGCGCGGCGTGATTAGCTAGGAGGCGAAAGTACTTCTTTTTTGCTGGATCTATCAACAGAAGTTAGAACCCGTGAAGCCCACCAGGAGATGAATTTACCGTAGTAGAAACCCGGTATCTCGACGGGTAAACTCATGGCGAGGACTGTTGACCATGTTGTAGACGATGTGTTGAGGACGAAAAGTCATGAAAGCACGACGAGGTTACATGAGACGGGAACGGGAGAAGTTATTTGAGACAACCTGTCCAACAACAATAATATTGAACTTTCTAACATTAAGACACCAATCGTGAGAGCGTAAAAAAAAGCCGCTGCGCTCGATGCACGAGGCGTAATTTACAAAACTAATGTGTATCCAAAACCCCGGCAACAATCCTGCCAATCCAAACCAATCGAGATATCATTCTATAGTACATCGCCGAAACCCCATATTAACTAACCATTCTAATTTATGACTGTTTCTCATGCTGGGTAGAGACACGCTGAAGGGAAACAACGAAGTCTTCCAGCGATCGCTTTTTAGCATCCTTCTTGGGGGTCTTTCCATGCATGAGGTTATCAAACGACACAGAGTCCTGAAGAAGATCTGTTGCAAAGAGTTAGATATCGTGATTCCAGAACATATCAATAGATGAGATGACTTACAGTAAACACCACCCATAACGCAGAAGATACCAAAAGAAAAGATCCAGATACGAACAACAGCAACAATGGAAGTCTGTCCATGCTCAAACCAACCGAAAATAGTGAAAAGGGTAGCAATGATGTCGACGAGGAAAATAGCGCCGGACAACTGCCACGAGGGGATGGAAGACCAGAAAGGACCATTGGCACGGGTGATGAAGATGAGCCAGTTCTCGGTGAGGGAGATCTCCAAGAACAAGACCTCGTCACGGTTACCGAAATTCTGGACGATACCACCGTAGACGCGGGTAGCGTTGGATCCACCGTGGGCGATCATGGTGGTAAGGGCAATCCAGGAACCGATAGCAAGAACAATACCAAGAAGGATAGACATACCCCACAGACGAGGCAAGTTCCACTTGACGGGAGTCTTGGAGAACGGAGCATTGTCGTAGGCGATGGCCAAGGTAGCGATATCGGCGAAAATGGCAATGAAGACAACCAAGTTCAAGTTGAGCGACTCGTTAAGAATAGCGATCCAGAGACCCAAGAAGATTTCCAAGTGAAGAGACAAGGCAATACGGTAGACAACGTAGGCGTACATGCGGTGGAAAATCTGGCGAGAAGTCTTGAGAGCGTCAATGATAGCAGAGAGACCAGGAGCCAAGAAAACGATATCAGCAGCGGAACGAGCAGCATCGGAAGCACCCTCGACAGCGATACCGGTATCAGCCTTCTTGAGAGACGGAGCATCGTTGACACCATCACCAGTCATAGCAACCAAGTAACCACGCTGTTGCAGGATCTCGACGACATTGTACTTGTGCTGGGGGAAAACTTCAGCGAAACCGTCGGCAGCCTCAACGAAATCATAGACCTCAGAACCGGGCATGTCACCACCACCAGAAAGACCGAGGCGTTCAGCATTGTAGATGTTGGTACCGAGACCGAGCTGGCGAGAAGTTTCACGGGCAATACCGACAGCATCACCAGTCAACATCTTGATGGACAAACCGAGAGTCTTGGCTTCATGGACAGTCTTGGCGGTATCGTGACGAGGAGGGTCAGAGCAAGGCATGATACCGAGGATTTCCCAGTGGCCTTCACCGCGCTTGCGGGCAACACCGAGGGAACGGAAACCACGAGTAGCGAATTCAGCGACCTTGTTCTTGTAGTCATTGGCAATTTCCTCAGGGATGGGGTGATCCTCCTCGACGGTACGGAGAACGAAAAGCGGGGCACCCTTGACACAGACGATACGTTCACCCTGGGGAGATTCGACGACAGCAGTAACCTTCTTGGAGACGGGATCGAAGGGGTGGAACTCGAGGACCTTGTAGCGGGCGAGGACATTCTTAGCACGAGGGTAGAAACGAAGAGACTTCAAGAAAGCCTTGTCGATAGCATCAAGACCCTTCTTCTTGCGGGAAGCAGCCAAACAAGCGGTAAGCATGAGATCATCGGGCTCAACACCTTCGACAGTGTAGGGCTCGGCGAGGGACAGCTTGTTCTTGGTGAGGGTACCAGTCTTGTCAGAGCAGAGAATCTCGACACCGGCAAGGGACTCAATGGCAGAAAGCTTCTGGACGATAGCCTGCTTCTTGGCGAGGTAGGCGGCACCGACAGCCATGGTGGTGGTGACGACAGCGGGAAGACCGACGGGGACACCAATGATAGTGATGGCAAGAGTGAATTCCAAGATGTGAACGATTCCATTGGAGCGGTAGAAGGAAGAAATCCAGACGACAAGAAGAGTGAAGATGACGAGGACGAGAAGAACCGTACCAATACCGTTAAGAACCTCAGTGAAATGACCAGTACCGGCAGAAGCAGCAGACACGAGAGCAGCGGCACGACCGACGAAGGTGTTGTCACCAGTAGCAGTAACGACCATGAAAGCCTCACCACGTTTGATAGCGGAAGACGCGTAACATTGATCACCCTTGTGCTTATCGACAGCGAGAGATTCACCAGTGATGGCAGACTGATCGACCTGGAGGAACGCGTCATCGGTAACAATGCGACCATCAGCGGGAATGATAGTTCCCTAGATAATGAGTTAGCACGCGTTTTTATTGCTGGGCTGATCGTGAAGAATAAACTTACCTCTTCAATCTGGAGAATGTCACCGGGGACGACCTGAGGAGCTTCAATTTCGAAAAGACGTCCGTCACGGAGGACAACGGCCTTCAAGGCGAGAGTCTTTTTCAATTCTTCGACGATAGAACCAGCCTGGAATTCCTGAACGAAACCAACGCAAGCGTTGAGCAACAAGAGAGCACAGATGACACCGAAATCGACCCAATCCTCAAGACCGGCAGCAAGAATGGCAGCAGCCTAGACGATAATATGTAAGTAATTGAAAGCATTACATAAGTAATTGCAGGGGAAAACAAACCTCCATGACGAACTGAATAGGACCAACGAAGTACATCAAGAATTTGAGAATCAAGTTCTCCTTCTCCTCCTTCATCTGATTGAGACCATACTTCTTGCGACGCTGTTCAACTTCGGCAGCAGTAAGACCAGTACGAGTATCAGTCTGGAGAAGATCTTCAGGAACTGGGCGGGCACTAGAGCCTGGAGCAGCATCGCCCTCATCAACTTCTTCCTCGTGACCATCTTGAGACTCGAGATCGTCGATTAACTGATCAATGTCCTCATCGTCTTCTTCGTCGAGAGGGGTACCCTCTGGCTTCTCGTCTAGGTGATCGTGCTTCTCAGACTCGATACCCGAATGATGATGATGGGGTGCTACGTCCGAGGACGCAGAATACCCCGGTGTTGTAGCGGTATTCGACATTTTATGTTGCAATTAAAGTTGGGGGCCACAAAATGGCGAATGTAGAGTTATTGAGTTGTGGGAGAGAGGTTGTGTGGGAGGGGGTGGGAGGCGGGTTATTTAAGCGGTGGAGATAGCGTATTTGATGTTTTTTTTTTGGATTTTAGGACCAAATGCGGGCAGTGTCAAAATCCTAGCGGGAGAGTTGCACACAAAAGACAAATTTGCGTGATGGCTAGGAAGACACCTGAAAGGGAATTGTCCGCACACACCGCTGCGCGATTGCCGGGAAAAGATTGTTTGAGAATCTTTTATGGCTGGCCGAATCACAAAGCAACGGTGAAGAAGAGGAAGAGGAAAAAAATCAGACTTCGGCGGGCGAGGAGGGTCAACTATATACCTGCAACAGGCCGCCGTCCGGGCTGGAAACAACGCTGTGGATGGGATGGCACGCACGGCTATGGATTAGCACTCAAGCTCTCTTCCAGTCTCCCACAGCAAGACGTGTGGATGCCGATTGCTTTTTCCTCCGGGCTTGTCTTGTCTGTAATTGGCCTAGCGATAACTGTGAGGTCGTTCTTGGACCGAAGTAGGGTGGGGTGGGGTGCAACCAGGGTAGCAGCAACCGGGGGCAGCAGCAGCACCCCAAACCTTGCGTTATTCGCTCCGTCTGCGTTACCCATACACTTGCCTGAAAAAGAAAATATTATTTTAGAGGGAAAACTTTGACTCCGGAAAGGATGCCATCAGGCAAGCGGAACCAACTGAAGAAATTCTTAATAAAAATAATTGTCACCATCCAGAAACTAGGAAAAAAACCACCTCAACTAAATCCCCACACCCGACCCTAATAATTTACTATTATTACCCAATCACTCCCCCCAGCTCTCTCCTACAGAGATAACGCTGCTGAATCAGAGCTAGCGTCAAAAGCCCTAGGCCTAGCACCAGCCATCTGCGTCTTCTAGGCTCTTGAATGGGAAATTTTGAAATTAAAAACTGAGGGAAAAAAAATACGTCAATAAAAAGGAAACAGCGGCACTCAAAACAGTGACCCGCGAGCCACTAGGTACCAAGCGGTTGTAATTGCCAAAAGAAGTGTCCCTATCGGCTCAAAACCATCCTTCTTCTGGTTGAGAGACCTACCAAAATATTACCAAATGAATGTTTCTGAGAGTTACGCTTGTCAACCGTCCCAGTGTCTGATCCCCGCGCCCCTGCAAGATAGCATCTCCACGAGCACGAATTTCCCCAGCTTTTAATTGTTTCAATCGCGATAATTAAGCAACCTGCCAAAAAATTTGGAGGTTTGGGCATCAACCCCTCCAAAAGTAACGTAACGTAACGGTGCTCACGAGCATTGGCGCTTTTTCCCCCGCTGTGGCAGTTAGCAAGCGATGATCGCGCCATGAGTTTGCAGTCGGCACCGGTCAAATTCCCGTTATGCTGTAATCTCACCTTGGGTCTGGCTCAAATTTCTTTTTTGGCGCGCGTTTCATTGGCCTTTTTTTTTTCACACGGCGCCGCGGCTTGGGAGAAGGAGCAAATACTGGAAATCGGTTCGCCTCCCGACCCTGGCATATATTTTTCTTCATCCAATCTTGGGGTGTTTGGCATCGCGTTTCGCGACGATGACGCCTATTCCCTCCCCGCTATAGCGTACCAAGACTCACGATCACATATGCACAATCGATCGTTTAGATAGGGTAGGGTCCACGGAATTCTCCCGGGTCTCGGGGCTCGTGAGATATCGTAGACTAGATAGATGAGATCTAATCCGCAAAAAAAAACAAGACAAGGCAAGACAATCGCAATAAACTACAAGTCTGGGCGTGGAATAGCATCGCGTTCGTCCGAACAATCTAAAATTGTGGGGGACTGCATGGAAAAGGCGAAGAAGAAGGAGGAACATTGTTGTCACGCACGTCTCACTCCAAGAGCCCAAGACGGAGCATCGTGAGATTTGGGGAGCCAAGAAGGTTCTCCTGTATCTGATTGTCTTTGGCTACGAAACGCGCTCAAGCACAATTATCTCCACTACACCTTCGCCGCGTTGGAAGTTGAGGTAGAAAGGCGCACAATTGCTGAGGCATTATGGATGAGCGATATTTTGATACACGCACGGTGAGTTTGCCTCTCTCGAAAGGGTCCCACCGTTAGGTAAGCCTACATTCTGATGACGCTGACGGTGTAGGTGCTGGAGTTTCGCCGCGTTATCCACCGATTCTAGCTCCTTCAGGGCGTTAAAGAATGAGGAATTTCGAGGCATTTTTTGCGAGTTCTATGAAGGCCTGCCGTGCCGGCTGGTTACCGAGGCATAGTAGTAATTTGAGACCCAGTCCTGTCCTGTCCTGTCCACTCGGCAGGATCGGCACCAAAAGATCAAACCAGTGACCGTCAGTGACCACGACCAACGAGGCAGACACCCTGCGCACAATATTCGGGAAGCCCTGTGGGTACATTTCCGGCGTAGCCAGGAAGCGTGAGTTACTCAAGCGATTGACAAAACGATAAGCGATAGAAAATCCGAGTCACGAGTCGAGGCTCTCTCCGAACGGCGGCAAGACTCGCCTTGTTTCTCTTTCCTTATTTTCACCTAGGTATGTCGCAGTATGTACTCTAGGTACCGCTCCGCGGAATTCAGGAATGCCGAATCTCCAATGTACCTCTTGCTCGCGCTTGCATGCTTTCCTGTGGAGCTCGGGGAGCTTCCCCCGACAATCCCGGGTCGGTGCTTCTTCTATCATTTCAGCTGCCCTGAATCCAGCCAGATTGAGCTGGCCCAGTAGCTGTGCTGTACATCTCCTCCTCGAAACACTTTGTACATACAGTAGTGAAAATACTATAGTGAAATATCGCTCAAGGGGCGACACCTCAGGCCGCACGAGTAGGTTCCGAAACGACCGACTTGCCGTTAGCTCTGGAGAATTCCATAAACTGACCTGAACTTCCGATGACGCCTTTACAAAAATGGGAATACACATTTTACTCTGATGAGGGATCTAAATCCCATGTAGGCACACATGTGGCGCCAACCCGCCGGCCACCGGGTTCCGATGGGAGGACCCTTTTCACGTTTCCCCGTTCGTGCCATCGCATGTACATGTATGTACCAATTAAACTAAAGATAATTAGATATTTCGTTGATGTATTATCACCGTTGTTGTTCAAGTCGAAACCGAGTTATCAGCGATGATCCTATCCACAATACAACTGTTTACGGCACCGCTTGCCATACGCAATCGAACTGATGTGAATTACTTATCTAATGGGTTCCGTAAAGCTCTCTGTAACATTGGAACCAGGTAATATTCTGTTGAACATCTACATATCGCCGAGCCGCCGTTGAGCGCCTATGCTGCCATGTTGGCTTATGCTGGCTGTGGCAGATGCTCTTCTGTGTACTTCCGCTTTTGTATCTCGTATGCAAGATGCCACCAACTGACAGCGGACTCACCTTACGGATCTAGATTTCGCATAACCTCCAACCCGTCTTTCGCCCCATCTCTGGGATGACCCTTCGTTTCCGGTGGTGGGGGGGAGGGGGATAATCGACTACCGTGGCCCAAGTTCGTTAGATCCCACATGAAGTTGTACAGATTACACGGGTACTCCACGCGCCCATAGTTTTAAATTTTTTCGTTTCGGTTTCCAGAACATTTTATTTTCGACCGCTGTTGCTTTTGCGCATGAATAATTGTTGTTATCACTCGCTTGTGGCAGCATTGCCCAATGATGGTGTTGGTGTTTTGTAACTTTTTATTTTTTATTTGTTTTTTCCCTTAATTTTGCTTTTTGCCTCCACATAATATTTTTATTTTTGTTTGTGCATGCAACTCTTCTAAGCTTTTTCATCCCGCCGCCCGCGATCCCATCACCACCACCAGCCTTCTTCTCATGTCGGAAAAATTTTGCCTCCAGTCCGGCCTGTGCGGGATTTTTGGCTTTTTGAACCCTTCCTTCAAAATGTAGGCGAACTTGCTTTTATCCTTCACGAGATCACTTTCCGTACACAACCGTTCTGCTCAATCTGCACGCGCCACCTGCGGAAAAACTCAGATCATCGTATCGTGCCATAAATAAAGTCAGCGAGATACCGATATCAGAAGTAAGACGCGATTCCAGCGCCGCAGAAACCCCCGCAAAATAAACCCTAACCCGTCCCACGGGAGTTTCCTTCTGTAACAGCATCTCCAACACTACCAACCGAAGGAGAACGCCAACCCAATTGCCGACTGCGTGTGACAGAGAGAAACATGTACTTGCGCAAAGTTGCGCATCTAAGAGATAAAGTGTAATAAAAAAATAAAAAAAAGTGATTAATTGGTCGCCTATCGCGAATGCCTTACCAACGTCTTTTCGTAGGTTGCACCTATCCGCCACCCCCAGAGTTGAATACCGACCCATAGACTTGCATGAATAAAGTACACAACAAACGACGTCACTCGCGTGCCCCGGATATCTTACACGGTCCACCCACCCTTTCGGAAATTAGGCAAAAAAGTGGGAGGACAAACTGCTCTTCTCCGCTCATGTCGCGAGAGTTCCGGTCATCATCCCATGTGTAATCTTGGGGGATGTTCGGGGAGAGCAAGGGACGGCGCGTGGAACTTGAGATAACTTTTAGCTGTTTTCCTATTTCGTATAATTTACATAATACAGGAATTAAGGAGTAGAAGATTAATTGCCCTTTTCCCTTTAGCTGTTTGGTTGATACAGCAAAGAATACGGGTAAATTTGAGCCGTTACGGTGGAGACGAGATCGGATACAGGGGAAAAGGGAAAAACAAAAACAAACAAACAATCGGAAAAAAGAGGAACCCGAAACTCCCGTCGAAAATTATTTTAGCAGATATTTCTTCACCCCACACGTAAGACTAAACAACCAGCCATCCTGGACCAACAAGTATTAATCCGCTCTAGCCGCTTCCGCCACAGTAATGCGTTGTCCCACGGTCCAATATTAAGCTTCAGCGTGCCGCTTCCGATTATCGCTCGCCCCTCCATATTTTACTTATCTACACCGGTGGTGACTTCATCGTCCAGATGACTGACTCGGGAACCCCGGGTATTGGAAACCAGGTGGCATATTCGGCGGCATCATACTCATGGGAAAAGGAAGGCCAGTGCCGAACCCTGGGGTTGGTGGAGCGACACCTATGTTATTATCTCGGCCTCCCCGCTGGTTGTTGTCGTTGTAATCCGTGCGCTTGTTGCGTTGTTCTCGATGGGCTTCATGGGTGTCGTGGGAAGACCGAGGACCCTTCGCGCCGCCAGAATCTGTTGGGAAACGCTTGCTGATTGCTACATGCGGAATATCGTTAGCACGAAGTTTGGCGATGCATGGACTCGGAGGTGAAAAAGGGGAATGATGGTTTTCCATCAAGGAGGATGTGCTGTCCTAAAAGACACGGAAGGAAAGGGCGGAGGAGAATGAAAGGAATTTGACTAACGAACCTTTGGAGGAAACGCCTTGCCCAATCTCAATATCTGGTTCCTCGACGACCATTCCACCTTCTAACGGCTTTCCACCAGTGCCTCCGTACTCAGCAGATACCATCCATCGCTGATCCGCGTCAGTCAGACGGTCGATTGGAATAATACTGATTCCAGTTTGGTAATCGCTGCAATCCCGCGGTCCGTAGCCGACGCCCCAGCGAGTCTAGAAGTCGGTGTCAGCACGATGAATAAACCACGGAATGAAAGGCTGGCTGCATACTCTGATGGTCATGTTTTCAGCTCGATATGTCTCCATTCCAGCTCGGGCCTTGACCGCATCGTTACGCGTGAGCATCTTGATGAAGGCATGGCGTTTTTCTTGGTTGACGATACACGACTGTACTAATCCGTGCTTTTCGAATAATTTTCGAAGCTCATCTTCAGAAATTCTATCGCTAATATTAGCAAGGCGAGAGGGATGAAAAAGCGCGCAAGAGGCTTAAACTTACGTTACACCACCGACAAACAATGTCCGACTAAGCACTGTATTATTTATGTAAATTAGCTATTGTGTCACCAAGTAATTTAATTTGCTCTTTTAGTTTACCTTTGATGCTACCCGATCCAATGTTTTGGTCGAACTCTACAAATTTCGGGATTTTTGGTAATGCGGTGGGTGTGCTACGATCCCCGCCTTGGCTACTCTTTCCGTTTACGAATCTGCCGGGAGGGGTTCTGCTGCGATCCCTGCGACCGCGGGGGGATCCCCCTCTGCGCCCAAAAGCACCACCGCCACGTCCCCTCCCCCCACGATTACGTTCACCATCACGGCCGCCACGAATCTCGTTACCCTCATATTCGCCATACACTGGACTACGACGTCTAAAGTTTGGCGGAGAGCGGCCCGCGCCAGTAGTACCAGCAGCGCTTCCCCCACGATCGAACCGAGGCGGGGACCTTGAGCGGGATCTTCCCCGACGACCTTCTCTGTAGCGTGGGGGTGAACGGGACGGCGGTGAGTAGTGTTCACGGCCGCGTTGGCCGCCCCGGTTATACCCATCATCGGATACGTTCTGCGAAGGTTGCTGAGGAACACCCATCATTTGGTTCATTTGCTGCCATGCTGGTATTATGCCGCCTAGAGTTGTGCCAGGCCCATTTGGTCCGTCTGCACCAATACTATTAAAGGACGCAGTCAACTGGGGGACGCTCATGCCCTGTAGCCCCGGGTGTTGAAGGATGAGTTGGAGAAGTGCCATTTGATCTACGGGAGGAGCGGAAGCAGGGGCACTAGACCCTTGTTGGGTCTGTTGCGGTGGGAACTGGGAGTATGGGTTTTGGATCTGGGGAGGCTGTTGCTGGCCAAGGTACATTCCGGGCATCTGGTTACCAAACATTGGCATCGCTGGAACACTGTTCGCGTTTGGAGGGGTGGAAGTATATGGCATAGGGACTGGAGCAGCTTGGGCTGGGGGCGCGGCAGGTCGGGACATAACGAGTGCACCAGCATCTTGAGATATACCAGATAGTCCATTTGAGTGAGAATTTGATACGTTGTACTGCGGAGTTGCTACGGGGGGTGCAGGCGCTTGAGCAGAAGTAGGCGGAGTGACATTTTGATTTTGCTGCTTTGCCATATTGGCAAGCGCCTGTAATATAGAAGCAGTACTCGATGCACTTGGCGCGGCTGGTTGTTGTGGTTGTTGTGGCTGCGATAGCTGCTGATATTGTGGAAAGGCCTGCATTTGGCCGTTTAGGGATTGTAAATGTGGAGGCGGTGACCCAGTTGGAGTAGTTGACTGCACAGAATCTACAGATAATGCAACAACAACAAAACATCAATTACAGACGAACTTCTCCCAAGATATACTGGCGATAACTAAAGAATACGTGCGGGAGGGATATAAAGGCTTACTCTGGACTCTAGCCTGGGACATGGGGCTTGCGGCAATCTTCTGCTTAATGTCTGCCAAAACCTCGGGGGGAAATGTTGAGCTGCGCTCCCAAATCGCTACGAGCTTTTCTATTTTGTCCTAGAAGACACAATATCTGTGTAAGTTGGATGCCTCTACATTTTGATGCGAACGAGTAGATGTATGGTTCAAAGCGATAGCAGGAAGGGGGAGGTTTCTCAATCGTTGCCAAAGTGGATATTGATAGTATATATAGTTTGACAACACTTTGATAACCAGAAGAATACTCCGCCCACGAATCACCGTTGAACTTATGTTCATTCTCTGGAAAATAGCGTACCTTATTCTCTTCAGGAGGTGCATGTTGCAATATATCATTCATCAACGTAGGGAGAAGCTCCGTGATTCTATAAACGCCAGCACCATAGGTACCGTCAGGGGCATCGGCAGAGACCGGTTGCTGACTTTTCTTCGCGAGATCTAAGTACTTGCGAGCAACAGAATCTACAACGTAGAGGGGGCCTAGTTTATGTGTTCCTGGGCATTTCTTGAAGTGTGTGTACAACTTCGCGATGATAACAGATTCGGACTAAACATTATCGTCAGTCAGCATCTAAATGAAGTGTTCGTTCTACGTGGCTACCGGCACCGCTTATCTAAGAACCGTTCAGTAGGAAGAAGTACCTGGACGTTTTTCGCGCTGAGGTCGGTTATTTGATTGATTTTCGAGCCAGACACACCTGGTGGTTTGGTGGCTAGCATGGCTTGCAGAGCATTCTCCAGCTCTGTCACCACAGACATTATGATGATGGTAGAGTTTCCCGCAAACACCAAATGGAGAATATTACTCGGACCAAGTAGCAGCAGCAGCCCAACGATTAAGGTTGGCGATGACGCGTACGATGATTCTCTCTAACAACCTCTCTCAACAGTGGTCGCGCGCGACTAATATTTGTTCCTTGCCTCTCTACTCGACTTCTTCGCTTTCTTCTAGATAACCGGATGATGAGTTGGAGCCTCGATTCTCTTTACTGAGAGGCAGAACAGCTTTTCATGTGCTGCTGGATGCCTTCTCTAACAGTATTTGCAACGTCGATCACCTAGAATTCAAGCCTGAATGTGTACGATGGGTCAAATGTTGATGAAACGAGCGGGAATAAACCCACGATCGGGAGAGTGGCGCCTGGGGAAGAGAATATATCGGATAGTGTGTATGTAGGGGATTTAGATGGGTACCGTATGTAGTGGAGGTTGCAGTGGCTGCGGGGATTTACGACGCGGGTGTTGGTTGGGGGATGCAGGAGAAAGAGAAGTCTCGGTGAGGGGACGTTCCATGGAATGCAGTGAAACTCAGAGTTTGTCAGGCTTTTTTGTGTGGCTTAGTAAGCATGCCGGGCATGTCCGCGGCGCATGGGCGTAGTTTTTCTGTCATAGCGCCTGTGCGGCTAACCAATTTCGTTGGAGCCCTAACGGACACCAATTGACTCGGATTTAAGCTCCATGAACTTGAACTCTTCAATTGATGGGACATCATCAGCTGAAAGCGACGCAGGGCTCTCTTTTTGGTTTGGAGAAAATAGCAATTATCGATCTTGAAGAATATGTGGGTTTCAACTTCAAAATGCTTGAAGGAAAGGCCAATTAAAGCGTAAAGAAAGCATGCTTGGATCGCTATTGGGTTTGGGATCACCAGCCTATGATACTGGACTCAAACATGCGAAACGGGCGACATACAGTAACCAACGAGACATGGCGAAGGGCCGTTCGATTCACATGCAAGTGACGTGCTGTAGCATATAGAAGGTGAATAGTCTATTCTTGGAAACTGGGGAAGATAAGCGAATTATTTGATCATAGGGTATCACTCAAATCAACCCATATTTTCGCCCTTAGATAGCTGCCATTCCGTCCCTGTTTTTTATTTTGTCGCTAATAGGGTAGTACACAACGGGAAAGAGATGTAAGACGCTGTCTCACGCTGCTGTGGAAACATCCCTCCGTCTTGCATCGTCTTATGGATTCTAAGGAATGCAGCTTGAGGCACTGTTGTACTATGTGAGTGGTCCTACCCAAAACCACGAGGGTTTTCCGTGAGACATCCAGTTACCTGAAGCCTTCCTTTGCGAGATAGTTTTAAGGATACGGTGTAGGTGGTAGGGGTAGTGGCTCGCTTCGTTTCGCGTTTTGGAGGTTGCCAAGACTATTGCAACGGGACGTGTTTTTCAAGGTGTTCTGAAGCTTCTCCGTGGATGATCGGGGAAACATCAAGTAAATTTCTCAAGCAGTAGGATCTTGCAATTCGGGTCGACCCCCGAAGGGATTGGAGGTGACTAGCGAGAGATGCTGATGTCTCGCTAAACAAACTCGTGGGCAAGATCTTCCAGCACTAGAACCTGCAATCGATTATCTCACCCGACTAGAGTTCTTGACCTTAAAATTTTCCTTATTTTTTAGTGTGTTTGCGTGGTTAAATTACGATAATGCCGATTTGGATCACTTATGAGACATCTGTCGGTACCACCAGAACGCCTTTCGCTAAAACTGATGACGTCGGAGACTGAGGCTGTAGTATCTATTTGACGAGCAAGCCTAAAGGTGGAGTGGGGCCACGTCAAGAACCCGATAACTCTGACCTTTACTCGCTTTTTTGGTACCACTTTATGTTATGTAGGCCTTGTTCTTGGATACTTGTTTCATGTTCGTACCCGAGTCGGGGTTTGAACGTGGGACCAGCAACAGGGGTTATTCGCTCGATGAATTCATTATGCGAACTGGGTATACCGCCGATTGTTTTCTTACACCTGGCCAGGCTGTGGAAGTACGAGGGTGGTTGATTCTGTATTCGTGGCAGATAGTAACGGCTCAAATTTACCAGATCGAGACTTTGGGTTTGATGGACCTACCGTATAGACTCTTGCGGCTCGGCCGGCGGATATCTTTCTTCTTTGACGCCTTCTATGCATGGAGCATAGATGCGAATGCAATAGACAACGGTATGGATAATAAGATCAGCCGAGCGGTAAGTCCTTAGTAAATAAGTATTAAATTGGTCCGATTGATAGATTCGCCCGGTTCTTGACATGTTGGACGGGTAATTGTAGTGGGCTAAAGTATCGCTGGCACGTTGAGAGGTAGATCTGAGCTTGGTCATCTTTTTCCCTGCATTTCGTTACTATGGGCTTAGGCTGTATGGGTTTTTGGGGTTGTTTGCTTGAATAGTAGATGTCGAGCCATTTGGGGTAGGAGATCCATATGCTGTGGAATTGGCCGAATACTCTGTGGGTCTTATTTTACATAAGTTTTCATAGATCATAGAAAATCACTCGGGCGCGAAGCAACCGAAACATTTTCCCTTATCCACTTTATGTTATTTATTCCAGAGGATCTTTAGGCTTAAAATGTCCTTTTGAACTCATGTTAGATATTGAAATCTTCAATGAGGGATAGCTTTCGTAGTGAATGTGACCGGGAAACTGCATATGGTCGGGTAGCGCAGACCTAGACGCAGCCGACGGTATTTGGGAAAATCTCATCTTAACCTACCGGAGATCTTTTCTTAGTGATTTGTGAGGCTTAATTAATGGGATATTCCGACCGTGTGTGTATAGGTAAATATCCGGTGATATCGAACATATATTCCGATTTCTGGATTCTCGTGGCTTCCACCTGTTGGATAGGTTTCACGGCTGGTTAATGGAAAGCAGCAGGACACGCATCTTTTAGCAAGCCACTCTAAGCACTAGAGAGATAAAAGATAAATTCTGCAGCCGTTTTTCCACAGGACTACCTTGTAGGAATTTATTCCGCGGGATACATAGGAACACTTCTTGGGCCTTTTGGTGGCGATTATTAACGGCTAGATCTCCGAAGCTTGCCTCATAACTTTTGCCTCATCCTTGTTTGTTGGTAAGAGCTACTTCGTAGGAATTCTCCGATTCTTGTTGTACCTAAACACTGTTCCTTCCCACAGATTGTTCGGGCTAGCTTAGGTTAGCCCGGGAAAAGCTACGAAAACAGTACTTATTAAGAGTGATTGGGTTACACTACCTGAGAGATGTGTCGTACTAATGGCTGTTGCTTGTAAGGGATACATGTAAGTGCCGAAGGAATTGATGGGCTTGCCGGGTGCATGTGAGACTTAGTTTCTGTTGTACCCCTCGAAATTTTCAGCGGCGGGGACTCGGGAGTGTGTATACGAGTGATAAGCGGTGATGAAAGCTGATCTTCATGCATATGGTCATGGGTATATTCCGCTGTTGAGCCTATAGATCAATGTATTTAGTTTAAACTTATATAAATCTTGGGTTATCTTGGTCAAAATGACCTGTTTTCGTCCATCTCATGAGTGGGCACTTCTATTCTCTTTAATGAATAGGACCTGTTTGATCACTTTGAATGATAGTGTAGGATACCGAATTAACTAGTGCTATGGATGTGTGGTTTACGGGTGATTTCTTGTCACGCTCTCTTTTAAGGTATAATTTAAGTTGATCAGATAGTGTGAAAGAACTCTTTGGAAATTTGATTCGCAGGAAATTACATCAACAAGTATCCTATACCCATACACCCAACCTCTATAAATAAGAACAAATGAAAAAGGAAATGAAGGAGGAATCTAATACAAAAGAAAGTCATTGCAGCCTGTTCTTTTTCTTTACCAGGCTTGCTCCCTCCAAAACTTTAGGAATCTAGATATCAGATCTTTGTCGACCACCTTACACTCTCCAAGACTCTTACTATATTTTCTCGCCTCATCTGTCTTGAAATAAGGCACACTTTCCACAGTATCTTTCCCATACTTCGCCTCAAAGAACTCTAATAACTTGACTGGAGGGTTCACTTTTGGGTCTTGGTTTGAAGCCTTCAGCCTCGCAATCCATTCGGTTGGCGTGACCTCCTCGAAATTCAAACCGGCTGCCTTAAGAGCAGGAAGGAACTCGTTGTTCCAAGAGGTGTTGGAAGGGTTAGAGATGTTGAATACACCATCACGGGCTTTATCAACAGGAATATATGAGAGATCGATACAGGTTTGAGCGACCACATCAACGGGGATCCAGGAGACAATTTCATCGTTGGTTGGGCGAGGGAGACATCCAATCGTGAGTGCAGACTGGGTGGTCAACGGGATTGCTTCAGTCGCGTTCCAAAGTCCATTGGTGGTGTCTCCAACAACCTGCCCAATTCTGAGTACGCGTGATGCCATTCCTGTTTTCTCTGCGGCGATGCCGCAAAGCTTCTCAGTGATGAGCTTGGAGCGTGCGTAGCCCATTGGCATCGCATTCTCGAGGGAGGTGGGCTCAGTTTCGGAGATGACACGGGCAGGAGTAGCGAGAACAGCAGAGATGGATGAGCAAAAGTTGAAAGATGCGGGGGTGGCACGGTGGGAGCGCAAGCAGAGGGACATGAGATTGTAAGAGCCGCGGATATGCTGCTTTTCAAATGATGTCACGTCCATGTTGAAGTTGACTGACCACGCAGAGTGGAGTACGATGTTGACGTTTTCCAGTAGTTCTTCGTAGACTTCGGAAGCCAGGCCAAGCGTCTCTGAGCTGAAGTCTGAGGGGAATGTAGAAATCTTTGCTAGTTGCTCTTGTGATAGTCTGTCGTAAACACGACGCTCCTTAAGAGAGGTGATGGTGCGCTGGTTGGCATTCTCGAGTGAGCTGGCACGGACAAGGCAGTAGACTCTCTTGACAGAATCTCTGGCTACAAGTTGAGCAACAATATGAGCACCAAGAGAACCTGTGGCGCCAGTGACAACCTACAACAAGTGTTAGATTTTGCAGGATGAAAGTCAGACAACAATGACTATATGGAATGCATCTACTTACGATGTAGTCCCCATCAGGATTCGACTTCCCAGGCAAATGCTGCGGGAAATTGGAATATTTTTCAATCAGCGCCTTCAATAGATCTTCTTGGGAGTCCACCACCTCCTTTTCGCCAGTTCTCAGGTGATAGAGATGCCTGGCAAGTTTGGCAAGTGTAGGCTGCTCGAAAACAATGTTCTGGCTGACTCTTCCACCAGTTTTTAGTTCCCGGACAATCTTTCCCTGGATCTGCATGGCACCCAAGGAATCAAGGCCAAGTGAAAAGAAATCGGTATCATCTTGGAGCTGACTAGGATCGTTGAGCATAAGAACCTTGATAAGTTCCTTTTTGATGAACTCTTTGGTGTTGTCCTCGGAAAGCTCCAAACCGTCCTGGCTGCTCTGGGTCTCAAAGTCTTTGTAAAGCTTTTCGATCTGATCGGCAAACTTGGCGTAGAAGGCTGCCCTAATGACGGTACCTTTATCGGTTCTTGGGAAATCTTGGCCTACTGGCAAAACAGCGATCATTTCTTTCGAGATTTTGGCGTAGGCAGGCATAATCTCATTGCCCTGTTGAACAGAAGCCCAGATGTTTTCAATAACTTCCTCTCGTCCCATACCGGCGGCATTCTCACTCGCTATCACGAGCATCCCCAAATGCGCCCTCTGTGCCCCACACACAACGACCTCCCTGGCGTGGGGATTCTCCCTGACATGTAACTCGAGGGTGACTGGGTTAGCCTTTTCTCCATTGCTCAAGACAAGGGTGTCGTCGAGACGGCCGTAGTATTTCCACTTGTTTGAGTTAGTGGGATGTTGTTCGAAGAGGTCATGTGTGGCGTAAGAGCCATCAGGGCGGTTTGATAGGGACTGAGATGGCCATCCAGCCTTGATGACTAGCTCACAAATACCGGGGGCAACAGGCTCCCACAGTGCGTAAGGGGCAAACGAAGGAAGAGAGCGGAGGTAGTTCCAATCGTCGTCGTCGGTACCGCGAACTGAAGACAAGGAGACGCCATTTTCAGTGCTGTGAGTGAAATAATCAGCTTTATGGCCCGTTTAAAGTGTTTGGAGTAGTCTTGGTTTTCTTTGTGGGGTGCTTACGATCCGTAGAAACTAACAACATTCACACCGCTAGCAACCAGCCTATCACCAAGCTCATCGGGGCAACTGGATCCTCCAAAGACAACTCTCTTACGGTTAGCCATAACTTCGATTCCGCCTGGTGTCTCAGAGAGCAACTTCAAAGCGTAGGGGACACCATAGAACAACTCTAGGTCTGTAGCCTTCATGGCCTCGATCATATTCGGACCAGTAAGTGGGATATCAGCATTGAACATGGCAATCTTCTGCCCAGAAGTAAGAGCTCCGGTCACAGCTACCACACCATAAGTATGATATAATGGAAGAGTGATCATCGCCGACATGTTATCTGCTGCAACAAGTCTAGCTGTGTTCAAGGAAGCTTGGTGGGTTGAGCCTACAGGTTTCGGGAGGCCGGTCGAGCCACTGGAGTGGATGATCCAGAGGATCTTCTCAGATTCCTGAACATGGTTGAAACCCTGATCGAAAGCAGTTTCCTCCACTGGGATCTGCTCATCTGCGGTTCCTTGAGGATTGTAGATATCCTCTCCAGCCATAGACATTACGTTCAACGGGAGTGGGAAATCATCCTTAATTCGTGAAATTGTCTTTTCGAACCCAGCTTGGATAACTATATCTGAGCAATTGGTCTTTGCGAAGAGATGTTTATACGCCGTATCTGAGATCCTTGTCGATAGGAAGAGGATTGTCCATCCGAGCTTTGACAGGGCGAACATGGAGACGACATAGTCGAAGTTGGAGTTACCTAGTAGAGCAACGACGCGAGGAGGAGCGGAAGACTTTGTGCGTGGTAGGTTGGTTTTTGAGTATTTTTTCGCAGCACGGTATGCAAAATTGTTGATTTGCGAGACGGTATATTGTTCGTACTGGGCGCCAGACTTGGGATACGAAATGAAAGGTTGATCGGGGTTTCGAAGGACTTGAGCACGAAGGAGTTGGTCGAGGGTGAGAGCTTTGGCTGGGTCTAGGGTTGTCTTGGACTCAACAGAGTTTTCAGTTGAAGAAGGGGCCATGTTGGCTTATCGTATGGTAGTTCTAGAGATAGTAGAGGGAGTATGAATTGATGCTGGAGGTATTGATATTGATATTTGTGGGTAAATAGTGTGAGGAGATTTATGAAGAATGGTGATGTCACAGCTTAAAGGTTTGGTATTGAGATATTCGGGCTCCAAGGGACAACTACAACTCTTTATATCCTCAACTACATGTAGTAGCCCTCGTTTTTATATGTAACACTACGGGTGGCGGAGGATCCACATCCTCTCATAGAATCCTGCGTTATTGTCCTTGAGTCTCTCCAATCATAATGATGCTCACAGTTATTACTGATTGTTGATTAATTCAATCCCACACCGAGGCACGGTCCACACGGCAATTAATTCTTAGAGGGATGTGTTACTATGTAGGGTGGGCGGATGATCGGCAACTAGGTTTTTGGCACGGTATGTGCGTAAGGTAAGAACGTGGAACGGACCTGTTATTGTTATTGGGATTGATTTTTTCCTTCTAGATCTTGGCACGTTGCTGTTGGAGTTCGGGAAGCTAGTTGTCGCGCACTCCATGTCCCTGGCATCACGCGGAAGCCAGGAGGTGTTTCCCCCTTCCAAATTGGGTGCATATGCGGTTGCAACTGCAGGTCCTGTGATGGGTAGGCTCGTTCCCCCACTGCCTAGGTGATGGGCCTTGGGAGGCTTTAGGGCCATACCGAGGTCAAATTTTTTGGGCTAAAATTATCTCTGGTCGCTCCATAGGCCAATTTTTTTTCGAGTGCAACCCACGACTCCTCTCAACACCCTCCGGCCGATAGGGTAGCGAGATCCGAACCGTAAAATCCGGATTTCTGCCGATTTCTCGAGTGTTCGGATAAACGGGGCCGACATTTCGATCGAATCACCATGATATCATCCACGGGACAGGTTGGGTTCACGAGATTACCCACCACCTGGAGCCGAGTTTTATGATTTCCCTCACTCAACTAGAGTATTATAACCTATCCGACTACCCGGATATGCCCCAGAGGTTTTGGCTCCGATTTTTCCGAGTTGACCTACCTACATGTAACTTCTAAAACCGGAGATAGATAGTGGGGGGTCTACATATTGTCATACCCCGCCTCTCCTTTCCGAGGACTCAGGGCTCTGACGGCTCACGGCGCTTCACCCAAAGCCGCATCGATTTGCTCAATCTGGAATATTCCGTGGTTTCCATGCGTGGACGGAATTGACGTTTCAAAGCCCTATGAGTTTTTTTGCTAGAAAACCCAACAACAGGAGCATCTTGCGGGGGAGCTATGGGCACAAATATGGGATAGAGATATTTAAGTAATATGGGGCAACCCTGGGTGGTAATGAGATAGTTCTAATCGGTGTCTTGGTAGAGTGGCATAAAGAATATAACATGATAGTGATGTTGCCTGGGAGCTACCCGCCAACCACTCATGGGAAGTGATCCGAAGGTTCTAGAAAAAGCTAAACTAGCTTGATTTAAACTTGTCCATTATCAGAACTGGGAAATGTGTGGCTGGGATAGTGTGCTCCGCGACTTGCATGGGCACTCTACATAGGCCCAATCCCGTGGCTAATCGAGTGACTGTCAATGATTTTGGATTTCGAGTTTGGTAGTCCAGCCGGTATCACATATCGCTGGACTAAAATTGGTTGCTTTCTTTTGTATCGTGCGGACTGCCTAAGATACGGAATATATGGCTGGGTTTGAGGTTACTGAAGAAATGGCGTTCTAGGGGATACACTCATATAGTCCAAGGTACACGCCGTAAATATCAGGGTAGGTTGGCGGTGAGGTCTTGACCTGGGAATAGGTTTTTTTTGGATCATCTGGGCGTATCTTTCAAACTGGTATGTATCCCACTAGTCATACCCGCACTTAGTCGCCGATTCTAAGGTAGAGTAAAGTATATATGTATGTACTCTAGTTCATCTTTAATTCTCCGAGTATGAACATGATTGACACGGGCCTTACGGAACCCGCGGCAAGATGCCCATAAGTCGATTGGGGTTACAGCACGGCTTTGTATTCGGCAATCTATAGCTAGATCCACTCATCAGTAGGTGCCGTATTTGGGAAGCTCCTCTATTTTAGCGGAAACCCCTTAAGACGTCAGTCGTACTTGTAGATAGGGGACGGGAATAGATGTTTGTATCTAGCTCGGGAAATAATTTCTTTTTAACAGCACTAGTGCGTGGCATGTATGCATTTTCACTCTGCCATGTAATATTCGGGGTATGCATACTGATGTAGTTAGTTTTTCGGATCCGTGGTATCCGAACCTTTAACCCCACAAGATTGAGATGTGTATAGGTATCTGCATGTACTGTGGAGGTTGAGGGACAAGATATCGACGGGCTTGACCAAAGCCGGTGCCGAGCTCCCCATATTTGATCAGTAATCAAACAAATAACCAAGTTACCGCGGTACAAAAGTATTATCCGAGGTGGCGCCGAATAAGCTTATCTGAACGTTGTTTTTGCCATTCTCGATATACCTTCGGCTGCCCATGTTCCTGAACGTGGCTGTAACGCCAATACCAAGTATCATGTCTTGACTCATGCGGTATCACTCGATGTGATTACCTTTTTATCTGAGCATCACTTTGGAGGCGTTTTTTCGGCTCACTCACTTAACATAATATTACTCTTGACTTATTAGTGTATCAACGCTAACAATTCTTCTTTTCTGTTTCATATAGAATGCTGAACTATGCGAGGTTTAGACGCAAGGAATTGCTGACCAAGGAAGTCCATTGCCGGTTTTAAATTAGTCATGCGTCTTTTTATGAGACATCTCTTCCGATTATAGGAAGGAAGGGCACTACAAGAAGGGCACATGGTATGATTGTCTCGGTGCTTAATTTAAGAAAGGTTTTAGTTACCTAATCGAGTTGGTTTGGTATTTCTTTTTAGCGTGATACGATATTGATGCTTTAGTGGTACAAGTTCATTCTCATTATGAAATATGGCCTTAGTCACAATGAGGTGCATAAGGAAACCTGAGACATGCTCCCTTATCGTATCCCGCTTTTTGGAAGTCTTTGATGGGGTATTTGTGTGTGTGTGGGGGGGGGGGGTTTAAGTATAATGGTCGTAGTATTGGCAAGAAGCCATAGTGATGAATTCGAAACTTGATGCCTTACATTGAGTTTTGGAGACCAAGGCACCCCCTCGGGGAGCTGGGAAACAAGCACCACTAAGTAACCTACAAACTGTGGTGTCATTGTCTCAGTGGTTTTATAGAACTTTAGAAACATGTCATATGTACCGAATCTTAGAAAGTGTGTATTTAAACTTATCGTACGATTGGGTTTTACATTTCGGATGGAAATCCTAGGATACATGTAGGCCTTCACTGTCCACCGGGCTCTGAGGCTGTGATAGTGATATGATGGTACGTGACTTTCCCCAGAGTATATGGCATGATTAAGCGCTCTGGTAATAGCTGATATTTTGTGCTGATAAACATTCCGTAGGCGCAATATAAAACTCTGGTTAGCTTAAATAACGCGAGCGATGAGATTGAATCTGGAACCTGCCCCCGTATGGCGGACTGTGCAAGTAATTCTAAATATCAGTTCATAGCCTACCTAGCTTGCAGATAGCATTGAATAGTAGCGTTAATGACTCATCAGCGTAAGTGCTTCAGCCATGCGCACGAATGTTTCTTGGGCGAATTTGATCGACCAAAATTTTGGAGAGGAAAACCGATAATACATTAGGTGGCTTTCATCATCTGATAGATAATCGATGGGTAGAGAGATCAAGAGACCTAGTTGTGGCGTTTAAAGCCTTCTATTTTAGATAGGTTCTATGTCAGCCACCTGGGTGCAGAAGCCCTCTCTGAGATTCTAACGTACGGGAGAAACTTTAACAAGGTTGTGAATGATCATCTTTCTCGTAAGTAGTCGCTTAATTTTAATTTTAATTCCTATAGCTTTCCCATTATCGCTTACCGTTCTGAATGAATGGTCGAGGGTGTTTTGTGGGTATAATTTAGTTTGTGGTTTTGTTTTATGTTTGTATTTATGTTTTTTTGGGACTAAGTATAGGACTCATAGGTTTACTTTACTGTACGTCTCCCTGGCAAATCCACCTAGTATCAGGTGCGGTGGTATCATATCCAAGGTTGTTGGATATACTTAATGAATGAATCAATCACGTAAGTGGTCGAGGGTTACAAAGGCTTCATAGATGATCACTCGTCGCACTATCATGATCGAAAGCCAAAGTTTTAAGTGTAACATAATCTAAGGACAAATTCTCTAGGGGTTGTTCCATAACAGACCTTTGGCCATAGCAGCGATTTATGAGGGCACTAGGTATATAAAAATTATCTTGGAAGGCGCTGGAGTTGAATGTATTGGGACCCTAACCCTATTGAATTATGCTGTGTGAGGCTTGGCGCTGAATGTGTTGGCTCACCCCAACTTCGAAACGTTTAGGATCTCTGGCTGAGGCACGACAACGAGGAAATCGACTTCAATTCCGAGATCCTGGTTACCCGACTTCTCCGGGATGGTATCTGCACTAATACGCTAAGGATAGGCGAGGGGTTGTTCGCAGAGGGGAAACAAACAAATCTTGAAGGTGAGAAGGAAGCGTTGATCAACTACTGTGGTTTGGTGGAGGTCTAGGCTGACAGAAGCTCTAGATCTGGACGGGGCTATGCTGTGAATGAGCCACCAAGCGCGGAGTGTTTTTCATGATGTTTCTCAACTTTTCAAATGAGTGCCTCCTGCAGGCTTCCGGATATCTTGACGCCTCCGAAGTCGCCGGCTGCAAATTGACCATTAACGGGGCGCTCACACCATCTTATTGGGATTAACGCCTTGGATTTCTGGATTAATGGGGGCTAATAGCCTTTGGTTAAACCAAATGGTCGAGCTACCGTTTGAGGTCTATGGTACCATTGTGGCCTGGGTCAGGATTTTCCTTTGCCCTACAACAGTGGGGCGCTAGGGAGAGTTTTGAACCAGCCCTAAAGAACGGTCTGGATATGCTCTCCACGAGCCTTTTGGAGAGTACCGGCCTCTTAGATTGGCATTGTGAACTAGTTGGCATAATGCGTTATAAACGCTGTGATCTGGGGGTGATTCACGCCGCATATTCGGGAGAAGTGGGAGGCACACCGAATTGTCTTCCGATAAATATGGTTGGGTTACCTGTGGCTTGGCATGGGACCTATATCGATGTCGTGGAATTTCTCGGAGGGTGTCCAGTAGCGACAGAGATAGCTAATGGGAAGACCTAGCGTTTATTGAAATATGGGGCATGTACGAAGGGATGTCTGTCTGCCAGAGAGGATGGGCTATACTTTGCTATACTGCAAGGGAACAAGGCAAGGGCATGCATGGTTACTCACTCATAGGGGTCAAACGAAGTCGTCTGTCTGAACCTAGGAGGGCTTATATAAGGGCTATATGCGTTTTGGGGTTTAGGACTATGGAGGGGACTTATTTCGACGACGCACTCAGGTGGCTAAGTATCAACAACAGCGAAGGAATGGTGTACCTCCATATGAGGACCATCGACAAGATCCTTATGACTCACATGCGTCGTATTCTCGTCCGGGTAACCATGTTCTCCCGAGACATGCATGCCACAACAATTCCTTTCTTCTCCGCACCCCCCGCCACGCATCTACTTTTGCGATCGCTCATCACCCTTCATTCCTATCATAACAAACCATCACGAACCACAGGCCCCTCTACGATCTTCGCTCGCACGCGATTCGATACCCGAAAATTCTGCACCGTTAAACGAACCCATAAAAACGAGTAAGCGAAGCGATGTCCGGCGGTAAAGGAAAGTCACACGGTGGAAAGGCGGGACCTAAGGGTGCTGCTGATGGATCAAGGCAGCAGGTTTCCCACTCTGCGAAAGCGGGGTTGCAGGTGAGAAATTTTCAATGTTTGCACATGGTTGTGTGTTGGGTTTTGGATGGATGGATGGACTCGGTTGGGATGGGAAAAACTCGGATTAAATTTAACGGATGATGCGAGAATTTTCTGCTTTGAACGCGTTTGGATTATTGTTTGTTGCTGCTTTGTGCAGGTCCGGGGAAGATGGCTGTCGGTGGTGGCGAACGTTCTGGATGAACATGAGCGGCACGTGCGCTCAAGCGAAATAAACAAACCGAAACGCGCAATGATAAAACACCAATTGAGGAAGATCATGCTAACAATTCATCTCTAATCTCAGTTCCCTTGTGGCCGTGTTAAACGTTTTCTGAAAAATAACACCCAGAATAAGATGCGCGTCGGTGCTAAAGGTACACCTTACCATGTGACGATTCGTGGCCAATCATTTCTTTTCCATCTCGTTACCAACATCTACTAACTTCTGTCTTAAATAGCCGCTGTGTACGTGACTGCAGTCCTCGAATATCTCACCGCGGAAGTCCTTGAACTCGCCGGTAATGCCGCCAAAGATCTTAAAGTGAAACGCATAACACCCCGTCACCTACAACTCGCGATCCGCGGTGACGAAGAACTCGATACTCTCATTCGTGCGACCATTGCTTTTGGTGGTGTCCTGCCGCATATCAACCGTGCGTTACTACTGAAGGTCGAGAAGAAGAAGAAGTCGGGCGAGAAGAGCTTGTAATCATTATTTGCCAATTGCAGCGGACTGGGGTGTTTTTATTTTTTTGATCAAAACGGCAAAAAAAGGGCTGGATATTTGAATCTGCAAACCCTCAGCTCAAGGCTTGCATCAGGTACCCAGACTGAATAGGAATGGAATAAACCTTAACACGCGCGCAGAAAGAAAAAAAAAACCACATTGGGCAATCGGGGATCGGATTAGGTGTTGTTGGAAGGGCTTCTCTTTTCTTTTTTTATGGTTTCTTACTGATTTTTCTTAAAGTATTGCCGGCTGCTCTGTTGGGTAGAAAGCCCTCTTTTATTTTATTGATACGAAGATAGAGGTGTTGACACCTATTCTTCGGAAACGACGCAGATGTAATTGTAACACTAGGTTCCTTATTTCCTTTTTCCTCTTCTCGTTATTCTGTCCTGTCTGTTAGCTGCCTTTTTATTCTCATTCTCCCCTCTTTGGTAGCTTTCGGACTCTATTCTTCGCTACTCTGTCGTATCATACCACCTCTAGCTTTTATAGTAAAGCTGGTGTCTCTACGTCTTGATTGGATGTAATAGAGAATGGAAATAGGTGGTGGTTTCTGGCTGTGATTAACGACGACACCTTTTGGGCAGTATTATGTCTAGGGGTGGTCACCGAGTGATAAAGTTCTTAGATTTTTGATCCCTTTCTGAGATATGACGTGCTAGTGCTTGATAATTGGTTGATGCTTGTTTGTAATACAACCCTATTGTGTATTACCTATACTTCTATGCTACGGATCGATACATATAGCATCCTTCTCCCCCCTCACCGCCTCTCACCCTCTACACCAGTATGTACAATACACTAGTTGATACATAAAATATAGTCACAGAAGAAAATGACAAAAAGATGCTTTTCGGTTAGCCAAATCAGACAACAGAATGAATGAGTGAGTGAACAACGAGTGAGTGGAGAACAGATGCGACAAACTGAATGAGAAAACCCCGGCAAGATGAATAAATATAGTAGAAATAAAGGAAACCGTTACCAAACACCATCTCACCATTCCATTCATTAATTTTTCTCCACCTTAATTTTTTCTTCCACTTGGGTTAAGGTTCTTAGCTTAGAAGCCGCCCATACCTCCCATGCCTCCCATGCCACCCATGCCACCACCCATACTGCCTGATGGTCCCTTCTCCTCAGGTGCGTCGACAATCGTGCATTCAGTGGTTCCCAAGAGAGATGCCACACCAGAAGCGTCACTAAGGGCTGTCCTGACGACCTTGAAGGGGTCCAAGATACCAGCCTCAATCATGTCAACATACTCGCCCTTCGATGAATCGTAACCCCGGTTGAAATCATCCCCGAACTCTTCGGTGAGCTTTCCAACGACGACAGATCCCTCGCCGCCAGCGTTCTCAACAATTGTCCTGGCGGGCTTAGTAATGGCCGACTTGATGATTGAAACACCGAGCTGCTGGTCGAAATTGGCAGGCTTAAGGTGACTCAAAGCGTTCTTGGAAGCCTTAAGAAGAGCGGTACCACCACCCGGGAGGATACCTTCCTCGACGGCAGCACGGGTGGCATTAAGAGCGTCAACGATACGATCCTTCTTTTCGCCGACCTCAACCTCGGAGGCACCGCCGACCTTGATGACGGCAACACCACCAGAGAGCTTAGCAAGACGCTCCTGGAGCTTCTCTTTCTCGTATTCAGAGGTGGTGGAGTCGTTCATGACACCACGGATTTGCTCGCAGCGCTGAGCAATGTTGTCCTTGGAACCTTCGCCGTTTAGGATAATAGTGTCTTCCTTGGTGATGGTGATAGAACCAGTAGAACCAAGCATGTCGGGAGTGAGCTTTTCAAGCTTAACATCAAGCTCGTCGGTGAAGACAGTTCCATTGGTTAGGATAGCGATATCTCCAAGAATGGACTTGCGGTTATCACCGAAGCCGGGGGCCTTGACAGCGGCAACCTGGAGTTGGCCGCGGAGCTTGTTAAGTATGCAAACGGCAAGAGCCTCACCATCAATATCCTCGGCGATGATGACGAGAGGACGGCGGAGCTGGGTGGAGATTTCGAGAGCGGGGATAATGTCCTGGACAGCGGAGATCTTCTTCTCGCTGAGTAGGATAAGAGGCTTCTCGAACTCGACCTTCTGTGACTTGGTATCGGTGATGAAGTAGGCTGAGACATAGCCGCGGTCAAACTTCATACCCTCAGTGATCTCCAACTCATCCTCAATGGTCTTTCCTTCTTTGACGGTGATAACACCCTCCTTCCCAACCCTTTCCATGGCATTGGCGATCAACTTTCCGACGTGGATATCACCATTGGCAGAGATAGTGGCAACCTGGGCAATCTCCTCAGAGGTGGTGATATCGCGCTTGTTCTTTTGGAGGTACTCGACCACAGCCTCAACGGCAGCCTGGGTCCCACGGCGGAGATCCATGGGGTTGCAGCCAGCAGCGACGTTCTTAACGGTCTCAGTGAAAATGGCACGGGCAAGAACAGTAGCGGTAGTGGTGCCATCACCAGCAACCTCGTTGGTCTTGGAGGCGACATCTTGAAGTAAACGGGCACCAAGGTTCTCAAACTTATCCTGGAGAGTGATGGCCCTGTAATAAGTCAGCACAAACTCAAGATATTGTCCAATTCGAGTGAGGCATGTCCATACTTTGCTACCGTGACACCATCTGCGCAAAATCTCCAGTTAGTTTGGGTTTGGTCTATAAGGTAGAGTTGAGAAGGTAGAGCTGAGAACATAATTCTTACCCTTGGTAATTTTTGGGCTTCCATATGGTGACTCAATCAGAACATTTCGTCCCTTAGGGCCCAGAGTGACCGCAACAGCCTTTGCCAACATATCCACACCAGCAAGAAGAGATTGTCTTCCTTCGACACCGAATTTCAGTTCCTATATCGTTGTAGTTTTATCCGTTAGCTATTTGCTTTTATTGTTTGCCCTCATGTCACCCCACTAGTGTCGAAGGAGGCCCAAACTCAAAAATAGTGGCAACGATGTAAACCCAAAAAACTGTAGCTAGAGAGGCAATTGAAAACTCAAGATCATGCGTCAATCATAACATACCTTGTGAGCATATCCTCTCTGGGAACCAGGCAATACACTCGAATTTGCAGTCAGGGACCTCAAAGCAGTGGCCGAAGGACGGGCCCTCGCAGCGGTGAACATTGCTCTCTGCATTGTGATTATAGGTGATGCGAATTCACGAAATTAAACGGAATTACACAGGGGAACAGAATAAAGTGAAAGCACTTCGGACGAGACAATTTCAAATGAAGAAGATGCAGAAGAGATGCAGAGATGGAGGGATGGGGGAGCGGAAGAAATAATGACGGAGGAAAAATTTGTGGGGATGTCGAAGAGAAACATCTGGAAAGTCTTGGCGTCTTTCCCTTTGCTAAGACCTGTCTTCCGAGGTGGAACGGGGTAACTATTACACAATCAGATTGTGTCTAAGAAATGTCAACATCGCTATTGTGTGGAATGCAGATGAGAGAAAGTGGATTGGATCTGAGTGAGTGGCTAGAATTGAGGCGTTCTCGAGGAAAAGGGAAAGTGGGTTGCCGTTTCGTTGCTAGGGTTGGCTGTCGTCAACCCCTCCAGCCGCTCAAGCCTGTCTCAACCCCTCCAGCAAGTTTCCCTTTACCCCCCTAATCAACAAGAGTAATAAACATCCCGTCGGCTTCATCTTCATTCATCATCCAGCTCGCCCACCATCTCCAAATTTACCTCCGTTAGGTATGCCCCTCTCCATGCCTGGCAAAACATCACCCTTCATTGCCTTGCTGCTTCAAATTATTATCTTTCATCTAAGCCCATGTCGTCGTCGTGACCCCGCACCACTAACTTCGTTTCCCCCTATACTAGTTAAACTCGCATCTCTTCAAGCTCGGTGTCATCATGGTACTTTCCACTCCTTCCAATCCCTATTCTTCCTTTTCGATATCTGGTGAGCTTCATTCTGACTTTACTTTCGTTGTAGTCACGTTCAGGGTATTGCCCCTATTCCATTCTCCAGCTTTTACAGAGAACTGCCCTCTGCCGATGAACTATTTCATGTCATATCACAACTCTAGATGTCTGGAGTCGAGACTAACTTTTTTGTTTTCTCACTACTAGAGTTGGTCTCAGCAAGGAGTGTGTTCCTACTTTTGAGGAGCTCAAGCTCGGAAAAAAGATGAAATACATCGTCTACAAGCTCAGCGACGATAAGAAGCATATCGTGGTCGAGAAATCGAGCAGCGATACGGCTTACGATACATTTGTCGGGGACTTGCCGGAGACCGAGTGCCGATACGCAATCTATGATTTCGAGTATGAAGTGTCGGCCAGTGAGGGAAAGAGGTAGACTCCCTTTTTGATTTGAACCTAGCTACAAGCTTTTTCCCCCTGAGTTTCCTGTTTCCTACATGCATCGTTCATATTCACTTCCTTTGGTCCTACATGTCTTGTGTCCTTTTACTCTACTCTTTTCATCTATTGCTTTATCTTTCGCATGCAGTGTTTACTCATCATCAAGTATATGAACCATAAGCTAACTAAACTCTATAGAAACAAAATTTGTTTCTACTCTTGGTCTCCTGATGACGCGCCAGTCAGGGTATGGACACTCGTTCCCTTTCAGCCTTCAAAGATATTGATTCTTCGTAACACAGAGCAAAATGATCTACGCCTCCTCAAAAGAAGCCCTTCGGCGCGCTCTGACCGGTATCGGTGCCGAGATCCAAGGAACCGACTTCAGCGAGGTCTCTTACGAAACGGTTTTGGAGAAATTTGTTAAATAAGCATCTCGAACTTTAACTCGCAAAAGAAAACAGCGCCTGTACAACCCTGCCTCCTGTTCCTAAAAGACACAAGCTACTCAGTCACGTGTGGTTCTTCTATGTTGCGTTTAATCTTTTCCTCGTGACCCTCGGTGACGAGCGACGTTTGAGGAATGTACGGCTTTTCTTTTGTTTTACTTCTATCCTTCTACCTTTTTAGCTTTTTATTGCTGTGGGACGGCGATCACTCTTGCGTTTTTTACTGTATCAAGGCGATAGATTTGGTGCAAAGAATGTGGGGTGCTTATATCCAAAATACTTCTTTTTTCCCTTTGGGGCATTTGTAGGTCTATCATTTACGTATATGCTGTCTCTCAATGGGTCTCACCACGTATGCGGGCTCACTCTTTTCAGCTGGCTGGGAATGGCGTGGGATGTTGGGATGACGTGGCGGCAACTAGCTCAGTGCTTCGCGATCTAGAATTTTAACCATTAGGTGTTAGCCGTTAGCGATTGTGATGTATGAGTTATGCACATTTGATGTTCGCCTTTAATCCTGATGCTTCTTGTGGCAAGTTACCTACGTTGCACTATTATAGGATAAAATACCCCCCAAAAGTACATGTAGTACCAGGTCATGTGATGCTCTAATGAGGTCCTTTTTTTTTTTTTTTTTTTTTAATAATGAGTTTAATTCTGAAAATTATTTCCAAAATAAGGATAGACCCTTTATGGGTATTCATCCTCTGGTAATGAGGTCCTAACCATACGTACATGTAGTTCCACGATACATGCCTTACTTCCAGTCATATAATACCGTAACCTAGGTGTAGCCCCAGTTGCTCAACCAATAAGAACCATCAGCACCCATACCAATTCTAGTCAGAAGAGCCCAACTATAATAACCTAATGAATCAATCAATCGATGCTTCTGGTCATGAGATATCACTCGAGCAACTGAGCAAGACCACAACGTTAGGGCAAACCGGACTTCACTCGGGAAACGTTGAATGCAGGAATTTAGGAGCTGCTGCTCGTTTCTTCCATTACATTTTCGCCGGGATGATATAGAAACAGACTGAATTAAAATGTTTTAGCGCTGGATGCATTTTAATCTTTAATTTTCGACTTTCACTTTTAGCTTCAGCCTAAGCCGAATTACTAGCCTGAAGATTTTCCACGGCAGTCATGAGTGACTTTAACACACAAAAAGAATGGAACTTAAGGCAAGCACCGAGATCCATTCTAAAACCGTAAGAGGTATTCATTTCTCGCTGAAACGCTACCAGAAATAACTGCAACATTTCCAACAGATCAAGAATGAACGGCATTCAAACGCAAGACTTGTCCTTCGTGACAACGAGGACCTTAGCAGAAGATTCGTATAATGTGGTATGATAACTTGTTCCCTATCTTTCAGCGGTGGCTCTAGGAGGCGTTATGAAGCACTCAGCTAACTATCCTGAGTGGATCAGGTTTTCAAGGGTCACAACCGGCGGACCGGCAAGGTTTTCGCTATCAAGGTAATTAAACCTGGCGAAGATGGTAATGCCATACCACCGCCTGCTAGGCGTGAGATCAAGTATTTGCAGAAGCTACGCCACCCCAACATCATCACCCTGCATAACGTAGTCCATGCAAGTCCAGAGCCACCACTACTCGTTTTAGAGTACATGGAATACGACCTGAAGAAATTCAGCGAAAATACGGGTTTAATGGACTACCTCACCATCAAGTCGTTCATGTACCAGCTCCTGGAGGGGCTTGCATACTGTCACGAGAACCGCGTGATGCACCGAAACGTGAACCCTTTTTCCATCTATATCAACCGTCATGGTATACTCAAACTTAGCGGTTTCGGCAGAGCACGCGACTTGAGCGTCCCTCCCACAAGAACGAACATATGCTTCGGCCACCCATGGTATCGTGCACCTGAGCTGATCCTAGGCTACCGAAACTATGGCATCGCTATCGATGTATGGGCTGCAGGCTGCGTTATGTTCGAGATGTACATGAGATGCCCACTGTTTGGCGGAGATCACGAAATCGTCCATTTGGACAAGATCTTCCAGCTCATAGGTACACCAACAGAAGAAACGTGGCCAGGAATCTCGCAGTGCGCCGACCAACCGGAGTTCAAACAACTTTTTCACTCCCCTCTACCCCGGCAGGACATTCGAGCTACTATCTCGGCTATCGACAACGTTGCCTTTGACTTGTTTCTTCGTTTGCTGCAGCTTAACCCGGATAGCCGTATTGGGGCTAGGGGGGCACTGGCGCATCCGTGGTTCGACGATTTGACGGAGCAAACGAGGAGGAGGACGGAAACACATATGCATCTGTATCATGCAGAGATTGCTATATCACAGGCTAGGGCTCAAGCGGAGGAGCAAGAGAAAGAGGGGTAGGTTGGCCGTGAGTAACTAGAGGGTGTTCAGAACTAGAGTGTTATTTGGGAGCGGCTGATTGAGTGGATCATACCGTGATGTCTTATTGTTTTATTGGTCGTGTTGCTTAACTTTTTGTGCCGCCTTTTTTCCTTTTCCTTTCTTCGTTTGGGCTTTTGCTTTACTGTGGACTTTTGCTTGAATTTGACTTGCTTTATGTTTTAAGACACATGTCGTTTGTTTTCATGATTCGGCTCTACAGACAATTTGAATCTTGTCGTCTAGACTCTAGCAATGTGAAGTCATTACCTGTCACTCACTACTGCTCTTGGAATGAGTCCTGATATTTGAACTGGCCATTGCTACATATACTTATAAGATTCTGCCGATGGGCTGCCTAGTTAAACCTTTTCAGCTTTTATAAATACGTGGTAAACTTCCTATCGTAAATACTTCCACTTGGACTATCCCTAGAATGTTCTAACAGCTCCTACTCTGGTATAAGCTCTAGCTCTTAGAGCATTAATATAAAAGTTCGAGATCATTCATTAGCCAAGAGGGAACTTGATCTAATCTCTATTCGATTCTGGTAATTTTTTTGTGGATTATCATCCACCGTAGAAGGAAGTGCCTGCGTATTTGGAAACTCAAGGGGGCGGGAAGCCTCATGCGCCCTTTGGCGAGAAGCACCACGTGGGCCCTTCGCTTCCTAGCATTTAGAGCTCCTTCAATACATGTATATATGATATGCAATAGTTTCGACACGTTAGGCAACCTCTTCTTACTCTCGAGCGTGTTTCCATCATTATTTCACCTTAATCAAGTCACTAAGACATCTGATACGCTGAAAAGTAACACTGTGCTACCAAATTACGGTGGGCGAGGATCGGTCTGGTTGCATTTATGTTAAAAAAAGGCCAACGGTCGCTGTTTTTAGCCATGGTGGTGGAACGACCTAATTCTAAGATAGATGCGAGTAAGTACATGTAGCATTCCGTATATGGGTAATTGAACCTTTCAGGATATGCTCTGCAAGACAAAATAAACTATTTAGGTCAATTACTGCTAGGGAAAGAAATCTGGATCTTTATCCAATAAGAAGACTAATATTTCGTACGACACTACCAGAGCGCAGTAATCACAAAATGGTAGGGCTGGGCTGTTGGGAAGGGTACAGGTACTTCTACCTCGAATAACGAGAGGACAGCTGTTCTCAATTTGGTGAGATCCGGCAGCCGGGAGAGAGCCTTGGAAACATAGGGCCGAGGGTTACCGATGTCGTAATACGGGAGGATATATGGATCATGTTTATATGCAAACATGTCAGGAGTACACGAGCTGTGGTGGAAGGTTACCAAACAAAAGTATATTCTTGTGCATCTACCTTTTTTCTCTCCTTTTCTTTCGTTTTCTGGAAGAAGATAGCTAAAAAAAAAATACATACAAAGGCCAAAAACTAAGAGGATCCCGCTCAAAAGTACATGTAGTGCTCAATCGAGAATCTAGTCAGGGGCTGGCACGCAAGATAGGGCTAGGGTTGGCGTGGATATGTATGGCTTCGGGTGTCCTGGCGTCGTGGTCGGGATCTCGAACAACAGATCTACAGTAAAGATTAAACTGTAAGTGAACAAATTCTCTAGCTTAAGGGTCTTGAAATTAACCTATTGATAAGACTTAGTTTCATCTTCTCGAAAACCTGTCGCCGATCGAGATAATAACACGGAACATGTCACTCCTTAGCCTTCCTAATGAGCTCCTATTACCGGTTGCAAAGGAGCTCGCTCCACACGACCTCCGCACACTCACCTTGACAAACCGCCGTCTCGCCATCGTTCTGACATCTGTTCTCCATGATTCTGCAGTAAAAGGCAAAAAGCACGCGATAGCAGCTCTTTTTTGGTCGGCAGCAATTAGGCGTGAAACGATGGTTCGCCTAGTGTTGGAGAAAGGCCCGAAGCTCATTATTGAGGATATCAATACCTACACAACCAATCACCCCAACAATAATTTAAGGGTGCCCCATGATGTTCCTGGGAAATGCAGCGATGCGGTTGTCAAACAGATACTAGAAAAAGGGGCGAACCTTGTTATCCAGGACAACCATAAAAGAAAGACAGGTCTTAATTGGGCAATTGAGAATAAAAAAAAGACGCTGCTTAGGTTACTGCTGGAAAATGGAGCAAACACTGAAGCCAGGATCAATGACCGCGAGCAAACCGTTCTCCATCTAGTGGCAGAAGAGGGAGACGAAACGGCGGCTAGGCTGTTACTGCACGGAGGGGCTCATGTCGGCACGCGGAAACAGGAATCCAGAGTGGTACGGGATCGGTGTGCCAATGTCGGATCAGTAGACCGCCAGGGATACATGCCACTTCACCTAACGGCTAAAGCTGGGCATGTGAAGTTGGTTGAACTCTTATTAGACAGTAATGCCAATATAGATGCCCAAGTTTCAGTTACACCTCTTTACCTCGCCGCAAAACACGATAAAGAGTTGGTAGTCGCCTTGCTGCTTGAGCGAGGGGCTGACCCCAATCTAAAGGGGGACGGCGGGAAGACAGCGTTGCATCTAGCGGTTCTTTACCGGTTTGGATCGGTAGTGGAACTGCTGCTACAACATGGAGCAGATGTTTCTATCAGAGACTGCCATGGGGCAACGGTGCTTCATGTAGCAGCTGAGAATGGGGACGACGTGTTGACAAAGGTTTTGCTTGAAAAAAACGCCGACATCAACGCTCGGAACCTCTACGGAACCACTCCACTTCATCTATCAGCAAAGTACGGGCATGTATCAGTAGTCGAGACATTGTTAAATGAGGGTGCCGACATCGCGGCAGAGAACAGCGATGGATATACGGCGCTTTACCTAGCAGCACGCCGGAACCATAGCTTCTCCCATAGAGAAACCGAGTTGCTGTTGAAAAAACATGGAGCTTAGGATAAAACGAGTTTCATGGATTATTAAGAGCTGGATTTCAAGACCGCATCTGGAACGGTAGAGATCTGTCCATGCATGTATTGGCAATTTGAAGAGAAGTGGAGCTGAGGGAGCAGAGGGAGGTTAAATCGCATTTCTCAAAGCTGGAGTACTTATAATTTGTAATATTTCGTCAATTCTTCTAGAAGGTAGAAGGATTCATGTGTTATTGCCGAAAATTCTCTGAGAAGATTATAGAATTAATTATTATAATTACTCTAACTGCTTTCGTTAATAGTGATGTCAGCGAGTAGTTTAGTATCTGTGTAACCAAATCTACGGTAACCACTACAAATATTCGACACCATGAGACTAACGGATCGAACCGATTAGCACGTATGGATAATTAAGGATAAGCCTTGCATCTATAGAGGTTAGAGACTCACTTTATCAAGTAATCTTATAGACTGTCTGATTGGTTGCTACCTATGGTATGGCCTGGGGTAGGCACCTTAAAAACTTTGCGTCGAAATAGAACGATATGAAGAAAAATAAAAATGGGGGGTGAAAACACCCAGCTCTCCCATGAATACCTATCTATTCTTGGATCTCTCTAAATTTAGCCTTGCACACTGGGGCCTCCCCTCCGTATTTGAGTCTCGGTAAGCCCCGCCTGACGCGAGAACGGCCGCACCCATTCTCCAACACATAGAACGTAATCCTTCATTTCCTGGATCTCACCAGCGCTATAGAAATCCCGACTGTCGAGAAGTATTGACCCCATTTCAAATGATGTCAATTGAAGAGTTTCCTTCATCGCTTTGACAACTACACACCAATAACTAGTGTATAGCTCGCAGTTCATGATGCTGACTTTACGAAGCGTCATTCTATGATATTTCAGGAACTCAAGAAGATCGTGATCCTTTATCCCAAACCCAGCAATGTTAAACCCTTGGAGGTGTAGCCAAATGTAGTTGCTCTCGAAAATGGTATCAAATGGTGCGCGAAAATTTACCAATCTTATATCCATTCCGAAGCTGAGGGAGAGTCTTTCGAGATCCTTGGCCGACGATAAAACTTTGAAAAGATTTTCCTTCAAGTCATCTGGAATATCTTCACGACCTTGACGTTCGATGTAAAACATGAGTTCAATCTCTTTGCAGCCCTTGAAGACACGGAGCATACGTACCATGATATGAGGACTATATGTACCCCTCTGAATCCCAAACGAACTAGGTGAGTTAAGACCTTCGATTTGAACGAATATAGTTGTTTCTTACTAAAGTAAACTACGTCAATGAGCGCCTTGAAACATCGAAAGGAGTACTGCTCACCCCAGAAAGACCTATCTGGGGCTGAGCCGGTGAAACCTGGCAAGGCGAAGAGGAGGTTCTGAAGTTGCTGACGAGCCACCCTAGCCCGCTAGATACCATTTATTGGGTTCAATCTCTCTGGTTCGTCTACAAAATTCAAAGCCTTGAGATTGGGCAAGTGTGCTAGTGCAGCAATCAGAAGACCACCCGCGTCAGACGACTTTACCTTGCACAGGAATTGAAACGGTCCAACGGTATCCCTACGTTGTCCCTAATTTCTGAGACTCCTGGTTGGATAGGCCCTCCTTCCGTACGTCTATAGTTGTCCAATACGGTTCCTATCGTGTTTTTAACGTGTACGACCACAGTTTTGACGTGGGTGGCAAGAGAGTTTCGATGGGAAACTTCGAAAAGAGCGTTAAACCCGAAAGGCGTAGGCTGGATGGAGATTTCGCCAAACAAGAATGGAGGCCCAATGCTGGCAAACGTGAACTGTACACAACGGAAGTTGACGATATCATGCCTATCTCCAATATGTGAGAATATCTCAGAGATAATTTTGCATGGGAGCTTGTCCATATCTAGGTCCTGTGTATGGGAAAACTGGAGCCAAAAATAAAACATCTAGCTGAATGATGTTAAGGGCCTTTCGTGTCGGTTTGTAATTGTAGTAAAGGTTGCAAGAAAATCACAACCAAAAAAAAAAAAGGATTTTGGAAGAGTATTTCTCACTAGTATAGTGAAGCGGCCGGAAATAATTTGTCTTAGACCTAGAATTTATGCTTATATATCCTCGCCCATTAATATAGAATAACTAAAAATATTTCCGCCAGAATACAAACACTCGAAAGAGGCCTAGGTCGGCCCTTGCTCTAGTCAGCTTTGGCTCCCAACACAATTGGCGAAGCTTAGAAGATCGTGGACCAAGGTATGCTAATTTCAACTAGGAGATTTATCGTTCTCCCATCCCTACACCCCACAGTGCTATAAGATAGGCAGAGTTTATCCGGAAGTGTTTAATGGTAACTGGCCTATTTGAGAACAAGACTTAACTAAGGCTCCAAGTAAGACTCACTATATGCCACCCCCTATTAGAAACGAAAGCAAATCATCTATTCGAGAGAAGAGGAGCATGAAGTTTAACACAAAAAGGTATCCTTTATTTCTATGCTATGTGCAGAAATAACCAGCCTATCAACGCTTATTAATAGTGTGGCAGCCACCATTTCCCCATTTCCCCAAACACGACCCGATTATTTGAAAATAACAAAAAGGAGAAAAACAAGAAAAAACTATCAAGCGATAGCCCTCAAGATACCACCCTTCACTGGATCCGGTACCCGCCACTGTCCAATGGTGATATATCCCCAAGGAAAATTAATCCTCCCAGCCAATCTGGATTTGCCATGAAACACCCTGGCACAATTCCTACTAAGTTCCTTGATAGCCTCCCCAATCTCCACGCACCTCAACTTGGTCTTGAATTCTCCACACATGGCGATGGAGGCAGTGCCGTAGTCGATGAGCTGCACACATTGTGAGCCGCCCCTGTTCTCCTGAGTGCACCAATGGTGGCCATTAGCCTTGACCATTTCATTCGTCCCAAAGATGACATGATTATTGAACGGGGATTTCTCGTTGCTCTGACAAATAAACGATTTGATATCATCTCGGGGACGGAGGAGATTCATTGAACGAAGCCATGCAGTTGCAGGAGTGGTGGTTTCTTGAGCAGTCGTTACGGTGGTATATGTCAAGAACTGGAGGGAGAACGAAAGGAGGATGAGATAGAGAGACTTCATAGTGATTGCCATCTTGGAGGTATGATTCGAGGAGCTGATGGAGATTGAGAATGCTTAAGGTTGTATAGGGTTCTTCACTAGCGGCGAAGAAAAGTATTCTTTTATAGTGTTGAGCAGAAAGTAGGAGGCTGGTCAGGGAGCTAGAGCTCACTATGGCATCGTGAGTTTCCCGCCTACTTCTCAACTCCTCTTCCGTTCTCTATAATCACTCGTAGCGATACTCACAGGACCCAAGGCTAAAGCTTGACCCTTTAAGTGACCGCAGTAAACACATGCAATGCGTACACAAACGAGTTGATTGCCTCCCTATATTAACCTACATTTATTCGTACATCACTCGAATTCACTACGCCTAATTCCTCAAGTGACCATCAAGGAATATTGAGGCGAGGAAAATTCCACACGCGTACAGCCACGCCTAATTTCAAGTTCGCCCTAACTCTAAAAAGCAGTTGCCCAACGCGAGAAGGGCCTTGAATTTATGTATATTCAACTCGATCAGGTAATATACAATAACCCTTGTGAGTTAAGTCCTTTGGTATTATAACTTTTTTATTACTTAAATAGGACAATATGCTTCATAAGTACAGATACTATAGTCTGTAAGAAAAGTCAGCTATAAACTGTGCTATGGTCACTCTTGAGGCATTTTGCCGTGAACCACTCCTCGATCCTGTTTGTAGATACTTATATCAATTAACATTGGATATGACATAATTACTAAAGGTGGTGTTACCTTTAGCACTCATTTGGGATCATAGGCTTCAACCTCAATCTCAATGTTCATAGCCTCTTCCCCGAGTTTCGTGACACCAATGAGAGTCCAGATGGGGGCATGTGTCGGGCACCACTTTTTCATAGCGCGGACCAGAATCTCCAGAACTTTCTCGTCGAGGTTGCGATGATAGGATCGGATTTTGTAGACCTGTGACCAACCTTCTCCACCAGCATCTTTGATGTTGTATTCGACATTGGCGAAGGCTCGATCAATCTCTTCTTCGAGATCTCCAGGGATGACACCAGTTTCGGTATCCCATCCACCTAGTTGTCGTATCAACCTGTTAGGATTCTACAAGCTGCTGAAATTGGGCATGGTTTGTTGGTGAATAGATGCGTACCTTGCCCAGAACACTCGATCTTATCGCCAACCCGAACAGCCTGGCTATAGTGGAACAACCCTAAGTTCCGCACACCGACACCTGGGTAGTTATAATATGTGAGACCGGACATTGCGACTGGTGAAAGCAGCTAGTGTGGGGAATACGATCCTGCTTGACTTCTCGTGATTGTTTGAGAAGATAAAGGATCCCTTCAAGTAGGCAATGACACTTGTATTTATATAAATTCCGAAGAGCTAGCTAGACAGTTTTCTGAGGTCAGACAGCTTTACTTAACTCCTGAATCAGGGATTTAGTGATCGTTAGATTTATTCAGCAGTAAACATAGCGGCCCTATTGCATACGGGGGTGATCCCCGCCTCGTATAACAAACTCACGAAACCATTCCGCCGGAATCACCTAGAACCATGAATTCTCGGTACCATACTTTAATAAACCCCGATGCTCCCAGCTGCAATGTCACACAGGAAAAACTTCACGGTGTCAATACCGTAGATCAACTCAGCATCTAAAGATCAGCATGCCAAAAGCACTAAGATAATAGAGTTGCAAGTCGGACTTCGGAGAAACCTAGCCATTGAAATCATTACTGGGGGTCGGGGCGCAAAGGCGAGATAGCGGAGTTATCCGCTGTGTGGTCGCCATACGCGGATGATGTGAGATAGCTACAAGTATGTACTCAGGTCAAAGTGCGAAGATGGTACTAAAGAGCTATCTGCCATAAGACCACGTGAGACATGCATAACCCGACCCGAGTAATCCTTTCAGCTTATTCCACCCCACAATCCCTCGCACCAAACCGTACAACCCATCGAAATCGATCGCCCTCGGTTGTAGCCCATGAGTGTAGTCTGCGTGCCATACTCCTAATTTAAAAATGACCAAGAATCCCTCTACATAGAGTTCATAAACTATCACCCGTGAAACTTCTCCAGCACCACCGCCAATTCTACAAAAGTACCATTTGAATTCCTCCACTATAAACCTCTTCCCCTGGCATAAACACACTCGACCAAACACTTTCCTATATAGGCTCCGGCATATACTTATAGCTTGTCCATAATGTCGGAAAACGGAAAACTCCAGCATGTCATACATTAGCGAGAGGTTGGCTAGGCTCAGTAGCATTTGCCAAGCCATGCCAAGAGTTATAATTACACGTAGGTAAAGTACCGTATTATCTCGGGAATAGGAAACTGGCCTGGACTAGGCTAGACTGAAATACTCTAACTAAAATTACTCTATCAGGAAAGTAAATTGTTGACTGGGCAGCGGTTTCTGGTGCTTAGCAGCCACTTTTAACACTTTCCTGAGCCTTTTGGAGGGTCGATTTAGAAGTGCCTAGTCCAGGCCAGTTTCCTATTCCCGAGATAATACGGTAATCAACTATAGGATTCACCATAGAAACACCTTCAAAGTATCCGTAAAGAATCTACATGTATAGCATCAAAGGGTAAGTATAGTCAGTACCATGTTAGTGCTATGCCCTGGGAAATATCGGGCTCTCTTACATGTGGTCTCGTGTTCATTGCTCAGACTTCCTCTGATGTTTGGTACTTAAAATCTAGACCGCGTATCCCACCGAAAAGCCTAAGAATAAGACCAAGGTTTTTTGGTAAATACAACTAAAATTCCAATTTATTTCTGAGTTTTCCAACAATACGGTAGTCTCGCAATCAACGTTCTTTTACTAAATAAGAAGTTTTGGTTGTTGCAGGGAACAGTCAATCGATGGCGAATAAATTGACTGATCACATGACAAGTCAGGTTGCGAGACTAACAATACAATCTCATAATTTCCCCCCTTATTTTGCTAATGTACATGTAGTACTCGAATGGTCCTGTCCGAAATAACACGAGAGGGTAACGTGTGGGCTACATATACCCAAGATCATACAAGTAGCACCGAGACGACATGCTCGTGTCCCCACTAAAAACCCTTTTGAAGTCCTAACCACACTTCTTCTTCCCTTCTGACTTTCCTACATCTAAACACTATATTTCTGCTCTTCCCTCCCTTTCATCTTTCAGACATCGAAAGGGCCCCGTTTGTTGCTTAGATATATCCCCATTATCTAATGCCTCCTCCCTTCTTCCTCGAGTACACCTCCATCGCCCCGGGTAAGACACCAGCAATCTCCGTCACCCAGGATGCCAACGGCCTCAGAATTAGAAGTGCTGCAGGACAGAACTTCTGGGACACAGCGCAAGCCACTTTAGGAGACTTCCAAGATCTACTCCGAATGGCCGCCACTCTTCATGTTCGTCTCGATATGAAAACTAGGGATCACTGCCGCACCTACTGCACCGTCAGATCGCCTGACGCCCTCCTCAAATATATGTATAAGTTCTACTGCGGGGTGGGTGAGTGGGTGGCAACCGAGACGCCAGGTCCTGGCATCAAAACCCTTCAAGTACTTCCTGAAGACTTCTACGGGAGGAGAGCGGCTCCTATCGATTTGGCTAGATTTTGGGGCCTAAACGGACTGCTGAGACATACTTGGTACACTTCTCACAGCATTTCTTGTCACAGCAAGCATTACGACATCTTCATAAACATCATCCCGGCAGGTACCAATACCATGGATCCATATAAACTGATCGATTTGTGTGGATTCAAAAGAATTACACATTTGCAAGTCTGCGCAGATGCCAAGGTTGCAACTTTGTTCCAAGTATTAATAGGGCTTGACAGAAGCACGAAGCTGGATAGCCTTGCGCATTGTCTGGCTAAAATCTATAAGCCTAATAGGGCAGGGGAAGACGTCACTTTAGGGAAGGAATATTTATTCGAAGATGCTGTGAGGAGCGGGGTTACTATGGAAGAAACAGGATGGTTTGTATCAGAAGAATGTTGTGCTCTTATCTCGAGCAAGCGTTCGCTATTATCATCTAAATTCCGTCATACCTTTATGTTTGAGGAGATCATTGAGATGTGATCGGTAAGCGGCGGAAATTCAATACATGTAGTTATATCATGGCACATAGAACTAAAAAAACGATAGAGATGCTATTAGCATACTATGATGGTTTGCAGAAGTAGAGTATGTATGAACAACTGAATCGACTTTGATCCAGATAGCCTTCTCCCTACTGCGTGTTTCTGATGAAATAATAAGATAATTCCCTAGGTATATGTGCGAGTGATTATCCATGATTTAACTAGGCTAGTAATCACGTAGTGGTTAAAACACCTCAAAAACACCATCCCCAAGGCCCCTAAAACCCTCCTTTAACTGAACCATGTTTGTATATGTGCTCGTCACCAAAAAACAAACACAATCAGGTACTCCCCATTATATTCGTTACGTGGAAACGATACCACCGAGCTCTCATAAGAGTAGAGTCAGTGCTCGAGCTCGGAGAACAGTTTCAGATTTAGTTCCAGAGCTCAGAAGCCGCTCGATAGCAAAGTTAATGCTGGCACTTAACATTTATCTTTCGTAGCAGCTTTTGCAATCGCTATATGGCTATTGTTAAAGACATAGATTGACCGGGGGTTGAATTTTACGACTAGAAATCGAGTACCTGTCCAAGGTGACATCCCAATTATTTTTTTTGAAAACGACTACTCTAGCCAACGAGCCTATGGAGAGCCTCGAGCGCCTCCCGCAGGAAGAAAAAACCCAAGCCTAGACTGCTACAAGAGGAACCTGGGCCCTAAGGAATTCTTACGGGCGCCTTGCTACGGAATTATGAGATGAGACTAATGATTCTTGGTTATATGAGTAGCTGGTACTTCTCGCAGACATCAGAGGTACTTTATATGAGAAAAGACGAGCAGAGCCAGGCTGCTTTTATATGCTAGATCCCCTAACTAGATTCAACTTAAATCCTAAAATGACCTGCAGCTGAAACACAGATGACAAAGCGTAGCTAAACCACTATCTCGCTAAAGAAACCAAAGAGAAAAACATCTTTAGCTGAGAACCGCCCTCCCCCTGAATGATTTCCCAGTAATGTCTTAAAGTTGGGCTCAAACGACATAGGCCATAAGACCTCCGAAACTAAAAATGACACCAAAAAACCTGCGGTTAAAATATATTCAGAACACATTATGGTGGGAAATATCCAAAACTAACCACTGATCCTACTATTGTTCATTAAATCTCATGTCCTCTCGATTGTAATGCAAGCGAAAAAACAAGCCCATACTAGGAACTTTGCTGGCGTGCGTTACGCAAGTCTCCGGTAACGAGTATTCAAAATATCCTAAAACTCGACCTTTTCAAACGCCGGACTAGAGAACTATTAAACTCCGTTTAAGACAAAACAGCCGGAGAGGGTGACTTGCTATATATCCTCCACTCTACAAACACCCTAGGATAACCTTCACTTCGTTCGTAGACATAAGAAATACGCCACCGGCTTAACCCTTAAACGACAACCAATGAACCCTAAGCACCCAGCCTCAGATCGGATATCTTATGCTAGAAATGACAGAAGTATAAAAGGACTTCAATTCGGTGCGTGCGACTGAATCTTTAGAAGGTATCATCCGCGAGGACGATAACGAGCAAGGATGATCTTTCGGCTAACAGCCTCACTGTCTAGATAGAACTGCAGTAAGCCAGGTGTCAATAAGCATTTATAGAGGGGAATCATACGAAATTTTCTCTACCGCTCTTAGAAATAAGCTCTGGGATTTAATGTATCAACCATGTCGAGGCGAAAACGAGCTAGCACAGTGTTAGGTTGACTGAATAAATATATAGGTAGTAAGACCGAAATAGCACAGAAAATTAACCTCTGTATGGAAGTGATGAATATTCATTTGAAGTTGGATGGAACCACAGAGATGAAAGATGGTGAGACGAACGGACGTTGACATGCAGAAGTCAACAGTCTTATGTAGCCCACTAGCGCAGCCCTCAACCCTCACTCCCGCAAACGATGAGCAAACTCTAACCAATCAGTACGAATTTATGCAGGTAAAATAGTGAAGCACAAAACATCCATAAAAAACTAGAAGACTCTTTAGTTTGCAATTCACCAGTTTACACCCAACCCAATAAATCTATGAGTGATACTTCATGATTCACCAGCACTCCTAAACCACTGCATTCCATAGCACGAAATAAGTCGCAAGCTAAAATTGCTAAACATAACAAGTGACTTTCTCGTCCCCATCTTGTACTGCTGCGCGCGAGGGGCTAGGCACAAGACTACTTTTACACCCATTACCCATCCCTCCCTAACAGTCCCTCCCTCTAGAATTTCACCTAGCTGCAAACAAACCATACAACCCCTGTCCCACCACTCACTCCTCAGATTTTATCAATATACTTGTATAATCTACCAACCCTACAAAAAATGCAAAAAGCCAATAAAAATAAAATGGAGAGAACCCCCCCAAACTATATGGCTTATGCAATGCAATGCTCATACACACACACACACATATATCCTGTCCGTCTTCAGAAAACAAAAGAGAGTACGTGAACTGTAAGAATAGAAACGGACAGCAGAACACTATAATTATGATCAACTGAATAAGTAAACCCACACCAGCAGAAGAAAAAAAGGAAGAAGTTGTTAGTTACCCAAGAAAGAAGCTCAAGCAAAACGCGGGAAACCGAGAATAAAAATAAAGTATTTCTCGAAATAAAGGGGAAAAAATGACAACCCATGCAAATACAACACGAAAAAAACACGGAATCCACACATTAGTATCTATTCATTCTCATCTCATCTCAACACATGACACAAGGCATCTCTTATCTTTACCGCCAAAAAAAAAGAACATACATGACCACCCCGAGTGCTCACAACTACCTAGCAAGCACTTTTACCACACCATCACCACCTCCAGATACAACCCATCTCCCATCTGCGCTCCATGCAACCGCGCAAACACCCTCTCCGGTCATCAGCCTATGACTTGTAATCTCCTGTGTACACGTCCTTTTCTCCATACTCCAGAACCTCAAACTGGCGTCGTGGCCTGCCGAAACGAGCTCGCGTCCATCAGGTGAAAGAGAAAGGGAGGAGATAGCGGCGGGGTGCGCAAGCATGGTGTACGTGCACTGGCCTGCTCCTCCAGAACCCGATAAGCCACTGCATTACTGTGAAGTGCAAGGTGCAAGGGGTTCCGGCGTGCGGGGGAGATGAGAGATATGAAGACTTACCGCTATTTGCGTCGAAAATTCGGACATACTGGTCCTCATGACCTGTAATCACCATACCTGCCACGCCTCCCCTCGGACCAGTCGCACCAGGAATTAACGCCTCTTCTTCCTTCCCACTGTCGTTGCCACTATCGAGGCTTATAGTTGAGGCGACGACCGAGTTCACACCTGTGGCGGGGGTGCCGTCGTAGGTTTCGTGGCTCATCATGCTGACGATCTCTTCACCAGATGCAGTATCGTAGATGATGACTGCAGCGTCGTTGTAAGAGACAATGAATGACTCCCCGGAAGAGGACATGGGTGTGATGCAAGTCGGGCTCGCTGTGATTCCCGGCCTTGCTATGGTCGAGATGAGGGAGTAGCTGAACTGAGCATTCGAGGAAGAGATGCTCCTAACACTTCCCCGGCGACTTCCCGGCTCTGACGAAGATCCTCTTGACGATGGCGGTGGGGTAACGCTCCAGATCTTAACTGTCCCATCACAAGACCCGGAAGCTAGGAGAATCCTTTCTTCCGTGGAACCGGACATAGCGGATGACGATGGTAGCACACAGACCGCCCATACGGCGTCCGTATGTCCAACGAGGGTAGCCTTGGGAGCAACCTGCTTAGCTTCCCATACCCGGACCGTTGCATCTTGGCCACCGGAGAATATCCATCCGTCTTCACCACCATCAAATTCCCCGCCACCAATCGGCGGACAGGCGGCCAAACAAGTAACCCTTCCAGTGTGTCCCCGATGTGTAAAGTGACTTTGTATATCCATATCCGAAACCCCCATCGACAACCCATAGCTCCCGGGGATGTACCACCTTTTCAGCACGCCGTCATCACCAGCCGTACAGATCTCTGGCTCATTCGCTGTCCCCCCCCCTGTGAAAGTGACTGCCCGAACTACATCCAAATGACCCCTCAAGGCGAATTTGACCTTAAAGCTCCCTCCGTCTGAGTTCGCCGTCGATCCAGGGTACTCATTGCGGTGCCTTATTGAAAGTTTCTTCTTGTTGATGCTATTTGTAGGCTTTCCCGAGTGATGGTTTGATGATTCATATTCGTCCGATATGTTATTAGAAGCAGATATAGGATCGGCATCCACACCGCCAACTCTAGTCGTTTCATCGAAATCCCAGGCATCGCCGGGATCATTCGAAACTGAGGAAGGCGAGGTCTCGTTTAAGGACGCAGTGAATGGATTTGTGTCGGGGTTCCCATACTCCGAATTAGAGAATGCGTTGTTGGGTGACTTCTCAGTCGACTGCTCTCGCGACATTGGCTCAGGTATGGCAACTTGTGGCTGGGGCAGCTGCTGCTCCGGGTGGTACTGCGGCTGTTCATTCCGCATTTCGTGGGATTGCGGATGTGCGTGTGCGTGTGAACCAGCGCGAGAGCGGGGGAGCGGTTGGGAGGCATGGTTCACTGGGGGGTGGGGTAGTTGATGATTAGGAGCTTGCGAAGGCTGCTGGAATTGCGGGTGGGGTTGCTGTTGCTGTTGCTGTTGCTGCTGTTGCTGGAGTTGTTGTTGCTGAAGGTGTTGCTGTTGTAGTTGCTGTTGCTGTTGCTGGTGTTGTTGCAGTATTGACTCAAGGTTGAGGCTTGACTGCTGCTGCGGGGGTGGGTGACTCGGGGGTGTCAGTAGATAGGTGATCTCCTGCAAACACTTCTCCAGATACCCTCGACTCTTGTTCCTAGCAGCTTCAGCTCTATGAAGCGCTGACGAGTCCGCAAGAATGTGCAGATTTATCGGATGCCCGGATTGCGGTGCTGTCGATCCACAACTCAGTCAGCATTTTCATCCAAGTCCATCTACTCACCTACCCCTTCCCCATGCTTTTATCCAAGGGCACAACCTACACTTGACAAGCACCGAATTCCCCTCCGAACCCTGTACCTTTCCTCCTTCCACGCCTTCCCCCTTCTTCTTCAGCGCAATCTCCAGCATCTTAATCCTCGTCATCAGTCCCTGCTGCAGCCTCTTCGCCGCTCTGTTCTCACCCTCCAGCTTCGCAATCCTCGCCTTCATCTCTGCGCGCTCAATCTCCCACGAATTGCGGTCCCGCTCATGTTTATGCCACTCTGTCTGTAAGAAGCGCATCACACCTAACCCATCCAATTAGCCCTCTTCCCTCTCATCCAGTATCGAGAATAAGGCACCTTGAAGCGTATACTCCGTCCCAACAGCCTGCGACCCATTTCCGCTATTCTGGCTGCCTGTATTTCCCTGCCCGCCATTACTTCCATCGTGGGACCCAGCGTTCGCGGAGGGCGACTGCCAAGCCATGGTGTTCGGCGGTGACGCCGGCCTTTTCCTTATAAATTCGGCAAAGGGGGGAAAGGGAAAAAAAACAAAAAAACAAAATAATAACTCTCCTGTGAATAGAAAACGTTAGAGGGGGGATTGTTTCGCTCGTCGGGGCTGGTGGGATAACGTGGTGTTGTTGTCCTGTGCTCTTCTTTTGCTCGGTGGTGGTTCCAAAAGGAGGTGAAGTCTGTTGGTTGCTGTTGCCAAGCCTGACGCCTGCAGTGGATCAAGCTAGTGCGAATAAGTTGTTGGCCTGAGCTGACAGGAGCAAGGAAAAGGGGTTTGGGATATCAACCAAGAGAAAAAAACAAGCTGCAGAGAAAGATGGAGAAGATGGCGATGATGCCCGTAGACACGTACAGCAAACGAAACAAAGAGGAGGGGAAACGTCGAAAGCAGAGGAAAGGCCCTCGATGAAAGGTAAGGGCGAAAAAGTCCCAGTGATAGCCGCAGATACACAGAGCCTCGTGAGCAATTTGGACGTGTGTCGTGACTTGCGTGTGTAGGTGTGTGTGATTAAAAAACAATAAAGTAATATTTTGACGTTCGTTGGGACCTTGAACTCGAACTTGGCACCTTCGCATGCAAACTGTCCTTACAGCGCCGCTTGATGCTTATTTCGGCCTCCACTGTGGCGTCATTGGCGAGAATGTGGGGAGAAGCCACTGCACTGTAAATGTATGTCCAGCGCACTGTTCTTTCTGCACATTGATAACATCAACTAAGTGCATATAATTATCATCATCCATATCCGGCTGCTAATCCTACATGCATGTAGTTACTCTAGGTGCTACATGACCCACATCCGCTAGGTACATATATCTTTGCAAGAGTCATTAGAAATCACTCGGCTTATGCTGTGAAAATTCGGAAAAAGAAAGGAATCCGAGGTAACACTGGAACTCTTTCTCCCAGCTAACCCGTGGCCTCAATGGGTGGGGGTCATACAGCGATGAGTTTAACAGACCACAAGAGCAATAAACAGTAGATTTGTGTCTTCCCGAGGGTGTCCTTGCCACTGAACTGTGCTGAAGGTAGTTTAGTTTCGTTTAGCCTGGTAGATGACAGGTCGCCACAATTCATAACCAATCAATTTCCACAGGCGCAGTGTTTCAGCTTGGCCACTAGAAATACCCCGGGATGAATTAAAGATATGCGGGAGCATCGTTGCCGCTGGGGCTTTGACATCCTTAAATTTGTCGTGACGTTTTAGGGGGCTTCCTACCTTCGTAATCATAGTGACACAAACTACCGGGCATCTGTCATCTTTGCTCTTGGTAGTTTATGTTCGCTCCAGCACTAAAACAAACAGCCGAGAGGGCGGTGGTCATCAAGCTAGGGATGAGTATTTTGTATCATCTTTCAGTATTTTTGAGAACGGCTTTTCCCCAGACAAATTCGATCAAGATTATGTAGCTTTTACTTACCATCCCTTGAAAGAACATTAATGCCGAATTATAATACATGTAGTATTCACTGTGTTTGATATAAGTGCCAAACGCCTAAGCTAAACAAAACCGCCCCACTGTAAAAACGAAACTAAATGCATATCATACAAACTCTTTTATCTAAACTTAAAAAACCATCTCCTCAACTTCAAACCCACATTCTTCACAAGTTCTTGTCATCTCCCCATTTTCTCCCGTAACCCCTGTTCCCCAAACATGCTCATGCTTTCCCCCACCTACACCCTTCTTCCAGCTCTCAACCCTCGTCTTCCTCTTCAACTCCCTCAATTTCGTTCTAAACTTCTCATCCTTCCTCCTCTTCTTCTCCGCCGTACGCTTTTCAAACTCCTTATCTAGATTCTCCAACCCACCCCACTTTTTCACCGCATGCGCCTCAACCTGGTACCGCAGGTACAACATCATATTATTCCACGTACTCTTATGCGGATTGGGTCTTTCCAAATGCGGCAGCAATTCCGTATCTCGTAGTTCCGGATCAGTGAGAAGATAGTCTTCACGCGCCTCCGTCTTTGTCAAGAGCGAATACTTCTCCTGATTACTTTCTTTACACTTATTGCAAACCCGACACCGAAACACCTCCAGCCACTTCCAATCAATCTCCAGACTTCCACAATCATAACACTTCTTCTGCTCCTCCCCATCAGTCTTAAGCACAGATATCCCAGGCTCAAAAACGCCGGTCTTTTCTTTCTGCAACTTTAATCGTAGTTGATGGCGTGCCCATTCCTCTAGACTCATACCCGCAGGTTTATCCTGCAGGTTCTGTGCAGCAAGGGTGGAGTGTGGGTCATCTTCGGTGCTGAGGAAACCGCCTTTGGTATCTTTGATCTTCGAGAAGTCGAATTCGATAAAGTCCTTGCGTTGGAATTTACGGGCGGGTTGGATAGAGCTGGGGCCGGGTGTGGGGGCGTTGGTGGATTCGCGGACGGAGGAGATTTGGGAGTAGGTACGTTTCTGGGAAGTTGTGGAGCGAGTGGTGATTGTTTTTGGGGAGGGGTTCTGGCGTTCGGCGGCTTCGCGAGCGTCACGGATGGCTTTGGCTTTGAGGCGGTTGGTTTCCTGGCTGTGTTAGTTGGTGGCGGGTGTGTGGGTGGCGAGAAGAGGGAGCTTACGATTCTTCGCTTCTGCTCAGGTGTCAATGGAGCTTTCTGCACTTCGTCGACCCTCACAGCCGGGGGCGGTGTTGACGGTCGTGACATTCTGGTGCTCAGGTTGGTGGAGGATTGTAGTGGGGGGAGGGGGAACGGGGAGACGCGACCGTGGACCACTTTACACGTCCTCCCTCCCACCTTCGTGTAGCTTACATAACACTTCTGCTCGTGACTCAGACTGCGGTTTGGTCCCACCTTACGCTCCAATGAGGACGAGGGCGGAAATATTATCCGTCCATGGGATTGAACCGATGTCTTAGAGACGGGATAGAGCAATTGCAAGACCGTGCGGGATTTCCGATCTAGGGGGGATTTGGAAGGAAGGTAGAATGTTGCCTACTGGGTTTATCGTAATTACGGACCCCGTGGGCTATGCGAGGGCGGAGAGTTTTCTTTTTCTTGTCTTTTTTTCTTTTGCTATATTTTTTTTCGAGGGGGATTTGGTCGTTCGGATGAGAGAAGGGTGTGGGAAACGATCTCTGTGCGTTACGTTTGACGTGAAGGATTGGTGGATGTCGGTTTGTAAGGACGTGGGAAAAAGCATCATCATCCGGTACAGCCGTAAGAGCGTACTGTACCTATCACTCGTGGGAAGGCCGCGGCAGGTCTATCTGTCCACTGCCGCTGGTCCTACTGTATGGTTACATTGGTGGTAGTCGCAGCCTTGTAGGAAACAAAAGCATAGAGGAAACAATCGATCCGCTAAACAAAAGTAAAGAGTTGAAGTAATAATAAAAAAATGAGGCACACGAAGTAGCATAGAGATAATGATTTTCGGTAGCTATGCATCAAGACTGAAAGCACAAGCTTTGGTATTCAGGCATCACGACATCGGCTCGTTGCAGTGTCTGCCTCTGTTCTGCCCTTGCGGTGCTTTCACTGTTAAGCACTCTCGCATACATACTTTCTACCTGGCACAGCTTATCCGCACATCCGCAATCCACACCACCCCGCAGTAGTAGTTGGGAGGAAGGGAGGGAAGAAAAG